>CM042689.1:44987771-46187771 GCA_023614405.1 Avena insularis | reverse complement strand
TAGGATCATCTCCCATCGTCAGCATTGCCTGTGACCCCGAAGACGGAGCTTCGCCTACGCTACCTTTATTATTACATTATTCTGCTGCTTGAGTTGTATTAAGAACTGGATCATGACATCCTTATTTGTGTAATACCTTATGTATGGCTTGTAATGGATGATGTACTATGGTATCCAACTCTGTTATGTCTCGCAAAATGGTAATCCTGGGATTACGATGTATGGCATAACAGGCATCTGGGATTAAAAATCCGGGTGTTGACAAGCCGTGTCCCCGGCAATGGACAATTGGAGCATCAAGACATTGAAGCTATCAAGGATATCCTCATCCCAATTTCTAAGTTAAAAACTTGTGGATGAACAAGGGTTAAAGGTTCACCAATGTCTATTGGTGGTTCCTTGGGAGTTTTTGTCAAACAAAAACTTAGTGTTTTCAACTGATGGAAAAACCTATTTTGAGCAAAGCAAGCCTTATCTACACTTAGCCAAATTCATATAGAAGCTAGAAACTAGTATTCTACTATGGTATCACTTGCCAATACTATTCCAATGTACTGACCCACTGTGGCTGTAACTTATGATGTTGCAGGTTTCTCTAATGAGGATTAGGGTTATGAGTCTACACTCAACATGTTTTCCTGTGGCACATGAAGATGAAGACTTTACTTTATTTACTTATGTTATGAACTCTTGTACTAGCCTTTGTCTATGGAGTTGTAAAAGACTATGTTTATCTCTGGAATGACGATGTAATAAAGACCTTTGTATATGTGTACTTCATCTTAAACTGTGGATGCTAGCATTTGATCCAGGGACTAGCATTGCAATCACAGGGACCTTTACCTTTATAAATGTGGGGTATTACAACCTTGTCCATGACTCAGGCAATTTCTCTTCTTCTCCTTGTTTAAAATCAAAAAGTTTCTGCAAAGCAGCATGTCTAGCACTCGGAGGAAAATATTTCTAGAAGAAAGAAGCAATCAAACAATCAGGGCTATCAATGGATCCAGGAGGTAATTATTAAACCAAGCTTTAGCTTATCCTTTTAGTGAAAAAGGGAAGATCTTTGTAAAAAAGTACTTGCGCATCTTAAAATCATCAGAGAATAAGGCACTCATAGTAGAAAGCTCATTTATATGTGCCACAACACTATATTTTTCAGTCCCACAAAAAGGTTCTTTATCAACAATGTATAAATAGGATAAATCAAGAGAGAAATCATAGTCTTTATCTTTAATATCTATGGGAGAAGTGGCAAACTTAGGATTAGAAGACAATTTAGGAATAATGGTATGTCTCTCAAGGAGACTCCTAATAGCACTAGCACCATGTGTGTTTTAGTACTCTTCAATAAACTCATCGATCATTTCAATGTAATCATCACTAATATCATATCTCTCTCTAGACTCAGGTGAGCTAACAGGTGTAATAGTGTCTTCACTAGGAGTTTTAGTGTTTCCCAAAATAGTTCTAGCAATTGTAGCATCTAGGAAAGGACCTAATGAACCACTTGTATCAAGCATAGTAGAAGTAACATCATGAGTATCAGAAGAAATTTTAGATTCAGCAGTAGTAGCAGTGTGTGTAGCATGAGTATGTGGTGGTGATGTAACAATCTTACTTATAAAAGACGGTGAATCAAGAGCAGCAGAGGTGTTTAGAAATGTACCTCTTCTTGTAGTGGTGGTAAAATAGGAAACTTTCCATCACGAGACTTCCCCATGATGAAAGGAATAGCAGTGAACAATAATAGATCCAAGTGAACTTACAAATAAAGTTATGCTCCCCAGCAACGGCGCCAGAAAATAGTCTTGATGACCCACAAGTATAGGGGATCGCAACAGTCTTTGAGGGTAGTATTACCCAATTTATTGATTAGACACAAGGGGAGATAAAGAATACTTGCAAGCTTTAACAATTGAGTTGTCAATTCAGATGCACCTGGAAATAGTTTTGCTCACAGTAGTTTATCAGTAGCAATAGTTTTGTAGTAGCAAAAGCAAAGTAACAGCAGCAGTGAAACAAAAGCAATAGTAACGATAGTAGAAAACTGTAGGATATGAGTGCGGTAGGCATAGGGATGGATGGATGGGTGTTGCATGGACAAGTCTAAACATGTAACTTCAAGATCTAAGGCAATTGCAGATAAATAAGATAAAGCATCCAAGTACTAAACAATCATAGGAATGTGTCCCATATATAGTCATGTGTTCTCGCAATGAGAACTTGCACAACATATTTTGTCCTGCCAACCCGTTGTAGCGGGGCCTCAAGGGAATCTACTGGCAATTAAGGTACTCCTTTTAATAGAGCACCGGAGCAAAGAATTAACACTTCGTGAACACATGTGATCCTCACATCACAGCCATCCCCTCCGGTTGTCCCAATTTCTGTCACTTCGGGGCCTTTGGATCCAGACAATGATATGTGTACACAACTTGCAGATAAGATCACAAACAATACTATTATCATGAATCAATAATAAGTTCAGATCCGAGATCATGGCACTCGGGCCCTAGTGACAAGCATTAAGCACAACAAGTTGCAACAAAGTCAAATAGCACTAATAGAGATACTAGGCACCATGCCCTAACAATCTTATTCGATTACATGATAGAACTCATCCAATACCTACCATCCCCATAGACTACAGGGGGTTTACTCACTCATGGATAAGGGAAACATGGATGGTTGATGGAGAGGCATTATTGATGATGATGGCGATGATCCTCTCCAAATTCCCTGCCCCGTCAGGGTGCCAGAACGGAGTTTCTGGTTCCGAATCGCGGTTTTTGGTGGTGGTGGTGCAGCGAAACTCTTTCTAGAAAAATGTCGAACCCCCCTGAGTTTTTAGGTCCAGAGGAAACTTATAGTTGAAGAGGGAGGCCGAGGGGGTGCCTGAGGCGGCCACACCCCCTCTAGGCGCGGCCTAGGCCCACCCACGTGAGAGGGGGGTGTGGGCCCCTCAGAGCCCCACTCCGTCTCGTATTCTGGCTCCGTGAGTCTTCTGGTGAAATAGGATTTTTGGCATATTTTCCGGGATTTTTCCTGATAGTTGATTTTTTGACAAACTAGACACCAAGGTAATTCTGTTGAAAACAGCGTAAGTCCGTGTTAGTTGTATCCAAATCACACAAGTTTAGGGGGGAAACAATAGCAAAAGTGTTCGGGAAAGTAGATACGTTTTGGACGTATCACACCTCTTAATATGAAATATATCAATGAATACCAGTAAATTATGATATAAAATTGTGATGCAAAATGGACGTATCAACTCCCCCAAGCTTAGATCTCGCTTGTCCCCAAGCGAAAACTGAGCTCAGTAACATGACCACAGGTTTATGGAGTGAAGTGTCGATAAAAAGAATACAGACAAGAAGCATCACAATTACCAATACACAACTCACCATAATATAACTTAACTTGCAATGAGTATGGGAGTCACAATAAATATGCATACAGAAAAATCATAATTGGTAATGGCAAGCTTTGTTCTTGGTCAGAGAACAGTTGGCAAATCATACTTAGTTTTCAAGCAAAGCTTTTGTAAAGAAGTTTATAATAGGAGTCCTTTTTCCTCAAACATAAAGGCTTTTCACAACGATGGCTTTCAAAGTATTATTCATTTAGATAAGATTTTTGTGCAAAACAAAGAAGATAAGAAACATGATTGAATAAATCATCATATGAATGATTGAAACACAACAACTCAAATGCTTGATGGAGATAGAAAGCAATCGGTTTACTAACTCAACTTAGAAGTAAAAAAAGGCCCTTCGCAGAGGGAAGCAGGGATTTCAAGTTCCATAAAGAGCTTCCAAAAGATTATGGTACTTACTAGATTTGATATCTCATTGCCCCTATCATAAGCATCTTGAGGTGGTAAGTTTAAACTGAACAAATATGGAGTATATGATTGACAAACCATAAGTTGGCAATCTCATGTCCCTTGAGTACGAGGGCCATTCCTCATGCTACTCAACTTTAGTTACCGGTAAGTTCTTGTCATTGTAAGTATATGTGTATCATAGAGAACCGCCAATGGGGTACCCCTTGCCCCATGACATAGGAGATATCCCATATCAAAATGACAAGGCAACAGACAATGAGCATATCAGCGATCCTTTATTTACCATGAGAATGGTGCATATTTTTTCACTTTTTTCTGTATATTTTTTTCTGAGGATGCTTCATAGATTGCTTACTATGGTGATGCTGCAAGTTTCCACCATGATTAGGCATGGCTTAGGCTTGAGGCCCAAGCGTTTCTCTAACACATATACATAACTCCATGGACTTACAAGCTCCCCTTTTATTTCACACCGCCAACATCCATAAAAAAAGATCATGATATCAACTGGGTAGATATTTACAGGTGTTGAAAGCGTTCCCCGTGACAGCACGGTTCTGCTAATTCCCAACTTATAAGTGCAAGCATATAGAACATAGATGGCAGAATGGTTCAAGTTTATTAAGGGCAGGAAAATAAGGTGTGCCATCAAGTATGTGAGAGCTTTACTAACTAGTTTTCACATAACAAAAGAATTTCTAATTTGAAAGATAGATGAAACTCGAGAATTCACTTGGAATAGCAATGATGCTAATAGGTAGATATGGTGGACACAAATGGCATGTGTTTAAGTTAAAGGATTGGATGCATAAGAAGTATTCCCTCTCAGTACAGGTTTTTGGATAGCAAGGCTTGGTAGCAAGCATAAGAGTTGAAGGAAACAAGCAAACATACAAGTGATAAAAAACAAACATGCAATCTTCCTTGAAAAAACAAAAGATCTTAACTAAAGAATACTAAGCTTATGAGCCAATCAAGAAAGAAGGAAAATGATATAAAATACCTGTAAGTGCTTTTCTATTTTCCTTTCAAACCTCAAAAAGTGTTTCTACGGATCAGAGCTCGGTTTGCCAAAACCAATTTAAATTTACTTGATGCTCCCAAAGTGATACCAATACTAATCAACAAGATAAATCATATAACAGAAGTTACAAACTAAAATAAGACGTGCAAAAAGTAAATGATGAAACTTCTCATTAATATTCCATAAAGGCACTCACACCAAGGGATACATAGATAATCAACTAGAGGAGAGATACTTCCACAATGCAAACCATCCTATATGATAACTTCTCTATTCATGATATGACTCTACTAAAAAGGTAAAAAGATGAAAGATAATGATGTGATACCGCAGCACTCCCCCAAGCTTGGAACAAACCAAGGGGATGCCAAAACCTGATGACGAATTACTCCTTTGGTGGTGGTGGTGTTGTCTCGATAAGCTTTTAAATCAACTTCCTCAAATCATCAATCTCGAAGGCTAGAGTACGAATCAACTCTGAATTATGCTCAATACGGTTCATGATCATGTCGGACCGAAAATCCTAGTCCTTCTGATTCTTTCCCCACTCTTCGTCCTTAGAGTGTTCTTTCCCTGCATGGTTAGAACGAGGCATATCCCAACTAGAGGGCAACTTCCCTTTGGGAAAATTTTGGAATTGCTTCTCATGTATAACAGTACGGAAGGGGTTCTTGGTGCGTGGAGGAAGTGATCGTGGACCTAGGGAATGACACGGAGTTTTCCCTCCTGTAGACATCCGTGATGTCCTCTTGAGCTTGATAGGATTTGCCACCACTCCAGTGCTCCCAACGGTAGCGCGGGTGTGCGGACGCTTGTCTTCCTCCACTTATTCTCCATCCCCCTCTTCCTCCTTCTTGGGGTCTTGAAGATCATCTTCCACGGGCTTCTTTCCCTTGTCGTTGGCGGAGACCATGGTGCCTCTAAACTTGAGAATAGTTCTAGACAAAAACAGATCAAAACAAAAACATGACGAGAACATGATATACGGACCTCGGGGGAGGGTAGGTCCGAGTGATTATATATTACCAAGTTTTATAACATAAGGAAGGTACTGGGCGCGGGATGGAGATGGGCTCCAGGGTGGTCACACCCCCTGGTGGCGCGGCCAGGCGGGGCCCGTGCCACTGGGTGGTGTGGGCCACCCGGGCTTTGTTTCCTTCCCTCTTTCGTATTGTTATATTCCTTATGGAATAAAAACTACAAAGATATAAAAAGAAAAGTTTTTCACGAACCTTTTATTTCCAGCAATTTTACCTATTCGAAAACGGACTCTGCAGGTTCCTTCTCTCCAACACTTGAAAGTTCCTTTCATAAAAAGCTCCACACAATCTTCATTAGCAACATTAGTGTGTGCAAAGACAAATAACCTTAGGCTAAATCAACTGAAATCCATCAAGACATAAGCTACTGTAGCAACTCATTTCAAATCCCAAAAAGAATTTAAAAGGAAATCGATTTAAGAGGCAAATGCAAATAATGGCAGAAATCTGTGAAAACAAACTAGCATGTAAAGATTGATTTTTTCGAAAATTGTTTGTTGCTCAAATCAAAAAGTGCAAAACTAACGAAAGTTGGATAACAACTTGGGGCACAATAAAAAAAATACAGCTCCAACCAACGTACTGGGATTTTTCAAGAATTTGTATAGTGAAGCACAAAAAATTTGTTCCTAGATAGCAACTTCCCACAACTCCTCTATTTCTCAAAAGAGGCAAATCTTGACACAAAAAACCAAACAAAAAGGATAAGGAGAGGTTATTACAGAGGTAATAACTACCAAGACTCAAAGAAACAAAGACCCAAAGCAAACTAAAATGGGTTGTCTCCCAAAAGCTCTTTCTTTATAGCCATTAAGATGGGCATCATAATTTCAATGATGCTCTCATAGGAGATATGAATTTGAAATGAAAGAGAGCATCAACAAGAAAATATCCAACATATTTGAGTTTAGCCCACTTCCTATGCAAGGGAATTTTGTAAGAAAACAAATTATTGAAACAAAAGGCAACTAGCATAGGAATACAACACAAGTGCAACTTCAAAGCTTTCAACATAAAGCGGGGAAACTTAATATTATTGAGATGCATAAAACCATGTTTCCCTCTCTCATAATAACTTTCAGTAGCACTATGAATAAAGTTAACAATATAACTGTCACAAGAAACATTCTTATCATCAGAATGGGCATACTTAAAATCATCAAAAAGAGGTTTAAGGTCATAAACTGGATGAATAAAAGCAAGTTGTTCAACTTTAAAATCCTCATTAGGCAAATCGTTTTCATAAGGAGCTTTAGAAAATTTGGAAAAATTAAACTCATAAGATTCTCCATCAAACTTAGTTAAAATTTTATCCTTCTTACAATCTATAATAGCTCCACAAGTGTTCAAGAAAGGTCTACCAAAAATGATAGGACAAGTTTTACTAGCTGCTTAACCAAGTACTAGAAAATCTGAAGGATATTTAGTCTTACTACAAAGAACTTCCACATCTCTTACAATACCAATTGGACAAATGGTTTCTCTATTAGCATGGTGAATAACCATATCAATGTCTTCAAGTTCACAAGGACAAATTTCATGCATAATTTCTCTGTAAAGCTCATGAGGAATAGGACTTGAACTTGCGCCCACCGTGGGGCAAGAGGCGCTTCAGGCTCTTCAGTGGGCGAGGACCAAGATCTTCGCGGGAATCGGCAAAACCGTAGCCATCGGCCGCGTTCTCTTCTCCGGCAACGTTCCGATCGTCCCCCCCCCCCCCGGCGAGTTCTGGATCCCGGCGAAGACGAACCCTACACGGTGTTCGATCGTTCCTATCGGAGACATCCACCTCTTCATCGGCGAAACCGACTCGGGCACTAGTTCCCTGGGAGTCGGAGGAGCATTAAGACCCGCGCGGACCGCCTACGGGCAGGATACGTTCGCGGAAGGATCGATGTCGGATCTCTCCTTGGAGTTTGCCGGCAAAGATCGGAAAAATTCAAGACCCACCCAAACCGCCCATGTGCAGGATATAAAGGTGGAAGATCGCTGCAAGTCCGCCGGCTTCGCCCGTGTGTCTAGACAACAAAGATCCAAGTTCATCGGCGTGGTTACCATCTTCGATCTGTCGTGTTGCATTCAGAGAGAAGGCGAAAACCCCCGCGATTACCTGGCCAGATGGATCCGCATACGAGCCAATCTAGCCCACTACCCCAATGATGATGCTATGTATCACTTTGTGGAAGGACTGGACCATGGCACGCTTCTCCGACATTCTCTAAGACGGCAGCAGGCGTCAGGCCGCCTTACCTTCGAAGGCATGGTGAACACCGTCAACAACTATGTGGAGTCCGAAGCGGCAGCTCAGACAGCGCTTGCGCTCATTGACGGAGCCCCTCCGATTTAGCCACCACGACCACCGCCTCCGGCCACCATCATCGCAGCCACGCCGCCACCTCCAGTCATCGTCGCTGTTGTTGCACCTCCACTGCCCGTCATCAAGGAAGTCCTAGCACCCTCCGATTCTATTAGTGACGCGCTTTATGCTGACTCAGTGCATATTCAGAGGAGATAGATTTCAGTCCAGAGGAACTAGACTCTGCCATGCAGGAGATGGAGGAGGAGTACACGCGCGACGAGCAAGCCAACAATGCCGTCATGTCTCGAGAGGTGTTCGTCACCATTGGGACGGCGTTGGATGAAGATCAACCCGGACGAGATCCGCCTACAGCGCTGGAGAAGGGGAAGGGGCCACTTATTGCTGCTAACGATGATCACACAAAGGTCATGCCTCCTCCTCCTAACCCAGTGCAACAGCCGCAGGAACTCGGCACCGGCCCGAGCAACAACAACACCGCAAACTTGCCGCCTCCGGCATCTACGTCTACAGTAGCCCAAGTTACTCCAGCTGATAGAGTGATGTACGGCAATCTCCTCGTTGAACCACTGACCGTAGCTCATATCCGGAACGTGACTCAGCTTGACGAGAAGCGCCAGCAGCTGCTAGAGGAAGCGCAGGCCATCGCGGAGCAAGGTGCTGAGCTAGATCGAGAACTGGTCAACACGCAGAAGTCCATAGAGAAAGCTAGAGCAATGGAGGCTGAATACAAGACCCTGTTGCAGCAGCAGAATGCAAAGAAAGCTCCGGCTCGCATCATCAACGATCCTGGTGTACAACGAAACCTAGGATGGGCTCCCTCGAAGCCAGCACAGGCCAAGCCATACATTGACAATGAAGGCAAGCAGGTGATGCCCACCCCACTCCTTACCCTCGCTGTCTCCAAGACCCTTCTGGAGCAGGATAGATCGCCTGAGGCAGTGGAACAGGTCTATGACCTAGTGGCCAAGGTGGTGAAGCAGCAGGAAAAGGCCACCTCTCAGAGGCTTGAGTCTGACCCAGCGCTTTGCCAGTCTAGCCAACATAAGCCGCCAAGGGATAGATATCCTCTTGATGTCGGGTCCCAGATGGGTTCATCAGAACGAAGACGGAGGGATGCGTGCAACAGGAAGGATGCTATCCCCATATCCTCCGACCACGGAGAAAAGGCCCGACCTCGTCGCCCATCGCCACCTCCCCGATCCCCCCGACATCACGAAGATTACAAGGCTCACCATCGTACGGATATGCCCCCACCAAAGCAGTGTGGCATTGTCATCTGCGACAACGCGGAGCAGACCCGTCATGACAGATAGCGCAACCAAGGACAAAAGAGCAGGTCACGCCATGACCCTCCGTGTCCGACAAGCAACCGTGACAGGCGGGAGGCGTCGCAGGAGGGTAACAGCAAGAAAGATAACCCACCGCCACCTCCGCATCCGTCACCACCAAGCAGTCACCATGGCGGAGGAGTCCCGCGTCGTTCACGCAGCCCATCCCCTGTTGACAAATAGAAGAAGAACCCGGAGCCATACGATGCACGTTCGCGGATCGATAAGATCCACGAGGCCTAGGAAGGACCATACCTAGGACCATGTTTCTTTGGACCTGCAATACGATCCACAACTTACCCTAAAGGTTTCCGGATTGATAAGACCATCAAGCCCTATGAAGGCACCGCCAAGCCAGCCACATGGTTGCAGGACTACGGCAACGCGGTGGAGATTGCCGGAGGCAACCCCAACATCCCCGTCAAATACCTCCCGTTAATGTTGCGGGCACGACCCGTCAATGGATTGACGACTTGCCGGAGAAATCCATTTGCAATTGGTTGGACATGCAAGAAGCGTTCACCAAGAACTTTGAGGGTACATACAAGCATCCCTGCACTATTGGCGATCTACAGCGGTGCGTGCAGGAGAAAGACGAGACATCTCGCTCCTACCTCTCCCGCTGGCTGGACATGAAGAATTCCTGCGCAGGAGTGCACGCTCAAACCGCCATGGCCGCCTTCATCGATGGGTTGGAAAGGGGCACGTTGCTCCGACATAAGCTGAAGCACTTGCAGGACAATCACCAGCTTGACTTGAACCAGATGATTCAGTTGGCTAGTGAGTTCGCAGCTGCCGACGACGATGCTCGCGGCTCCTTGCCGGCAACAGCCATTCCAACTCAAGCTCGGAGGAACAGCAGTACAAAGCGGAAAACCGCTCCAGAAGAAAAGCAATCTACCGACATGGTTGCTATGACTTTTGTAGGACGAGGTGATGGCGGACAACGTGGCAGAGGAAGGGGAGCTGGTCATGGGCAGCAATGAGGAAGCTAAACTACCTCGGCGCCGCTCCGCGTTCCCCATACCTACGAGGAGTACCGTGATATGTCGTGCCTCGTACACCTCGATGTCAACGGCAAGGCAACCCACACCAATCGACACTGTAAGTTTGTCAACGACCTCAAGGAAGACCCGGAGTCCGGCTACAAGCAAAGTCGGAAGAACAGACTGTGAGGCAAGGGCAAGGGGAATAAGAAGGAGGAGGAGTCCAAGGATTCAAGTGACATGGATGAGGACATTGACCCCTAGCACGCCAGTCTACCACACTTTCCTTGGCACCCCCACCGTCCGGCAACAGAAGACCTCCCTGAGGATCCTGATGGCTACTCTCCCCCCAGTTCCCCAGTAGCTGCGCTGGTCGGAGGTTCCAATTACTTGGGACAGGACGGACCACCCAGACCTGATCCCTACAGAGAAACAGTACGCCATAGTCATAAACCCCTTGATTGAAGGCGTGGAGTTCACCAAGTGTATGGTGGATAGTGGAAGCAACATCAACATCATGTACCTGGATACACTACAGAAGATGAACTTGATGGAGGCAAACCTAAGGCGGACCAACACCATCTTCCACGGCATAGTTCCTGGTCGGGAGGCTCGGTCCCTTGGGTGCATTACACTTCAGGTTGCCTTTGGCGATGTTAATAATTATCGCCAAGAGCGCATGACCTTCGAGGTGGTCCACTTCAAGAGTGTGTACCACGTCATATTCGGCCGCGACATATTCCAAACGTTCATGGCCAAGCCATGCTTCGTCTATAACAAACTCAAGATACCCGGACCAAACGGTATCATTACCGTATCTGGAAGCTTTACCAAGGCAAGGGACTGCAAGATCAATGAAGCAGCCGTTGCGGAAGCTGTCCTCTACAGCAAAGAATTCAAAGAGATCCAGAGCAAGGTCGATGACTCAGAGATGCACGTGTCAAAGAAGCAGATCTCCGACTCCGCTCCTGCGTTCAAGGCCGCCCTCGAGACCAAGCCGGTGGAACTTGTGGTAGGCGATGCCTCCAAGGTCACCGACATTGGGACGAACCTGGATCCCAAATAGGAAAGCACGCTCGTCGAGTTCCTCCGTGAGAACAGGGACATCTTTGCCTGGCAACCTGCCGACATGAAAGGTGTACCTAGGGAACTTGCCGAGCACAGCTTAAACATTGATCCAAAATCCAAACCAGTGAAACAACCTCTACGACGCTTTGGATATGAGAAGAGACGCGCCATTGGCAAAGAGATAGCTAGGTTACTTAAGGCTAGATTTATTCGAGAAGTCCTTCACACCCAATGGGTGGCCAATCTTGTACTTTTCCCCAAAAAGGGAACCAATGAATTAAGAATGTGCGTTGATTACACCGGCTTGAACAAAGCATGTCCCAAAGATCCATTTGCTTTGCCTCGCATTGACCAAGTCATTGACTCGACGGATGGCTCGGAACTTTTGTGTTTTCTTGATGCATACTCAGGATACCACCAGATTAAGATGAGGAAGTCATACCAATTGGCCACTTTGTTCACTACCCCATACGGCACGTTTTGCTATGTAACGATGCCCTTTGGGCTGAAAAATGCAGGTGCTACGTACCAGCGGACAATGCAACGTTGCCTTCATGACCAAATTGGTCGGAACGTTCACGCCTATATGGATGACATCACGGTGATGTCTAAAAAGTCAAATGACTTAATCTCCGACTTGAAAGAAACCTTTGATAATCTCCGGAAATACAACATGATGCTTAACCCTAAGAAGTGCGTCTTCGGGGTTCCAGCCAGCAAATTGTTGGGTTTCATCATTTCCCAGCGCGGAATCGAGGACATTCTTGAAGCAGCTCAAGGAGATTCTTTCCTCAGCGCATATCCTTGCAGCACCCGAGCCTGGAGAGCCCCTGTTAATCTACATGGCAGCAACCAACCGGGTAATCAGCATCATCGTCGTGGTAGAGCGGAAGGAACCAGGCTATGAGCACGGAGTTCAACGACCAGTTTACTATGTAAACGAGGTCTTGACGGAGTCCAAGCAGCATTACCCGCACTACCAGAAGATATCTTATGGAGTATTACTTGCTTCTCGGAAGTTGAGGCACTACTTTCAGGAGCACCCAATCACAGTGGTAAGCAAGACCCCACTGTCCGACATAATCAACAACAGCGACGCTACAGGAGGGGTCGCGAAGTTGGGCATTGAACTTGCCGCCTTCGAGATCACCTACAAGAGACGCGACGCTATCAAGTCACAAGCCTTGGCGGATTTTGTTGCAGATTGGACGGAGATGCCAGATGCTACTCTGTTGCCGGAACTAGAGTATTGGGTGATGCACTTTGACGGATCAAAGCTGCTCAACGGCTCGGGGGCTGGTGTATTGCTATAGTCACCAACAGGAGACAAGCTACACTACGTTCTGTAGATCCACTTCGAGGCTACAAACAACATGGCAGACTATGAAGCACTCATTCACAGACTACGTGTAGCCAAGGATATTGGCATCAAGCATATAGTTTGTTGTGGAGATTCCGACTTGGTTGCCCAGCAGGTGGCTAGCACCTGGAATGCGCGGAACCCTATGATGGCGGCATATCGAGATGAAGTGGACGAGATAGCCAAGAGCTTCTTGGGCTACGAAGTCAAGTATGTACCTAGGGAGCAAAACGAGGCGACTTATCTACTGTCTAAGCTTGGATCAGGGTGCAAGCAAATTCCGCCAGGAGTTTTCCTAGAGCGTCTGTGCACACCATCCGTAAAGGAAGCCAACATCAACAACCCGGATAGAGCGGACTCTTCCGTCAACATGGTGACCAAGGTCCCTCCGTCTTGGACAAAACCGTTCATGGAATATCTCGAATACGAAACTTTGCCCGACGACGAAGTCGAAAGACGGCAAATAGTAAGACGAGCAAAGGGTTATACCATAATCAATGGGCAACTACTGGTGTATACCTAAAGTGTGTTTCCTAGCTAGAAGGTATGGAAATCATACGCGAAATCCATCTCAGAGATTGCGGGCATCACGCCGCTCCTCGATCGTTTTTAGCGAAAGCCTTCCGGCAAGGATTCTACTGGCTGACCGCGAAGGCGAACGCCAACAAGCTGGTTGAGACATGCATGGGATGCCAGTATTATGCCCGACAACCACATGTTCCTGCTGAAGAATTGCGAACAATACCAATAACTTGGTCGTTCGCAGTCTGGGGGCTAGACATGGTGGGACCGTTCTGCATTTACACCTTGTGGGTTTACGCATCCGCTTGTAGCAGTTGATAAATTCACTAAATGGATAGAAGCTAAACCCATTAGAAAGCTTGATGGGGCAATCGCCTCGTGTTTGTCCGGGATCTAGTGGTGAGATTTGGTCTCCCACATAGCATTATCACCGACAACGGCAGCAATTTGTCACTCGGAGAAGTGGAGGATTATTGTTGGGAGAAGGGCATCCGACTTGACCTTGCATCTGTGGCACACCCACCAAGTTGAGCGAGCCAATGGATTAATTATGCAGGGAATCAAGCCACGTCTTGAGGCACCGCTACATAGAGCAGCTGGAGCTTGGGCGGAAGAATTGCCATCTGTGTTGTGGAGTTTACGAACTACACCCAATAGATCCACCGGCTACACCCCTTACTTCATGGTATATTGAGTAGAAGCCATCCTGCCTTCCGACATACTTCATGATGCACCAAGGGTTGCCGCCTACGACGAAGATGACACTGAAGAATCCAGATGCCTAGATGTGGACCTTCTCAAGGAGGAGAGCGTTTTGGCATGCCAAAGATCCGCCATCTACCAGCAGAAGCTACGCAGCTACCATAGTCGCCGCGTTCGGCATCGCTCGTTTAAAGAGGGGGATTTGTTGCTCCAACTTAAGCAGAAGAAGTCACACAAATTATCCCCGCCATGGGAAGGACCGTTCATCATAAGCAAGGCGCTGCTCAATGGATCTTACTACCTCGTTGACAATCGTGAACTGAAGGATAGACCCAACGAGGATCATAAGCGTAAGCGACGTGACCCGGATGATGACTACCCAGAGCTTGATCGGCCATGAAACATAACACAGCTACGTACTTTTTACACTTAGCATTTTTTATCTAATTGTGTACCTCTTATATGATCAATGAAATAAAGCTCTCTGGTTCACTCATATTTCTGAGTCTTTTACCTCCTTTAGTGTTCATTTTTGGATCATGTAAAACCTTTATGCACAAGTTTTGCGATTACACTTGTGAAAATTCCGCCTACGGGCGTTAGCTTAAGTTTTCTGGTCTACACGTTCTTTGTCGTTTTTATGTGGATTCTAGAGTAGTGACTTTCGGCACTTATTGTCGGTGATTTTGTGCTTAGGTTATTGACGGTGCCATTGGGCATCATCACCTGAGCGCATGGTTCCGACAACGAGTCTTCCGACTCACGAAAGGTCAAGCATAAGAACCAAAGTAATGGATAAGCCAGAACTTGCTTTAAAAATATACGCATGCTAGAAACTGATTCTTAAGTAGTAGGACATGCAACATTGTTTTCCTCCTTATGTTACATCAATAAGTTTTTTCCGCATATGCACCAAAGGTGAGACAAATATTACAAGGTTGTTCTTCATTCCTTTGGCGCAGGTGACTTAGAAGCAGCGTCATCACCAGCAGGAGAGCCACCCTCGAAGTCGGCGGTGTGAAGAGACTCGGAGGAGCTTTGGTTTCCACCATCGATGGTGTTCATCATCACGAGGACGTTGATATCGACCAAGTCGGCAACTCTGGTGTCATAACCCGCGAGCGACGACAAGATGGATTCATGATTAATCTATTTGCCATCATCGTCTGCGTCAGGAATGCCAGAGGTCACCGTGTCGATGTCGGCATCTTCATAGTGTGCCTTCACCATGGACAGCGCCATCCTTGCACCAGCCCGTGCACATGAAGCTTTCCAGATTGTGATACGCTCGGGGGCTCGGCGCAGAATCTCTGAGTACTTTGCCACGGAGTCTGATGCCTTGATGTTGATCTGGAGGGGCTTGGCAATCTCCTTAGCTTGCGTGATGGCGGTGTTGATGAAGTTGTCGGCTAGGACCATGCATTCCTTGGCCGGAGGAGGCGATCGGTTTAAACCCATGGGAGCTGCAAATTTCGACAAGGAGCACATGAGTTCAACAATTCAGAGTACCCAGACTACATAAATTGAAGACGGCGAAAACTTACTGAAGATGCTGGCCTCAGCTTGCCAGAGGGTGTCCGCCAAGGATTCTTTCTCTTGTTGGAGGAGCTTATACGCCTCATGATGGCGTTGATTCTGCTCGTCGGCAGCTTGCTTCTGATCTCTTAAGATAGAGATTTCCTCCTTCAAGCGATTGATTTCCTCGGTGGCAGAGTCCTGCAGGGCCTTCATTGACTCCTCATGCATTTTCAGCATGTCCTTCCTCTCCTACTTAAGAATTTTTTTCTCGCTATCTAGCTATTGAATGTGCTTGGATTGGTCGACAATATTCTTGGCCTTGGCAATGGTTTCTACAAGTCGGAGAAAGCAAAGTACACAATGAGTACTCGGATAATATGGGCACAAAACCAAGTCGGAAGGCGAAAAAGAAAACAGACGCTTGCTCTTGGTGATCTGTTCCTTCAAGAAGGCAGTTTTACCCTTTTCAGCTTCCAAGTCTGCGCGCATCTTCTGGTACTTGTCATCGGCCATGCCCCTCTGAGCACTCTCGTTCAGTGGAAAAAAGGACAAAGTTAAAACGTTGTTTGGTCTGCTTGGAGCATCTAGCCAAAAATTTTCCACCTAGACACTCGGGGGGCTACAGCGAGAGTTTTTGACATAGCATTATGCTTAGCTTTTCTTTAAGCATCTAGTCGGAACTAATTCAGTTTTCGATTAGAATCTTGGGGGATACAGTATAAAGTTTTTTAACTCGGATATATGCTTAGCTTTTCTTTAAGAATCTAGTCGGAACTAATTCAGTTACAACTAGAGGCTTGGCGGCTATAGTATTGAAATTTATAAACACTGCGTATGCTACTCTTAAAAGCATCTAGTCGGAATAATTCATTCCACCTACATGCTTGGGGGCTACAGTGAGAGGTTTTCTAACTTAGTCACTCTTAGAGTATATAGATGCAAAGACCTATGGTTTTCCGTCTACATCCTCGGGGGCTACAGTGGGATACTAATATGAAATGCAAAAGGCAAATAAAACTTACAAGTGCAATGATATTGAGGTTTTTGCACTCTCGGCCAGCAGCTTGCCAAAGGATTCACTGTTTCCTTGCAAGATTTCTGCTTGTCGGCGGAGCTCCTCTAGACCGCACGTCAGAGATGTTGGTGCCGCACCAGGAGCCAGAGCAGTGCTACCCGGTGTAAGTACCAGATAGACTACCTTTGGATAAATTATGGCTTTCTTAGGTGTGGGGGCGCCGCCAACGACAGAAGTACCTGCTTCCACCACCGCCTTACCGCCACCGATGGCATCCTTAGCCGGAGCTTCAGCCATTTGGTGGGCGGCACTCTCCTATGTCGCCTGCTCGCCGACGACAGCAACCTCGGTAGAGACACCTGAGTCTACTTCCATGGCGGAAGGGGCAGATGCCTCCTTAGCTTGTGAGCTTGTCGGGGCAGACGAGGGCTTGATGGAGGGAGTGGCAGGGGCGATGGCGGGAGATGCGTCGTGATGCAGCATGTCCTTGATGGTTCTAGAAGCCCCCAATTTGGAGGTCTTCTTTAGGCTGGTCGTGGCTTTCTTCCTGAAACGTGCAAAATGCATAAGTACATGAACAAGATAGATAAATAGACAATGTCGGAAAGAAAGAAGCTTACACAAGTGGGGGTGCTTTGGCAAAGGGGATCCTGGTAACTTTTCTCTTTTCCACCTCCAGGGCGGCGGTAGTCTTCTTGGAGGCTCCACCCTCCATCTTCTTCTTGCCTCCGTCGGCAGCGTCAGAGGTGGAGCTCTTTCGCTTTCGCGCCAATGGAGCATTATCGTCGGACACGGCCGTGACTTCCTTCATCTTTGGATCATAGATTTGGGCAGCCAGGTTGTCCTCCTCTAGATCGCTAAGCTGTTAAGTGAGAAGTCACCGTGTTAGATGATATGACATTTGCAAGATGGAAGAACTAGAGTATATGTCATACACGGAAAATAAATAACTACCTTTGGGCACTTGCCATCTACGAACATTTCATAGGTGATGGTGAAGCCACGCTTCTTGTCCTTCACCTTGACGATGTCCTTAAGGCGGAACTTGACGGAGTCGCTCGAGAAGTTGTCCACGGAGATGTGGAGGCTATCCCTTCTATCGCTGGTATACTCGTGCATGAGCTTCGTGCGGTGCTGCAGAGGTTGGATTCGCCTGATAAACCAGCACATGGCTAGGTCCAAGCCGGTCAAACACGTCTCTACGAACCATTCTATCCGCCTTATGGCGCGGGAAGCATCAAGGTCGGAGGGAAGGGAGGCCTGGGATCTCCATGACGAGGCTTCAGCGGCGGCTTCGTCAACGAAGTCCGGGTACGTTACTTGTCGGCCAGCCAGAGGGATATCTGGGCCGTAGAAGTAAGTACGCTGCCAGTTTTTGCAGGCCTCGTGACCGACGATGTCGGGGAACCGCCGTCCAGGACGGATCTTGAAGCTTATGGTGACGCAATTCCTAAGTTCTTCCTTACTAGCTCCGGCTTCACGCTTGACGGTGAAGAAGTACACGAAGAGATTTAGCCTAGGCTTTATCCCTAAGTAACCCTGGCAGAGAACCGCGTAGTTTCTAAGCGCTAAGATACTGTTGGGAGAAAGGTTCTAGGGCTGGACTCTATAGTGCTTCAAGACAGAGAGGAAGAAGTTGGAGATGGGCAGGGAGACGCCGCGTACCAGTTGGGCTTTGAGGTACACTTTTTCTCTGGCTTGGGGAGAAGGTGTCACCTCGCCGGTCGGCGCTGCCCGCCAGGCGAGCCCCTCCATCGCGAGGAGGTAGCCCTCGGCGATCAGCTCCTGGATATCACGGTTGGTGATGTCTGAGCCGCGCCAGTCGCCCTTGTGCAAATCAAGTTCCTCCTCCAACGGCTCTAGCGCCGCTGGATTATGGTCACCGCAGGTGGACTCAATCACCACCGAGGCGGGGATGACCAAGCCCTCTGGGGGCATGATGATAGAGCTCGCCGGCTTTGCTACGGCTTTGCTCGATGCCGCCATGGAAGGGGAAGTGCTGCTGCTAGCCATGGAGAGAGGTTGGAGGTGACTGGTGCAGATTGGGGCTAGGGTTTTTCGCGAGTTTTGCGCAGAGAGATCGAGGAGGCACGCGCTGGAGGAAGAAGACTATGCGAGGAGAGAATGAGGTAAAAGGTAGAAATTCCACACGGTTACTATTTATCATCTCCAGCATCAAGATTCGTGCAGCTTGACCGGACGGTTGCCGCGTAGACAACGTGTTTGTGAACATGCGCAGAAATTTCGCCGCATCTCCAACCGTCGCTGCCAATGGTTCGTATCGCTCGCGCGGGAAAATCAGACATGATTGCGTTCTCTGCATGTGTGAGTTACGAGGCGTCGCTGACCTAAGCCTACGTCGCCCTAGATGACATAGGAAGATGAGCCGTCACATCAGAAGATTTCGCATTGGACGGATCGAGTCCGGCTATGGAAGAGTATGATGGAAGATTCAGCATTTCTCTGACTTACGTGTTGAAGACGGATAAAACCTTGCAGAGTTCTTTGGGAGGACTACAAGATATTGCTTGATGATTTGCCGACATCCATCTAGATGGAGCATTCCACACGAAGAGGCAAGACGGCGCAAGATCTCGGAGTTCTCCGGGGGCTACTGTTGGGGATATGCTATATGGGTATCCTCATAGCATGTCTCCTATCCGGATAACCCGGGTGGCCCATAGTTGGTAGCATGGCCATGGCCTGCTAGGCGGCCCAGTTAGATGGATCCAGAAGGGAGGCCCATGCCGGATAAAGGAGGGCTACATTTGGAGTCGCCGACGTACCCGGAGCCTTGGAGTGCAAGATACACAAGACTAGTAATAGACGGTGTAGGACTATGTAACCTGTCCGGCTAGGACTTTTCCCTATAACCTGTCCGACTGTGTAACCTGTCCGGCTAGGACTTTTCCCTATATAAGTCGGGCCTATGGGGGCCTTTAGGGTACAACTTCAGACGATAATTTAGACTTCCAAGTCACCTCGCACAGCGAACCAATCCCTGTAACTCGGCGTATTGCCCTTATAGATATTTATAGCAGGAGTAGGATTCCGCCACCGTCGTGGGATCTGAACCTGGGTAAGCTGTGTTACCTCGTACCCGTCAATCGTCCGCCTTCCCCCACGTCTCTAAACACGCAATGTGACGAGCCCTCCATGGCGTACTCGTCGGCAATACCACGACACATAATTCATGGATAAAAAGCAAGTGATCACCAGGATGGATAGTTCCATCCCCAAAATAATAGTTATCCATAACACGATCAACACTTTTTGTAGGTATCTTAAAAGGATCTATCTCAGCAGGTGGTGGTTCATCTACTACCCTAGCAGTGGTAGTAGCTTCCCCAAATAGGAAACCAAGTGGGTTATCCATATTGGAAACAAAGTAACAAACAGAAATAAAAGCAATACTCACATTAGAAGTTTCCTTTACCGGTTCCACTCTTCAATAGCGCTTCACTCCCCAGCAACAGCGCCAGAAAATAGTCTTGATGACCCACAATTATAGGGGGTGTATCGTAGTACTTCCAATAAATAGGAGTGTCGATCCCAACGAGGAGCAGAAGGTGTTGAATAGTGGTTTGGATCAGGAATTCTCCGTAAATACTTAGCAAATGGATTTTTAGGTTTTTTTTTATAATGCAAGGAAATAAAGACAGTAATAATTGCAGCAAGTGGCCCAATCCTTTCTTAGAAAAGGACAAGCCATTTATATTACTTATGAGGACCAAACGTTCTCGAGGACACATGGGAATACTATCAAGTGCTTTCACTTCAGATAGTTGATTAATCTTCTTTGGTTGGATAAGTGTTGTGTGGGTGAACCTATGCTAATGTACCGACCTTACTTGGACTAATACATACTTTTGATTAAACCCCTTGAAAGCATCCGCAACTACAAGAAAGTAATTAAGATAAAAACCTAACCACAACATTAAACTCTGAGATCCTACACTCCCTTGTGCAAAGGTTTCCTAACGTGGGTTCAGGTTTCTGTCACTCCGGCAACCCCACAATTAGTAGCAAAATACACAATGCATTCCCCTAGGCCCATAAATGGTGAAGTATCATGTAGTCGACATTCACATGACACCACTAGAATAATAGCACCACAACTTAAATATCAAACCACTGAATATTACTTCAACATAATTCCACTACTAACAACATGACTTCTCCTATGTTCTCAGGAACTAAACGAACTACTCATGAGACATCATATGGATCAATATCAGAGATGATATGATGATGAATAACAATCTGAACATAAACAATAATTCAATGGTTCCACTCACAAGCATCAACTACAAAAGTAATCAACACCGGGAAAGTTTCCCCTATGAACTATGCAAGATTCAATTTAATTGTTACAGCGATGGAGTGGTGATGATGGTGGTGGTGGAGGTGGTGGTGAGGATTATGATAATGATGATTGCGATGAAGTCTAGCTTGATGACGGTGTTGATGGTGATGATCTCCCCTCTCCGGGAAGGAATTTCCCCAGTAGAAATCTGCCTACCGGAGAGCTCTTTCTCTCTCTGCAGTTTCCGCCCCGCAGAGGCGGCGGAATATTTCTATGGTCGCCCCCGAGTATTAGGGTTTTGGGAGGAAGTTATAGGCGAAAGGGAGATGCAGGAGGTGGGCTAGGGTGGCCACACCACCTGTTAGCACGGCCCAGGATGGGCCCGTTCCTAGGGGTGGTGTGGGCCCCCTGTGGCCCATCTCTGCCTCCCCTTCTGGCTTCCTTCGTCTTCTGGAAAAATATGATTTTCCATATATTTTATGGAATTTTCTGATCTTCACGAGTATTGCATCTGGACACCGTTTTTTCCATTAGAATCCTGAATCCAGCAGTTCATCCTCCAAAAGTCATCCAACATGCAAAAATAGATGAAATAACATAAGTATCACCTCTTAATATGAAATATATCAATGAATATCAGTAAATTATGATATAAAATAGTGATGCAATATGGACGTATCAAAGATCCAGGAGGGACCATGGTTAGGCAGAGTCAAAAGAGAAGTTCGTCGTCGGGTCACAACAAAGGAGCCGGGTGATGCTAAAAGCTCCAAGTGACGTATAAAGCAGTGTATGACGCCATAGAGCTGGCATCTACATACAGAAGGACCATTGGCTGTATAGCTTTGCTAACTGGGTCAAGGGCCTAGGGGTGGCCCCTTGACCTGGCCCGCAAAATATAGACAAGATCCAAAAAGTAAACCCTAGGACTCAAACTGTAACCTAGCTATTCCCGTTGCCTATATAAGGAAGAGCTTAGCTAGGGTTTAGGGAGGGATGCAACTAGTGCCCCAAGGCTAGTCTAAAACAGCTCAAGGAGCACTTGTAAGTTCTAAGGAGAAATAAAATCACAAGTCTTTGATAGTTCATCGTGTTCTTTGTGTGTGGCTACACTGCACACCCTCCCCGGATTCATCAAGCGTCCATCATGCCCCCAACTTAAGCCTACCCATGGAATCTACCGTGACACCACCACGACATTTGGCCATATACATAGGTGATTGCCTAGATGTACCGTTTAGACAGTGTCTATACGAGACAATTCGTGGGACCTACTGGACTGAAGATGCTAACTTATGCATAGTAGTTTTACAGAGTGGTCATACACTACCAAGTGGGGCCCATTATTTACTTTTTTCCTTTAGACACATGTTCCTTGTACTCCCCTCTCCATCGTGCTAGAATCGAATTTTTTGGTGAAATTCCACCGATCTATTAATAATGATCAACAACCGTATAAAGAGACCTAAAAGTAAGTTGCTCTTACACGTCGTATTTCCTCAATAATTTGCATGCATAATATATTCTTGTTCTTCGATTTTACCCTCTATTTTGAGCTATATTATTTACATAGAATAAGAATTTGACCTAATTTAGTTAAAACTATATAAAGTCATTTAAGTGTACCAAGTTAGCTAGTAATATTGAAAAATCTATCTAAAAACTTGGGAATTGTAAGAAAGTAAGGTTCACTTTGTATGAAAATTGGGGCGGTGCCTTTTTTTAATTAACACTGGTCTCATGGGAGCAATGAGATTCAATTCACACGGTCGGTGGAAGTACAGGTTCTATCAAGAACCTTATAGAAAATCAAAATGACATCCACGTCCATCACTTAGAAAATGGAGAATGTTCTTTCCTGATATTTGGAAACTCACACCGATGACATTGTTTACTAAAAGAAGATGTACCCATCTACCTCTGATATGATATTTAATTTGAGAGCAATCTATCGCGCTTACTGGTAGCTCAAGTTTGACCTAATTTCGTTAAATTTTCAAGATGCAAAATCTTAGCAAGAATTTGAACTTGTGTTTCAAAACTCTCAGTGGTGGTTTGTGATATATTAAATGAAACCCCGATGGTTACCTCCAAAAAAATCACAAAATAAACTTTCAAAGAAACCTACAATTTTCCTGTAGTAAAAATTTGACCTAATTTCGATAAATCAGTATAAAGTCATTCAACTTGGCAGAGTTAGCAAGGAAGAAGTTTGAAAACTCATGAAACATGGGAATCATAAGTAGTACAACATGTCGGTCCAATATATATGTATGAAAGCTTGGCTTGTGGCATATTCAGATCCAATATTCTTCGGACTTTCTTTACAGAAAGGAACAATCTCGTCATCACTCGGAAAGTTGAGGATATTCTTTCCTGATAGTTGGAAACTCACACCGACGACATTCTTTACTAAAATAAGATGCACCCATCTTCCTTCGAAAACACAATTAATTCAAGAGAAATCTATCGTGCTTACTCGTACCTCAAGTTTGATCTAATTTCGTTAAGTTGTCAAGATGAAAATCTTAGCAAGAAGTTGAACCTGATTTTAAAACTCTCGGTGGTGGTTCGTGATATATTAAATTAACCCCCCACCCCCAATGGTTACCTCAAAAAATTGCAAAACTTTCAAAGCAACCTAAAATTTTCTTGTAGTTCAAGATTGACCTAATTTCGATAATTCGGCATAAAGTCATACAATTGGGCAGAGTTAGATAGGCCAAAGTTTGAAAAATCATAAAACATGGGAATCGTAAGTACAACATGTCGATCCAATATAAATATTTGAAAGGTCTACTTGTGGCATTCAGATCCATATTTTTTAGACTTTGTTTATGAAAAGGAACAATCTCATCATCACTCGAAAAACTAAGATTATACTTTCCTGATAGTTGGATACTCACACCGATGGCATTGTTTACTAAAAAGAATATGCACCCATCGACCTTTGAAAAGACAATTAGTAATTCAAGAGAAATCTATTGCGCTTCCTGGTAGGCCGAGTTTGACCTAATTTCGTTAAATTGTCAAGATGAGAAAAATTAGCAAGAAGTTGAACCTATTGTCAAAACTCTTGGTTGTGGTTTGTGATATATTTAATGCCCCCTGATGGTTACCTCAAAAAATCGCAAATTTTGCAAACCAAACCTACAATTTTCTTGTAGTTCAAATTTGACCTAATTTCGATAAGCCGACATAAAGTCATTCAAGTGGGCAGAGTTAGCTAGGACGAAGTTTGAAATCTCATAAAATTAAAAATAGGAATCATAAATGAAACATGTTGGTCCACTTAATATGTATGGAAGATTGGCTTGTGCCATTTAGATCCATATTCTTTGGACTTTCTTTACGAAAAAGAACAATCTCGTCATTACACGAGAAATTGAGAATGTTATTTCTTGATAGTTGTAAACTCACACTGACGACATTGTTTACTATAAGAAGATGCATCCATCTACCTCTCAACATACATTTAATTCAAGAGAAATCTACCTCGCTATAACATCCCAGCATTAGAGCTTAGAAATAAGCTCAACCCAGATGTGTGCATTGCAATCATGCATAGAAAATCCGAATAATTTTTGCGCTTTTGAACAGAACTTGTCAATGTGATTGAAGCTTCTCTCAACTTGATGGAATTAAAGTAGATCATTAAGTTGACTCTGATAAGTTTCAATCTGACCTTTGCTAAAACCTTATCTTTGGGTAAAGGAGATTTGATCTAAGGGTAGATCAAATGTAATATAATTAAACCCTAATACATTGCTTAATGATTAATATTTGATCCTTAATTGATTATCACATAGTATTCATTACAATAACTCATGAATACCAAGCTATGAATATAATTCAAGTAACAAGAATGTAATAACTAATCCTAACCTATATTATTCTTATCTATTCCTACCATGAGTGTCATGGTAATACTTAACCCTAACTGTTTAGTTATATGGAGTAAGAAGGAAACCAATTCAAAGACCATTCACCACATGTATTTCTTTCCATATTAATCCTTATAATCTCTATTGAACCTTATTCTAATATCCATTGTTCATCAATGTTGAGTAATCAACTATTGACCTATCAATTCTTGATCTATCAACTCTTGTTCTTATCTTAGCATTCACTTAAATCCTTTTGAGAAGGAAGTAAGAAGAGGTAAGTAGTAATTCTAGTTTTGTATATCATCTATAGGATGGGAGTGATTGAAGGGAATTAAATCAATATGGTAATTGAAGGAGTTAACTCACTTCTGAATGGATAGAAGAGTTATATGGAAGATATAATTATATGGTAACAAATAGGATTATAAGGATGAACATTGACGATAGATACCAAGGAGTAATCCTATTGGATTAAGTAGGCATAGTCCATGAATAACATCCCTTAATCCAATAGAGATACTAAGAAGATAATTTCAATCCAACTGTAATGTTGTATTGATGAAGCCTTGATTAGCCAACTAGAAACCTAAACCATAAAGGATCAAAGGATTATAATGATCATGCTTTCGTCACCAAGATTGAATGCTTATATCATGTATAAGTGACATTGGTGGATAGAACATGATTGAACCCTAGTATACATATGTTATCCTAGGTTAGCCATGATAAGTCACCATGATATGATGTAAGGTCTGTATATAAGATACTGGAATTAAGTAGATATAAGATAGTATAATTATGCTGAAGCTAGAGTAGCATGGAGTTATTGAAGTAGTGTTATTCCTCTTAAAGAATAGTAAGATTTTGAGGAAAGTAGTTTGATATATACATCTACTGGAGTAATATTAGTGGTGGATGATTATGGAAGGCTATGAATGGAGTTAGAAGTAACTACTTGTTGGATTGGAGGTTATCAGCAGTAGATTAGTTGATATAACCAAATATAGATATGAGAAGATTATGAAAGGCTTTAGTGTCAAGCTCATTGGATTTATAAATGGATTTAGAAGAATAAAAGGTGGATAAGAATATTCTTGTGAAGCAAAGCTCATCATGTTAACACATGATGATGGATATGAAGTAGTATATCTAGGAAAGGAATTCCTTAATTAGAAGTCCAGTATTGTGAATTATGGAAGATAGGAATTCTTGGTAACACTAAACCCTAAATCTATAATCAAGCTTAACATCCATCTCAGCTGTTGGATAAATCATTTTATTTTCACAATGCTTTATAGGAATATTTTCCTATAGCAAATCACTTAAGCACATCTCTGTCATTTCCAATTATCATAACCATATGTGTTTAGGAGTTATCTTTATCAATTCTTTTACATCAGACATTCCAGGTAATAACTTTCTATTTAAAGGGTGATATCATTAAAGATCACAAACATAAAGGCAATATGTTTAGCCATTAATCTTTATTCACATCAACAAAAGAATATAAGTGTATTAAGTATCCTAAACCCTAGGGTAAGCATTTATAATTTCAAACCCTAATTACTATGTTAGTTATAATAAAATATATACATTGCTATATCCTAGATTCATGGGAATAATATTAACCATATTAATTCTTTAGTATATCATGCATCAAATAATGATATAGGATCATAATATAAAAATTCCCTCCAAACTCTAAATTAACTAGAACTAAGTTTTATATATAAATAAGGAAATATCATATAATAAATCCGTGATTTATTATAGAAAGAAAATTAATAACAAAGGCCATTCCAAAATATCAAAAAAGGGGTTCATATAAAGAAAATAAAGAAACATAACAATATATAATAAAAGTTCACTAAATGATACTAAACACATTCCAATATTGCTACAATTATTTAGCAAATAAATTCTGTAAAGAAGGATTCCAAAACACATGAAAAATACAAATATAAAAATGAGACAAAAATTAGAAAAGGAAATCAGAAAGAAAAAAGGAACAAGGCCCGAGCAACAGGACGGCCAAGGAGTTCTCCTCTCTTATCTACTGCCAGGTGCAACTAGTCGCAGCCCACCACCAACCTAATAGCGGCCCAGCCGAGATACCCCTTCGCTGTCTCACTGGCAAGCGGGAACCATGCAAGGAGAGAGCCATCATCTTCGTCTTCCTCGCATGGTTGACACGCCATCGGCGAGCCATGTTGCCGCCGTCATTGTGGACCGTCCCGGACGCGAGAACTGCTTCTTAGCTTCGCCCTACCTGCTTGGAGTCCACCTCCACTTGTCAAGTAAAGATTCATGCCCGAATCGAGCACCACACTGCCGCCGCATTCTGCCGTCACCGACGACATGTCGTCGTATCTGACCTCGCCTTGAACTACAAAACCACTAAGAAGAATCGCCTCTCTTCCCTCTTTCATAAACATGCTTTCTCCGTTTCCTTATCCCTCTCTATATCTTCACAACACCAAAGCTCCGTCGTCGGAGGTCTCCGGCTCGACGAGGTTAGGGAACACAACAGGGTCGGTGAAGCAGTCTACGAGATGTCCTTCGTCTCTGTGATTACGCGGGTGCAGGCGAATATCAAGTGGTGGTCAGAGCAGGGGGATTTCTTGATTCTCTTCTACAGCTTCTCGCCGGAATCCGTGACGGTGGTCTCATCTTCGGTCACCATCCTCCTCTTGGACCATGCATAATTGATCAGGGTGAGCATACACATCTCTGATCGTGTTATCGCTTCCTAATTCCGCCTCTAGCTCGAGTTCGTCGTGAGGCCGACGAGCACCACCATAGTAAGCTCGTCGGAGCTGCCACCTAGGTCCAGCGTGTCTGTGTAGTACCATATTCGACTCACCGCATCAAGTTGTGTCGAACACACACTTTAGATTGAATCCTCGTGCCATATTTTGGCGTCGCCGTCGTGTTCCAATGAGGTGATGTCAAACTCCGACGAGGTGACATCATCATTGACTTGGTCCAAGTTTTGACTCAGTCCTTGCCCATGTGGCATCTAACGTGGTCTTGGGCCCATTTGTCATTCTCGGTGAGTAGGAACAAGCCCAGTAACCAAAAATATTATCTAAGATGTGTGTGCCATGTGGCATGTGGCCCACTAGTCAGTGACTAGGGTAGGATTAATATGGGTATGAAATGTAATTCCTGTTTGCAATATTGTTTAGAAAATGATTTAGGAAATGATTAAATCTTGTTAAATTAATAACTTTTGTTGTATAATTTAGAAAAATACATTTAATATATCAAAACTTTCAGAAAAATAAAATCTATAACATTAAACTATTATCAAACATTATTATGCCAACAATTTAAATAAATATTATTTAATACAGATTTTATAAGTTCTAATACTTTGAAAATTCATATTTTAATATTGGTAAATGTTAAAAATATAAATAAAATACCAAAAATCTTAGAAAAATAAGAACTATAATTCAAAACTATAATCTTGCATTATTATTTCACTTAATTAAACATTTATTATTTATTAAATATTTATAAAGTAATAAATCTTATAAAAATTATATCTTATTATTTATAAATCATAAAAATAAATGCAATATACCAAAATGATCACAAAAATAATATTTACATGTTAAAAATATAACATTTCACTTCTAAAGGAAATAAAAATCTAATATCCTAATAAATTGATTCTAAGTCCAAATTCCTTAATCAATAAATCATATAAGGGTAAATAAAAATTGTTAATATTTTAAAATCAACCAATTAAAGTCTAATAAATAGTATTAGTCTTAAATAATAATAATAATATTAAAACAAAATGGTTCAACATATTATAAAAGCAATCTTATTGAATTATAATTCCATCATAAGTATAGAATATCTTTTAAAGAAGATCCTTATCAAATAAAACCATTTCCCTTATTGAATCCATAAGTAATTAAGTAATATTATTTCCTTGTCCACAAACTATAACCACTCTGTTATAAAAAGATGAATGATCCTATCCCATTATAATACTGAGAAACTACTACTCAAATAAAAGTAATCCCATTTCTAGTTAACTTTAAAGAAACCTTATGAAGTGAACAAAGTACAATTATCATAAACATTACATCTTAAGTCCATTGACGTTCTTAAATATAATTTTAGACCACAAGACTTTAAGTATAATGCTAAAGACCTTATTATGTGTTTTATAGTAAACTTTGGTCTATTATAATCAAGTCGTAAAGCATCTTAAGTCCAAACTATTCAATCAAGCACAAACAACATCGACCACATTTGATTAACCACAAAGATTGTTTAGACCTTAGAAAAGAAATCTTTTCTTCAAATGTTATTCTTTTTGCCACTTTAATCAACAGATGACAACTAATCACAATAGCATTACTTTATACTTTACTTGTATATCAATATTGCTAAGACTAAGTTCCTTATAAATGCCAATACTTGTAAAGTAAGACTTGAAGAAAAGTCAATTCTTATATAAGTAATATTTGAATAGAATTCCACAATTTTGTATCTTATTGTTGTATGATATTACAATTACATATTGTTTCACACAAATTCACAAGCCCTAATAAGAAGCACAAGTGTGAAACTTATCAAAAAGGACAACACATTCTAAAGAAACCATTTCCAGTTTCCAAACCCTAGATCAACGTTATCCCCGGGATTCGAGTTTATCAACTTGCATTACATTACTTATGCATAAAAGAATCTTGTTTCTTTAAACATTAGTCCTTACCGGACCAATGATGCTGATTTCAGATATTGGATCTTATATTGTCTCGAAGACCGTGAGTGCATAATCTTGCAATCACAAATGGCAAGTTCACACTTGCTCATGTCCTTTGATTATTTTCTATAAAGTATTTTGCAAATACAGTGTTGTCATCACCTGCATTTGAAAAAGGTCAGAAAACACTATTTTCATAATAATATGATTATAGGTTATTTACCATGAGGTAATAACCTACTATGAAAGTTCCGGTGGTAAAGGAACATATTATCTAGGACTTAACAACCAATGTCGCCAGTGATTCTTGCGCCGTATATTACGCGTTAACCATGAGATTTGGAATGGGACGAAGAAGTCAGCTGTATCCTTTTCCTCTCGTATGGAGGCAAGACGACCTTAGAGTGATGTTGTGATTCCTTGTGCGGATCCAACATATGGGTGGGCACCCTTATGCCCCACACTTTTGGTGTCTAGATTATCTATGAATGGTGTTTAGTGGTATAGTCCATTTAATATGGCACTTGATAGGGCATCACCAGGTCATAGAGTCTTCGGAAACTCATCAGGGTTTTAGCCTGCCCGAGAGGGGGCTTAACGAAGGTGATCCAGCCCCGAAGGATCGTGCAGACATATAGGGTCGCGGAGAGGGCAGCGATTGGTTTGGATCTTATACTGGGCCCCATACCAAGGAAGTATGGACAAGGTCATGACTTGGTTGTGCAACAAGGCTAAGGTCTCTCATTGGTAAAGTAATGCACCTCTGCAGAGTGTAAGAACTGTAACTTGATACTCCCTGTTCCAGGAAGGAGTTGCGGACGCGGCGGGAAAGGAACTCCATGAAAGTTCTGGTAAACCCGTGAAGTATGTTGGACATAGCTTTTTAGAATAAAAGCAACCTTTGATGAAATGTTTACGAAAACTTGCATTGCCTACGACCTACGGTCTGTGGCTGTAGTTATAGTGCATCAAACACTCCTTTTCTAGTGAACTTGCTGAGTACGCTCGTACTCAACATCTCTTCTTAACCCTTTCTAGGTTCTAAAGCCAGTACAGATGATGTCTACATCAAGTTATGCTCCAGGAATCATCACCAGAAGCTAAAGTTCTTCAATGAAGTAAAAAAGTCAACATATACATCAACTCAAGTGAAGACGAAGTTACTGATTAGATAGGAATATAACCTCGAGCCATAGAACCTATTTCTGTAGTGTATTGCAATAGCAGCAATGCCAGACCAATAGTTCAGATACTAGTCTAATTAGTATGATAGTTTTTGAGTTTTTTATTTCCGATTCTTCTTTGTAAGAAGTTTCTTTCTCCCTATTTAACCTAGAGTGTTCTCTAGATCTTGTGTAAAGAGTTGAGTTGTAACCTATAGTCATATCCTGTACCTACTGTGTTTCTGTTGTACCACTCTGAGGGATGTAATACTAGTGAACGGTGTTTCATTGGTGTTATGTCAACGACTATAGTGTACTACATCATGAAGTGGTATGCTGGGTCACCGCAGTTGGTATCAGAGCATATGCTTTGATCTTAGGATTAAAACCCTTTTAGGAAAATCTTTAGGTTGGATAGTGACTATAGGAGCCATCTTATCTAAACCAAATATTCTTATGACTTGTGATGAGTATCCACTTGAGGATAACCCTGTCACACTTAAGTTTGATGCTTTGGTCATCTTTCTTAAAAGTCGTTATCCATATTTTCTCAGTAAGTGCTATTTAGTGTTTTCCTAAGGAGATATGTCTCACCAAGATGCTTTAGGAAGCCAATTGGTCGCAGTAGAGTTGGATCAAGTTTAGTATGTCAATTGAAGTAATACTAATGGTGTAGCCTAACTATAAAATTCAAGTAATACAGTTAAATATTGTTGTTCAATTATAACAATAGACAAAATAGTGAAGACCATTAGAGTATGTATAGTTGTAATGGGTTGTAACTCATGTGGGATGCACTTGAGAATTCTATGTGAAGGAGTGAAATAATGTTAAAGATCAATGATAGTACTATGAGAAGTAAAGTCATCATGATGAGATTAGCTCTTAAATCCTGATGTATAGGTAAAACAAAACAAGATCATGGTGAGATTAGCTCTGGAACCATGATGAGATTGTAAATATGACAAGTAATTAGTAAATTATCTTCAAAGTGAAGTAAGAAAATAGCATGGTAGAACTATGATAGAAGTCATAGGTGTCATAATTCCTGATAAAATTTAGTTTTAGGTGTTCAATAGAAATTTGATTAGTCATTTGGAGTGATCATGTGAGGTTAGTTTACTAAATAATGATAGGTTGGTTATATTAGCCATTCCAAACGTGAGACTAAAGGTTAGCCAAAAAATCAAATTGAGATCACTTTACTTAGAATTATTCTGTTGCAATCGAGCAATTTGGGTAAATATTGAGACAAAGTATAGTTTGACCCCTATGTGCTAAGTATCACGATGTAAACCTATATGAGGAGGTGTCATATACTACACAACTAAGCCTGAATTCTAGAGATATTATACTCAACTACTATATTACAGGGTTAGAATGTTGTGTGTTATATGTACCACATTTGGATTATTTGTTTTTCTTGGATTTTCTTGATTGACTAGATCTGTACATGAAGTTTGACTTGGTGTGCAAATGCATGTTGCAACATCCAGTTATTACTTGATGTTATAGACCTAGATAGAAAAAGGGAATTCGTGTAAGGGAGTGACGAGTTCCAAAGACCAAGATGAAGATTTACATGAAGAGTGAAGCTACGTATAAGGTGTATCAAAACAATTTGAAGGATGAATCAAGTTCATATCATTGTTAGTCGGCTATAAGAAGGAAGATTCATGTAGGGAATACATGGAGCAACAAGAAGTAATAAACGTAAGGTCCACCCAAAATAGGTGGTGTTGCTAAGAAGTTAATGAAGTAGTTGAACCGAGTTCATGGAAGCATCATGATAAGTGCAAAGAAGAAGTTTTGGAACCAAAATGGTATTCAAGCTCTAACCACTCAGAGAGAATGCCAATAGTACGTCGAAACACCGTAGGGTAATACATACACCCTAGGATGGTTCGCAACTGGTATTTGTCTGCAGCTGGTATTTGGTTGACTCAGTTAATCAGATCATCTTAGTATTGCATAAAGAGTATAAAACCTGGCCTAAGTTAATTAAGACATAAATGTGTATAAAATTAAAGCAATCATCTTTCGAGGCGCTTTGCAAAGTCAGGACTATCAAAGCGAAAGTGTCTCAATAACAAGTAAGACAAATAATATTGGAAGATCTATTTCGGAGATCTACAATTGTGTGGGTATATCGTAAGTTCTTTCGTGAGACCTTAAAGAAGTATAGTACAAGATGGATAGAGACCAATATCCTAGTTGTGAATCCAATGGTTACTATAAGGAAGTCTGGAGACTATTAGTAAACCCTAAGGGGGAGAGTAAACAGGAAACATAAGTACTGTTATCTGAATTCTAGAGTATAGGCTGGAAAAGAAGTACTAACCTACGAAAAAATTAAGCCTTATTTTCATAAGGTTAAAAGAAGTCATCATTATAAAAGTACTCTTAGAAGTATTTAAGGTAATAATAAAAGATTATCTAAAGCCTGCTAAAGAAAAAGCTTGAAGGTAGTAAAATAGAATAATCCTAATAGACTAATTCTAGAGGAAACAACTCTTAAGTGATCCTTAAGAGAGAATAAAGCATATCCAATTGGACATGTGTAGTGAAACAATAAATTCCGATGGTATGGACTAAATGTATTAAAATCCAATATTCGGAAAGAATACCAACATAAAACATACTATGACAAAACAAAAATAGTCTTTTGACCACAACTATTGGCTAATAGAAATTTAAAACCTGTTTTAGTGAGACTTCCTAGACCTTATATAATATAGTAACGAAGTTCGATGATCAAGTGAAGAAGTTCGAATAGAATACCTAAACAAGAAAATGAACCAAATAATAGAACCCAATTAAAGGAGTTTGTAATAATAACATATTCCTAATGGACTAAAGTAAAAGGAACTTTGGAGTATTGGAGACAACTAGTTGGATATTGTCAAGTGTGCTGAGAATTCAAGGAAAGAATTTGGATATGGGATACTAAAATTATCCCCATTTGAGGTTACCATGGAGTTGAGAAATGTTGTTATCAATACATGTCAATTCCATATTCTGAAACGTGAGAGTATACGAACTTCGAGGATCAAGTTTATTTTAAGGGGGGAGTCTGTAACATCCAAGCATTAGAGATTAGAAATAAGCTGAACCCAGATGTGTGCATTGCATTCATGCATAGAAAATCCAAATAATTTTCGTGCTTTTGAACATAACTTGTCAAAGTGATTGAAGCTCCTCTCAACTTGATGGAATTGAAGTAGATCATTAAGTTGACTGCGATAAGTTTCAATATGACCTTTGCTAAAACCTTATCTTTGGGTAAAATAGATTTGATCTAAGGGTAGATCAAATGTAATATAATTAAACCCTAATACATTGCTTAATGATTAATATTTGATCCTTAATTGATTATCACATAGTATTCATTACAATAACTCATGAATACCAAGCTATGAATATAATTCAAGTAACAAGAATGTAATAACTAATCCCGACCTATCTTATTCTTATCTATTCCTACCATGAGTGTCATGGTAATACTTAACCCTAACTCTTTAGTTATATGGAGTAAGAAGGAAACCAATTCAAAGGCCATTCACCACATATCTTTCTTTCCATATTAATCCTTATCTTCTCTATTGAACCTTATTCTAATATCCATTGTTCATCAATGTTGAATAATCAACTATTGACCTATCAATTCTTGATCTGTCAACTCTTGTTCTTATCTTAGCATTCACTTAAATCCTTTTGAGAAGGAAGTAAGAAGAGGTACGTAGTAATGCTAGTTTTGGATATCATCTATAGGATGGGAGTGATTGAAGGGAATCAAATCAATATGGTAATTGAAGGAGTTAACTCACTCCTAAATGGACAGAAGAGTTATATGGAAGATATAATTATATGGTAACAAATAGGAATTTACGGATGAACATTGATGATAGATACCAAGGAGTAATCCTATTGGATTAAGTAGGCATAGTCCATGAATAACATCCCTTAATCCAATAGAGATACTAAGAAGATAATTTCAATCCAACTGTAATGTTGTATTGATGAAGCCTTGATTAGCCAACTGGAAACATAAACCATAAAGGATCAAAGGATTATAATGATCATGCTTTCGTCACCAAGATTGAATGCTTATATCATGTATAAGTGACATTGGTGGATAGAACATGATTGAACCCTAGTATAGATATGTTAACCTAGGTTAGCCATGACAAGTCACCAAGATATGATGTAAGGTCTTTATATAAGATACCGGAGTTAAGTAGATATAAGACAGTATAATTATGTTGAAGCTAGAGTAGCATGGAGTTATTGAAGTAGTGTTATTCCTCTTAAAGAATAGTAAGATTTTGAGGAAAGTAGTTTGATATATACATCTACTGGAGTAATATTAGTGGTGGATGATTATGGAAGGCTATGAATGGAGTTAGAAGTAACTACTTGTTGGATTGGAGGTTATCAGGAGTAGAGTAGTTGATATAACCAAGTATAGATATGAGAAGATTATTAAAGGCTTTAGTGTCGATCTCATTGGATTTATAAATGGATTTATAAGAATAAAAGGTGGATAAGAATATTCTTGTGAAGCAAAGCTCATCATGTTAACACATGATGATGGATATGAAGTAGTATATCTAGGAAAGGAATTCCTTAATTAGAAGTCCAGGATTGTGAATTATGGAAAAGATAGTAATTCTTGGTAATCAATAAACCCTAAATATATAATCAAGCTTAACATCCATCTCAGTTGTTGGATAAATCATTTTATTTTCATAATTCTTTATAGGAATATTTTCCTATAGCAAATTGCTTAAGCACATCTCTGTCATTTCCAATTATCATAACCATATGTGCTTAGGATTTATATTTATCAATTCTTTTCGATTAGACATTCCAGATAATAACTTTCTGTTTTAAAGGGTGATATCATTAAAGATCACAAACATAAAGACAATATGTTTAGCCATTAATATTTATTCACATCAACAAAAGAATATAAGTGTATTAAGTATCCTAAACCTGAAAGATTGAGGTAGTTGCCGACGATAGGGGGCACGCGCGAGCGAGCTAGGAATACCGGGAGATGCGCCAGAGGCTGGGGATCACGCTCGCGAAGTCTGGGAGGCAAGGCGGTGGCTAGGTTCGCCGGAATCGGCCGGAAACGACATCGGAGACAAAGGTGGTCTCAGCTACAATTGGAACGGCCTGGAGGCAGAGAGGGAGGGGCGAGTGAGGGGAAATGGGGAGGAGAGGCAGGCGTTTAATCGAGCGTGGTCACGGCGAGATTTAAGCGAGGCATTGATGCGTATTGATGCGAGTTAAGACCAGCAGAAATGGCCGGCGAGGGGGGGCGTGGTCGTCGCGGGTGAGGAAGAGGAACCTAGCAAGTGGGGCTCAGCGTCAGCGAGAGAGAGAGGGAGAGTGGGGCCTGCTCGTCAGTGGGTTTGCGGGTTCGTCTGTGAGTGACAGAAAATGCTTCCGGGAGAGAAGAGAGGTGGGTTGCTGGGCTTAGTGGGCTAGCTGGGTTGGGCTAGCTTAGCTCATTTTTTGTACAGATTGCTTTTATTTTTCTTTTTCAATTTATCTGTTTTGATTTTGTTTAATCAATTCAAACATTCATTTGAAATCAAACTTTTGCCAAACTTTGTGAATAATCAAACACTGCTTACTAACACATTCTGAAGTCAAATTTAGAATAATATATTTATTCTTTTTAGGGGATATTAATTAATTAAAATAGGCCCTTGTATTAATTCAAATAAGATTTAATAATGTTTTTCAAACTCCATTTGAAATCTAAATCTTTCCAAATCTTTTCAGTAGGTTTTATTTGTTTAATAGGGTGTCAAATTATTCACCTTGAATTATTTGGAATGTTTTTAATATGATTTATTAATCATTTAAGATTGGGTATTTGTCTTTATTTCAATGAAATTAAATATAGTTTTAAATTCCATAAATTTTATTTGGAAGATTTCTTTGATCTTATTTAAGTTAATTAAACAACTTTTATTCCACTTGGGTAAATTCCAAATATTATTTTCCCATGATTTAATTAATCATTTCTTAATAGGGATTTTATCTTTATTCAAAATAGAAATAGAATTTGGTTAATGCCACTTTATTTTATTTGGAAAATTGTTTATCCACTTATTTTATTTGGATTTGGATTATAATTATTCCATTTGCTTATGGATTAGGTCAAGATTTAATTTGGTCTTTAAATATTCCTCATTTAATATTTCTATCTTTATCTTATAAAATCCATATCTTTTTATTTGTAGATTCAAACTTGGTGATTCCAATTTGTAAAATCTTATTTAATATTTGTTTATCCTTTTAAATCTCTTTAGGATTATTTTATCACCATTTGGTATGGATTTATTGGTAGGTGCTTTATTAGCTTTGGAAATTCAATTTCCTTATCTTACTAAATTCATAAGATTTTATCTATGGCTCCAAATTAAGTGAAACCAATTCCTATGGTTTTTGTAATATTTATATTTGTCATTCTTGATCATTTTGAAATATTTGTTTGACAAACTTTTACATGGATCAAATCCATAGGCTTGGAGATAGCTTGGAAATGTTTTCCTTCCATTAGGGTTTTAGAGTTTTGGTTTATTTTCCAAGTGTTTAAATTTCCAGATGCATTTATGAAGAATGCATTTCACTTGATTTGAATTTAGTTGGATTCAAACATTAACCAAAGTTTGTTCAAGATGGGATTTTAAGTTTCCAATTAGAAACAAAAAGTTTCTTTTCACCCTAATTTTCAACAATTATTTATTTTGTTTATTTATTTTTCACATTACAAGATTTGGAATATCTTGAGATGTGACAAAACCCTAGGGTAAGCATTTATAATTTCAAACCCTAATTACTATGTTAGTTATAATAAAATATATACATTGTTATTTCCTAGATTCATGGGAATAATATTAACCATATTAGTTCTTTAGTGTATCATGCATCAAATAATGATATAGGATAATAATATAAAAATTATCTCCAAACTCTAAATTAACTAGAACTAAGTTTTATAAATAAATAAGGAAATATCATATAATAAATCCATGGTTTATTATAGAAAAAAAATAATAATAAAGGCCTTTCCAAAATATCAAAAAGGGGTTCATATAAAGAAAATAAAGAAACATAACAATATATAATTAAAGTTCACTAAACGATACTAAACACATTCCAATATTACTACAATTATTTAGCAAATAAATTCTATAAAGAAGGATTCCAAAACACATGAAAAATACATATATAAAAATGAGACCGAAATTAGAAAAGGAAAATAGAAAGAAAAAAGGAACTAGGCCCGAGCAACAGGACGGCCCGGGAGTTCTCCTCTCTTATCTACTGCTAGGTGCAACTAGTCGCAGCCCACCACCAACCCAATAGCAGGCCAGCCGGGATACCCCTTTGCTGTCTCACTGGAAAGCAGGACCCATGCAAGGAGAGAGCCATCGTCTTCGTCTTCCTCGCATGGTTGATACGGCGCCGGCGAGCCACGTCGCCGCTGTCATTGTGGACTATCCCGGACGCGAGGACTGCTTCTTATCTTTTCTCTACCTGCTTGGGGTCCGCCTCCACTTGTCAAGTAAAGATTCGTGCCCGAATCGAGCACCACACTGCCGCTGCATACTGGCCGTCACTAACGATGTGCCGTCGTATACGACCTCGCCTTGAACTACAAAACCACTAAGAAGAATCGCCTCTCTTCCCTCTTTCATACACATCCTTTCCCCGTTGCCTTATCCCTCTCTATCTCTTCACAACACTGAAGCTCCGTCATCGGAGGTCTTCGGCTCGATGAGGTTAGGGATCACAACAGGGTCGGTGAAGTAGTCTAGGAGATGGCCTTCGTCTCTGTGATTACGCGGGTGCAAGCGAATATCAAGTGGTGGTCGGAGCAGGGGGAATTTCTTGATTCTCTTCTACAGCTTGTCGCCACAATCCGCGATGGTGGGCTCATCTCCAGTCACCATCCTCGTCTTGTACCACGCATAATTGATCAGGGTGAGCATACGCATCTCTGGTCGTGTTATCGCTTCCTAATTCCACCTCTAGCTCGAGTTCGTCATGAGGCCGACGAGCACCGCCGTAGTAAGCTCGTCGGAGCTGCCACCTAGGTCCAGCGTGTTTGTGTAGTACCCTATTCCACTCACCGCATCAAGTTGCGTCGAACACACACTTTAGATTGAATCCTCGTGCCATATTTTGGCGTCGCCGTCGTCTTCCGCCGAGGTGACGTCAAACTCCGACGAGGTGACGTCATCATTGACCTGGTCCATGTTTTGACTCAGTCCTTGCCCATCTGGCATCTGACGTGGTCTTGGGCCCATTTGTCATTCTCTGTGAGTTGGAACAAGCCCAGTAACCAAAAATATTAGCTAAGCTGTGTGTGTCATGTGGCCCACTAGTCAGTGACTAGGGTAGGATTAATCTGGGTATGAAATGTAATTCCTGTTTGTAATATTGTTTAGAAAATGATTTAGGAAATGATTAAATCTTGTTAAGTTAATAACTTTTGTTGTATAATTCAGAAAAATACATTTAATATATCAAAAAATTTAGAAAAATAAAATCTATAACATTATACTATTATCAAACATTATTATGCCAAAAATTTAAATAAATATTATTTAATACAGATTTTATAAGTTTTAATACTTTGAAAATTCATATTTTAATATTGGTAAATGTTAAAAATATAAATAAAATACCAAAACTCTTAGAAAAATAAGAACTATAATTCAAAACTATAATCTTGCATTACTATTTCACTTAATTAAACATTTATTATTTATTAAATATTTATAAAGTAATAAATCTTATAAAAATCATATCTTATTATTTATAAATCATAAAAATAAATGCAATATACCAAAATGATTACAAAAATAATATTTACATGTTAAAAATATAACATTTCACTTTTAAAGGAAATAAAAATCTAATATCCTAATAACTTGAATCTAAATCCAAATTCCTTAATCAATAAATCATATAAGGGTAAATAAAAATTGTTAATATTTTAAAATCAACCAACTAAATTCTAATAAATAGTATTAGTCTTAAATAATAATAATAATAATAATAATATTAAAACAAAATGGTTCAACATATTATAAACACAATCTTATTGAATTATAATTCCATCATAAGTATAGAATATCTTTTAAAGAAGATCCTTATCAAATAAAACCTTTTCCTTTATTTCAACCTCAAGTTATAAACATACCAAAACACTATATTGAATCAATAAGTAATTAATTAATATTATTTCATTTTCCACAAACTATAACCACTCTGTTATAAAAAGATGAATGATCATATCCCATTATAATACTGAGAAACTACTACTCAAATAAAAGTAATCCCATTTCTAGTTAACTTTAAAGAAACCTTATGAAGTGAACAAAGTATAATTATCATAAACATTACATCTTAAGTCCATTAACGTTCTTAAAGTTAACTTTAATCCACAAGACTTTAAGTATAATGCTAAAGACCTTATTATGTGTTTTATAGTTAACTTTGGTCTATTATAATCAAGTCGTAAAGCATCTTAAGTCCAAACTATTCAAGCAAGCACAAACAACATCGACCACATTTGATTAACCACAAAGATTGTTTAGACCTTAGAAAAGAAATATTTTCTTCAAATGTTATTCTATTTGCCACTTCAATCAACAGATGACAACTAATAACAATCACATTACTTTATACTTTACTTGTATATCAAGATTGCTAAGACATATTGTTGTATGATATTAGAATTACATATTGTTTCACTCACATTCACAAGCCCTAATAAAAAGCACAGGTGTGAAACTTATAAAAAAGGACAACACATTCTAAAGAAACCATTTCCAGTTTCCAAACCCTAGATCAACGTTATCCCCGGGATTCGAACTTATCAACTTGCATTACATTACTTATGCATAAAAGCATCTTGTTTCTTTAAACATTAGTCCTTACTAGACCAATGATGTTGATTTCAGATATTGGATCTTATATTGTCTCGAAGACCGTGAGTGCATAATCTTGTAATCACAAAAGGCAAGTTCACACTTGCTGATGTCCTTTGATTATTTTCTGTAAAGTATTTTGCAAATCCAGTGTTGTCATCACCTGCATTTTAAAAAGGTCAGAAAACACTATTTTCATGATTATATGATTATAGGTTATTTACCATGAGGTGATAACCTACTATGAAAGTTCCGGTGGTAAAGGAACATATTATCTAGGACTTAACAACCAATGTCGCCAGTGATTCTTGCGTCGTATATTACGCGTTAACCATGAGATTTGGAATGGGACGGAGAAGTCAGCTATATCCTTTTCCTCTCGTATGGGGTCGTGGAGAGGGCAGTGATTGTCTTGGATCTTAGACTAGGCCCCATACCAAGGAAGTATGGACAAGGCTAAGATCTCTCACGGGTAAAGTAACGCACCTCTGCAGAGTGTAAGAACTATAACTTGTTGCTCCCTGTTCTGGGAAGGAGCTGCGAACGCGGAAGGAAAGGAACTCCATGAAAGTTCTGGTAAACCCGTGAAGGCTGACGGACATAGCTTTTCAGAATAAAAGCAACCTTTGAAGAAATTTTTACGAAAACTTGCATTGCCTACGATCTACGGTCTATGGCTGTAGTTATATTGCATCAAACACTCTTTTTCTAGTGAACTTGCTGAGTATGCTCGTACTCAACATATCTTCTTAACCCTTGCTAGGTTCTAAAGCCAGTACAGACGATGTCTACATCAAGTTTTGCTCCAGGAATCATCACCAAAAGCTAAAGTTCTTCAATGAAGTAAAAAAGTCAACATATACATCAACTCAAGTGAAGACGAAGTTACTGGTTAGATAGGAATATAACCTCTAGCCATAGAACCTATTTCTGTAGTGTATTGCAATAGCAGCAATGCCAGACCAATAGTTCAGATACTAGTCTGATTAGTATGATATTTTTTGAGTTGTTTATTTCTGATTTTTCTTTTTAAGAAGTTTCTTTCTCCCTCTTTAACCTAGAGTGTTCTCTGGATCTTGTGTAAAGAGTTGAGTTGTAACCTATAGTCATAACTTGGACCTGTTGTGTTTCTGATGTACCACTCTGAGGGGTGTAATACTAGTGAATGGTGTTTCATTGGTGTTATGTCAACGACTATAGTGTACTACATCATGCAGTGGTATGCTGGGTCACCTCACTCGCTTACTTGTATCTTGAGTTTGACGTAATTTTGTTAAATCGGCAAGAAGTCGATGATGTGTGCGAAGTTAGCTAGGAAGATTGAAAAATGGGATTATATAAGAAACTTTGGTCCACTTTGTGTGATAATTGGGAGGCCTGCATTTTCTTCTAACCATGGTAGGTCCCGTAGGAGCGAGGTGCTTCAATTAACACGGTCGGTCGAAGTACAAGTTACGTCGAGGACCTCATAAAAAATGAAAATTATATCCAAGTCCATGCATTTAGCACAAGGTCCCTGTAGCTAAGCAATGAAGTGTGTTTTCAGGTTTGCACATACTAGAGTTCATTGTGCTAAAGTCTATCAAAATATAATCTTTTAGATGCTAAGAATGGAAAAGAAGATCGAACGGTTAGCAATGTTTGGATTTGCCACTCTTGATCCAACGGTCAATGTTCAAAGTTATCCATACACTACATAGTGGTCTATGGTATTATAAGATATAAGACAAGATAAATATAACATAAGAAGTACTATTGTGAATTGCCAATCTTTTAAATAACCTTCCCTCCTGATGTTTCAGAAGCAAGTGAAAATTTCGAAACCGGAAAAGTTTGAATTTTTTTGCCGCCGAGGACCAAAGTAGTTTCCTTCCTATGTACTACTCCTCCTACTCCACACCAACATGGCTGCCGAACACACCAGAGAACCAGAGCCGACCTCTCAAAAAAACAGAGCTACCATACCAAGGCACACATGCACAGCGCCACGCTATGGACGAGGGAGATATCAGTCGGGCCGGTGCGCGAGGGGAGAGGGGTGGAGACATGAGAGGCATTGAAGGAGATATAAAACACACCCCTTTTTATGCATATGTCCTGAAATTTACTACTAGTAGAGTGTACACTCTAACTATAAGGCGGGAGGAGTACCTCGTGTCAGGACCCATCATAACTTTACTCTTCACTACTTCCCTCTTCCCTTGCCTGCGTTTTATTCTCTCTTAACGTACATCGCATGGACAGATGTGAGCATATGTCTAAGCAACTAGATACTACTATGAGTAAAGGGCATCCACTATGTTGTCCATAAGGAAAAAAAAGTAGTCGTGATGGACTTCCATATACATAGTGGAAGTTGTCCATAAGCTAAAAACCTTAAGGGTCACCCTTAAGATCATGGATAGTACATAAGCATTAAAATATTGATATCTAGTACACATATCAATAGAAAACAAATTTTAATCATAAGACTACGAGAGGGTAGCTCTTACATGTGGGTCCTATCTTATGGAAAAGTTTGACTAGATACATTGTGGAGCAATCAACTAGCTTGGTATTAGCAAGTGGGTCCCATCTTAAAGATAGGTTTGGCCATATACATAGGTGATGCCCTAGCTCTACCGTTTAGACAGTGTCTATACGAGACGATTTGTGGGACCTACTGGACTAAAGATGCTAACTTTTGCATAGTAGTTTTACAGCTTGGTCATACACTGCCAAGTGGGGTCCATTATTTGCCTTTTCCTTTAGAAACATGTGCCTTGTACTCCACTCGCCATCGTGCTAGACTCAATTTTTTTGGTGAAATTCCACCAATCTATTAATAATGATCAACAACTGTATAAAAAGACCCAAAAGTAAGTTGCTCTTACACGTCGTATTTCCTCAACAATTTGCATGCATAATATATTCTCGTTCTTCGATTTTCCCCTCTATTTTGAGCTATATTATTTACGTAGAAGAAGAATTTGACCTAATTTAGTTAAAACTATATAAAGTCATTTAAGTGTACCAAGTTAGCTAGTAATCTTGAAAAATCTATCTAAAAACTTGGGAATTGTAAGAAAGCAAGGTTCACTTTGTATGAAAAATGGGGTAGTGCCTTTTTTTAACTGACACTGGTCTCATGGGAGCAGTGAGATTCAGTTAACACGGTCAGTGGAAGTACAGGTTGTATCAAGAACCTTATAGAAAATCAAAATGACATCCAAGTACATCACTTAGAAAATGGAGAATGTTCTTTCTGATATTTGGAAACTCACACCAACGATATTGTTTACTAAAAGAAGATGTACCCATCTACCTCTGATATGATATTTAATTTGAGATCAATCTATCGCGCTTACTGGTAGCTCAAGTTTGACCTAATTTCGTTAAATTTTCAAGATGCAAAATCTTAGCAAGAATTTGAACCTGTTTCCAAAACTCTCAGTGGTGGTTTGTGACATATTAAATGAAACCCCGGTGGTTACCTCCAAAAAAACACAAAACTTTCAAAGCAACCTACAATTTTCCTGTAGTTCAAATTTGACCTAATTTCGATAAATCGGCATAAAGTCATTCAAGTTCGCAGAGTTAGCAAGGATAGAGTTTCAAAACTCATGAAACATGGGAATCATAAGTAGTACAACATGTTGGTACAATATATATGTATGAAATCTTGGCTTGTGGCATATTCATATCCACTATTCTTCGGACTTTCTTTATAGAAAGGAATAATCGCGTCATCACTCGGAAAATTGAGAATATTCTTTCCTGATAGTTGGAAACTCACACCGACAACATTTTTTACTAAAACAAGATGCACCCATCTACCTTAGAAAAGACAATTAATTCAAGAGAATCTATCATGCTTACTCGTACCTCAAGTTTCACCTAATTTCGTTAAGTTGTCAAGATGAAAAATCTTAGCAAGAAGTTGAACCTGATCTCAAAACTCTCGGTGTTGGTTTGTGATATATTAAATGACCCCCTCGATGGTTACCCCAAAAAACGCAAAACTTTCAAAGCAACCTACAATTTTCCTGTAGTTCAAGATTGACCTAATTTCGATAAATCGGCATAAAGTCATTCAAGTGGGTAGAGTTAGCTAGGCCGAAGTTTGAAAAATCATAAAACATGGGAATCATAATTACAACATGTCGGTCCACTATACATATTTGAAAGGTTTTCTTGTGGCATTCGGATCCATATTCTTCAAACTTTCTTTACAGAAAGGAACAATCTCGTCATCACTCGAAAAAATAAAATTGTTCTTTCCTGATAGTTGGATACTCATACCGATGGCATTGTTTACTAAAAATAAGATGCACCCATCTACCTTTGAAAAGACAATTAGTAATTCAAGAGCAATCTATCGCGCTTACTGGTAGGCCGAGTTTGACCTAATTTTGTTAAATTGTTAAGCTGAAAAGAATTAGCAAGAAGTTGAACCTATTGTCAAAACTCTTGGTTGTGGTTTGTGATATATTTAATGCCCCCATGATGGTTACCTCAAAAAGATCACAAATTTTTCAAACCAAACCTACAATTTTCTTGTAGTTCAAATTTTACCTAATTTCAATAAGCCGACATAGAGTCATTCAAGTGGGAAGAGTTAGTTAGGACGAAGTTTGATATCTTAGAAAATTAAACATAGAAATCGTAAGTGAAGCATGTTGGTCCACTTAATATGTATGGAAGATTGGCTTGTGGCATTCAGATTCATATTCTTTGGACTTTCTTTATGAAAACAAACAATCTCGTCATTACTCGGTAAATTTAGAATGTTATTTCCTGATAGTTGGAAACTCACACCGACGGCATTGTTTACTACATGAAGATTCACGCATATACCTCCAAAAATACGTTTAATTCAAGAGCAATCTACCTCGCTTACTTGTAGCTCAAGTTTGACATAATTTTGTTAAATTGCCAAGAAGTCGGTGAAGTATGCGAAGTTAGCTAGGAAGCTTGAAAAATGGAATTATATAAGAAACCTTGGTCCACTTTGTGTGATAATTTGGAGGATTTCATTTTCTTCTAACCGTGGTAGGTCCCGTAGGAGCGAGGTGTTTTAGTTAACACATTCGATGAAAGTACAATTTACTTCGAGGACCTCATAAAAAATGAAAATTACATCCAAGTTCATGCATTTAGCACAAGGTCCCTGGAACTAAGCAATGAAGTGTGTTTTCAGGTTTGCGCATACTAGCGCTCATTGTGCTAAATTCTATCAAAATATAATCTTCTAGATGCTAAGAATGGAAAAGAAGATCGAACGGTTAGCAATGTTTGTATTTGCCACTCTTGATCCAACAGTCAATGTTCAAAGTTATCTGTACACTATATAGTGGTCTATGGTATTGTAATAAGACAATATAAAGATAAGATAATAAGTACTATTGCGAATTGTTGATCTTTTGAATCACTTTCCCTCCCGATCTTTGGGAAGCAAGTGAAAATTTCGAACCCGGAAAAGTTTGAATTTTTTTGCCCCCGAGGACCAAAGTGGTTTCCTTCCTATGTATAACTCCTCCTACTCTGCACCAATTCGGTTGCCGAACACACCAGAGAAATAGAGCCTCCCTCTCAAAAAACAAAATGAAATAGAGGTGTCGTACCAAGGCACATGTGCGCAGCTCCACGCTGTGGATGAGGGAGATATCAGCCGGGCCGGTCCGCGAGGGGAGAGGGGAGGGGAGAGATGAGAGGTAGCGAAAGAGAGAGAAAACACACATTTTTACGTGCATAGGTCCTGAAATTTAGAAATAGTATAGTCTACACTATAAGGCAGAAGGAGTACCTCGTGTTAGGAACCCATCATAACTTTGCTCTTCGATGCTTCCTCTTCCCCTGCCTATGTTTTATTCTCTCTACACGTACAACGCGTGGACAGAGGTGAGCATATGTCTAATCAAAGAAATACTACTATGAGTACCGTTTATACAGTGTCTATACGAGACGATTCATGGGACCTACTGGACTGAAAATGCTAACTTTTGCATAGTAGTTTTACAGCTTGGTCATACACTGCCAAGTGGGGCCCATTATTTGCTTTTTCCTTTAGACACATGTGCCTTGTACTCCCCTTGCCACCGTGCTAGACTCGATTTTTTTGCGAAATTCCATCGATCTATTAATAATGATCTATAGGGTTTGTTGCATGGAAAACAAAAAAATTCTATCGCAAGAACGCATAAAACCAAGATCCAATCTATGGAGAAGCCAAGATCTAATATACGAGATATGTGAAACGAGATTGTAGAGAACTAACCCTCGTATATCCAAAGTGTTAACAAGATAAGATCTCGTGGTTGATGTAGTCGATCACTTGCCGATCTAAAGATCGCGAAGAAGATCCTTCCGGCGCCGTGTTTCGGCAGCGCTTCCACACTCGATCACATGTACGAAGTCGATGAAGACCTTCCTCTCCATGTTCCAGTAGGCAGCAGAGGTAGTAGATCCCCTCGGAATCCCAGCAGCACGACGACATGGTGGTGGTGGTGGAGGAGAGAATCCTACAGGGCTTCGCCTAAGCCGAAGCAACAAGAAGGAGGAGGAGGAGGAGGGTGGCGGCTAGGGTTGGGATCAAGGGGAAAGGGTGGCGCCCTCCCCTCCCCTCTTTATATAGAGGGGTGTGTGGCTAGCGCGGCCCCCTTGGCCCTCCCTTCCTAGGGCCAGCAAACATTGGGAGAAGGGGGAAACTTGCCCCCCCCCAAGTTTCCCTCTTTCCTTTTTAGGGTTTTGCCCCTTTCCTTTGGGGTTGGCCGGTTGGGCCAATAGGCCTTGGTGCGGCTGGCCCATGAGCCCCTGCAGCATCCCTCCGACCCATGTGGCCCCTCCCGGGGTGGTGGGCCCACTGGTGGCCCCTTCTAGAACATTCTAGAAGCTTTGGTCAAAATACCGATAACTTTTCTAAACCCCGGAAATTTATATGAATCTTATTCTTTGGAACATTATGGATCTCCTCGTGATGTCCTAGACCCAATCCGAGACTCTGAACAACATTCGGTCTCCAGCTCATATTCCATATCTACTTTAAACCACATCGAACCTTAAGTGTGTCACCCTACGGTTCACAAACTATGTGGACATGATCGAGACACCTCTCCAATCAATAACCAATAATGGGATCTGGTGATCCATAATGGCACACACACACACACACACATATTCAACAATGACTTCATGATCGAATGAACCATTAACATACGATACAGATTCCCTTTGTCGCATGATACTTTACTTATCCGAGGTTCGATCGTCGGTATCTCCATACCTAGTTGAACCTCGTTATCGATAAGTACTATTTACTCGTTTTGTGATATGACATCCCTTGAGACCTAGTCACATGCTTGCAAGCCAATTGGATGACATTCCACCGAGAGGGCCTAGAGTATATCTATCTGTCATTTGGATGGACAAATCCCACTCTTGATCCATGCGCTTTAACACATACTTTCAGAATACCTAATGCCATATTTATAACCACCCAGTTATGGAAGTGGTGTTTGATGTCATCAAACCACTCGTCTGGTGATGGTGATTAACATGATTTCATTGTCGAAGGATTAGGTTACTATGTATCTGAAAGCTTGTAGAAAAACGAAATTAATGACTTGATCTTATGCTATGCTTAATATGAGTGTGTGTCCATAACATCATTCTCCTAATGATATGACCTTGTTATTAATAACATCCAATGTCCATGATCAGGAAACTATGATCATCTATTAACCAAAAAGCTAGTTCAACAAGAGGCTTACTATGGACTCTTTACTGTTTACAGAACACACAAGTATTAATGTTTCTGGTTAATACAATTATAGCATGGGATGTAAACATTTATCATAAACAAAAAGATATAATAATAATAACCACTATATTATTTCCTCTTGGGCATATCTCCAACATGATCAACAACCGTATAAAGAGACCCAAAAGTGAGTTGATCTTACACGCTGTATTTCCTCAACAATTTGCATGCATAATCTATTCTCGTTCTTCAATTTTCCCCTGTATTTTGAGCTATATTCTCTACATAGAAGAACAATTTGACCTAATTTCATGCAATCTATATAAAGTCATTATGTGTAACAAGTTAGCTAGTAATCTTGAAAAATCTGTCTAAAAACTTGGGAATTGTAAGAAAGCAAGCTCCACTTTGTATGAAAATTGGGGTGATGGCTTTTAGTTTCAGCTGACATGGGTCCCATGGGAGCACTGAGCTTCATTTAACACGGTCGGTGGAAGTACAGGTTGCATCAAGGACCTTATAGAAAATCAAAATTACATCCAAGTCCATCACTTGGAAAATTTAGAATGTTCTTTCCTAATAGTTGGAAACTCACACAGATGACATTGTTTACTAAAAGAAGATGTACCCATCTACCTCTAAAATGATATTTAATTCGAGAGCAACCCATCGTACCTCAAGTTTGACCTAATTTCGTTAAGTTGTCAAGATAAAAAATCTTAGCAAGAAGTAGAACCTATTTTCAAAACTCTCGATGGTAGTTCGTGATATATTAAATGACCCCCATGGTTACCTCAAAAAAATCGCAAAACTTTCAAAGCAACCTACAATTTTCCTGTAGTTCAAGATTGACCTAATTTTGATAAATCGACATAAAGTCATTAAAGTGGGCCGAGTTAGCTAGGCCGAAGTTTGAAAAACCATAAAACATGGGAATCGTAAGTACAACATGTCAGTCCACTATAAATATTTGGAAGGTCTGCATGTGGCATTCAGATCCATATTCTTCAGACTAAAGGAACAATCTCGTCTTCACTTGGAAAAATAAGAATGTTCTTTCCTGATAGCTGGATACTCACACCGATAGCATTGTTTACTAAAAATAAGATGCACTCATCTACCTTTGAAAATACAATTAGTAATTCAAGAGCAATCTATCATGCTTACTTGTACCTCAAGTTTGACCTAATTTCGTTAAATTGTTAATGTGAAAATCTTAGCAAGAAGTTGAACCTATATTCCTAACTTTCGGTGGTTTTATATATTTATTGTGACCCCCGATGGGTACCTCCAAAATCTTTTTCGTAAAATTTCAAAGCTGCCCACTATTTACTTGCAATAGTTCAAATTTGACCTAATTTCGATAAATCAACATAAAATCATTCAAGTGGGTGGAGTTAGCTAAGAAGTTTGAGACCTCATAAAACATGGGAAACCGTAAGTACAATGTTGGGGATATGCTATATGGGTATCCTCATAGCATGTCGCTTATCCGACTAACCCGGGTGGCCCATAGTCGGTAGCATGGCCTGTGGCCTACTGGGCGGCCCAGTTAGGTGGATCCAGAAGGGAGGCCCATGCCGGATAAAGGAAGGCTACGCGGAGCCTTGGAGTGCAAGATACACAAGACTAGTAATAGACGGTGTAGAACTCTGTAACCTATCCGGCTAGGACTTTTCCCTATAACCCTAGGACCTGGCGACTATATAAGTCGGGCCTATGGGAGCCTTTAGGGCACGATAACTTAGACTTTCTAGTCACCTCGCACAGTGAACCTAATCTCTGTAACTCGGCGTATTGCCATTATAGTGATTTATAGCAGGAGTAGGATTCCGCCACCATTGTGGGATCTGAACCTGGGTAAGCTGTGTTACCTCGTACCCTTCAACCGTCTGCCTTACCCCACGTCTCTAAACACGCACTGTGAGGACCCCTCCATGGCGTACTCGTCGGTAATACCACGATAGTTGGCGCCCACCGTGGGGCAAGAGGCGCTTCAGGCTCTTCAGCGGGCGAGGACCAAGATCTTCGCGGGAATCGGTAAAACCGTAGCCATCGGTCGCGTTCTCTTCTCCGGCAACATTCCGATCGTCCCCCCGGCGAGTTCTGGATCCCGGCGAAGACGAACCCTACGCGGTGTTCGATCGTTCCTATCGGAGACATCCACCTCTTCATTGGCGAAACCGACTCGGGCACTAGTTCCCTGGGAGTCGGAGGAGCATCAAGACCCGCGCGGACCGCCTACGGGCAGGATATGTTCGTGGAAGGATCGATGTCGGATCTCTCCTTGGAGTTTGCCGGCAAAGATCAGAAAAATTCAAGACCCACCCAAACCGCCCCTGTGCAGGATATAAAGGTGGAAGATCACTGCAAATCCGCCGGCTTCGTCCGTGCATCTGGACAGCAGAGATCCAAGTTCGTCGGCGTGGTTACCATCTTCGATCTGGTGCACTGCGTTCAGAGAGAGGGTGAAAACCCCCACGACTACCTCGCCCGGTGGCTCCGTATACGGGCCGACCTGACCAACTACCCCAATGATGATGCCATCTATCACTTTGTGGAAGGACTGGACCATGGAACGCTTCTTCGACATTCTCTAAGGAGGCAGCAGGCGTCAGGACACCTTACCTTCGAAGGCATGGTAAACACCGTCAATAACTACGCGGAGGCCGAAGCGGCAGCTCAGACAGCGCTTGCGCTCATTGACGGAGCCCCTCCGATTCAGCCATCACCATCGCCTCCGGCCGCCATCGTCGCAGCACCACCACCACCTCCAGTCATTGTCGAGGCTGTTGCACCTCCACAGCCCGTCATCGAGGAAGTCCTGGCACCCTCCGACTCTGTCATTGACGCACTTTATGCTGATTTCAGTGCAGATTCAGAGGAAATAGACTTCAGTCCAGAAGAGCTAGACTCCGCTATGCAGGAGATGGAGGAGGAGTACTCGCGCGACGAACAAGCTAATAACACCTTCATGTCTCGAGGGGTGTTCGTCACCATTGGGGCAGCGATGGATGAAGACAAGCCCGGGCAAGCTCCGCCTACGGCGCTGGATAAGGGGAAGGGGCCACTTATTGCTGCCGACAATGATCGTGCAAAGGTCATGCCCCCTCCGCCTAATCTAGTGCAGCAGCCGCAGGAACTCAGCACCGGTCCAAGCAATAACAACACCGCAAACTTGCCGCCTCCGGCATCCACGTCGGCAGCAGCCCATGTCACTCTAGCTGATAGAGTGATGTACGGCAATCTCCTCATTGAGCCACTAACTGTTGATCATATCCGGAACGTGACTCAGCTTAACGAGAAGCGCCAGCAGCTGCTGGAGGAGGCGCAAGCCATCGCGGAGCAAGGCGCTAAACTAGATCAAGATCTGGTCAACGCGCAGAAGTCCATAGAAAAAGCTAGAGCAATGGACGCCGAGTACAAGACTCTACTACAGTAGCAGAAGGCTAAGAAAGCTCCGGCTCGCGTCATCAATGATCCTGGTGTACGGCGCAACCTAGGATGGGCTCCCTCGAAGCCGGCACAGGCCAAGCCATACATTGATAGTGAAGGCAAGCAGGTGATGCCCACCCCACTCCTTAACCTCGCCATCGCCAAGACCCTTCTGGAGCAGGATAGATCGCCTGAGGCAGTAGAGCAGGTCTATGACCTAGTGGCCAAGGCGGTAAAGCAGCAGGAAAAGGCCACCTCTCAGAGGCTTGAGTCTGACCCAGCGCTCTTCCGATCTAGCCAGTACAAACCGCCAAGAGACAGATCTCCTCAAGATGTCGGATCACGGACGGGTTCATCGGAACGAAGATGGAGGGATGCGCGCAACAGGAAGGATGCTATCCCCATATCCTCCGACCACGGAGAAAGAGCCCAACCTCGCCGTCCATCGCCACCGCCCCGAACCCCCCGACGTCAGGAAGACTACAAGGCTCACCATCGTACGGATATGCCCCCACCAAAGCAGTGCGGCATCGTCATCCGTGACAACGCGGCACAGACCCGTCATGATGAAGAGCGCCACCAAGGACATAAGAGCAGGTCACACCACGACCCTCCTCGTCCGACAAGCAACCGCGACAGGCATGGGGCGTCGCAGGAGGGTAACAGCAAGAAGGCTAACCCACCGCCACCTCCACCTCCGTCGCCGCCAAGCAGTCACCATGGTGGAAGAGGCCCGCGTTGTTCACGCAGCCCGTCCCCTGTTGACAACAAGAAGAAGAACCCGGAGCCATACGACGCACGTTCACGGATCAATAAGATCCACGAGGCCCAGGAAGGGCCATACCTGGGACCACGTTGCTTTGGACCTGCAATACGGTCCGCAACTTACACCAAAGCTTTTCGGATTGACAAGACCATCAAGACCTATGACGGCACCGCCAAGCCTGCCACATGGTTGCAGGACTACGGCAACGCGGTGGAGATTGGCGGAGGCAACCCCAACGTTGCTGTCAAGTACCTCCCGTTAATGTTGGCGGGCATGGCCCGTCAATGGATCGACGACTTGCCAGAGAGATCTATCTACAACTGGCTGGACATGCAAGAAGCGTTCACCAAGAAATTTGAGGGTACATATAAGCGCCCCTGCACTGTGGGTGATCTACAGCGGTGTGTGCAGGAGAAAGATGAGACATCTCGCGCCTACCTCTCCCGCTGGCTGGATATGAAGAATTCCTGCGCAGGAGTGCACGCCCAGACCGCCATGGCCGCCTTCATCGATGGGTTGGAAAGGGGCACGTTGCTCCGACATAAGCTGAAGTGCTTGCAGGACAATCATCAGCTTGACTTGAATCAGATGATTCAGTTAGCCAGTGAGTTCGCAGCTGCCGACGATGATGCTTGTGGCTCTTTGCCGGCAACTGCCGTTCCAACCCAAGCTCGGAGGAACAGCAGTACAAAGCGGAAAACCGCTCCAGAAGAAAAGCAATCTACCGACATGGTCGCCATGACTTTTGCAGGACGAGGAGAAGGCGGACAACATGGCCGAGGAAGGGGAGCAGGCCACGGGCAGCAACGAGGAAGTGAAACCAACTCGGTGCTGCTCCACGTTCCCCAAACGTACGAGGAGTACCGCGATATGTCGTGCCTCGTACACCTCGATGTCAACGGCAAGGCCACCCATACCAATCGACACTTCAAGTTCGTCAATGACCTCAAGGAAGACCCGGAGTTTGGCTACAAGCGAAGTCGGAAGAACAGACCGTGAGGCAAGGGCAAGGGGAAGAAGAAGGAGGAGGAGTCCAAAGATTCAAGTGACATGGACGAGGACGTAGACACCAAGCACGCCGCCAAGAGCGACGACAAGGGCAAGAACCCCTTCGCAAAGAAGGCCCCAGTCTACCACACTTTCCTTGGCACCCCCACCGTCCGACAACAGAAGACCTCTCTAAGGATCCTGATGGCCACTCTCCCCCCAGTTCCCCAATACATGCGCTAGTCGGAGGTTCCAATCACTTGGGACAGGACGGACCACCCAGACCTCGTGCCCACGGAGAACCAATATGCCATGGTCATCAACCCATTGATTGACGGCGTGGAGTTCACCAAATGCATGGTGGATAGTGGAAGCAGCATCAACATCATGTACCTGGATACACTGCAGAAGATGAACTTGACGGAGGCAAACCGAAGGCGGACCAACACCGTGTTCCATGGCGTAGTTCCTAGCTGGGAGGCTTGGTCCCTTGGGTGCATCACACTTCAGGTAGCCTTTGGCGATGTCAATAATTACCGCCAAGAGCGCATGACCTTTGAGGTGGTCCCCTTCAAGAGCGTGTACCACGTCATATTCGGCCGCGACATATTCCACACGTTCATGGCCAAGCCATGCTTCGTCTACAACAAACTCAAGATACCAGGACCAAACGGTGTCATCACCGTATCCGGAAGCTTTACCAAGGCAAGGGACTGCGAGATCAATGAAGCAGCCGTTGCAGAAGCTGTCCTCTATAGCGAAGAATTCAAAGAGATCCAGAGCAAGGTCAATGACTCAGAGATGCCCGCGTCGAAGAAGCAGATCTCCGACTCTGCTCCTGCGTTCAAGGCCGCCATCGAGACCAAGCCGGTGGAACTTGTGGTAGGCGATGCCTCCAAGACTGTCGCCATTGGGACGAACCTGGATCCCAAATAGGAAAGCGCGCTCGTTGAGTTTCCCCGTGAGAATAGGGACATCTTTGCCTGGCAACCTGCCGACATGAAAGGTGTACCTAGGGAACTTGCCGACACAGCTTAAACATAGATCCAAAATGTAAACCAGTGAAACAATCTCTACGACGCTTCGGAGATGAGAAGAGACGCGCCATTGGCAAAGAGATGGCTAGGTTACTTAAGGCTGGTTTTATCCGAGAAGTCCTTCACACCCGATGGGTGGCCAATCCTGTACTTGTCCCCAAAAAGGGAACTACTGGATTAAGAATGTGCGTTGATTACACCGGCTTGAACAAAGCTTGTCCCAAAGATCCGTTTCCTTTGCCTCGCATTGACCAAGTCATTGACTCGACGGCTGGCTTAGAACTTTTGTGTTTTCTTGATGCATACTCAGGATACCACCAGATCAAGATGAGGAAGTCGGACCAATTGGCCACTTCGTTCACTACCCCATACGGCACGTTTTGCTATGTCACAATGCCCTTTGGGCTGAAAAACGCAGGTGCTACCTAGCAGCGGACAATGCAACGTTGCCTTCACGACCAAATCGGTCGGAACGTTCACTCTTATGTGGACGATATCGCGGTGATGTCTAAAAAGTCAAACGACTTAATCTCCGACTTAAAAGAAACCTTTGATAATCTCCGGAAATACAACATGATGCTCAACCCTAAGAAGTGCGTCTTCGGGGTTCCAGCCGGCAAACTGTTGGGCTTCATCGTTTCCCAGCGCGGAATCAAGGTCAACTCGGAGAAAATCAAGGCCATCTTAAACATAAATCATCTGACATGCCTAAAGGACATCCAACAACTAACAGGTTGTGTTGAAGCAGTTAGTCGGTTCGTCAGCTGACTTGGAGATAAGGCTCTGCCGCTGTACAAGTTGCTGAAGAAGGCGGACAAATTCATATGGACGGACGAAGCAGATGCAGCATTGAAGCATCTAAAGGAGATTCTTTCCTCAGTGCCCATCCTTGCAGCACCCGAGCCTGGTGAGCCCCTGTTAATTTACATGGCGGCAACCAACCGGGTTATCAGCATCGTCTTCGTGGTAGAGCGGAAGGAACCAGGCTATGAGCACGGAGTTCAACGACCAGTTTACTACGTAAGAGAGGTCTTGACGGAGTCCAAGCAGCGTTACCCGCACTACCAAAAGATAGCTTATGGAGTATTCCTTGCTTCTCGGAAGTTAAGGCATTATTTTCAGGAGCACCCAATCACAGTAGTGAGCAAGACTCCACTGTCCGACATTATCAACAACAGCGACGCTACAGGAAGGGTCGCGAAGTGGGGCACTGAACTTGCCGCCTTCGAGATCACCTACAAAAGATGCGACACTATCAAGTCACAAGCCTTGGTGGATTTTATTGCAGATTGGATGGAGATGCCGGATGCTACTCCACTGCCAGAACCAGAGTACTGGGTGATGCACTTTGACGGATCAAAGTTTCTCAACAGCTCGGGGGCTGGTGTACTACTACAATCACCAAAAGGATACAAGCTGCACTACGTTCTGCAGATCCACTTCGAGGCTACAAACAACATGGCAGAGTATGAAGCACTCATTCACGGACTGCGTGTAGCCAAGGATATTGGCATCAAGCGCATAGTTTGCTGTGGAGATTCCGACTTGGTTGCCCAGCAGGTGGCTGGCACCTGGAATGCGCGGAACCCTATGATGGCGGCATATCGCAACGAAGTGGACGAGATAGCCAAGAGCTTCTTGGGCTACAAAGTCAAGTATGTGCCTAGGGAGCAAAACGAGGCGGCTGATCTACTGTCTAAGCTTGGATCAGGGCGCAAGCAAATTCCGCTAGGAGTTTTCCTAGAGCATCTACGCACACCATCCGTGAAGGGCGCCGACATCGACAACCCGGATAGAGCTGACTCTTTTGTCAACATGGTGACAAAGATCCCTCCGGCTTGGACAAAACCGTTCATGGAATATCTCGAACATGGAACTTTGCCCGACGATGAGGTCGAAAGACGGCAAATAGTACGACGAGCAAAGGGTTATACCATAATCAATGGGCAACTCTACAAGAGGAGCACTACTGGTGTATACCTAAAGTGTGTCTCCTAGCTAGAAGGTATGGAAATCCTACGCGAAATCCATCTCGGAGATTGCGGGCATCACGCCGCTCCTCGACCGTTGGTCGCGAAAGCCTTCCGGCAAGGATTCTACTGGCTGACCGCGAAGGCGGACGCCGACAAGCTGGTTGAGACATGCACAGGATGCCAGTATTATGCCCGACAACCACACGTTCCTGCTGAAGAATTGCGAACAATACCAATAACTTGGCCATTTGCAGTCTGGGGGCTAGACATGGTGGGGCCGTTACAAACGGCGCCGTGTGGATTTACGCATCTGCTTGTAGCAGTTGACAAATTCACCAAATGGATAGAAGCTAAACCCATTATAAAGCTTGATGGGGCAACTGCCCTCAGGTTTGTCCGGGATCTAGTGGTGAGATTTGGTCTCCCACATAGCATTATCACCGACAACGGAAGCAACTTGTCACTCGGAGAAGTGGAGGCCTATTGCTGGGACAAAGGCATCCGACTTGACCTTACATCTGTGGCACACCCACAATCCAATGGTCAGGTTGAGCGAGCCAATGGATTAATTCTGCAGGGAATCAAGCCACGTCTTGAGACACCGCTACATAGAGCAGCTGGAGCCTGGGCGGAAGAATTGCCATCTGTGATGTGGAGTTTACGAACTACACCCAACAGATCCACCGGCTACACCCCCTATTTCATGGTATATGGAGCAGAAGCCATCCTACCTTCCGACATCCTCCACGATGCACCAAGAGTTGCCGCCTACGACAAAGATGACGCTGAAGATTCCAGACGCCTAGATGTGGACCTTCTCGAGGAGGAGCGCGTTTTGGCATGCCAAAGATCCGCCATCTACCAGCAGAAGCTACGCAGCTACCATAGTCGCCGCGTTTGGCATCGCTCGTTTAAATAGGGGGATTTAGTGCTCTGACTTAAGCAGAAGAAGTCACACAAGTTATCCCGGCCATGGGAAGGACCATTCATCATAAGCAAGGCGCTGCTCAATGGGTCTTACTACATTGTCGACAATCGTGAACTCAAGGATAGACCCAACGAGGATCATAAGCGTAAGCGACGTGACCCGGATGATGACTACCCGGAGCTTGATCGGCCATGGAACATAGCACAACTACGTCCTTTCTACACTTAGCATTTTTTATCTAATCGTGTACCTCTTATATGATCAATGAAATAAAGCTCTTTGGTTCACTCATATTGCTGAGTCTTTTACCTCCTTTAGTGTTCACTTTTGGATCATATAAACCTTTATGCACAAGCCTTGCGATTGCACTTGTGAAAATTCCGCCTACGGGCATTAGCTTAAGTTTTCTGGTCTACACGTTCTTTGTTGTTTTTATGTGGATTATGGAGTAGTGACTTTTGGCACTTATTGTCGGAGATTTTGTGCTAAGGTTATTGACGGTGCCATTGGGCATCATCACCTAAGAGCATGGTTCCGACAACGAGTCTTCCGACTCACGAAAAGTCAAGCATAAAAAACAAAGTAATGGATAAGCCAGCACTTGCTTAAAAAATATACATGCTGAAACTTAATTCTTAAGTAGAAGGATACAACAACCATTGTTCTCCGCCTTAAGATTACATCAACAAAGTTTTTCCCGCGCACACTCCAAAGGTGAAACAGAAATTACAAAGTGTTTTTTACTCTTTGGGCGCAGGAGACTTGGAGGCTGCATCATCACCAGCCGGAGAATCACCCTCAGCATCGGCGCTGTGATGAGACTCGGAGGATTCTAGGTTGGCGTTTTCGAGAAAGTTCCTAGGCACGAAGACGTCGACATCTACCAACTCGGCAACCCTGGTATCATACCCCGCGAGTGATGACAAGATGGCTTCGTGATCGATCTCCTTGCCGTCATCATCCACGTCGGGGATACCAGATGTCACCGTGTCGATGTCGGCACCTTCATAGTTTGCCTTCACCATGGACAACGCCATCCTTGCGCCAGCCCGTGCGGATGAAGCTTTCCAGCTCGCGACACGCTCGGGGGCTCGGTGCAGAATCTCCGAGTACTTCACCATGGAGTCCGACGCCTTGATATAAATCTAGAGGGGCTTGGCAATCTCCTTGGCCTAGGTGATGGCAGTGTTGATGAAGTTGCCGGCAAGAATCATGCATTCCTTGTCCGAAGGAGGCGAGCGGGTTAAACCCATAGGTGCTGAAAATTCTGACAAGCATTGCATGAGTTCAATAAATTCTAAGTATCCAGACTACAGAGCTACAAGGCGGAGGACACTTACTGAAGATGCTATCCTTATCTTGCCAGACGACGTTCGCCAAGGATTCCTTCTCTTGTTGGAGGAGCTTAAACGCCTCGCTATGGCGAAGGTTTTGCTCATCGGCAGCTTGCTTCTAATCCTTTAGGATCGCAAGCTCCTCCTTCAAGCGATTGATCTCAGTGGAGATGGAGTCCTGCAGGGCTTTCATGGAATCCTCGTGCATCTTCAGCATTTCTTCCCTCTCCTTCTTAAGGATCTTGTTCTCGCTGTCCAGCTGCTGGATGTGCTTGGACTGCTCGACAATATCCTTGGCCTTGGCGATATGCTCTGCAAGTCGGAGAAAACAAAGTACACAGTGAGTTTTCGAAGAAGGAAGGCACAAAAGTAAGACGGAAATGCGCAAAAAGAAAACAGACTCTTGTTTTTGATGATCTGTTCCTTCAAGATGGCGGTTTTACCCTTTTCAGCTTCAAGGTCTGCGCGCATCTTCTGGTACTTGTCATTGGCCATGCCCCTCCGAGCATTCTCGTTCTGTGGAAGAAAATACAAAGTCAAGTCGTTGTTTAGTCTACTTGGAGCCCCTAGTCGGAGATTTTCCGTCTAGGCGCTCGGGGGCTACAGCGAGAGATTTTAACTTAGCAATACGCTTAGCTTTTCTTTAAGCATCTAGTCAGAGCTAATTCAGTTCTCAACTAGAGGCTTGGGGGCTATAGTATAAAGTTTTAACTCGGAAAATGCTTAGCTTTTATTTAAGTGTCTAGTCGGAACTAATTCAGTTACAACTAGAGGCTTGGGGGCTATAGCACTTAAATTTATGAACATTGTGTATGCTACTCTTAAAGCATCTAGTCGGAATAATTCATTCCATCTAAATGCTTGGGGGCTACAGTGAGAGTTTTTTCTAACTTAGTCACTCTTAGAGCATATAGATGAAAAACCAATGGTTTTCCGTCTACATCCTCGGGGGCTACAGTGGGATACTCATATGAAATGCAAAAGGTAAAGTAAAACTTACAAGTGCGATGATCTTGAGGTTTGTAGCGCTCTCGGCCAACAGCTTGCCAAAGGAAACGCTATTTCCTCGCAAGATGTCTGCTTGATGGAGTAGCTCCTCAAGACCGCACGTCGGAGATGACGGCACTCCTCCAGGAACCATAGTTGTGCTACCCGGCGTAAGCACCGGGTAAATAATCTTCGGCAACTCAAAGGGTTTCTGGGGAGCAGAGGCGCCGCCTTCGGCAGAAGTACCAACCCCCACCACCGCCTTGCCACTACCGATGGCATCCTTAGCTGGAGCTTCAGCCATTTGAAGAGCAGCACTCTCCTGCGTTGCCTGCTCGCCGACAACAGCAAGCTTGGTCGATGCGCCAGAGTCCACTTCCATGGCGGAAGGGCCTGGTGCCTCCTGGACTTGGTAGCTTGTCGGAGCAGAGGAGGGCTTGACGGCAGGAGTAGCAGGGGCGATGGCGGGAGAGGAGTCGCGATGCAGCATAATATTAATATTTCTAGAAGCCCCAAGAGTCTTGGAGGACTTCTTGAGGCTGGTTGTGGCTTTCTTCCTGAAACGTGCAAAATGCATAAGTACAGGAATAAGACAGATAAATGAGGCAATGTCGGAGATTAAGAAGCTTACACTAGGGGGGGCGCTTTAGCAAACATCCCGGTGGCTTTCTTCTTTTCCGCCTCTAGGGCGGCAGTACTCTTTTTGGAGGCTCCACCCTCCGTCTTCTTCTTCTTACCTCCGTTGGCAGCGTCAGAGGTGGAGCTCTTCCGCTTTCGCGCCAATGGGGCATCATCGTCGGACACGACCGTGACTTCCTTCATCTTTGGATCATAGATTTGGGCAGCCAGGTTGCCCTCCTCTAGATCGCTAAGCTGTTAAGTGAAGAAATCATCGTGTTAGACAAGATGATATTGGCAAGACGGAAAAACTAGAGCAATGTCATACACGGAAAATAAATGTCTACCTTTGGGCACTTTCCGTCTACGAACATGTCGTAGGAGAGGGTGAAGCCACGCTTCTTATCCTTCACCTTGACGATGTCCTTGAGGCAGAACTTGACGGAGTCGCTCGAGAAGTTGTCCTCGGAGATCCGGAGGGTATCCCTTCGGTCGCCAGTGTACTCGTGCATATACTTTGTGCGCTGATGCAGAGGTTGGATCCGCCTGATGAACCAGCACATGGCTAGGTCCAAGCCGGTCAGACCCGTCTCTACGAACCACTCGATCCGCCTTATTGCGCGAGAAGCGTCGAGGTCGGAGGGAAGGGAGGCATGGGACCGCCATGTGGAGACTTCGGCGGCGGCTCCGTCCACGAAATCCGGGTACGTTACTTCTCGGCCCGCCAAAGGAATGTCGAGGCCGTAGAAGTACGTCCGCTGCCAATTTTTGCATGACTCGTGGCCGACGATGTCGGGGAACCGCCGGCCAGGACGGATCTTGAAGCTTATGGTGCCGCAGTTCCTAAGCTCCTCGCTACTATGTCCGGCTTCACGTTTGACGGTGAAGAAGTATACAAACAAATCTAACCTAGGCCTAATCCCTAGGTAACCCTCACAAAGTTCCGCGAAGTTGCTAAGCACTAAGATACTATTAGGGGAGAGGTTGTGGGGTTGGACCTTGAAGTGATTCAAGGCGGACAGGAAGAAGTGGGAGATGGGCAGAGAAATGCCACGTACCAATTGCGCCTTGAGGTATACTTTCTCTCCGGCTTGGGGAGAAGGGTTCTTTTGGAGGACTACAAGATGTTGCTTGACGATTTGCTGACATCCATCTAGACGGAGCATTCCACGAGAAGAGGCAAGACGGCGCAAGATCTCGGAGTTCTCCGGGAGCTACTGTTGGGGATATGCTATATGGGTATCCTCATAGCATGTAGCTTATCTGACTAACCCGGGTGGCCCATAGTCGGTAGCATGGCCTGTGGCCTGCTGAGCGGCCCAGTTAGGTGGATCCAGAAGGGAGGCCCATGTCGGATAAAGGAAGGCTACGGTGGAGTCACTCGCGTACCCGGAGCCTTGGAGTGCAAGATACACAAGACTAGTAATAGACGGTGTAGAACTCTGTAACCTATCCGGCTAGGACTTTTCCCTGTAACCCTAGGACCTGGCGACTATATAAGTCGGGCCTATGGGAGCCTTTAGGGCACGATAACTTAGACTTTCTAGTCACCTAGCACAGCGAACCTAATCTCTGTAACTCGGCATATTGCCATTATAGTGATTTATAGCAGGAGTAGGATTCTGCCTCCGTTGTGGGATCTGAACCTGGGTAAGCTGTGTTACCTCGTACCCGTCAACCGTCCGCCTTACCCCACGTCTCTAAACACGCACTGTGAGGACCCCTCCATGGCGTACTCGTCGGCAATACCACGACATACAACATGTTGGTACACTATATATGTCTAAGAACTTAGCTTTGTGGCATTCATATCCATATTTCTTCGGACTTTCTTTATGGGAAATAACAATCTCGTCATCACTCGGAAAATTGAGAATGTTCTTTCCTGATAGATGTAAACTCACACACTGACAAGATTGTTTACTTAAATAAGATGCACCCATCTATCTCCAAAAATATTTAATTAAATAGAAATCTATTGCACTTACTTGTAGCTAAATTTGACCTAATTTAGTTAAATTGTCAGGATGTGATACGTCGGAAATGTATCTATAATTTTTGATGTTCCATGCTTGTTTAGTATCTACTTTGCTTTGCTTTATCTACACTTTGAGGTGTTTTTATATGATTTTCTGGACTAACCTATTAACAAGATGCCATAGTGCCAGTTTCCCGTTTTCTTCTGTTTTTGGTTCCAGAAAAGGCAGAAAATGAATATTCTCATAATTGGACGGGACAAAAGCCAAAGTCAATATTTCACCGAGGGGAACACGGAACCACGAAGTAGAGACGGTGGAGGGCCTCGGGGGGGGCCACACCCCATGGCCGCGCGGCCAGGCATGGCCCGCGCCTAGGGGGTGTGGCCACCTCAGGCACTCCCTCGGTCTCCCCTTTCGCCTATATATACGTCTCTTCGGGACGTAAACCCTAACGCGGGTAAAAATCCAGAAAAAGTTCCACTGCGTCGCCGCCACCGAAGGGGAGATTTAGGGGACAGAAAGTTTCAGTTCCGGCACCCTGCCTGGACGGCGAAGTGCCCCCGGATCCATATCCATCAATCTCCATCACCATCTCCATCGCCGTTGCTGATTCCCATGATGAAGAGGGAGTAGTTCTTCCTTGAGGCTAAGGGCTCTACCGGTAGCTATGTGTTCATCTCTCTCTATGCATGATCTTGTTGTGGTCATGAGCTTTGTAATCAAGTAGATCTACCTTGCTACTCAAGTGCTTCAATAGATCTCTGCTCTCCCCATGTGTGTGAAAGTGACAGCGTGCACGCCATGGTGGCACTTAGGCTAGAGTCTATATGAATACTCATCATGCTTTAATACATCTATGTTTTTCCCCACGTGTGTGACAGTGACAACATGCGCGCTATGTGTGGCACTTAAGCTAGATTACATATATATTCATGAGTTATATTTGGAGTTGGATGTCTTTATGAAATTGTGGTGTTTGTTGGAACCATCTAGCGCTCAAGGTGACAGTGTGGGGTTATCTAGATGGGGAAGGCGGACTTTGAGGTGTGCTTTTGTAGGCCTACCATGGATTAGAGAGTTCAACCGGAGAGTAGTTAAGAGTGGTATCATTAAGAGAAGATATTTATATGAGAGAGTGTTCACTAGTGGAAGTATGACCCCTAGGCCTTGTTTCTAAACATTGAAACACCATTTGCATCTAGATCTGTTGCATCTTTGCTTGCTTCCATCTTTATTTCAGTTTGCCTTTAGTTTCTCCCACGTCAACAACAAGTCAGAAGATCTTTTCTGGAACTTCTACCATTTGTATTTTACTATCTCTTCGCTGAACTAGTGCACCTATACACCTCACAAGTGTATTGGGTGTGTTGGGGACACAAGAGACTTCTTGTATCTTGATTGCAGGATTGCTTGAGAGGGATACCTTTGACCACTTCCTCCCTGAGTTTGATAAACCTTGGGTAATCCACTTAAGGGAAACTTGCTGCTGTTCTACAAACCTCTGCACTTGGAGGCCCAACAACTATCTACAAGAATAGAAGTGCGTAGACATCAAGCTATTTTCTAGCGCCGCTGTTGGGAGGTATAGAAGGTACTCACATCCTCCGGTGTGAGTGCTCGAAGTTATTTCCTTTAGATTCTACAATTTTGTATTTTTGTTTCTTGTTTTCACTAGTTAGGCTTAATAGAAAAAAACAACAAAAATAGAGAGCTTTATAGTGTTTATCTTGAGTTAGGACATGAAGTGTTTGAAGAGAAAATTAAAAAACCTACGGAGCTTTATTTGTATGCTAATAGCAATGTTATTAGTATGAATTCTTTAGACACCATTATTGCTAATGCTATGGAAACATCTAAGCTTGGGGAAGCTAGTTTTAATGAAAATGATCTTTTTAGTCCCCCAGCTTTGGAAGATAGCTATTATATTGCTTATGATCATACCAAACCTCCAATATATGATGAGTATGATATTTTCAGTCCACCAACTATTGAGGAGAAAGTTAATTGTGATTACAATCTGCCTCCTATATTTGATGATTATGGTGATGAGAATAATAGTGATAGTTATTTTGTTGAATTTGCTCCCGCTACAATTAATAAGAATGACTATGCTTATGTGGAGAGTAATAATCGTTTTATGCATGTGGCTCATGATAAGAATGGTTTATGTGATAGTTATATTGTTAATTTTATTCATGTTTCTACTGAAAGATATTATGAGAGAGGGAAACATGGTTTTAAGTATTTCAACAATATTAAGTTTCCCCTCTTTATGTTGAAATTTTTGAAGTTGCACTTGTTTTGATTTCCTATGCTTGTTGCTTTGTGCTTACATGACTTGTTTCTTTACAAGATTGTTTTTCATAGGAAGTGTGTTAGACTTAAATGTTTTTTGAATTTGCTTCTCGATGCTCTCTTTTACTTCAATTGATATTTATTATGTGAGCATCTTCTCAAACTATTATGCTTAACTTAAAGGCGTTAAAGAAAAGTACTTCTTGAGAGATAACCCAATAGTTTTCTTGAGTCTTGGAAGTTATTACTTCTGTAATAACCTCTCCTTATCCTTTTTGTGTGGTTTTTGTGCCAAGAATAACCTCTAATGAGAGGGAAGTAAGATTTGGGGAGTTGCTGTCCCAAAACAGATTTTTGTGCTCCATCCTATAAATTCTTGAGGAATCTCTGTAAGTCGGATTGAGCTGATATTTGCTGAATAAATCCCCTAGTATGTTAGCTAACTTTCATTAGTTCAACACTTTTTGATTTGAGTAACATAAGGTCTTCGAACAAAATCGCTTTCTACCTGCTGGTCTGTTTTGACAGATTTCTGCCATTATTTGCATTTGCTTCTTATTGATTCCTTTTTGGGTTCTCTTTGGGTAAATTGAACTTTTTGAGGGAATTGCTACAGTAGCTTGTGTTTTTAATGAAAGTTTTGTTGTTTTGAAGATAAACCCAAAGTTTTATTATCTTTTGAATGCACTAATGTTGCTAATGAAGATTGTGTGAAGTTTTGTATGAAGGAAAATTTTCAGGTGTAGAGAAAGAATGATGTAATGAGATGAAGAATGGACAAAATATCAAGCTTGGGGATGCCACCCCATGTCACCCCAAGAAATATTCAAGAGGTACAAGCATCAAATCTTGGGGATGCCCAAGGAATCCCCTTCTTCATCAATAAAAATGCCAGGTCTCTCTACACACTTCGCTTTTATTGTTTCATGCACAGTTGTGTTGTTCTTGGAGCGTCTTTGTTTTTGTTTTTAGTTTTATTTTCGTTTTCCTGCTGCAATAAGTTGGTTGATCACAACACACTTCTTTTGGAGAGAGACACGCTCTGTTTTCATTGCCTAGAACACTCTAGTTTTCATTCTTATTGTCTTGTGAGTGTTCTCTTTTGCTAGCACTGTGTTTAGCCTTAGTTTTCTTGTGCTTTCACCTTAGAACTTTTTAGTTCTTCTATGTGGATTTGTGATACGTGCTCACTAATCTTTATTGATTATTATCTTTGTAGTTGTTTCAAACAAGTTGATTGCTGTTGGAGAAAGAGTATAAAGTTTCATGCTTATAGTGGTACAAAAGAGGAGCTTGCTTTGACTGTGGCTTAGGCTTTATAATGGCATGCTAGATGTTCTTTTGACCTTATGCTTAGTGATTATTGCTGTAGCATGACTTGTTCCAAACAATTGAGATTGCTTAATGTGCCTTGCAAGAATCATGCATTGTTTTAGCATACAAAAGCATAGTATTGTGGTATTCTCCTTTGATGCTTTATTTGGGTTGACTTGGAACGTGCTTACACCTTGTTATGACTATGAACTAGTCACCCTAGCCTCTATGATCATTTAGTTTTTGACTTCTAGTGCCACTTTATGCTTTAATTGATAATGTTTTGTCGCTCCGCATGATTATGGCCATTATTGCTCTCTTAGTTGGTCGCTCCCAGTCTTTTGCTAGCCTCCACTTGTATTGAGTAGGCTCTACTCATGCATCCAACTCCCAAGAAACCAAGTTATTCCAAAATGTCCACTGTAAATTCGTATGCATGGTGTGTTACACCATTCCAAATATATTCTTGTTTTCATCTATCTTCCAGTTAAAAAGTATCTTTGTTATGTGAAAACTTAGTGATTAAAGCTCTCACAAACTTGATGGCACACTTTATTTTTCTTGCATCTAATAAACTTGAACTATTGTGTCATCTATGTTGTATATGTTTGCACTTATACGTTGGAATTAGCAGAACCGTGATGTCACGGGGAACGCTTTCAACATTGCACTTGTACTTTGTACACAGTTGATATCATGCTCTTTTGTCTATGGATGTCGTTGGTGTGAAATGAAAGAGGAGCTTGTAAGTCCATGGAGTTATGTATGTGTGTTAGAGAAACGCCTGGGCCGCTAGCCTAAGCCATGCCTAATCATGGTGGAAACTTGCAGCGTCACCATAATGACATCTATGAAGCTTTCTTCTTATAAAAATAGACATATTGAAAAGAGGAAAGAGAGAAAAAAAACACCATTTTCCCATGGTAAATAAGAAGATTGCTGAGATGCTCATGTTTTGCTTGCCTTGTCATTTTGATTATGGGATAGCTCCTGTATCATGTGCAAGGGGTAACCCGTTGGCGGTTCTCTATGATACACATGTACTTACTATGACAAGAACTTACCGGTAACTAAAGTTGAGTAGCATGAGGAACGGCCCTCGTACTCAAGGGACATGAGATTGCCAACTTATACTTTGTCAAGCATATACTCCATATTTTGTTCACTTTAACCTTAATCACTTCAAGATGCTTATGATAGGGGCAACTAGAGCTGAAAGCTAACAAGTACCATAATTTTTGGAAGCTCTTTATGAAACTTGAAATCCCTGCTTCCCTTTGAAGGGACTTTCTTGCACTTTTATATTAATTCTCCAACTTCTATCCTTAGGCACCAATTAATAGAGCATAGTTGCCATTCTTAGTTCTATGTGCATTGTCCCAAAACTTATTGATTGATTCATATTGTTGATATTTATTGTTCTTGAACTATTTGTAGCTAGTCACTCTTATGAACTTTGAAGGTGTCCTATGCATTTTTTTGCTACTCCATGAGGGACAAGCTGAATGCCACTATGCTATGTTTTCTATATGTGAAACAAAAAAATGTATTTAAATGCATTGTTATTCATGAATCTTTGTTTGTATCCTTTCATATTGCAACATAGTTTATATGTCTTATTGTTAGAACTCCATCTTTCATGCTCGTGTTAGAGTACTTTGATCCTAGCTTTCAATGCTTGCAAATGGTTTGATCTTGATTTTGATGGTGCATGTCACCTCAAAAATTATTCTTTTTATCATGTACCTACTCGAGGACGAGCAGGAGTTAAGCTTGGGGATGCTTGATACGTCGGAAACATATCTATAATTTTTGATTTTCCATTCTTGTTTAGTATGTACTTTGCTTTGCTTTGTCTACAATTTGAGGTGTTTTTATATGTTTTTCTGGACTAACCTATTAACGAGATGCCACAGTGCCAGTTGCTTGTTTTTTGTTTTTGGTTCCAGAAAAGGCAGAAAATGAATATTCTCGGAATTTTACGAGACAAAAGCCAAAGTCAATATTTCACCGAGAGGAACACGGAACCACGAAGTAGAGACGGAGGAGGGCCTCGGGGCCCCACACCCCATGGCCACACGGCCAGGCCTGGCCCGCGCCTGGGGGGTGTGGCCACCCCAAGCACCCCCTAGGCCTCCCCTTTCGCCTATATATACGTCTCTTCGGGATGTAAACCCTAATGCGGGAAAAATCCATAAAAAGTTCCACTGCGCCGCCGCCACCGAAGGGGAGATTCAGGGGACAAAACGTCTTTGTTTCGGCACACTGCTGGGACGGAGAAGTGCCCCCGGAGCCATCTCCATCACCATCTCCATCGATGTTGCTGATTCCAGTTCTTCCTCGAGGCTAAGGGCTCTACCGGTAGCTATGTGTTCATCTCTCTCTCTATGCATGATCTTGTTGTGGTCATGAGTTTTGTAATCAAGTAGATCTACCTTGCTACTCAAGTGCTTCAATAGATCTCCTCTCTCCCCATGTGTGCGAAAGTGACAGTGTGCATGCCATGGTGGCACTTAGGCTAGAGTCTATATAAATACTCATCGTGCTTTAATAAATCTATGCTTTTCCCCATGTGTGTGACAGTGACAGCGTGCACGCCGTGTGTGGCTCTTAAGCTAGATTACATATATATTAATGAGTTATATTTGGAGTTGGATGTCTTGATGAAATTGTGGTGTTTGTTGGAACCTTCTAGCGCTCAAGGTGATAGTGTGGCGTTATCTAGATGAGGAAGGCGGACTTTGAGGTGTGCTTTTGTAGTCCTACCATGGATTAGAGTGTTCAATCGGAGAGTAGTTAAGAGTGGTATCATTAAGAGAAGATATTTACATGAGAGAGTGTTCACTAGTGAAAGTATGATCCCTAGGCCTTGTTTCTAAACATTGAAACACTGTTTGCATCTAGATCTGTTGCATGTTTGCTTGCTTCCATCTCTATTTCAGTTTGCCTTTAGTTTCTCCCACGTCAACAATAAGTCAGAAGCTCTTTTATGGCACTATTACCACTTGTATTTTACTATCTCTTCGTCAAACTAGTGCATTTATACACCTAACAAGTGTATTGGGTGTGTTGGGGACACAGGAGACTTCTTGTATCTTGATTGTAGGATTGCCTGAGAGGGGTACCTTTGACAACTTCCTCCATGAGTTCGAACCTTAGGTAATCCACTTAAGGGAAACTAGCTGCTGTTCTACAAACCTCTGCACTTGGAGGCCCAACAACTATCTACAAGAATATAAGTGCGTGGACATCAGGATGAAAAATCTTAGCAAGAAGTTTAACCTGTCATCAAAAATCTCAGTGGTTTCTGATATATTATTTGTGACCCCTGATGGGTACCTCCAAAATATTTTTCGTAAACATTCTAGGCAATCTACAATTTACTTATAGTTTCATATTTGACATAATTTCGATAAATCAACATATATTCATTCAAGTGGGCAGAGTTACCAAGGAAATTTGAAGAACTCATAAAACATGGGAACCATAAGTATAACATGTTGGTCCACTATATATGTCTGAAAACTTGGATTGTGGCATTGAGATCCAATATTATTCGGACTTCTCTTTATGGAAAAGAACAATCTCGTCATCACTCGGAAATTTGAGAATGTTCTTTATAGATATAGTTGGACACCCACACCGATGAAATTATTTACTACAAGAAGATGAACCCATCTACCTCTAAAATTACATTTAAATTCAAGAGAACTCTATCATGCTTACTTGTAGGTCAAGTTTGACCTAATTTCGTTAAACTGTCAAGATGCAAAATCTTAGCAAGAAGTTGAACCTGCATCGAAACTCTTGTTGGTTTATGATACATTAATTGACCCCCATGGGTACCTCCAAAATATTTTTCATAAAAATTTCAAAGCAACCTACAATTTACTTGCAGTTCAAATTTGACCTAATTTCGATAAATTGGCATAAAGTCATTCAAGTTGGTAGAGTTAGCTAGGAAGTTTGAAAACTCATAAAATATGGGCATCGTTGGTACAACATGTTATCCCACTATACATGTCTTAAAACTTGGCTTGTGGTATTGAGATCCATATTCTTTAGAATTTCCTTACGAAAAAAGAACAATCTCATAATCACTCGAAAAATTGAGAGTTGATAGTTGTAAGATCACACTGACGACATTTCTTACTACAACAATATGCACCATCTACCTCCAAAAATAAAATTAATTCAAGAGCAATCTATCGTGCTTAATCATGTAGCAAAAGTTTGACCTATTTTTGTTAAACCAACAAGATAATATTGGATGAATTATTGACCTTTTATGAATATGTATATTTTTAAAACTTTGTAAATTAATGGGAGTACTAACAAGGCGGGTCCAACTGTCTGTTATGTTATCAGAAGAGCTAAATAGGTGATTAGATGAGCAAGTGGTGGAAATTGCAATTGATTCTTTGTAATTTCTTTATAGAAAAGAACAATCTGGTTATCACTCGGAAAATTTGAGAATGTTCTTTCCTTATAGTTGGAAACTCATACCAATGGCATTGTTTACTACAATAATATGCACCCATCTACCTCCAAAAATACATTTAATTCAAGAGAAATCTACTGTGCCTACTTGTAGCTCAAGTTTGACCTAACTTCGTTAAAATGTGGAGATGCGAAATCTTAGTAAGAAGTTGAACTTGTTGTCAAAACTCTCAGTGGTATTTAATATATTAATTGGCCCCCCGATGGGTACCTGCAAAAGTTTTTTCATAAAACTTCCAAAGAAACCTATAATTTGCTCGTAGTTCTTCAAATTTGACCTAATTTTGCTAAATGGGCATAAATTCATTCGAGTGGGTGGAGTTATCTAGCGAGTTTGAAAACTCATAAAACATGGAAATCTTAATTAAGTAAAACATATTGGTCCACTTAATATGTGTGGAAGCATGGCTTGTGGCATTCAGATCCATATTCTTCGGACTTTCTTTATGAAAAAGAAAAATCTCGTCATCACTCGGGAAATTGAGAATGTTATTTCCAGATAGTTGGAAACTCACACCAACAACATTGTTTACTACAAGAAGACGCACCCATCTACCTCTAAAATTACATTTAATTCAAGAGCAATCTACCACGCTTACTTGTAGATCAACTTTGACCTAATTTCATTAGATCGACAAGAAGTCAATGAAGTGTGCGAAGTTAGCTAGGAAGCTTGAAACTGGAATTATATAAGAAACCATGGTCCACTTTGCGTGATAATTGGGACGGTTGCGTTTTCTTCTAACTGTGGTAGGTCCCGTAGGAGAGAGGTTCTTCAGTTAAAACGGTCAGTGGAAGTACAAGTTATATCAAGGACCTCATAAAAATGAAAATTACATACAAGTCCATGCATTTAGCACATGGTTCCTAAAACTAAGAAACGAAGTGTGTTTTGAGGTTTTCTCATACTAAATTAACATCAAAGGTACGAGATTTCCAATGACCCGAAGAAACCAGGAGTCGTGAAGTTGTTGCAGAAGTTTTAACGACCAACTATACGGCGGGAATAAAATTCTGGCCATATAGTTCCGGCCGTAAAGTTGGCACCGACACCTCTAGGTCAAACAAAACAACTTTCGTGAAGGGACCCCTATATATAAAGTCGTTGGGCGATGGGAAAACAATCTCGCTTCGCCCCCAACGACACCCAACCATCAGAAACCACAACACTAGAGGGATAGATCTAGATCTAATCTCCAAACCCTTCTCCTACACCATAGCCATATTCCACCACTTGTAATAGTAGATATCTTCTCCAATTGGTGATACTGTAAGACTATTTGCTATCAATCTCATGATTTCCATTACAATGTTTTTGGTTGTTGATTTCATCTCTATGTGTGAGTAATTCTCCTTGGGCTAAGGTCTTCGGCCTATCCATGTAGCTTTGTGCATGTTATTTATTATAGATGGGATCATGTATTATTTTGTATGACATTATGATAATTGTACTCTCTCTTGCCTCAATCTAAGGACTTGTCAGGTACCCAAGACCCGAGGATTGATCTAGGTATATGGAGGGTGAGTAATGACTAATCTGCAGTATGGGAACCCTAGTGACAGAAAGGGTAGTGCGGCTGTATGTGAGGGATTTACTTGGGTTAATTGTGACATCACTATGCATATCATTAGTTCTCTTTCTTCTATGGATTAGACTAGTAGGTTATTGCTATAAGCGGTTGCAGAGGCAATAGAAATTATGGATGCACTGCCCACATATAATTATCTTGCTCTAACAATTACATGCATACTTTATTATTATATTTTATTCCCATCAGATGTTTTGCACAGCTACAGGTGAAACCGAAAGCCCTAGGCCCTCTCTCTCCATCATCGACAACAACAAAAGATCGCAAACTCTTGGTCTGGTAAAACACAAAAGGAATTCTAAAACTCCCGAAGGTCCGTTAAAGTAACCTTACTACGCTTTCCGCTTTCCGAGGATTCGATAACCTAGGTCTACTAGGGAAAAAGAGCTATACTACATCCATAATCCGGATCGAAGGTATCATCCATTTTTCTGGCGCCGTTGCCGGGGAAAGCAATAGCTACCCTGGTAAGGTTAGTAGGAACCTTGCTAGTTTTAATTCTTGTTTTTAATTTTGTTAGTTTGCTTTCAGTTTTTATTTGAAAAACAAAAAAACTAGTTAGTATTTAAATTCTTGTTTTTACTATCATAAGTATTTGTTTAAGAAAATCCAAAAACATAGGAAATATGACTAAAAAGAAGCTTGGGGAGTTTGCAACTCCCAACAATGATTATACGCGTACTCCTATTACTCAGCCAGCAATTACTACTAAAGATTATGAAATTAAGCCCCACTATTTAAGTTTGGTTCAACATAATCAATTTGGAGGCTCTGCTATTGAGGACGCATGTATGCACTTGAATACTTTCACTGAAATATGTGATATGATGCACATTAAAGATGTTGACCCCGATGAGGTCAAGTTGCGTTTATTTCCTTTTTCTCTTAGAGGAAGAGCAAAAGAATGGTTGCTATCTTTTCCTAGAAAAACTATTGCATCATGGGTGGAGTGTACTTATTTATTACTAAATTTTTCCCACCTGCAAAGACTATGTAACTAAGATCTAATATCATTGGTTTTAGACAGGAAGAGCGTGAGCCACTAGCGCTTGCATGGGAGAAAATGAAAGAATGCATGAGAAACTATCCCAGCCACGGGATGGAAGATTGGTTAATTCTCAATTTATTTTATAATGCTCTTAACCCTGTGTCTAAGTCTATGCTTGATACTGCGGCTCGAGGGACATTTATGAGTAAGCAAATTACCAAAGCAAAGTAGCTGCTAGATAATATGCAAGACAACCATGCCCAATGGCATGTGGAAAGATCAAACACGAAGAAGGTGAACTCCGTCACACCTCAAGAAAATGAAGAACTCAATGCTAAGTTGGATGAGCTCATATTAGCCGTCAAAGGTAAGGAAACCCAGGTAAGAGCTATTCTTGTACCAACTATTGAAGAAATAGACTTCATAGCTCGTAATGATTATAACCCTGCTTGGAAGAAGAATTATAATCCAAATTTTCATAAACATTATTCTAGTCTTGTAGGTAACTCTAATAATAATATTGCATCAAGTAATAGTAGTCTCCAAGAAACTCTTAAATCTAATATGGACTCACAAAATGAGCAAAACAATGTTCTAGTTAAAATAACGGAGAACCATGATGTTATGCTTGGTAAATTATCTAATCAAGCTGTTCGTTTGCAGGCCCTCCAAGAAAGAACAAGGATTGTTGAGGCACATATAGGTAAGATAATCGAGAGTCAAACTCTCATTCTAGCTTGTAGAGGTCCTAACCTGATAAGGTAGAGATCCCTGTGTTTACAATGCTAGTCCCTGGATCAATAGCTAGCATCCACAGTTTAAGATCTAATATCAAGAAACAAAGGTCATAATACAACTTTATAACCAAGAATAAAATAATTCATTACATCTTACATAGCTCATTTGACTATCACATTACAATGCAGCAAAATATCTATATAGCATGGAGTCCTTCATCTTCAAAGTGCCACAGGCAATCATGTTGGTTGTAGACTTGTAATCCTATTCAACACATTTCACTAACATCAAACAAACCTGCAACATAATAAGTTACAGCCACAAGGGTCAATACATTTGAATTATATTGGCAAGTGATACTGTGGTAGAATAGTGGTATCTAACATCTATATGAATTTGGCTAAGTGGAGCTTAGGCTTGCTTTTCTCAAAATAAGGTTTTCCTTATGAGTTGAAAACACTAAGTTTTTGTTTGTCAAAATCACCCAAGGCGTCTACCAATAAAATTGGTGATCCTTTAACCCTTGTTCAACCACAACCTTTTAACTTAGAAATTGGGATGAGGAGATCCTTGATAGATGCCATGTCTTGATGCTCAAATTTTCCATTGTCCGGGACACGGCTAAGTACTTAGATTTTACTCTCTCAAGAGATGGTGCACTTTCCCCACAAGACTCGATATGCATCGAGACAAGATCTTTCAGAAGCCTTCCCTTAGACCAAATGGACGCGCTCCATCCTATCACCCCCTACCACCAACTATCCATCTGGCTAAGTTATTGCAACCTATATGATCCAGGCAGATCCCATAATGCCATGTGGCTGCACTTGAAGCTTCTCAACATTTGACATCTCAAATATCTTTGTTCTTGGGTGGCTTTCCACAAGTGAGATACGATAGGGTAGGCCATAAATATGGGGCCTTGTGTAACCACTCAACATAATCCATTCATACCATTCCACCAGGTGATTCATTCACATAGTTGTTTTATTAAATAAAACACAAACCATTGACTTAGAAATATTTCATAGCATCAATATAATCCACCCTTGTTTTCTACTAGCTAGGCTAAGCATGATAGTAGCAGGAATCTTAACTTAGGGAAAATTCTACTAAGGCATCATCTACTAGGATTTCCCATGGCATAGTATACTTAGTAAAAATTCCATGCAAGTCCTACTCAAAATATCACTAATGCATAGTGAAAATATTAGGACAAAATGTATGAAGCACCACTTGCATTTTTAGTAGAGAATATAGGTTCACTCCTTGATCTTGCAATGGTCACACTCGTCAAAGTTCAATACAATTCAATCAATGCACAAATTCAAACTAGCATTCAAACAATTTCACCACATAAAATAATGAAAACAAAACAATACATGCAAGCATGCAAAATATTGTTTTATTGGAAAAGTGGTTTCTAATAAGGCTATAAACATTTTAAAACACCTATTGGTCATTTATAAATGTGTCAAAACCATTTGAAATTAAGTTAGTGAAAATGGGCCATTTGACTCATTTTTGTTTTGCTAGAAATGATTTTAATCAAAGGAATATTTTGTAGAGTTAGATAAATATGTTTTTAAACACAATTTTAGGGTTGGGGATCAAGGTGTGTAAAGCAAATCCATTTACAAAAGGTTTCACCCAAAATCATTTTTAAATCAAAGCATCATTTTGTTTTACTAGAAATGCCTTTAAATCAAAGTAATAATTTTCTAGTGGTAATAAAATATATTTTTAAATCCAAAAGTTAGTGTTTAGGGTCAGAGAGTTTAAATCAAACCATTTGCAAAAGGTTTTACTCAAAAAATATTTTTAAAACATAATCAACAATTTTTGTTTTAGTAGAAATGCTTTTATTCAAGGAATAATTCCTTAGTGTCACAAAATATACTTTTAAATCGAAAAGTTGGTTTTTATGGTCAGTAGGTTCAAAACAAACTATTTGCAAAAGATTTTAGCCAAAAATCATTTTAGAATAAATTTTATACACAAAATAGGCCTAGAATTATTTCTGCAGAAACACCTAATGTTCCAGAGGAAAATACTAAAATAAGGACATGGTTACAAAGATTTCTTTCTCCTAATTCTAGTGATATAAAATTTACAATTTTTGGATGTGTGGATGAAAAGTTATGATTTTTGAAAAATAAAATCACTAATAGATGTAATCTGGTTTTTAAAACAGAAACTGGGCCACGTGGTGTGTTCCTATTGGTTTGTACCGTATCGTTCGGATCAACCAATACAGGGCGTCAGATCTATTTAACATCGCACGGCACAGATCACTCTATACCTCTTCATCTAGTGATTCTATCGTGTCCACTAGATCTACATCTAATGACTCAGAGTGCTATGACCAAGTATTGGCGGCGCTAGGTGACGGTGAGCGGTGGCGATGCTCGGGCTGCGGCGTTCTGGTGAATCTAAGAAGCGAGGGAGAGAACGGATATGCTCACCAGGTTCGTGGGGTTGTTGCGGTGCTCAACGTGGCCGTAGTAGGACTAGGGGCGCACGGTCGTGTCGGCAATCTCTCGCCGGAGAAGCTCCTATGACGGGTGCGCTCGGGCAAGTGGGTGGTACCGGAAGATGCGCACGGCAATGGGGACCAAGCTAGTAGGTTCCAGGGGCACTGGGGGTGGCTGGGTTGGTCGGAATTAGACGGAGAAGCTCGTCGGAACAGTGGGTTGCAAGAAAAAAATTAGAGCAGCCTTGTGGTGATTAGGTCTGGGAGAATGAGGGGAAAGGGAGAGGAGAGAGGGTGCTTATGAGGGCATCATAGACGGAAATCACTTGCCCAATAACGCGAATTTAATCAGTCTTCAATGGCCAGAACCGGCCGGAGGAAAGAGGGGGCGTGGTCACCGCGAGGAAGAAGATGCCAGCGCGGCAGTGGGGTCCGTTGTCGGCGAATGGGAGGGGGTATGGTGGGGACGTCAGGTCAGTGAGGGCGCGGGTCGTTTCACGAGTGAGAAAAGACCAGTAGGAGAGGGGTTTCCTGGGTGGGCTCTTGCTGGGCCAGCTGGGCTGGTTGGGCTGGGTAGGTTAGTGGGTCGAGTCTGTTTCTATTTTTTCCTTCCGATTTTATTTTTCTTTTTCCATTCTGATTTTTCTATTTTCAATTCAAACTCTCATTTGAATTCAGATTTCTTTTTCAAACCTTTTCCAAATTTTTAGTATATTTTAATACTGTTTAACAAAGTATTTTAAAGTCCACTTTTAGAATATTTTCTTGTATTCTCTGAGGTTTATTATTCATTTAAATAGACATTTGTCTTTATTTAAATAGGATTCTAAATATGGTTTCAAACTTCTATTTGAATTCCAATTTTTACCAAACCTTTTGCATTAGGTTTTATTTATTCAGTAGTGTGTTTAAATAATTCACTTTGAATTATTTAAAATATTTTAGTATGATTTAATATTTATTTAAATGAGGCCTTTGTCTTTATTTATTTGAATATGTTTCCAAACCATATAATTCTATTTAATTAATCATTTATTCTTTTTAAGTTAATTAGATAACTTTTAATCCACTTTGGCAATTTCAATTATTTTTCCCATGATTTAATTAATCATTTTTTGTTAGGGATTTTGTCTTTATTCAAAGCAAATATGGTTCAAGTCCATATAAGTTTTATTTAAATAATATTTTATTCCTTTTTATTATTCAAAAAAATTTCATTCCATTTGTTTATGGATTTGGCCAAGATTTAATTTGTCTTTTAAATATTCCTTATTCATTTATTTCTTTCTTTATCTTATAAAATCCATATCTTTTTATTTATAGATCCAAAATTGGTGATTCTAATTTGTATAATTTTGTTTAATTTTTTTTATCCTTTTAGGATTATTTTGCTCACAATTTAGTATGGATTTTTAGCTAGGAGCTTTATTAGCTTTGAAATTTATTTTATTTATCTTATTAAATTCATAAGTTTTTATCCATGGCTCCAAATTAAGTGAAACCAATTTCTATGGTTTTATAATATTTTTTTTATCTTTTTTGATCATTTATAAATGTTTTTTGATGAATTTTTAGATGGATCAAATCCATAGTCTTAGAGAGATCTTGGAAATGATTTATTCCATTTAAGGTTTTAGGGTTTTGGTTTATTTTCCCAAGTGTTTAAATTTCAAGATACATTCATTGATGAATGAATTTCACTTGATTGAGATTTTGTTGGATACTCTTTTATTCAAATTTGTTCAAGAAGGGTTTTGATGTTTCTATTTAGAATAAAAAATTTCTTTTCACCCTAAATTTCAACAATTATAGCTTTTGTTTATTTATTTTCCACATTTCAATTTGGAAAATTTTGGGGTGTGACATAGATAAATTTGTAGGTAAAGCTGAGCCCAATCCGATAGAAGACCTCAAAATGATAAGAATCCAAAGGGAGGAGCCTAAAGAACTTTATTATAGCAATGCTCCTTCATCGAATTACATTGTTGAGGATCTTGTAAAAAGGATCAATATCAAGATTCTGGTAAGTGAAGGAAATGAGGAAGCCATGTATCAACACTTCGTTAATCAGGTAGCAATAAAGGTGCGTGAGCTTGAGGAAGAATATAAGAAAATTGCTGAAAAATTACCGGTTAATCTTGATGATATATTTGAGCCTACTATTAAGATTAAAATTGGGACTAATGAAATAGCCGCACTCTGTGATTTAGGTGCAAGTGTTTCAACAATTCCAAAGAGTCTTTTTAATAAGTTAAAGCTTGGCTCTTATGAAATCACTGAGTTAAAATTGCATCTAGCAGATTCTACTTACAAACAAGTAGTAGGAATTAAAGAGGATACCTTTGTGTACATTAAAGGTTGTCCTACTCTTATTGATTTTGTTATTGTTGACATGCCTGAAGATGCTACTACTCCTATCATATTAGGCCGTCCTTTCTTAAGAACTATTAAGGCTTTGATTAATTTGCATGAAGGGAACGTGAAGCTCCAATTGCCTTCACGGGATCCTTTCGTTATTAATTTTCCTAGGAAAAAGAAAGCCAAGCAAGATGAGAAGGAGGCCATCACTTTAAATGCCAACTATTTTGGAGTGGGTATTCCACTCATCTCGCCTAAGTAAGCAACATCAAGGTCAAGCTATTGACCATAAAAGAGCGCTGCATGGGAGGCAACCCATGTGAAATAAAGGTTTGAGTAAAGTTTTTATGTTTTAGTTTAAGTTTTATATAGAATAAAGAGTGCTAGAAAACTCCAGTGAGAAGGAGAGATTCCGTGGTACTAAAAATTCCTATTTTATACATGCCAAAGTTGGTCGACAATTTAGTCTATCATTTTTCTATTAAAACATGGTGTTTCGCTAAGTTTCAGTCTAAAAAGTAATTTTTGAAGAAATAGAATTTGTTTGATGTATACAGTACCTTTAACGACCAACTATATGGCAGGAATAAATATTCCAGCCGTATAGTTATTTGAGGCATCGACAAATTTTCTTCTCCAGGTATAGAAGGTTTAACGACCAAGTATATGGCAGGAACAAAAGTTCCGGCCATATAGTTTCGGCCGTATAGATACAAACGCCAGGAAAGAAACCCTAGAAACCCTAATTTTTTTGCCGTCAGACCAACTATACGGTGGGAACAAGTGTTCTGGCCATATAGTTGCGACCGTATAGTTGCGTCCGACCACTTAAACGCACGGGAAGGTACCGAAAACATCAAAACATCAATCCCTTTTCTCTCTTCTACCTCCAAACTCTCTCAAAACCTCAAGGGATCTTCACCCCCTACTCAATTTCGTTCGATTTCCTCGCACACAAATGATCTATGGTATCTTTCTCCTCCGATCCTCCTATGAATTTTTGCGAATTCATCTCTGATCTATTGTCATTATCAATCTAGGGTGAGACTTATTTTGGACTAGTTTCCATGATTCTCTTTCCTAGATTATTATGTTGAGGAGATTCTTTAGTGTGCTATGATGAGAAATATGCTATGACAATTACTGTTGGATGAAAAAAAAATATTTTTCTCTTTCCTATTTATTTTTAGAAGATGAACATGAGGAGCCAAACGCGTGCTCTTTCCGTCGCTAGTTCTTCTTGGGATACAGCTCAGGAATGCATGGGGATACGATTCAAGAACAAGTCCCACCGTGATCGTTTCGACATGATCAAAAACCGAGAAGTGAAGGCAACCAAGTGGGCTTGCCGTGTCATATTTAACCAACTCGGTATTTTTGATGAATTTAATTTACTTTGCAATAGGTTTGGCCTGCAAAACTTTGTGTTTCATGATGCACCTACCTATCGCCGGTTAACCATTGAATTTTTAAGTTCTTTGAAAATCACCATTAAAACATGGCATGGGGAGGATAGAAATTCTTTCTGACTCATGAATAACAATTATTCATTATCGCTTGATGAATGGTGCAATTGTTTTGGTTTACCCAACAATGATCCTAATGCTCTGCGCGCATCTTTTACTGACATAGAACCTTCCCCTGAACTCTGCTATAATAGGATGAGCTTTACTTCTAGAGTCGGCAAATGGAAAAATATTCAACATCGTGCTATTCGCTATTTGTTCTATGTTATTGCTAACACCTTGCAGGCGCGTAATGAGTTTACAAGACTCAATGAGGAGGACATCTTAGTCCTTGCAAAAGCTGCTTTTAACTATGAAAACTTGTCACTTCACTTGGGTGCAATTCTTGTGTGCTACTTGGAGTACCAATCCTCCCAAAGCCAAGGACCAATCACATGTGGAGGCGTCATCACCATGCTTGTCTATGCCCTGGGCATCGACCTAGGTGAGTTGCAACTTGTGCTAGGTGGGCGACGTGTTGGTTTTTCTATGTTGAGGGCTTATGGAATGCTCACTAGGAGAGGTGGTGTTTATTATCTGCATATTGCTGGAGCTGGGCATCTCTACCCCGCTCCTCTGCCTAATGGTCTTTTATCTATCAAGGAAGGACATGTGCTTTATGACTTGCAGGTTGAGCAACAACAACCCGAGGAGGAGATTCCGTATGAGGATGAGGAGCAAGAGGAGGAGCAAGAAGTTCCCCATCAAGAGGAGCAGCCACCGAACCGGTTTGCTACATATCAAGATTTCCAAGAACTTGGAGGGACTGTGGAGGGGATGCATTATTGCCCTGAACCTCCGAGAAACAACAAGTAACTTATCAACTCAATTTCCGGACTGGATTTACAACCCCCCCCCCCCACCTCAATGATTTGAAGGGCTTGCAAAAGCCTAAGATTGGGGAGGTTTTCTATCTATTTTTATTTAGCGTTCATTTGCTTTATTTTATTTTCGAGTTTATTCTTTTATTTGAGTTTATAATCACTCGTCTTGGTTTCCCCAACACTTTATCTTAGTTATTTTATTTTTGAGATTTTCAAGACAAGCTTTGCCACTGATTTTCGATTCTTTAAATTACCCTTTTCAAAAACCACAAAACTATTTCTTCGTCTATCTTTGTTTTCCCTCTTTCTTTTCTTTTCGCCTCAAGGTTCTCATGTATTTGCAGGAGAGTGATTGACTTCGAGTTTCCAAGAAACAAATAAAAAGGGAAGAGAGAAGTGGAACCAAACATGAGAGGTATGCCTTATGACTCCCCACTTTTGAAGTTTGAGAAACCCATGCTAGTTAGTAGTAATGTTAAGATGTTATATCGGTGGAGCGAGTCTCTATATTGTAAATAAAAAAATTGCATCAGTATTTAATTGAGTATGTTTTGTTACATCTCTTGTAGTTAACCAAGTCTTTACTAAAAATTTGCTAAACAATTGAAATAAGAAAAAGTCTCACAATTGAAGGCTTGGGTGTTGTAGTGTTTAGTCTTTAAAGCTTATTCCTAGAGACACTCAACACCATAGAAAATAATGATTGACTTGATAGCTCCCTTTGAAAGGATTTGTTCAATTGAATTAATGTTTAGCAGTTTTTGTGAGCATGCCAAAGTTTGGCTTGTGAATCATAAGAATGATATAGTTTTATGCATGTTAAACTTCATGGGATGCCAACAACTTTTCTAGCCTACGAACGATCTTCATGGAGGAAACTCCTAGATTTCGGCTATGAGTTGATTAAACATATGTAGCAGCAATGCTATAATGGGTAAGATTCTTGGCACTCTCAAGTAGCTGTAAACATGATGGAACCACTCCTCTGGCTGATATGAGTAATCATTATGAAAAAGGAACAAAAACCTTAGTGATGCCACGAGTGTCCATCATAGCCCGATAAACTAATGAATTTTTTGGGCATTCTCTCAATTACTTAAGAACTGAAATTATTGAAGGACAATGAATAGAAAAGTAGTGCTTGAAAAGTCTTGATTTATTGATGTGGGAGAATTGAGATACTTTAGTTTATATTCTTTTCATGACGAACTCTCACATTCTCAATTAACATGATTATACTTTATTGTTCAAAGGCAAGCTTATGAGTTGATTACATGGCATGGAATAAAGTTTACTTATTTGAATCATCCATGCTTACAATAATTTTGCTGCGCTATAAGGATTCATGAAACCTGTATGATATGCTTGCCATTTCTCTATCTATGCTGAAGTTTTTTAGATTAATAAAGTGGAGGAAACATGAGACTACCAATCATGAGTAAGATCATCATCTCGTTATTTCAGTTTAAATGTTGATTTCCCTTTTGATTTTGGTTTTTTGCTCGAGGACGATCAAGTTTAACCTTGGGGAGGTTGATGGCTATGAAATATAGCCATCCACGTCCGCATTTAAACTAGATATTATTCATATATTTGATGAAATATCTCTCTAAATCCTGCCACTAATGCCTAATGATCAAAGGGGTATGCAATCCTTTCTTGCTATTTTTCCATGCGCAGATAATGACGTATGATGATGGTAATCACAACATAAATACCAAAGATACGAGATTTCCAACATGTCAAAGAAATCATGAGCTGTGAAGTGGATCCAGAAGACTTAACGACCAACTATACGATGGGAAATTTATTCGGCCGTATAGTTCCGGTAGTATAGTTACCATAGACTCCATTAGGTCAAACAGAACAACTTTTTATGAAGGGACCCCTATATAAAGATGCTTCAGGCGACGAGAAACGACGCTTGTTTTTTACTTAAACTCTCCCAGCCAATAGAAGCCACCATGCTGGAGGAATAGATCTAGATCTAAATCTCCAAACCCTTCTCCAGCACCATAGCCATATTCCACCACATGTAATAGTTGATCTCTTCTCCAATTAGTGGCATTGTAAGACTATTTGCTATCAATCTTATGATCTCTATTACAATGTTTATGATTGTTGATTTCATCTCTATGTGTGAGTAATTCTCCTTGGGCTAAGGGCTTCGGCCTAGCTATGTAGCTTTTTGTGCATGTTATTTATCATAGATGGGATCATGTATTAGTTTGTATGACATGATGATTATAGTACCCTCTCTTGCCTCAATCTAAGGACTTGTCAGGTACCCAAGACCCCGAGGATTGATACAGGTATAGGGAGTGTGAGTGATGACTGATCTGCTGGTTGGGAACCCCAGTGACAGAAGGGGTAGTACGGCTGTATCTGAGGGATTTGCTTGGGATTAACTGTGACATCACTATGCATATCATTAGTTCTCTTTCTTCTATGGATGAGACTAGTAGGTTATTGCTATAAGCGGTTGTGGAGGCGATAACAATTATGGATGCATTGCCCACATATAATTATCTTTCTCTAACGATTACATGCATACTTTATTATTATCTTTTATTCCCATTAGATGTTTTGCACAGCTACTGGTGAAACTGAAGACCCTAGGCCCCCTCTCTCTCCATCATCAACAACAACAAATAGATCGCAAACTCTTGGTCAGGTGAAAACACAAAAAGAATTCTAAAACTCTCAAATGTCCATTTAAGTAATCTCACTTTTCTTTCTGCTTCCCAAGGATTAGATAAACCTAGGTCTACTAGGGAAAAAGAGCTATACTATATCCATAATCCGGATCGAAGGTATAAGCCGCATTGCAGCAGTGAGTCGGTTCGTCAGCCGGCTCGGAGAAAGAGCCGCACCTTTGTATAAACTCTTGAAGAAAACCAACAAATTTTTCTAGACCTAGGAAGCCGATGCTTCCCTACAAAGTTTGAAAGATCTACTTTCAAATCCACCAATTCTCGCAGCACCAGAGCCACAGGAGCCTATGTTACTTTACATCGTAGCGACTAACAAAGTCATAAGTGTGGTAACATGCGGTGACCCAGCATACCACTTCATGATGTAGTACACTATAGTCGTTGACATAACACCAATGAAACACCGTTCACTAGTATTACATCCCTCAGAGTGGTACAACAGAAACACAACAGTTCCAAGATATGACTATAGGTTACAACTCAACTCTTTACACAAGATCCAGAGAACACTCTAGGTTAAAGAGAGATAAAGAAACTTCTTACAAAGAAGAATCACAAATAAAAAACTCAAATACTATCATACTAATCAGACTAGTATATGAACTATTGGTCTGGCATTGCTGCTATTGCAATACACTACAGAAATACGTTATATGGCTAGAGGTTATATTCCTATCTAATCAATAACTTCTTCTTCACTTGAGTTGATGTATATGTTGACCTTGTTACTTCATTGAAGAACTTTAGCATCTGGTGATGATTCCTGGAGCATAACTTGATGTAGACATCATCTGTACTGGCTTTAGATCCTAGCAAGGGTTAAGAAGATACTTTGAGTACGAGCGTACTCAGCAAGTTCACTAGAAAAGGAGTGTTTTATGCACTATATCTACAACCATAGATCATAGGCAATGCAGGTTTTTGTAAACATTTCTTCAAAGGTTGCGTTTATTCTGAAAAGCTATGTCCGTCAGCCTTCACGGGTTTACCAGAACTTTCATGGAGTTCCTTTCCCACCGCGTTCGCAGCTCCTTCCCGGAACAGGGAGTAACAAGTTATAGTTCTTACACTCTGCAGAGGTGCGTTACTTTTCCCATGAGAGATCTTAGCTTTGTTGCACATCCAAGCGGCCAACCCGTTCATACTTCCTTGGTATGAGGCCCAGACTAAGATCCAAACCAATCACTGCCCTCTCCGCAACCCCATATGTCTGCACGATCCTTCGGGGCCGGCTCACCTCCGTTAAGCCCCCTTTCGGGCAGGCTAAAACCCTGATGAGTTCCCGAAGACTCTATGACCTGGTGATGCACTGACAAGTGTATTAAATGGACTATACCACTAAACACCATTCATAGATAATCTAGACACCAAAAGTGTGGGGCATAAGGGTGCATGCCCACCCATATGTTGGATCCGCACAAGGAATCACAACATCACGTTAAGGTCGTCTTGCCTCCATACGAAGGGAAAAAGATACAGCTGACTTCTCTGTCCCATTCCAAATCTCATGGTTCACGCATAATATGCGGCACAAGAATCACTGGCGACATTGGTTGTTAAGTCCGAGATAATATGATCCTTTATCACCGGAACTTTTATAGTAGGTTATTACCTCATGGTAAATAACCTATAATCATATTATTATGAAAATAGTGTTTTCTGACCTTTTTGAAATGCAGGTGATGACAACACTGGATTTGCAAAATACTTTATAGAAAATAATCAAAGGACATGGGCAAGTGTGAACTTGCCTTTTGTGATTGCAAGATTATGCACTCACCATCTTCAAGACAATATAAGACCCAATATCTGAAATCAGCATCATTGGTCCGGTAAGGACTAATGTTTAAATAAGCAAGATGCTTTTATGCATAAGTAATGTAATGCAATTGATAAACGCGAATCCCGGGGATAACGTTGATCTAGGGTTTGGAAACTAGAAATCGTTCATGTTAGAATGTGTTGTCGTTTTAGATAAGTTTCATATTTGTGCTTCTTATTAAGGCTTGTGATTGTATGTGAAACAACATGTAATTATAATATCATAAAATAATGAGATACACACAAATGTGAAATGCTACTCAAGATTGCTTATACTATAATTGTTTATCTTCAAATTTTTACTTTACAAGTAATGTCACTTATAAAGAACTTAAGTGTTATCAATCATAAGTATACAAGTAAAGTATAAAGTAATGTGATTATGATTAATTGTCATATGTTGAGTAAAATGGCAAAACAAATAACTTTTGAAGAAAAGATTTCTTTATTAAGGTTTAAACAATTCTGATAGTTTTTAGAATATGGTTGATAGAATGTGATTGATATTGTTTATGCTTGCTTGAATAGTCTGGACTTGAGATGCTATAACTTAATTATAACAGACCAAAGTTAACTATAAAACACATAACAAAGTCTTTATCATAGTATTTAAAGTATTGTAGACTAAAGTTAACTTTAAAGACATAGATGGACTTAAGGTATATTGCTTATGATATTTGTATCTTGTTCACTTCATAAGGTTTCTTTAAAGTAAACAAGAAATGGTATTACTTTTATTTGAGTAGTGGTTTCTCAGTATTATAATGGAACAAGATCATTCATCTTTTAATAAATGAGTGGTTATGGTTTGGAAACAAGGAAATAATAATATTACTTTAACTACTAATGGATTCACTATAGTGTTTTGGTATGTTTATAAACTTGATGTTGAGGTAAGTAAAAAGGTTTTATTTAATTCCAAATTATTCTTGAAGATTTTATACTTGATAAAGATCTTTTTAGAAAATAAACTACACATATGGTTGAATGATAATTTAATAAGATTGTTTTTAAAATATGTTGAACCATTTTGTTTTCATATACTTACTATTTAAGACTAATAATATTTATTAGACCTTAGTTGGTTGATTTTTAGAATATTAACAAATTTTATTTACCCTTATATGAATTATTGATTAAGGAATTTGGATTTAAATTCAAGTTATTAGGGTATAAGATTTTTATTTACTTTAAAAGTGAAATGTTATATTTTTAACATGTAAATATTATTTTTGTGATCTTTTTGGTATATTACACTTATTTTTATGATTTATAAATAATAAGATGTGATTTTTATAAGATTTATTACTTTATAAATACTTCATAAATAATCAATATTTAATTAAGTGAAATAATAATGCATGATTATAGTTTTAAATTATTATTCTTATTTTTCTAAGATTTTTGGTATTTTATTTATATTTTTTCAACCGTTATTTAAATATGAAATAACAAAGTGTTAGTACTTATAAAACCTTTATTAAATAATGTTTATTTAAATAATTAACATAATAATATTTGATAGTACAACTAGGTTATAGATTTTATTTTTCTGAAAAATTTCATATATTAAACATATTTTCTGAATTATAAAACATAAGTTATTGATTTTATAAGATTGAATCATTTTATTTAATGTCTGGAAATAATAAACTAAATAGTTTATGATGTAATGCTGATGTCAGCATGGGGTGAAAGGTTTTTCTCACTAGGTCTATTCTTACCCCCAGTCACTGACTAGTGGGGCCTATGCCATGTCATTTCCAAAACAATTAAATAAACCAATGAAATGTGTTATGACATCAGCACAACGTCATGCTAACGTCATCTAAGACTGATTCTCTCAGATCGATTGTCGATCGAGCGATTTAGTGCACGTGCGGGGTAGTGGCTAGGCTCGTTGGAAAGAGGGCGCGACGGGGAACCTAATAGTGGCGGCGCAGATGGTTTTTGATCACCGAAGCACCAACTCCGACGAGCTCCGATAATGACACGCTCGGGTCTTCGTGGGCAAGGCAATAGAGAGGGCTAAGAGCGAATCGAAGAGGATAGCGAGATGCGGAAGCTCACCAGGAACACGCAGAAGGTGATGGGGAGTCGAATCGTGACCGGAGTAGATGGCAAAGTAGTGGTCGGACTTCTGGAATATGAGACCGTGGAGCTCGATTAAGAGGATGCGCGGTCGATAACTTCCACGAGCTAAACCAGGACAGCACGGCGGTTCCAACGGTGAGATCGATAGGGCAAGAGAGGCTTCAGAGCGATGGCGACGAGCTTCTCTGGCGAACTAGGGTTTAGGTATGAGGGGAAATTTGAGAGAGAGAAGAAGAGGTGGCGTTTGGGGCTTCTCCATGGCAGCAGGAGTACATCTTATATGCCCTAAAGAGCGGCAGCACGAATCTAGACGGAGGCGGACGTCACGGCACGGCGGCGGACGGCGGCGATACCGACGGGCAGCTGCTTGTGACGTTGCGAGGAAGACGATGATTGGCATTTTTGCGGAAAACCCCTTGGGAAACTTCTGTCTCCACCCGCAATCCCTTAGCTGGCCCACTTGTCAGCCAGAGTGGTTAACTTAGAGTTGTTCCCTTGCTGGGCCGTTACTGGGCTGTTGAGAGTTGCTCGCAAGCAGCAGATAGAGAAAGAGAGAATGGGCTTCGGGCTAGGAACTGTTGTGATCTATTTCTTTTCTTTTTGTGCTTTTTTTCTATTTTCTGTTTTAAAACTTTGTTTTAAATTTGAATTTCCTTAATGATTTAAATGCTATAAATTCTGTACAGTATCCCATTATCTCAAAGATAATTATTCTAATTGTTTGCTCTAACCATGTTGGTGTTTTCCAATGCTCATAATTATATCAGAAGTTATTTATTGAATAAAATAAATAAGAATTAGGATTTTAGGGATTTGTTAATTATACTATACTCTTATAGAATGATTTTTATTATTTCTTCTTAATGAATGTAATTATAATGGTTTAAGATAGTTAAAGATATGTAAATAATATATCCATATTTATTATTATATAGCAATCATTATATAAGATGTTTTGATTATTAAAGTTCTTAATATGGTAACTTCTATTATCCTAATTTCACTAATAGGTGAATATTGTTTTAATAATCTTGGTTATGACCTTACTTAAATATTGACAGTCATGATTGAAATAGAAGTTAGGGTTTTGAATTATAAATATTTACCATGATTTTTAGGAGATTCAAAATAAGTGTATTATTTTCTAAATGTGGATGAACACTATAGGTGAAGACATATTGCCCTCATGTTTGTGATCAAAAATGACATTACCTATTTAAACTAGAAATTTATTCTCTGGAATGTCTTATGGAAAAGAATTTATAAAGATAACTCCTAAGCACATATGGTTATGATATTTGGAAATGATAAAGATGTGCTTAAGTGATTTGCTATAGGAAAATATTACTATAAGCCATAGTGAAAAATAAGATGATTGATCAAATATATGAAATGGATATTAGGTTTGGTTATAGAATTAAGGTTGCATGTTTAACAAGAATTCCTATCTTCCATATTTCATAATTCTTGAGTTCTACTTAAAGAATTCCTTTCCTAGATATACTACTCCTTCATATCCATCATCATGTGTTAACATGATGAGCTTTACTTCACAAGAATATTCTTATCCACCTTTTATTCTTCTAAATCCATTTATAAATCCAATGAGATTGACACTAAAGCTTTCATAATCTTCTCATATCCACACTTGGTTATATCAACTACTCTACTGTTGATAACCTCCACTCCAACAAGTAGTTACTTCTAACTCCATTCATACTCTTCCTTAATCACCCTTCACTAATATTACTTCAATAGATGTATACATCAAATCCTACTTCATCTCAAGTGATTAGTATTTCCAAAGAGAAAAATACTACTTTTTATCCATTTATAGTTTAGGTTTCCAGTTGGCTAATCAAGGCTTCATTAATACAACATTACAGTTGTATTGAAATTATCTTCTTAGTATCTCTATTGGATTAAGGGATGTTATTCATGGACTATGCCTACTTAATCCAATAGGATTACTCCTTGGTATCTATCTTCAATGTTCATCCTTACAATCCTATTTGTTACCATATAATTATATCTTCCATATAACACTTCTATCCATTCAGGAGTGAGTTAACTCCTTCAATTACCATATTGATTTGATTCCCTTCAATCACTCCCATCCTATAGATGATATCCAAAACTAGCATTACTACTTACCTCTTCTTACTTCCTTCTCAAAAGGATTTAAGTGAATGCTAAGATAAGAACCAGAGTTGATAGATCAAGAATTGATAGGTCAATAGTTGATTACTCAACATTGATGAACAATGGATATTAGAATAAGGTTCAATAGAGATGATAAGGATCAATATGGAAAGAAAGATATTTGGTGAATGGTCTTTGAATTGGTTTCCTTCTTACTCCATATAACTAAAGAGTTAGGGTTAAGTATTACCATGACACTCATGGTAGGAATAGATAAGAATAAGATAGGTCAGGATTTAGTTATTAAATTATTGTTACTTGATTTGTATTTTTCAACTTGTTAATCATGAGTTATGTAATGAATACTATGATATGATTTATTAAGGATCAACTATTAGTCATTAAGCCATGTGTTGATGGTTTAGTTTTATTATATTTGATCTACCCTTAGATCAAATCATGTTTACCCAAAATAAGGTTTTAGCCAAGGTCATATTGAAATTTATCGCAGTAAACTTGATGATCTACTTTAATTCCATCAAGTTTAGAGAAGCTTCAATCACTTTGACAAGTTCTGTTCAAAAGAGCGAAAATTATTCGGATTTTCTATCCATGAATGCAATGAACACATCTGGGTTCAGCTTATTTCTAAGCTCTAATGCTGAGATTTTACGTAACATCAGTGAAGCGCGAGGAAGAAGGATATAATCATAAGGTGCAACGTCCAACATACTACCTGAGTGAGGTCCTAACATAGTCGAAGCAATGGTATCCACACTACCAAAATCTAGCCTATGGATTTTTTTTGCTGATAGAAAGCTATGACATTACTTTCAAGAGCATAAGATCACAGTGGTGAGTACTGATCCCCCGCGAGATATAATCAACAACCACGACGCGACAGGACGTGTCGCAAAGTGGGGGAATAGAGCTTGCATCTTTCGACATCGAGTACAAGCCACGGACAGCAATCAAATCCTAGATACTTGCCGATTCATCGCTGACTGGACAGAGACGGCAGAAAATACAAGTCCTTCAAACTTGGAATTTTGGACCCTACATTTTGATGGGTCAAAAGCACGAGGGGGCTCAGGGGCTGGCATGGTGCTCAAGTCACTCCAAGGAGATAAGTTATTCTATGTGTTACAGATACACTTTACGGCAACCAATAACATGGAGGAATAACGTTTCAACCATTCCAACCATTATACTAATGTGTCTTGCCTCATAACATAGTATCCAAAATTTTCAACTTTCTTCTCCTCTATTGCGAGCTTCATCTGTTCAAAAATAGCAATCTGGGAAGACATGATTAGTAGCAAATGTTTTTATGATTTTTTGATTTATAATTTTTTATGGGTTTTTGGTTTTATAATTTTTTTGTTCTTTTAAAATAAGTAAAAGTAGTAAATAGCAAAAGACGGAAATAAACTATGTGCGAGTGGGTAGGTAATAACCAAGTGCTATGCTCCCCGGCAACGACACCAATTTGATGCCTAGGTTTTCATGTGATCAATAATCGGGTTATTGCAGTACTTTTAGCAGCAAATGTTATTTATAAAGTTCGTCCCTTGGAAGCTTTGCAAATGGCAACAACACAACCCCGCAACCATGTTGTTAGTGCGGCCATGTTCGCACCCAAAACGGTGTTTGAAAATGGTCTACTCTATAGGTTACTAGAATGGCAATGAATGAGTGGGTAACTAAGAGCAAAGTAAATAACAAAAGTAAAGTAGAGCAAGAGAGTATCTATGAAGTGTTGTGTGATATGGTTGAGGGTTTCTCAAGGAGTATAGGATTCACCTCTAGCATGATACCATTAATCATAATTAAGATAATATACTTCTTGTGTCATGATATGTGTGGAGAGAGCACCATAATAATATGTTCACTACAAGGCTCGTAGGAAGCCACTTTGTTGATCCAAGAGTGAGGTCACCTCGCGATGTCTGAGAGCAGTCACCCATACAAACCACCACAATTAAGGGTTTCTCCATGGATATCGTAATTAGCTTAGGGATTCCCTCTTTATCCTCCTTTAACCGTGTAGGTTACGATCCAACGCCAATCTATCACGGGGCGATTCTGGGTATGCTCCCAAAACACGTCCAAAGGATATCTCCCTCACTTTAGTCCCAAGGGAAAATGATATGCGGCTGACTACACATACCATCTAAAGAGAAAGATCAAACACAAATCATAAATCTATCATACACCGGCAAGTCATATGGACACAAGAATAGATCATCTTTATTGCAAGTTTATAATAGTTCTAGGGTTTCGCCATCTCTCCCCAAGAACAAGGAAACTACTCATACATGAAGGGGATCAACATCATGGCAATAGTATGAATGAAATATGAAGGTACAGTTTAATACAAGTGTAAATCCTCAATATAGATTGGATCACAACAAAGTAAATGTAACACTACAGTACTGAAAAGACTATAGCTTCTATGCAACATGCCAATCCCTGGATCGGTTCATTGGCTTACATAGAACTTAGATGAATAACAAAGTAAAATATCTGCGTATCATAAATAACGAAAGATCCAGAGTATACATTTATTACAATAAAGCTTAGCTCGAAGGCTAGCTCAAACTTATTCAAGTATCAAACATAAATAAATAACTCCTTCAATCTCTAAATTGCCCACAAGCGAACAAGTGCAGAGTGAAGTACCACGACCTAGCTGATCAATCAGAGTCGGAATATCCTGCAACATAAAACGTAGCAACCCCGAAGGGTCAATACATGGAATGTATGGCAAGTAGCACTAAATAGGGAGACAATGTACCTAGAAACTACATGCTTATTTGGCTAGTGGAGCTGTGCCTAGCTTGAATTTTTCAAACACTTTGTCATACTTTATTCAACCAATTTGATTCACATCAACCCTTCAAATTCACCCATAAAGTTTTAGAAATCAAGAAATAAGGATGAGCGAGAATACGTCATAGCATCAATATCAAGCAACTCATTTGTCCGTAACCGGGGACACGGCTCAGCACTTAGTTTATACACCCTGCAGGGGTTTGTACACTTTACCCATGTGACTTGGTCAGCCCATCTCGTACCACCACACTCATATTGCGTGACGATAGGGAGAAGCCCAAGAAGAGACCGTTCGGGAAGTAGATCCCCAAACCCCACTGTGCACCGGTCCCACCCTACCATTCACTACATCTCTGGCTATGCTGGGTTCGGGTCACTATGACCTACTGATTCCAACCAGCCACCCATTCTTACTGGCACATGGTTGCACACGTAAGCTACTGGAATAAAGAAAACTAATCCTTCTCAGTTCCCTGGGCAGCATTCCCACCAATATTCACACTCTGATGACTAATCTAGCCACTCTGCTCAGGTAGTTCATTAACATTATGTTGTTTTAGTAGAACAAAACATTTACTTTACCAAAGCATGATTCCTTCCTCGTATCTACAGAAATGCTAAGCACATCTACCATACGGAAGCTCAACTACAAAGGATTTCCCTACCATAATATATAGGACATAGCATAGCATAGTAATACCTACACATATAGCTACAAAAATACACTACAAATGCACAAGGGAAAATAGTAGAACAAATTCATAATCAAAATAGCAACTACTTTACTTGACGGTAGGAGTCGAGAGTATAGTCCTCACAAAAGCAAGCGTTGCACTCGTCACAATCTACACGATACACAATTTTAACACATAAACAATCATATACAAACATAAAAATGCAAGATGCATGCATGACAAGTTGAACAAACTTCAGTAGCAATCTACAACCTTTGTTCAGTATACCTACTGTATGTATGCACGGAAAACATTTATAAAGCATGGAAAACAAAACATGCAATTTTAAATGGCCAAAACATGGAGCTATAACCCAATTATTAAGCCACTCCTGTTAACTAGCTTATAAAATCTTGGAAAACTAACTACTGTGTAGGCAATCTAAAATAGAGCCTGTGCCAATAGGAATCACGCAAAAAGGACTTACAGAACTTTTTATATAATTAAAATACTCCAGAAAGGCTTTTAATTGTTTCTGCAACTTCTAGTACTGTAAGGCTACCCTTTTAATTCACATACAGATTCTACTTGTTCTACTGATTCTAGGGAAACCTCATTTGCAATTTTCTGAGTGGTAGAACTTTTCCTATGAATTAATTACTCTAAATAGGCCATTAAACCATCTAATTAATCACGGCAAATCCTTGCTGCAAAAGTCTTAAACAATTGCAAAGCAATATTCTACGTGGAAATCTGAATCTAATGGCATCTTATTTGCAATTTTTGTCCCGGTATATTAATTCCTATGAATTTTACAAGTTTCAACTATTTTCTTCAATTTCCAAATTTGTTAAAAGAATTTATATCGTGCAGTCAACGCGACCGGTGGGTCAGCACTGGCGCGGTGACACGTGGCAGCCCGGTACTGGTTGGTACCCCTTCGCTGGCCATTCTAATCTGGAGCGTCCATGCTAGATCAGACGGCCGGGAATGAAGCGTTCCTCACTCACCGGTGGCGATGGCGAGGTGGTGGCGGCGGTCCTGGCGGCGTCGGTGGCGAGCAGCTCCGGCGGTACTGGCGGCGGCGACGGGCACAACGAGGTTAAGTAGGGTGCGGCGGTCCTGGGGGCGGCTTCGGTTGCCTCCTTTGCTTCCTCTAGCGGCGGCAGGGAGCGGCTGGAGCGGCGCGGTTCCTAGCAGACTCCGGCGAGCAATCCGACGATGCTCGGTGCACTGTAGATGGGGAAAGGGGTTAGGGCGTCATTGTCGAGGGGCGGGGAAGGTAGGGAGGTCAACGAGGTGTGAGGGGGCGGCCGATTTAGGCGAGACCGAGCTCTCATCGAGAGTTAATGGCGGCGGCGGTGATGGAATCTTCGGTGAGCTATCGCGCAAGGCTGGCGGCGCGATGCGAAGGGGTTCTAGAGGGAAAAGGTAGCTATCGCGATGGTTTAAGTGATAGGGGAAGATCGAAACGGAATCCCACACGGAAATGGCTGCCTCGAGAATCGGCAACGACCGCATAGTCCGGCCGCGGTCGGCTCTCTCTTGGGCTGCTGCTCCACGACGGCCCGGGCTGGGCTAGCAGGGCAATATGGGCTGGCCGGCACGCTAGCGTGCGCAGCTATTTTTTTATTATTCCTTTTTTTATTTTTCCCTAGGGTTTTTCTTAACTGAACTTGCTGTCTGAAACTGTCTGAATTTTAACAAAAAATTCAGATCGTTGTATCTTTTGGTCCGTTGCTCCGATTGAGGCGATTCAAAGTGCTACGGGTTCATGATGGAATCCTCTACACATCTGTGCTTTCCAAAAGATCAAACCACAAATTTCTAACAGATTCAAGGTAAAAACCAGGCAATTCATGTGTATGTGACAATAAGCAATGCAAGTGGGATTTTGACAAAAAGTTTGAAACTGAATTTTTTTGCAATGATGCTCATGATGCAATGACATGTATAATATGCAGTACCAAATCTAAAATTTGGGATGTGACAAGACTAACCCCCTTAAGATGAATCTTGTCCCCGAGATTCGGCGTGGCTAGCAAATAGGTGTGGATGGTCCTCTCGGAGGTCGTCCTCTCGCTCCCAAGTGGCTTCCTATACCGTGTGGTGGCTCCATTGCACTTTGCAAAACCTAATCGTCTTGGTACGGGTAAACCTCTCCGATGTCTCCAGTATCTTGACCGGCTTCTCCTCATATGTCAAGTCACTCTCCAGCCGAACCTCCTCTAGTGGCACAGTGTCTCTCAATGGTGTATCCACCATCTCCGGATGGCACTTCTTCAGCTGGGACACGTGGAACATGCCATGAACACTGGACAGAGCCTCTAGCAACTCCAACTGATATGCAACCTCTCCCTTGCGTGCTAATACCCGGTATGGTCCTATGAACCGAGGTGCCAGCTTTTCCTTGATTCCAAATCTCTTAATTCCACGCAGTAGCGATACTCGGAGGTATGCTCGATCTCCGATCTCATACACCACTTTCTTGCGCTTGGCGTTAGCGTAGCTCTTTTGTCTTGATTGTGCTACCTTCAGCCTGTCCCGAATCAAGCTGACCTTCTCCTCAGCATCCTTGATCAAATCAGGCCCAAACAGTTGACGATCACCTACACCATCCCATAGCAATGGTGTTCTGCACCTCTTACCATACAACATATCGAACGGTGACATATTGATGCTGGACTGGTAGCTGTTGTTGTAGGAAAACTCAGCATAGGGAAAATTCTCATCCCAACTAGAGCCATGAGCCAGAGCGCAAGCTCTCAACATATCCTCCAAAATCTGATTCACCCTCTCTGTATGTCCATCTGTCTGAGGGTGGAAGGCTATACTAAACTCCAATCTATTTCCCAATGACTCATGCAGCTGGCGCCAAAAGTGAGAGGTGAACTGCGTACCTCTATCCGACATAATTCTTTTGGGCACACCATGCAGACACGCAATCCTGTTCATATAGATCCTGGCTAGCTTGGCACTGGTATAAGTGGTCTTCACAGGTATAAAGTGAGCTACCTTGGTCAAATGATCCACCACTACCCATATAGAATCATAACCAGACCTGGTCCTAGGCAGTCCTATGATAAAATCCATTCCCACTTTATCCCACTTCCAGTCCGATACCGTCAATGGCTGTAGCAATCCTGCTAGCTTCTGGTGTTCAGCCTTCACTCTACTACACACATCGCATAAGGAAATATGCTCGGCGATATCCACCTTCATATTGTTCCACCAGAATCTTTCCTTTAAATCCATATACATCTTGGTATTTCCTAGATGTATCGAGTATGGCGAGTCATGGGCTTCCCGGAGGATCAACTTCCTTATTTCTAGATCGTCGGGCAAACACAGATGATCACGATACCATAGGGTCCCTTGCTCATGTTCGAGAAATCCCTCTCTTTGCCCTTGGGTATGTTTTCCTTTATCCTCTTCAGCTCACTATCTTCCTTTTGAGCTTCACCAATATTTTCCTGAAGTGTTGGCTTGATCTCCATTGCTGCCAAATACCCCTCGGATACTACCTCCAGTCTAAGTTCCTTGAATTGCTCGCACAAATCCCTCGGAAAATTTCCCACGCTTAGTCCATTTGCATAAACCTTGCGGCTTAGTGCATCTGCCACTACATTTGCCTTTCCTGGGTGATATTGCAGACTCATGTCATAATCCTTAATGAGTTCCAACCATCTTATTTGTCTCATGTTCATCTCCTTCTGGGTGAATATGTACTTCAAGCTCTTGTGGTTTGTGAATACATCGCAGTGCTTTCCCATCAGATAGTGTCTCCATACCTTGAGTGCATGCACGACTGACGCTAATTCGAAATCATGTGTGGGATAGTTCCTCTCATAGTGCTTGAGCTGGCGCGAGGCGTATGACACCACTCTTCCATCTTGCATCAACACACTACCTAGACCTTGTCGAGATGCGTCACAGTATACTTGGAAATCCTTCTGTAGATCAGGTAAGCACAGAATAGGTGTGGTCACTAGGCGATGCTTCAGTTCCTGGAAACTAGCCTCGCATTCCTCGGTCCATTCAAACTTCTTCTCCTTCTTCAACAATTCTGTCATTGGCTTCGCAATCTTGGAGAAATTCTCTATGAACCTTCTGTAATATCCAACAAGTCCCAAGAAGCTCCGAATATCACCCACATTCTTGGTTATCTCCCATTCCGTAACTGACGATACCTTGCTTGGGTGAACTGCGACACCTTCTCCTGACACCACATGTCCTAGAAATTCAACAGAGTTCCACCAGAATTCGCATTTGCTAAATTTGGCATATAGCTTGTGTTCCTCAGCTTTTCCATAATCATCCGCAAATGCTTCTCATGCTCCTCAACATTTCTGTAGTATATCAATATGTCATCGATGAACGCTACCACAAACTTGTCCAAGTACTCAATGAATACCTTTTCATCATGGTCATGAAATATGCCGGATCATTCGTTAGTCCAAAATACATAACCGTATACTCATATAAACCATACCTAGTTGTGAAAGCAATTTTTGGTATGTCCTCTTCCCGGATCTTCAGTTGAAAATATCCTGATCTCAGGTCAACCTTGGAAAATACCTTTGCTCCTTCCAACTGATCAAACAAATCATTTATATTGGGAAGAGGGTATTTATTCTTGATAGTTACTTCATTCAGCGAATGATAGTCCACTACCAACCTCTTGCTACTGTCCTTCTTCTCCACAAACAGAACAGGCGCACCCCATGACGATGAGCTGGGCTGGATAAATCCCTTGTCCAATTGCTCCCTCAGTTGATTCTTCAACTCCTTCATTTCATCCACATCCATCTTGTATGGCCTCTTGGCTATTGGTCCAGTCCCCGGCATTAAGTCAATGAGAAACTCCACATCACGGTCTGGTGGCATCCCTGGTAACTCCTCTAGAAATACATCGGGGAATTCTCTCACTATAGGTATGTGTCCATGCTAACCCCCTTAATATAATTTACCTCGGCACTCCTAAGACGTGCTGACGATTTAAACTTAATCCTTGTGCCCCATGGAGTTCTGAGTGAAATAGATTTCCCTGCACAATCCACTTGGCCATCGTGCGCAGACAACTAATCAATACCTAGTATTACATCTAGTCCCATGTGACTCCAAAATAACTAGGTGTGCTGGAAAACGGTGTGCTCCAATTCCTAGGGTCAAATCACGACAACCCACACTAGCTATCATTTCTCCTCCCGGTGTGCTCACTCTAATTGTCCCTTTCAGTGCCTTAGTGGGTAACTTATGTCTATCCACAAATGCCCTTGATATGAATGAATGCAATGCTCCAGTATCAAATAAAACAAGTGCAATATGGGAATCGACTAGGAGCTTACCAATCACGAGGTATGACTCATCACGGATCTCTTCCAAATCCACATGGTTCACATTAGCCTTCTAGTTGGGGCCAATCTTGGGTCCAACTCCTGGAATCTTCTCCGGGCAGGTGCTCGCATAGTGACCCAGCTTCTTGCACTTCTAACACTCCACATTGCTGAGGTCCTTCTTGCTCACATAGTTGTGTCCATTGTTCCTCCCAGAGTTGTCATTGTAGTTCTTGTGACCATTGTGGTGGCGGTCGTTCCCTCCACGGTGGTGGCTGCTGCTCCGGTGTCCATCGTGGCAATGTCCATTACCTCCGCGGTGGTCGCGGTCATCACCTCTATGCCTAGAGTGGCCATCATAGGAGGTGCGAGCACGGTGGTGTGATCCAGAAGAGTGACCGCCGTGCTTCCTCTTGCGCTTTTCCACTTGATGCTGCTTTCCTTCCAGGATTCTAGCATTATCCATCATCTCCAGAAATGTTGGGCAATAAACCACTAACAACTGCACCGAGATCTCATCACTGAGACCATCCAGAAACCTCTCTCTCCTCTTGGAGGCAGTGTCCACGTCCTCTGGAGCATAACGTGACAGATTATTGAAATCCTCTATGTATTCTGCAACAGTGCGGTTGGTCTGACGCAAATTGTGGAACTCCTTCCTCTTCAGACTCAAAACCCCTGAAGAGACATGGTTGGTTTTGAAACCTTCCTCAAACATGGCCTAGGTAACTGTATCCAGTGGGTGGGTAATCTGGAAAGTATCCCACCACGAAGCAGCTGGTCCCTCTAGTAGTTGAGCATCAAACCTCACCTTTTTAGCATTTGTGCATCCAACAGTTACCAGGTCCTTGTTCACCGAACGCAGCCAGTCGAGAGCAATCATTGGTTCATCTGCAGTAGAGAACTTTGTTGGCCTTAGCCTCAGAAACCGTGCGAGTGCATCACCTTGGGCTGGTTGTTCCCGTTGTTGTTGTTATTGTTATTGTTGTTATTCTGGGCAGCCATGAATTGAGTCATCACCTGCGCTAGCTGCGCCTGGGCTGCCATCAGCTGCTCCATCTTAGTGGGTTGATGGTGAGGCGGCATCTGCGGTTCAGCATAGGTAAGTTTAGAAAGAGCATCTACGAAAATAAAATTCTACCCATGCATTATGATCAAACAACAACAAAACAAGCACAAGCAACCACACACAAGCATCACATCAGCAAACTAGCAAGCAAGCACTGTTCCAGGGGTTATCCTAATAGTATACAGCTACTGAAATAGTTTTGGAGGCATTAACAACTAATACAAACGTAAACAGGCCAATAAAAGCATAAAACAGAAATCTTCTAGAATAGTCCAGCACTGTTCACGAATTTTTCTGCCTGACTTAAACTCGTCATAAAATTTAGCTGATTTTTGTACATATATTACAGGAAGTTTTTCACCAAACCATATTTTTTCAGATTTTTCCCAGTTACCAAAAAACATAAAAATCATACAGTACAGCAGGGTCAGCAGAAAACTGCAGCAGAAAAACCACGAATTTCAACCAAAACTTTGCCATAACTCATTTAGAAATTCGCACAAATATCCTGGAACTTTAGAGTACACAATAGAGCATCCTAAACACTTTAAATTAACAGCAACGAAGTTTTACATTGATCGAGGCCATAAAACTAACGATGTATCCTAACAAAGACTAATTGGTGGCCATCTAAGTACTTCATGAATAGGTTGAAGTAGGTCCTTGCATTCATGCGTTGGCGCTTCACTCCATGAACCATCCATGGCGGTGGCGTGTACACCTTCCTGAATCCTCTCTTGAGACCTTGAAATCCACCTTTTCAAGATCCTCTTCTTCCTCATCTTCTGTTGCTTCAGAAACTGCTTCATCTCCTCCACCATCATTGCCTCCATACTCATCATCATCATCTTCATCCTCATCATCATCATTGTTCCCTCCGTCATCATCATCATTGCCATCATCTCCATTGTTGTCATCATCAGGTGGTGGATTCAATTGAGCTTGGAGAGCGGCAATTTGAGCTGCCATATCAACAATGGTCTGATCCCTTTCCATCACCACTTGGTTCCTCTCTTGTATAGTCCCTTGCAGCTGCTCTATGGCTTGATCCCTCTCCTGGACGGTCCCATTCAGCTATGCTATGGTCTCATCCTTCTCTTGGACGGCTTCATTCAGCTGTTCTATGGTCTCATCCCTGCCAATAAGGGCTTGCTCCAGAACATTCACAACGTCGTAAGGTATCAATTTCCTGTCCTTGAACCACTAGACCGTTGCTGGCAAAATCCGCTATCTCCTTTACCATCATCACCTTCTGAGCTAGGACTCCATTCTCCACCTCCAAATCCTCCATGTGCCTCCGACGGGGCGGCATGTTGTTTCTGTTGCCTGGGGTAACCACAACGTTCCCATTCTCATCACGCCTTCCGTAGTCATGGTACAGGGAGTCTTCTGGCAGCAGGTGTCGATGAAGATGGCACTGGTGTGACAGGGCTTCATGCAGGGCCAAGTTTATTCCAAGCTCCCAGTTGCAATATCGCTTGGTGTAGACCAGATGCACAGGGTTTGGCAAGGCAAAGTCTCTGAAGATGATAGTGGTGATCTCCCAGGCGTCCTTGCCATATCCATTGGTGTATAGCCTTCTTCCCTTGAACATGGGCAGCGGCAAGCCCAATGACTGTGAGAGCTGTCCCAACTATCTTGCGAAGGGCCTTGGCGACTCGATCCCAGCATACTCAGTCCTGACTTCTCCCATCTATCAATTAAAAGAGGAAAGTGTGAGAATAGCAAATGATAAATATTTACGAGAGTGAAAGGCATAAGATGAAAGACAAAGTTAATATAAGCTTTAGTAATTCTATGGCTTCATATTCCAAACATAGGTCACGATCCTACAATCGACACACGGGCTCTGATACCATCTGTAACGCTATAGTACTGAAAAGACTGTAGCTTCTATGCAACATGTCAATCCCTGGATCGGTTCATTGGCTTACATATGACTTAGATAAATAACAAAGTAAAATATCCACGTATCATAAATAACGAAAGATCCAGAATATACATTTATTACAATAAAGCTTAGCTCAAAGGCTAGCTCAAACTTATTCAAGTATCAAACATAAATAAATAACTCCTTCAATCTCCAAATTTCCCACAAGCGAACAAGTGCAGAGTGAAGTACCGCGACCTAGGTGATCAATCAGAGTCGGAATATCCTCCAACATAAAATGTAGCAGCCCCAAAGGGTCAATACAAGAATGTATGGCAAGTAGCACTAAATATGGAGACAATAGACCTAGCAACTATATGCTTATTTGGCTGGTGGAGCTATGTCAAGCTTGCATTTTTCAAACACTTTGTCCTACTTTATTAAACCAATTTGATTCACATCAAACCTTTAAGTTCACCCATCAAGTTTTAGAAATCAAGAAATAAGTATGAGCGAGAATATGTCATAGCATCAATATCAAGCAACTGATTTGTCTGTAACTGGGGACACGGCTAAGCACTTAGTTTATACACCCTGCAGGAGTTTCTACACTTTACCCATGTGACTTGGTCAGCCCAGCTCGTACCACCACACTCATATTGTGTGACGATAGGGAGAAGTCTAAGAAGAGAACATTTGGGAAGTAGATCCCCAAACCCCACTGCGCACCGGTCCCAACCTACTATTCACTATATCTCTGGCTACGCTGGGTTCGGGTCACCACGACCTACTGAGTCCAACTAGCCATCCATTCTCACTGGCACATGGTTGCACATGTAAGATACTGGAATAAAGACAACTAATCCTTCTTAGTAGCATTCAACAACCTTTGTTCAGTATACCTACTGTATATGTATGCATGGAAAACATTTATAAAGCATGGAAAATAAAACATGCAATTTTAAATGGCCAAACAATGGTGCTATAACCCAATTATTAAGCCACTGCTGTTAACTAGATTGTAAAATCTTGGCAAAATAACTACTGTGTAGGCAATCTAAAATAGAGCCTGTGCCAACTGGAATCACGCAAAAAGGACTTACAGAACTTTTTATATAATTAAAATACTCCAGAAAGCCTTTTAATTGTTTCTGCAACTTCCAGTACTGTAAGGCTAGCCTTTTAATTCACAAATAAATTCTACTTGATCTACTGATTCCAGGGACACCTCATTTGCAATTTTCTGAGTGGTAAAATTTTTCCTATGAATTTATTACTCTAAATAGGCCACTAAACCATCTAATTAATCACGGAAAATCCTTGCTGCAAAACTCTGAAAAAATTGCACAGAAATATTCTACGTGAAAATATGAATCCAATGGTATCTTATTTATAATTTTTGGCCCAGTATATTAATTCCTACGAATTTTACAAATTTAAACTATTTTCTGCAATTTCCAAATTTGTTAAAAGAATTTATATCGTGCAGTCAACGCGACCGGTGGGTCAGCGCTAACGCGGTGACACGTGGCAGCCCAGTACTGGCTGGTACCCCTTGGCCGGCTGTTCTAATCTGGAGCGTCCACGCTAGATCGGACGGCCGGGAATGAAGCGTTCCTCACTCACCGGTGGCGATGGCGAGGTGGTGGCGGCGGTCCTGGCGGCGTCGGTGGCGAGCGGCTCCGGCTGTACTGTAGGCGGCGACGGGAAAGACGAGGTTCAGCGGGGTGCAGCGGTCCTGGGGGCTGCTTAGGTCACCTCCTTTGCTTCCTCTAGTGGCAGCAGGGAGTGGCTGGAGCGGCACGGTTCCCAGCAGATTACGGCTAGCAATCCGACGACACTCGACGCACTGCAGATGGGGAAAGGGGGTTAGGGCGTCGTTGTAGAGGGCGGGGAAGGTAGGGAGGTCAATAGGGTGCGAGCGGGTAGCCGATTTTTGCGAGACTGAGCTCTCACCGAGAGTTAATGGCGGCGGCGGCGACTGAATCTTCGGCGAGCTATTGCGCTGGGCTGGCGGCGTGATGCGAAGGGGTTACAGAGGGAAAAGGTAGCTGTCACAGTGGTTTAAGTGATAGGGGAAGATCGAAACGGAATCCCGCACGGAAACGGCTTCCGCGAGAATCGGCGACGACGGCGGAGTCCACGTCGAGCTCGCTTTCTCCGTCGGGCTGACAGGTGGGCTCCACCTGTCAGTCTGCACGGGGCTAGGTGGTCCGGCTGCGGCAGCGCTTGCTATCTGCCGCTCGCGCGGATGCGCGCTGCTGGCTGTGCTGGCTACTAGCACTGACGGGCCCCTGCTCGGCCGCGGGCTGGCCAACGCGCTGGCGTGCGCTGTTTTTTTTTTTTATTCCTTGTTTTTCTCTTTTTCCCTGCGGTTTTTCTTAATTGAACTTGACGTCTCAAACTGTCTGAATTTTAACAAAAAATTCACATTGTTATATCTTTTGATCCGATGCTTCGATTGAGGCGATTCAAAGTGCTACGGGTTCGTGCTGGAACCCTCTACACATCTGTGCTTTCCAAAAGATCAAACCACAACTTTTCAACAGATGCAAGGTAAAAACCAAGAAATTCATGTGTTTGTGACAATGTAACACCCTCAGAATCGGCCCTATGCGTGTTTCTACGATTCCCGCAAAACCCGCATAGAAACGATTCAAAGGTGCCCACCAGGCACTTTCGTGCGGGTGGAAACTAAGTAATACCATTACACAATAATCCACGATGGAACCCACAGAACATATATATATACAACAACGACTCCATGAGTTAAGAATACAGATATACAATACAAAGATCCAAATCACCTAGAAATTGATTCAGCGTCCGAGTATGGACAAGATGCAAATTGAGCTAACAGCCCTGAAGAATAACCAATGGCGTCCATAACCCTGCCCAGGCCAAGCCGGAAGGGTAACCCTGCTAACGACGTCGATCTCAAAACCTGCTTAAACAAAAGGGGTGCCGACAAAGGGCAAAGGAAAAAAGAGGCGGTCGATCGAGGCCGATGCAGCGAGACTAGAATTCGGCGATCCTCGCCTACATAGGTATGGTGGACTGAAGCGGCAGCGCAGCATGCACTAAACAACCTATATAGACTCAATACAACTGGAGGCTATCGGATAGGGATAAGAACGACCTATTCGGATCCAAACTGAAACTATCACCAAGCATACCCATCCTGGTATTTCCCCCTCGAGACCAAACGAGGAAGTCAACCAAGGAACTCACACAGTTGGCAGTTTTATTCTTTCCGTTATAGTTGCGGCAATTACTAGTCAGATATGGATAGCACGAGTCATCCTGACAACATAAGCAGTGGGCAGTTTTAGATAACCATTCCGTTGTAGTTGCAATACTTACTAGTCAGGTACATATAGCATAAGACATCCAAAAACCTAGCAGTTGTTGGTACGTTTATTTAGCCATTCCGTTGTAGTTGCAATACTTACTAGTCAGATACAATGGTAACAGGTGACAACCCAAACCAGAAATTGTTGGCACTTTTATTTAGCCATTCCATTATAGTGAAGCTGATTACTAGTCATTATAAAGTCAAATTTGTAGCACTACTTTAGTTATAGTTGTCTATGATCGAGATACTGTGCTCCAAGTCGTCCATAACCACGGACACGGCTTTCAGAAAGTTTTTACCCTACAGGGGGGCACAAATAGCAACACACGCACGATCAACCTCGAGAAAAACCAAATGAAACCCAACGAGGCATCACGACAGAGCAATTGCAAGAGTCGTATAAATTTCAGAGGGCCACCCTACCAAGCTACCCGCGACGAAGTTGGCCAGCTCCTAAACGGACCCAGAGGTTTGTGACGACGGCTGTAAACGACTGGGAACCCGATAGTGTGACTGGGCTTGTCGATACCACGAAAACGTGGCACAGGGTTCCAAAACAGTACAGCCGCTCCATGCGCAATCATAAACAAATCAGTAAAGCATGGCATAAGTACAGGATAGTAATAAAGCCCCAAACTACTTTGTGGCCCCAAGAAATAAGATATGACTCAAGCTCTGGCTAGGGGGATTCATGGTCCCACATGCGGATAGTGCGAATATTCAAAGAACAGGTATCAAGTACTCGGGATCCTACGGGACACAAGTGGACGGTTAAAAACCAAATAACATCTATTGCCCACCTGTGCCTCTACATTATTTACCTACTTCAGTTTTAGTTATTAAAAAGTAATTAAAGCCATGACCATCTCCAACATAAAGCATATAGCAGTCTTCCAACAACTGTGGTACTTGACGACCCGCAACAACACTTGAGTAAGCGACTACGACACGCAAGTCCAACTATCTACCAAGCAACAGGTAATAGGATGTGTCCAAGGGCAATATAAGGCTGCAAGAGATATCACGGGTACGAAAACTAGATCATCACAACACAAATAGTAATAGATCAACAGGAAGAAATAAATACTATAAAAGCAAGATAGGTAGAAAAGGGGAGAATGCTCGCCTGAAAAACATTGCCGAAGGTTCATCCGAAGATCGGATCGACTCTCGCATCAACTCATCGGCCTAATCCGTGAAGAAGCAAAGCACTAGAAGAAACACAGGATGCACTGTTTAATACTACGGTAGAAGATCGAGCATGATGCATGTATGATGTATGACATGGTAAAGGTGCGATGCAACTAGGCAATATTAAATGGAACCGGGGTCCCGAAAATTAATTAGAAGGTTCATGTTGTTTAGTTACCCCGCAAATTTAAATGTTGTCTTAATAGGCAAAATATGTCACCGGTTCGATACACAAATTTAAATGGGACCAATATTAGACTAGATTCATCCGCATATGGTCTCCATATTTAATTTAGGTGAATCGTCGAAACACCCCAAACACCCACAATATGTATGCAAGCATGACCAATCATATGCAACAAATATATATTCATATCTTATATAAAATATAAGGGTCTCGAGAAGAGGGTCACACATCTTGGTTCGAAGATCTTGGAGGCTCAAAGGGGCTTTGAGGATCTCTATAACGACCTGCCATCGGGTCCGGGTTCGGGGCGTCGGAATCCATGAAGAACTTGGTGTTCCTTCTTGATCGATTCGGGGAAGGAGAGCTTAGCAGTGAAGTGTGCATAGCATCAGGCGTCCTTGTCAGCATCAGAGACGAAGGTAGCTGATGTGGTGTCCAAAACACCACCTTAACACAGCCATACACACACGGATTTGTTGTCAGGCAGCACACACCAGGGGGTAGCAGCAGCACTTCACGGAACCAAAACACATCAGCAATGGGCAGGGAGTCTGGTGCCGACAGAGAGATCGGCAGCAGAAGGAGCGACGACGATGGGCGCTACTGCTTGCAGCGGCTCAAGCTTGTAGAGGAGGCACCAGTGATCGAGGCCGCATATGCATGCTTGCAGGCAGGACGAACAGCGGCAGAGGACGACCAGAAGGGCGACGGCGGTGCCTCGGACGGTCGTGTCCAGAGCTACAAAGAGGCCGGGCGGAGCTCGGGTCGATGGCTGTGGAGTGCCTGGCGAAGCAGGGGCCGCTGGCGGAGGAGATGGCCACGACAGGGCGAGGCAGGGCCGAGCAGGGACGAGCGATGGCGGGCCGACGCGAAGGAGGGATGTGCGGTGTTGGAGGCGAGGCCAGGGCGCGCGGTCAAGGCTCTGCAGGCCGGGAAGGGCTCGGGAGGCCGAGCTCTGCAGGGGATCTTGGGGCCAGGCGATGATGAGGTGGGGGCGCCACTAGCAGAGAGGGTCGAGGCCTGGGGAGGAGCGGGGTCAGGAAGAGGGCGAGGAAGGGGGCATCAAGCGGCTGACGAGGCGGGAGGCCCTGGCAGTGGGACGACGATGGAGCTGGTGGCGCTCGGGGGCGTCGGGAAAGAGGGGTCGGCTCATACGGGAGGAAACGAGGGAGAGGACGGGGTCGCGTGGGCCTCACGCGGGGCACACGGGTGCGGCCAGGAACATGGGAAGAGGCCGGGGCGCAGGGCGCGGGGTGGACGGGATGGGGTCAGTTGAGAGGAGGGGTGGACGGTTTCTGTATCGGGTATGGGTCGGGTGTGTGCGTGTGTGGTGTGCGACCAGCGCGTGCGTGTGTGGTGTGGAACTGGTGTGTTGGGTTCAAGCGGGGTGGTGGGTGGCGGCTGAGAGGAGGGAGGAGGGAGTGGATTAGGGTTAGATAGGTGGGGATCTAGTGTTTTGGGGTGGTAGTGGGCTGGGTGGCCTTCGGTTGGGCCTTTGGGCCTTGCCGTTGGCTGGACTGCCTCCCTGATAAAAATATTTATATTATTTATTTAGTTGTAGTTATTTTTTTGTAATTAGTTTTTAGACAAAACAAAATAACCGGACTGACCGGGTTTTGCAGTTGAAATAAAGAGGAAGGTAATTAGAAAACAAAATAGGCTTTTAGAGAAATAGTTTTAGGCAATTAGATGTATGTTGATGTCATGATGATGCACAAAGTATAAACAACAGCGATTTTCTAGTAGTGGTTTTACCCAGGGTGCTACAATTCGACACCACTAACAATGGATCTCGCCCTCGATATTCGCCTCATGGTATGGGGAAGAAGGTCGGCGATCTAAATCTTCTCGCTTCGTGTAGATCTTCGCGACACCACTAACAAAGACTCCTGCTCCATCTTGAAATCGGCGACACCACCAACAAGGGGTAGTGGCTCACGTTCGTCGAAAGAACACTCCGGAGAAACAAAGGACAAAGGTAGAGGTATCAAAATATACGGCCACCTCTAACTTCTACGGAAGGAGTATAATTACATGGATTCACCATTCAATGTACAAGAACGAATGATAAGGGTAGTCGAATGGTGATCAGTCCATCGCGCACCCAAAGCATTACTCTGCACATAAATAGGGGAAGTATGCAACCAACTCTCAGAATTCAGACTGAAGATATCGACAAGCGAGGTTTGGAAACACAGAAGGGATGGACATTCTCATCAGATATGATGTAGATGACTTCATCATATCGGAAAACACTGGAGGATAGAAAGAAAAAATTTAGTGAATTTTCGGTCCACCGAAAGGTACAACAGATGAAAGATTCATCTGATAGCATGAATGTTAGGTGTTGAAGCACCATTACAAGAGGATGGAAGCGAAACCCTGAAGGTACGACGAAAACCCAACCACGAGAAATCCTGGACTCGAAGAAAAGATAAGAGAGCAGATTCAAAACACGTCGAGATAAGAGGAGAATAGCAGATGGGTAAGAAGTAAAAGCAGACCTAATCAGATCTATCCAACCGATTTTTTAAAAATAGTTTTGACACTCTACAACGTCCGTTAGCTAAGTTATCCTACAGGCTGGACCAGTGTGGTATCATAACTGCTGAGCTCTGATACCACTCTGTAACACCCTCAGAATCGTCCCTATGCGAGTTTCAGCGATTCCCGCCAAACCCGCATAGAAACGATTCAAAGGTGCCCACCAGGCACTTTCGTGCAGGTGGACAACGAAGTAATACCATTACACAATAGTCCATGATGGAACCCATAGAACATATATATACAACAACGACTCCATCAGTCAATAATACAGATATACAATACAAAGATCCAAATCACCTGGAAATCGATACAGCGTCTGAGTACGGACAAGATGCAAATTGAGCTAAGAGCCCTGAAGAATAACCAATGGTGTCCATAACCCTGCCCAGGCCAAGCCAGAAGGGTAACCCTGCTAACGACGTCGATCTCAAAACCTGCTTAAACAAAAGGGGTGCCGACAAAGGGCAAAGGAAAAAGAGGAGGCCAGTCAAGACAGAGGCGGTGCAAGAGACTAGAATTCGGCGGTCCTCACCTACATAGGTATGGTGGACTGAAGCGGCAGCGCAGCATGCACTAAACAACCTATAGAGACTCAATACAACTGGCGGCTATTGGATAGGGATAAGAAGGATCTATTCAGATCCAAACTGAAACTATCACCAAGCATACCCATCCTGGTATTTCCCCCTCGAGACCAAACGAGGAAGTCAACCGAGGAACTCACACAGTTGGCAGTTTTATTCATTCCATTATAGTTGCGGCAATTACTAGTCAGATATGGATAGCATGAGTCATCCTGACAACATAAGCAGTGGGCAGTTTTAGATAACCATTCCGTTGTAGTTGCAATACTTACTAGTCAGGTACATATAGCATGAGACATCCCAAAACCCAGCAGTTGTTGGTACTTTTATTTAGCCATTCCGTTGTAGTTGCAATACTTACTAGTCAGATACAATGGTAACAGGTGACAACCCAAACCAGCAATTGTTGGCACTTTTATTTAGCCATTCCATTATAGTGAAGCTGATTACTAGTCATTATAAAGTCAAATTTGTAGCACTACTTTAGTTATAGTTGTCTATGATCGAGATACTGTGCTCCAAGTCGTCCATAACCGCGGACACGGCTTTTAGAAAGTTTTTACCCTGCAGGGGGGCACAAATAGCAACACACGCATGATCAACCTCGAGAAAAACCAAATGAAACCTAACGAGGCATCACGATAGAGCAATTGCAAGAGTCATATAAATTTCAGGGGGCCACCCCACCAAGCTACCCGCGACGAAGTTGACCGGCTCTGAAACGGACCCAGAGGTTTGTGACGACGGCTGTAAACGACTGGGAACCCGAAAGTGTGACTGGGCTTGTCGATATCGCAAAAACGTGGCACGGGGTTCCAAAATAGCACAGGCGCTCCACGCGCAATCATAAATAAATCAGTAAAGCATGGCATAAGTACAGGATAGTAATAAAGCCCCAAACTACTTTGTGGCCTCAAGAAATAAGATATGACTCAAGCTCTGGCTAGGAGGATTCATGGTCCCACATGCGGATAGTGCGAATATTCAAAGAACATGTATCAAGTACTCGGGGTCCTACGGGACACAAGTAGACGGTTAAAAACCAAATAACATCTATTGCCCACCTGTGCCTCTGCATTATTTACCTACTTCAGTTTTAGTTATTAAAAAGTAATTAAAGCCATGACCATCTCCAACATAAAGCATATAGCAGTCTTCCAACAACTGTGGTACTTGACGACCCGCAACAATACTTGAGCACGCGACTACGACACGCAAGTCCAACTATCTACCAAGCAACAGGTAATAGGATGTGTCCAAGGGCAATATAAGGCTGCAAGGGATATCATGGGTACGAAAACTAGATCATCACAACACAAATAGCAATAGATCAACAGGAAGAAATAAATACTATAAAAGCAAGATAGGTAGAAAAGGGGAGAATGCTCGCCTGAAAAACATTGCCGCAGGTTCATCGGAAGATCGGATCGACTCTCGCATCAACTCATCGGCCTAATCCGTGAAGAAGCAAAGCACTAGAAGAAACACCGGATGCACTGTTTAATACTACAGCAGAAGATCGAGCATGATGCATGTATGATGTATGACATGGAAAAGGTGCGATGCAACTAGGCAATATTAAACGGAACCGGGGTCCCGATAATTAATTAGAAGGTTCATGTTGTTTAGTTACCCCGCAAATTTAAATGTTGTCTTAATAGGCAAAATATGTCACCGGTTCGATACACAAATTTAAATGGGACCAATATTAGACTAGATTCGTCCGCATATGGTCTCCATATTTAATTTAGGTGAATCGTCGAAACACCCCAAACACCCACAATATGTATGCAAGCATGATCAATCATATGCAACAAATATATATTCATATATTATATAAAATATAAGGGTCTCGAGAAGAGGGTCACACATCTTGGTTCGAAGATATTGGAGGCTCAAAGGGGCTTCGAGGATCTCTATAACAATCTGCCATCGGGTCTGGGTTCGGGGCGTCGGAATCCATGAAGAACTTGGTGTTCCATCTTGATCAATTCGGGGAAGGAGAGCTTAGCAGCAAAGTGTGCATAGCATCAGGCGTCCTTGTCAGCATCAGAGACGAAGGTAGCTGATGTGGTGTCCAAAACACCACCTTAACACGACCATACACACATGGATTTGTTTTCAAGCAGCACACACCAGGGGATAGCAACAGCACTTCACGGAACCAAAACACATCAGCAACAGGCAGGGAGTCTGGTGCCGACAGAGAGATCGGCAGCAGAAGGAGCGACGACGACGGGCGCTAATGCTTGGAGCGGCTCAAGATTGCAGAGGAGGCACCGGTGATCGAGGCCGCATATGCATGCTTGCAGGCAGGACGAACAACGGCAGAGGACGACCAGAAGGGCGACGGCGGCGCCTCGGACGGTCGTGGACAGAGCTCTGAGAGGCGGGCGAGCTGGGTCGATATGGTGGAGTGCTGGCGGCGAGGGGCTGGCGGAAGAGATGGCCACGGCAGGGCGAGGCAGGTCCGAGCGGGGACGGGCGATGGCGGGCCGATGCGAAGGAGGGACGTGCGGTGTTGGAGGCAAGGCCGGGGCGTACGGTCAAGGCTCTGCAGGCCAGGAAGGGATCGGGAGGCCGAGCTCTGCAGGGGAGCTTGGGGCCAGGCGACGATGAGGTGGGGGCGCCACTAGCATAGAGGGTCAGGGCCTGGGGAGGAGCGGGGTCAGGGATAGGGCGAGGAAGGGGGCGTCAAGCGGCTGACGAGGCGGGAGGCCCTGGCGGCGGGACAACGATGGAGCTGGCGGCGCTTGGGGGCGTCAGGGAAGAGGGGTCGGCTCGTGCGGGAGGAAACGAGGGAGAGGACGGGGTCGCGTGGGCCTCACGCGGGGCACGCGGGTGGGGCTAGGAACATGGGAAGAGGCCGGGGTGCAGGACGCGGGGTGGACGGGATGGGGTCAGTTGAGAGGAGGGGTGGACGGTTTCTGTACTGGGTGTGGGTCGGGTGTGTGCGTGTGTGGTGTGCGACCAACGCGTGCGTGTGTGGTGTGGAACTGGTGTGTTGGGTTCAAGCGGGGTGGTGGGTGGCGACTGAGAGGAGGGAAGAGGGAGTGGATTAGGGTTAGATAGGTGGGGATCTAGGGGTTTGGGGTGGTAGTGGGATGGGTGGCCTTCGGTTGGGCCTTCGGGCCTGGCCGTTGGCCGTTGGCTGGACTGCCTCCCTGATAAAAATATTTATATTATTTATTTAGTTGTAGTTATTTTTTTGTAATTAGTTTTTAGACAAAACAAAATAACCGAACAGACCGGATTTTGCAGTTGAAATAAAGAGGAAGGTAATTAGAAAACAAAATAGGCTTAGTTTTAGGCAATTAGATGTATGTTGATGTCATGATGATGCACAAAGTATAAACAACAGCGATTTTCTAGTAGTGGTTTTACCCGGGGTGCTACAGACAATAGGCAATGCAAGTGGGATTTTGACAAAAAGTTTGAAACTGATTTTTTTGCAATGATGCTCATGATGCAATGACATGTATGATATGCAGTACCCAATCTAAAATTTGGGATGTGATAGTAAACAAAGGGGATCAAAGTTGGAGATGTTGCTGATGAGGATGTTGATGAACATGGATGCGTAGCCCTGCAAGATGCAAGTATCATATCTCCCTTGAGTGGTGTGGTGATGTAGATCTTGTGGGAGGCAGATATGGAGGCGGCGGAGCAGCAGGGCTCCGCCCCAGTGGCATGTGTGGACTCTCCCTCTTTGTTCTAGGTTTTTCCCCTCTTTAACTAGGCATCTAGAGATCGGTTTTGCGAACCGACGGAGCTGGGGGCCGAATATGCCCATTGGGATTTCAAAAATGTTATTACATTTGACAAAACATAAGCCATAAAAGGGTGGTAGAGCCGTATGGTACGGGTGGGCTCTGCCCATACCAGTGGTTGTTACGCCTACTGGACTCTGCAGTGTTTTGGTCGCCATTTCTTCGTACGGACTCTGATTGAGGTGTTCTTTGGCTCGTTGGATTTTTATGGATGAGGGATACAACACCATGGTCTTGGATCTTCATTTGAAGTTGATGGAAAAAATTCACTTCTTCCTCTCCTCAAATGGCCAAGTCTGCTGCCTGCAACTCCTCCATATTGCATCCTCTTGGCTCCTTTTATCCATGGTTCTTCATAGCACCTACACACAAGTCAAAGACAAGAAAAAAGTAATAAATCCTAATAAAACTATTAATGTGCAAACCCATGTGAAAATTAAATATAACTAGTAATCATAATCAATACGCATAGTTATAGCTAGATGTAGCATGCAATGAGTGACACTATGAATAATTTATATACTTAAATATGATTGTGGACTCATCAATGTCATGCATCTCACACATCCTTGTGGTTGATCCTGGTAGTATGTTGTCTCTTACTTGTTGCTTAACCATTTGTTTATTGTAAGTTTTATGCCTTGGTATGTGCTATTTTGTACATAGTTATGTTTTAAATAATATCGAGGGGGTGAGGATGCGATATTTGTCCATATTGTATTCAAATGCAAATTATAATTTTTGCACAAACCTTGGGGAGTCTCCTCGTATTATTTAGAGCACTCTCTTTTCAATCTTATCATAATATCTATCTTTCATTTGGTATGTTCCTTTTATCAAGTGGGTTTTTGGATCTTTTGATTGCATGCGTCATTTGTTCATGCTCTTCACCTTGTTATTTGTTTGCAATCTTTTGATCCTCAATATAGTTTGACCTCCTCCTAAGTATTCATCACTGGATATGTGCAGATGTTTCCAATCATAATAAATTTGTTTCAAATGCACACCTTAGAACTATTCACCCATTTTAGCAATCAATGTCTATGGGGGAGAAGTTTTGGAGGGCTTAAGGGAAGTTGGTTTTATGCTTTGAGTTTGTTCTTAAGCATTTGATTTAAGGGAAGCTGGTTTTATGCTTTGAGTTTGTTCTTAACCATTTTCTTTTCATGCTCTTGCATCTTTGTTTTTGCTTTGCTTGTTGAATATATAGAGGAAACTCCTCCAACAGTAATGGTTGGAAATATATGCAATTAAATTCAAGTTCATCACATGTGCATATATTGTGGGGTAACTTGCTCTATATATTGTGGGTGTACCAACATCACATACTTATGTAGTATTTGGTGTTGGCATAACCATTTTTCTTAGTTAAATTCATTATATAAACCCTCTCAAAGGGATTGTCATCAATTACCAAAATGACGGAGATTGAAAGAGAATGTCTTCCCCCATATGTGGCTTTGGTAATTAATGAAAATCCTTATGGACTTATGTTTGTGTTGAGTTTTACTTGTAGGATTTATGCATAGGCAATGCTTGAACCATATGTTGGCTTCAAGGTTGAAAGAAGAAGAAAGTGAAGAAGATCAAGTGTTGAACAAGGTTTCAAGAGTGACCCAGAGATTGGTCAAGTGAGAGTTGGGTCTATAGCAAGTGTGTCTTGAAGAATAATATGAAGTGATACCTCTATACCTCCAAGACACCAACATAATAAAGAAAGAAGAAATGAAGTGCAAGTTCAATATGTGCCATCTCAAAGAGATCATATGCTTGAAGCTTTACATCATTATGGTGATCATGCATATGTGAAGATATTCCTAAAATAGAGGCTCTTCCATAGTGGAGTATGGGGAGAAAATTCCAAGTCTTCACCAAGCTAGCGCAATCAAGAAAGGTGCTCCATCTTGAGGTGTAGAAGATCGTCATCATCAAGATCATGTGGAATGTGCGCAAGGTAAAGGTATGGTCTTGATAGGGTTTCTTTCTTACCGGTCTAGTGGTGTTGGTTAGGGAGACCAGTTTATAGGATAGCCATACTATCAAGAGAGGCTCTCCAGTGAGTAAATTGATCATATCCCTCGGTGAGAGCTCAAACCTTTGCATAATTGGAATCATATTTCTTGGTTATTATTTGGTTATTATCCATGAGAGGATTTACATCTTGTGTGAATCTCCATGACAAGCTCAAGTTCATCAAAAACAGATTTCATATGCATTTTATTGTGTTTTGGATATTGGAGGTTTTACCGGTTTGTATTTTATAGATAGGTTAAACCTTTCATCATTTGGTTCTATACTCCCTTGCTGGACTATGATGGTTCCCTGCATGATCTTGTAGAGATTGTTACTATCTTCAAAACAAGCCCAATGTTATCAAAATCGGAGTCTGGATGCAAAAGTTATGATGGTTTCAGTTTTGCTGTTTCTGCTAGTTTTCGGAGGGGCGAATTATCCGGTCAAATATCCAGCCCAAATATCTGACCCCTATACATAGGGTCGTCCGACGAAGTCCTTAGCCATATTTTGGCCCGGGGAACCCGGAATATCCGGGGGAGGAGCGGATTAACCGGCCTGGGAGGTCCCAAACGGTCATATTTCGTTTGGGAGGGGTATAAATAGACCCCTTCTTCCTCCTTAGGCTGGTTGGTTGCATTCTCTCTCTCCTCCATTGTTTTAACCTTCAAGAGCTTGCAAATACTCTCAATCCCTCCCATATTTCTTTTATCTTCTTGGGGATTTAAAAGTGGGATCTAGATCTACAACTCCACCAATCCATCTCTCCTCTATGTGAGGAGAACATCTTGGGATCTAGATCTTGGGGTTTCTTTTGTGGATTTCCTCTTGTGTTCTTCCTGTCTTATTCTTCCACTAGCTTTTGTAGCTTTGGTGGAATTTGGGAGAGAAGGACTTGAGCACTTCTTGTGTTTTTACCATTGCATTTGGTGCATCGATTTGAGTTCTCGGTGAGGATTCGATTGGGTGAAAGGTGAGAAGCTTTTTACTCTTGGGTTCTTGGAACCCTAGATGGTTTAGTTGTTTTGCAGGATTGTGGATTACTTGGAGCCTCCAATTAAGTTGTGGAGATTTCCCCGGGCTTGTTTATTGGGAGCCTCCAATTGAGTTGTGGAGAAGTGACCCAATCTTTGTGAGAGGTTATGGATTGCCACCGACAAGTGCACTAATAGTGAAGAAGTGAACCAGGCCTCTTGTGGCGAGGTTCACAGGAGAATAGGGTGAGGCCTTTTTTGGCGTGGTGGTCTTGATGGGGGTAAGAGGGCAGAAAAAAAATATCCTATGATCGAAACCCTAATGCAAGGATCTATCTACTAGTAATGTAGTTACGGGAGGGGATACGGTATTCATACCTTTGAAGACCGAGCACGGTTAACATACCGCAAGGAACGTGGATGAAGAAGACGCCCTAACGCTGATGGATCCAACAACTCCTAGCACTGAAAGCATGGTGCCGCCAGAGGGAGTCACACATGTACGGTGCTTGACGATGATCCCCGTTTCTCTCTGATCCAACCAAGATTGCGGAAGTATATCTTCCCTCTCTGAATCCCGCAGTGCGACGGCGCTCCACGGTGAAGAACTCCTTGCTCAAATAGCCCTAACAAGGGGGACACGGTCGCAAGAGAGAGAGAAGAGATAGGCAACACATGCCTTTTATTTATTTCCAGGTAGAAATTGGTGTGTTTTTAATCCTCCTATAGACATCCTTTTATATAGGAATAGGGAGGTTCCCTCCACCTTAGGGTTCCCATGTGGGGGTAAAATTATAAATTATAAGGAAAGGGAAATCTGGGACACACAGGGTGGGTCACCCACCCACCTCGGCCCAGCCCAGGAGGCGGGCGGGAAAAGGCCAAGGTGGCGGCTACAACCAGCGAGGCCGCGAGGCGAGCGCCAGCGACGCCCCAGGTGGGCCGACCTGCCAAGACCTACGCGCTGCAGCAGCAGCCTTCGCCAAGCGGGGAAAAGGCCCCGGGTGGGCCGGCTGCAACCAAAGGCCAGCCAGGCGATTCTGGCCAGCTGGCGCGCCAGAGCCAGGTGGGCGACCTGCGGCCTGTGGCGTGCTTCGCTGCGTCTTGGCAGCTAGCAGGTGGCCTGGTGTGACCTTACAGGCCGGTGCATAGCAGCGCCAATGCGGCTGTTGACTATCTCACGCCCACGTGGGCTGTTTCAAAAATAGCCTACCCTTTGCATTTTTCGTCGTTTCTTTTTAGGTAAAATCCCTCCGGGATTTTTCCTAACTAGTAAGACGCCTTTACAAATCCTTATTTAAATATTTATTTACAATATATTAATTCATACTTAACATATGATAAACATATATTTAAATCACTATTTATCCGAAAACCCTTTTTGGTCCTTTTTCCTTATCCTTTCTTCGAACACCTTGATGAACACCATTGAATGTTTTCACGTCACCTCTCTTGATGCACCCCTTGGCATACTCCTGGTAACTGGGGGTAGCGATCATAGAAGTTCCCCATTAGCAAAAGTATCATCCATCCAATAGTCCACAAAATGAACCATCCTCATATAAGCATCATGTATGTGTATCAGGTGGCTCTCTAGGCAGGTATTTTCCCCCTTTTGTATGGCTAGGAAATCTCCAACCAACTCGTCTTCCACAGGCGTACTTGGTCTTCAAACTGTGCTCTCAGCAGATCCACCATCTCATTTGGGTCAAGATCACCCATGAGTGGCTTCAGCTCGTCAACCATCCCGTAGATCATAACTAAGTGGATGAATAATGACATGTTGTCAGGTCTATCAGCTGTTGTCAGGTTTCCATGCCATCCTTTGGCAGCTCCAAATCCATACCATAGCATATATAGTCTACCATGTCATGCTTGGCAAGGAGAGAATTCAGAAGCACTAGCCAGTCTGGGAAGTTGGATCCATCTAACTTGAGTTTCTCAATAACTAACCACTCAACAACATCGAAATAGGCTTTGCGGTCGGCCATGATCTACATTTTAAAGTTTGTAAAGGCTTTAGACTAAGTTTATGAAAAATATGATTTCAAATAACTCCACTAGAAACATTATCTGTAACAAATGTCTTAGTGATTACACGATCCTTATTCACTACATCAACCCTGATTGTCATGGCCAGCAATATAGTTGCAAAGGTGGACACAACACGTCGATCACATCATTCATGCGACTCGTGCTCAAAATTTCGATCATCCTGTGTTCCGAGGCCATGTCTACACATTCTAGGCTCGTCAATTTTAACTCATGTGCATTGCAGTGCAACACTTACACCCACTGTATACAAACGTAGGTATGTCTAACACCCGATCGTCACGGCCTGCCTCATACCGAAGAACTTTCTTGGTGGTACACACATAAGGGGAACACTATCATTTGAATTAAGTTGTCCAGGGATCATCTTGTTAATGCTACCGTCAAGTATCTAATACTAAGCACACAATAAGATATACACAACAATCATACATCAAATGTAAGTGAAATGTGATATGCTTTTCGTGTTGTGATCTCCATCTCGGTGCCTTGGATCCAGCGCCAGGCTAATGGCGCCATGGCGGGTCCGGCGCCAGGAAACCGGTGCCTCCAGGTCCTGTGCCATGGCCGTAGTACCTCTGACTTCTTAGTCCATCATCATGATGACTGTTACTGCGACTTAGCAACATAAAGTAGACTACTTTACCTTGACTATAACCATATCACATCACAATGCCCCTGCAAAACAAAGTTAGACACTTCTACTTTATCTTTTCCAAGTTTTACATGGTCGTGTGGGCTTTCATGCAAGAACTGTTTCTTACCTACGAACTTGAACCACGACGTCGTCTCTACTAACCCCTTTTCAGGGCCCTCCTTTGTAAATTCTATATCAACTATTGAAAGAGAGATAAACACCCGCTAGCCACTTATACAAAATAAGCCATATGTCGAGCGTCAAACCAGTCTCGTGTAAGAGTACACGTAAGGTCGGTCCAGAACGCTTCATAAATCAATAACACGATATAAACAAGTACACGTGGGAGGGTAAAAATTATAAAATCGATGCCCACACATCAAAACTCGTGTGTTCTGCCCGTACTAGCAGTACTACGCATAGATCGGCTCTGATACCACTGATGGGGGTTCAAGGGCAGAAAACAAAAAATTTCCTATGATCGAAACCCTAATGCCAGGATCTATCTACTAGTAATACAGTAACGGGAGGGGATATTGTATTCATACTTTTAAGACCGAGCGCGGTTAACGTACTACAAGGAATGTGGATGAATAAGACGCCCTAACGCTAACCTCGAGGTCACGAAGTCATGCGACTCCAACAACTCCTAGCACCGAAAGAATGGTGCCGCCAAATGGAGTTGCACACATATGGTGCTTGATGATGACCCCCGCTTCTCTCCGATATAGTTGAGATTGCGGAAGAAGATCTCTCGGCTCTGAATCCCGTAACACAACGGAGCTCCGCGGTAAAGAACTACTCGCTCGCACAGCCCTGCCAAGAGGGCCACGGTCGAGAGAGAGAGAGAGAGAGAGAGAGAGAGAGAGAGAGATAAGAGATAGACAACATAGGCCTTTTATTTATTTCCAAGTGGAAATTGGTGTGTTTTTAATCCTTCTGTGGGCACCCCTTTATATAGGCGGAGGGAGGGGTCCCTCCTCCTTAGGGTTCCCATGTGGGACTAAAAATTATAAGGAACAAGGGAAAATTCGGCCAACTAGCCAGCCGGTGGGCCGCCTTCCCACCCACGCTTGGCCCAGATATCTAAGGTGGCGGCGGGAAAAGGCCCCGGGTGGGCTGGATGGAGCCAAGAGCTGACCAGAGGCGGCAACCACGGCGGGCGCCCAGCGCCAGCCTCCCACATGCAGCCAATGGACCATGGTGGGCCTCGGCCCAGCTGCGCGGACTATTCACTACCCACATGGGTTGTTTCAAAAACAGCCTACCCTTTGCCTTTTTTCCGTTTCTTTTTAGGTAAAATCCCTCCAGGATTTTGCCTAAGTAATAAGATGCCTTTATAAATCCTTATTTAAATACTTATTTACAATATATTAATTTATAATTAATATGTAATAAACATATATTTAAATCACCATTTATCCGAAAACCCTTTTTGGTCTTTTTTCCTTATCCTTTCTCCGAACACCTTCGAATCTCCCTAGAACTTTTCTGGTCTCTCTCTTCTCACTTCTTCAGTGATTCTGAACTAGCCAGTAACGATCTCTAAGCTTCTTCAAGCCCTTAAGCGTGCTAACCAACTGTTTGAGAGTACTACAGACATGGATAAGACTCCTCTCTGACCAATGATCAACGGCGGGACCTGGCTGCCCATGATGACCACATGTGTACTCAACAAAATTTGTCATTGAACCACGAACACCGTGTATTACTCCTTTTGTCTCTACGATACTGTATTGTCCGAAGCTTAATAAAATGACATCTCCATGCCATGGGTCAACCTCATTACCGACAATACCTTCTTTACTCGATCCAATAAGTGATGTGCCCATGACCTAGTCATACATTGTGCAGCTTATGGATAGAACTTATCCGAGTGGGCCCAGAGTATATTTTGTCACGCGAATGGACAAATCCCTCTCTTGACACAAAGTCGCCTCAACCTGTTCTTCTGGACAACCAGTGAAACCCTTATGATCACCGTTCTACCGAGTGACATTAAGTGCCATCAAAGTAACCTCGTGAGATAGTGATTTGATATGATCTCACGATCTAAGGAAAAAAGTCACTATGTTTCCTAATCATTATAACCTGAACTCTGTGACATGATCGTGATATGATGCTATAGATAGGGTATGTTCACCATCTCATTCTCTAATGAAATGACTCCATTGTCAATTAGGGGCCGAGGCACCAACATGATCAGGAAACCTTTGAACATTTTTTGACCAATAAACCAGTGACTAGAGTTTCACTGGAAACTACTGGTTGTTTGTATATCACACGTGTATCGACATTTCCTAATCAATATAATTATAGCATGATATAAAAATTAATCATAAACTTTATGAAATATGCCATTAAATATTTGTATCTATGGCATATTTTGTCTAGGTCTTAGGACATCCCACCCCTCCAACAATACGTACTCCCTTTATGGGAGGAACTAATAAATCATCGTCTTCGCGTGCCTTGATTATCTCTATACCCGAGCTATTTACTTATACACTTTACTTTATGATAGCCTTCATGCTTAAAGTCTTATATCTAGCTATCACATAGTTTCTTGTATTGTTTAGCATAAGTTGTTGGTGCACATAGGTGAACCTAGTTTACATAAGTTTTTCTCTTTGTTAAGCTCATCTCGTAAAAGTTTTAAACTTCCTATTCACCCCCTCTAGGCGACATCTATGTTATTTCAGATTGGCCATGCGCGACGACAACATTTGTTGGGGAGCCGGGACATAGTGCGGCCGAGGTCACTGAGCTAGTCGATGATGCACCTGTCGCGACGCTCGCCCCCGCCATTGCCAAGACTTTCAGCGCGTCAGGGTTGTGGAGGAGAAGAAGGGCCTAGGAGGCTATACCATAGGCGTCGAGCTTGTCGGCGGCTTCAGCGTGGGACTTGGCGCGCATGGTGGCGATGACCTCGGTTTGCTTGGCTCTCGCGAGGGAGGCTTATGCTTACTCCTTCATTTCTCTCACCGTAGCACGGCGGGTGGCGCGCTTCCTACTCTTCTTCGCCCGCCCCTTGGCCATTTGTTCCTTCTTGACGATCGATGCACCCTTTGGGCTTCAGCACCCTCTTCGCCTTCGTCAGACATTTGGTGGTTGAGGCTGGGGCTGGTTCAGCAACATCAACGACGAGGGCATCCTCCATCATAGGGTAGGATATTTTTGCGCCTTCCACTTTCGATTTTGGTGGGAAATGGGAGGGGTGGAGGTCGATTTTGGGTAGAATGAGGGTTTTCACCCGCTGGTTGGCGGGCCAGGGGAGAACAAGGATGCATGCGAACGAGCGCGCTGTCCAGGCCGACGCAAAATCAGCATAGATTTAGGCTGAAAAAGGGTCATCGCGAACTGGTCCGCGCCGCAATGATCGAATGGGTCACCTTGACAGGGCCGACTCCCCTATGCGCGCAGACAGCTCAAAAACCGAACGGCCGAATGCCCTTAGGGCATCTCTAACTGATCCCTAAAACCGGTTAGAGGAGTAAAAAATGTTGTTTTACTCCTCTAACCGAACTCCAAAAGGCTTGAGTGGACAAAAAATTTACTCATCGTGTCGCGGAGGAGTAAATATAGGAGTCCGCGGCCACTTTCGAGAAAAATGATTCTCTCTTCTCCGTTCGTTCACACTGCCTCCACCGCCGGCGACCACCAACACCCCTAGCCGCCACCACAGCTACCCTCACACACCCCAGATGGTCGGATCTTCTCGCTGGCCATCTTTGCCGCCCATACCCAGCGCTTGGCACCACCGCACCCCCCCTCCCCCCCCCCGCGCGGCAGCCCCGCGTCACTCCCTCTCCCCACCATAATTCCCCTCTCCCTTTGGCGCCACTGAAGCGCCGGTGGCAGCCCGCCGGTCCGCTGGCACCCCCGACCTGCCGGTGTCGGCCGTGCCGGTCTACCGCGGTGTGCGACATCGATCGTGGGGCTCGTGGGTGGCCGAAATCACCGACCGCAACACCCACCAGAAGGTGTGGATCGGGAGCTTCCAATCCGCGGAGCAGGCGGCGTTCGCCATGAAGAACGTCGAGCTCCACGGCTCCGACTGCGGCAAGCTCAACTTTCCCCTCGAGGCGGGAATACTGGTGCCGGATCTGAAGCCAGTTGGTCTTTGTTTCTTCTCCGACCATGAGCGGCGGGAGGATCTGGAGGCCCGTGAGCGACTCAGTGCAGAGCGCCATGACGCGGCGACCGGTTAGAAATGCCCCTACCACCCGAGGCGACCGGTGTAGCTAGACGTGCAGGAACATGACAAGCAGGTACCCACGGGGTACGACGATCCTTTCTTTTTTTATACATGTGGGGGTACAAACGATCCTGTTGACTGAAAAAAAGACTGCCCATTGTACCGTAAGCAGGGAATCAAAACCCAATACGACGAGCTAGTAAAGGAGACAGTATAAGACCTTCCGATCCAATACAAGGCGCGGCAGGTCTTTTGGTCCACAGCAGGCTCAAATCCATCCATCCATAGGAGAAACAGACGAGTGCGATTACTGCTGGGCGCCCAAACCGCTCACCATTTCCCTTGACCGCCGCCGCTGAAACCCCTGCCCCGTCCACAAACCCATTCGCCGATACACCTATATATATGCCCCGCAACCCCTTTTGACCAGAAACAAGAAGCTCGCACACAACGTGTTCTTCAACTGAAGCTTCATCCATCCATCCATACATACATCCATACATCGAGCGAGCGAGCGATTGAGCGAGAGCCGCCGCGTTTGTCCTGAACCTCGATCGATCGAGCTAGCGACTGAGCGAGGGGTTAGTTTACGCGCGTTCTGGGACTGGGAGTCAGTCGACCCGGCCATGGACACGGGGCAGGCGGCGTTCGGGGTGGCGAGCCTGCGGATGGGCAGCTCGTTCCGGGAGCGCGCAAGCGACGACGTCTTCTCGCGGGCGGCGACGTCGGCGAGGGGAGACGCGGAGGACGACCAGGAGGCGCTCATGTGGGCGGCGCTCGAGAGGCTGCCCACGCACAGCCGCGTCCGCAAGGGCATCGTCGGGGACGGCGAGCTCGTCGACGTCGCTGGCCTCGGCTTCAAGGAGAGGACACGCCTGCTCGACCGACTCGTGCGCGTCGCGGAGGAGGACCACGAGCGCTTCTTGCGCAAGCTCAGGCACAGGATAGACAGGTGCCTAGCCTTACTTGCTCTGCTGCGTTTTCGTATCCATTTTTATTCTTCTCGTGAATTTACCATACCGAAACTTTCCAGTGTTGGGCTCGAGTTTCCGAGCATCCAAGTGCGGTACGACCACCTCAACATCGAGGCGCTGGCACATGTCGGGAGCAGAGGCTTGCCCACCTTCATCAACACCACTCTCAACTCGCTAGAGGTACTCACAACAGTCCTGAGAATTTTGAGGAGGAATAATGTTCTTCAAGTCTCACCTTTTTTTCTTTTGTTTGCGCCTTCTCCTTCAGTCAATAGCCAATCTACTTCATATAATTCCCAACAACAAGGTACCGATCAACATCCTCCATGATGTCAATGGAATTATCAAGCCAAACAGGTAAAGCTCTTTGGTTTACACACAGACCATCATCTCTCTTTCGAGTACTAGATGTTATGGAATCATGAGAGCACACAACAATCATATCTTTTAGGGTTAAATGTACTAATAGGTTACATGATCACTACTGTGCCATCTGGAGTCTTACATGTCGATTTTCGGTGTCTGTAGCAATGTACCCTGTTGCATTTCATGACCTGACGTCTTGGTTTTCATGCGAAACTCAGGATGACGTTACTATTAGGGCCACCAGGATCAGGGAAGACTACACTGCTTCTTGCTTTGGCAGGGAAACTAGGCTCTGATCTAAAGGTTTAACATTCTACTTATTAAATCAACACATGACTGATTCCAGCATCCATGCTACCAAGTTCCAGGAAAGCTTACTTTTGGTGTGATATATGAACCAACCAGGTTTCAGGAAAAGTAACATACAATGGGTATGGAATGAATGAGTTTGTGGCTCAAAGGTCGGCGGCCTACATATCCCAACATGACCTCCACATCGCTGAGATGACTGTGCGGGAAACCTTGGCCTTCTCGGCCAGATGCCAAGGGGTTGGAAGCAGATACGGTGAGCTCAAAATTGATCACCATTTTGGTATATACTCCCTCCGTTTCAAAATATAAGAAATTTTAGGTTTGTTAAAAAAATGTATCCAGACTTCTTTTAGTGTCTAGATTCACTCCAAATCTGAGTGAACCTACATACTAAAAATAGTCTAGATACATTTGCTTTACAAAGCTAAAACATCTTATATTTTGGAGTAGTTTACTTCTCTTACTGTAAAACTGTTTGCTAATTTCTCATGAACTTGTCCCAGACATGCTAACTGAGCTATCTAGAAGAGAGAAGGCTGCAAATATCAAACCAGACCCAGACCTTGATGTCTACATGAAGGTTAGTTTATAGCTTTGTAACGCTTCACGGTGTTGCTTACTAAGAATATTCATACATTACCCAAGTAGATCGAAATATCGTGTATCCCACTGCTAGAGTGTTGTTACCATAAAACAATCATATTTGTAGCCAAATTTAGCGAAGGGACTACTTTATGTTTTAATCACAAAAAACTACTACTACTATATTGGATTCAAGTTTTCGCAAAAAGCACCGATTGCAAATTAATCTTGAATTGAAGGTGAATCTAACAGTGAGACCCATATGGAAGGTTGACCTGGCAAAAATCTGCTCTGCCTTGCTCCTTCGAGCAGATTGTGTGCAAAGCTTGGGCTCCCTCCAAATGTCGCTTCTTCGCTTGGCTTGCTGTTCAAAATCGTCTCTGGACCGCTGATCGTCTGGCGAAGCACGACTGGCCACACCAGCCCTCTTGTCAGCTTTATAGGTGTGTCCCCGAGACGGCGCGCCATATCCTTTTTAAGTGTCGTTTTTTCAGAAGGATCTGGTCTACTGCGGCTTCCTGGATCTCTTGTCCGGACCTGGTCCTTTGCCTTGGGCCGGGGAGACATAAAGTGCTGGATTATTTTCACGCTATCACCAGGACACCCACCTCTTCTCTCAAAGGTCTTTGGACTGCCATTATGCTCATCACTTGGCAGATATGAAAGGAAAGGAACGAGAGAGTTTTCAACAAAAAATACTTCTTACCTCCGGTTGTCATGCACAAGATCAGGGAGGAAGAAAAGGATTGGATCCTAGCCGGCGCTAAAAACCTCGCGAAGCTTGTAATCTGACTCTCCCCTTAGGGATTTTCCATCATTTTTCCTTTTTTTCTTTCGTGGGCTTCGGCCAAACCCTTGTTTTGCTCTTCCTTTATCAATTTAAGGCAAAAGATTTTTTGCCGTGTTTAAAAAAAAAATCTAAGACGTAAATATTACAAAGCTGACCTGACCACACTTATCAACATAATAATAAGAAAAATAGAAAAATCTAAAAGAAAAGATATTGCAAAAGTTTTTACATGGATATTGCAAAAGTTAGTGGGCTGGTCGTCTTCTACCTTTCTCCTCCAAGACGGAGACAGTCGCGGCCGCCTGCACACAGCCGAGCACAGGGCACCGCCGCCACAGTCTGCCCCGTCCGGCGACGACGGGTCCTGGTTCCCCGCTCGCCGCCGTCCTGGTTCCCCGCCACGGTCGCCGTCTCTCCCCTCTCGTGAGCCGCCGGGAGCCCGCACGCAGCACGCGGCCGCGAGTCCTCGACCCCGTGCTCGTCTCCCGACCACGCCATCGCCCGCGCGTGCTCGCGCCTTCACGGCTCCTGCGGTCGCCCGCGCGTGCTCGGTCTCCTCTTCCGACCCAAGACCAGCGTTGGCCTGCAGGGGCACAGCGGCGGCGCCAGGCTACAAGCATGGGTCGTAGTGCGCCGGCGAGCAGGGGCACAGCGGCGGTCGTCCTCTTCCGGCGCTCGGCCGCAAGCAGGGCACGAGGGAGGAAGTGCCGGAGGCGGTCGTGGTCCTGGACGGGGCTGGCCGGGGCGGCGGTCGTCCTCTTCCGGCGCTCGCCCGCGAGCGGGGCGTGAGAGAGGTCGTGCCGGAGGCGATCGTGGTCCTGGACGGGCCTGGCCGGGGTGGCGGCGGTGCCCCGTGCTCGTAGCTGATATTTGTGTTTTTATTAGTATTTTTTTCTTGATATTTTGGAAATTTTGATTTTTTTAATTGGGCTGCCAAGTGGGTCCTAGGCCACGCCAGCAAATTGCCCCTGACAGGAGGGTCCTGTTCGTCAGATTCGCCTTCAATTTGTGATTAATTTGCAATCAGTGTTTTTTGCGAAAACTTGGTTAGTTGGTTGCAATGTGGTAGTTTTTGGCGATCGAAACATAAAGTAGTTCATTCGGTAAATTTGGCTACAAATGTGATAGTTTTATGCTAACAACTCAGTGCTATGAGCATTATGATCCAATCCAACTGAAACTTAGTATTTGCAAATCGAATTATTTGTAGAAACTGTGAGCCATGTTTGGTTAGATTTGTGCAATTGGGTATCTAGAGTTACAACATTTGTAGATAGCTTTGTGCATTCTTTGAACTGAAAAGGCTGCTATAATTTCTTCCCCCTTGGGACTAATAATACATGGATAGACATATTGATAGTGTTTCCCATTTCATTGTGAATACTGTTTGCTTACCACATTTAATATGCAGGCAATATCAGTGGGTGGTCAGGATACAAATATCATCACTGATTACATCCTCAAGGTACTGCATCCAAAACAAATATTTTCTTCTTCTTCTTCTTCTTCTTCTTCTTCTTCAGTGTACTAAGATCTATCTGTTCTGTTGAACCTTGCAGATTTTAGGGCTTGACATTTGTGCTGACACCATGGTCGGAGATGATATGCTGAGAGGAATCTCAGGGGGGCAACGCAAACGTGTCACAACTGGTATTGTAAAAATACTTGACAGTCTGATTTTTCATGACTGCATAATTCTTCATAGTTGTGGAGGATCTGTGATCTGAACATTTGCTGACTCTTAGTTACCTGAACTTTTCTGAAGGTGAGATGATGGTGGGAGCAGAAAGAGCACTTTTCATGGATGAAATCTCCACTGGCCTGGATAGCTCTACCACATTCCAGATAGTGAAATCACTTGGTCTAATCACCAACATCCTCAGTGGCACAACAGTCATTTCCTTGTTGCAACCTGCACCCGAGACATATAATTTGTTTGATGACATAATCCTCCTGTCGGATGGCTACATCGTGTATCAGGGGCCACGTGAAAATGTGCTTGAATTCTTCGAATCCATGGGCTTCAAATGTCCCGATCGGAAGGGTGTCGCTGACTTTTTGCAAGAAGTAAGTCAACTGAAACTGACATTTATGATTTTTTTTTCTCATCTGTTACTGACACCAACGGTTTATAACTTATAGGTGACATCAAGAAAAGATCAACCACAATACTGGGCAAGGAGTAACCAGAGATACCAGTATGTCCCAGTCAAGGAGTTTGCTCGTGCATTTCAGACATTTCATGTCGGCCAAAGTCTCGCTGCCGAGCTCTCACGCCCTTTTGACAGGAGCCAGTGCCACCCTGCTTCACTGACAACCTCAACGTACGGCGCCAGCAAAACAGAGCTCCTGCGTGCATGCATTGCGAGGGAGTGGTTGCTCATGAAACGGAATATGTTTGTCTATGGCTTCCGGGCTTTTCAGGTAAAAATGATTTGGCCTTGTAGGGAACCCACCCATTTCATCATAGTTTAAGATGCACTCCTAGCCTATGAGATTGGTCAACTAATGGCATTACTTGAAATCCATGTGCAGCTTCTGGTAATCACAATAATCGTCATGACACTGTTCCTGCGCACAAACATGCACCATAGTACGGTTAACAATGGCACAGCCTACTTAGGTGCTCTGTTCTTTTGTATAGTTGGTCACATGTTCAATGGTTTCTCTGAGCTCGCTCTGGCCACCATAAAATTACCAGTCTTCTTCAAGCAAAGAGATTACCTCTTCTTCCCTACATGGGCTTACGCGATACCAACTTGGATCCTCAAGATACCGATATCTTTCATCGAGGTTGCTATCACGGTATTCCTGAGTTACTATGTCATTGGGTTCGATCCAGATGTTGGAAGGTACTCACTCGTCAACAAATATCATCTTGTTGTAGTAGCATACTAACAGTAAAACCTGCAAGTACTAGTACAAACATATTATGCTGAATTACTAACGCTTTTGTTGTTTTCTTCTAGGCTGTTCAAGCAGTACTTTCTGCTGTTGCTTGTGAACCAGATGGCTGCAGCATTGTTCAGGCTCATCGCGGCACTGGGCAGGACCATGGTTGTTGCAAATACGTTGGCGTCCTTTGCACTTCTAGTGCTGCTCGTGCTCAGTGGATTCATCCTGTCACACCGTAATGCTCCTGGAATAAATTAAATTATTCACCGTCCTGAACTTCAAATTTCAAAGAGAACATTAGTAACGCTGGTTTGATTTGTTCATGACAGATGATGTGAAGAAATGGTGGATCTGGGGCTACTGGGCGTCGCCTCTTCAGTATGCCATGAATGCCATTACTGTAAACGAGTTCCTTGGACACAAATGGAATAAGGCATGCAAATTACCGCGACAATAAATATTGTTCGCTGACATGACTACTACTATAGTTCTGATGGTTGTCATAACCATGCTGCAGGTTGTCCAGGGATCCAGCGGGATTTTAGGAGTAGATGTGCTCAAGTCCAGGGGTTTTTTCACTGAGGCAAAATGGTACTGGATTGGTGCTGGCGCACTCCTGGGATATGTCTTGGTTTTCAACATCCTCTTCACCATCGCTCTAAGCTATCTTAAACGTAATTCCAAAGTTGTAGAATGAAATTTCAGTCGATGCATATTTTGTTCAGGCACTTGATCTGACCCATTTTTTTCCTAACTAATACATGCAGCGTTCGGGAAATCTCAGCAAATTCTTTCAGAGGATGCGCTGAAGGAAAAGCATGCCAGTATCACCGGCGAGATTGCTGATGAGTCAAGCAGCTCTACCTCTGCAGGTAATTAAGGTCACTTACAGTAGGTAGCAATTGGACATGAACCAGGGCCATGTGCCATTTGGTGAATGCTGCAATCTAATTAAGAGGAGGGCCAAATTGTGTGTAGGGAACATGAGCAACTCAAGGAGAAATTCTGCCTCAGGCGACGGTAGGAGGGGAATGGTCCTCCCCTTTGCACCGCTTTCGGTTGCCTTCAACAACATTAGATACTCTGTTGACATGCCTGCGGAAATGAAAGCACAAGGTGTTGACCAAGATAGGCTGCTTCTGCTAAATGGAGTCAGTGGCAGCTTCAAGCCGGGAGTCCTCACAGCGCTGATGGGGGTCAGCGGCGCTGGCAAGACCACGTTGATGGATGTGTTGGCTGGCAGGAAGACTGGAGGGTACATTGAAGGTGACATCTCAATCTCCGGCTACCCGAAGAAGCAGGAAACCTTCGCTCGCATTTCCGGTTACTGCGAGCAGAATGACATCCACTCACCAAATGTGACCGTGTATGAGTCCCTGGTGTACTCTGCATGGCTCCGGCTGGCCTCTGATGTAGAGTCAGAAACAAGAAAGGTAGGGGTCATCTCGTCGGCGTACAAGATTAGCTCAGGCTCAGGGTATACTAGTACTGTTTTCTTAACAATGATGTTCGTTTTTTTACAGATGTTCATAGAGCAAGTGATGGAGCTGGTAGAATTGAACTCGCTGAGAGATGCACTTGTTGGACTACCTGGAGTCAGTGGCCTGTCAACAGAGCAAAGGAAGAGGTTGACCATCGCGGTGGAGCTTGTCGCTAATCCGTCTATCATATTCATGGACGAGCCTACCTCTGGCCTCGATGCCAGGGCCGCAGCGATTGTGATGAGGACGGTGAGGAACACTGTGGACACAGGCAGGACAGTTGTTTGCACCATCCACCAGCCTAGCATTGACATCTTTGAAGCCTTCGACGAGGTGATATATTATAGTAGATTGTCTGCACTGTCATACATATCAAGCTTTCTTCTAAGATTTTTGTCTTGATTTGATTGATTGATTGATGCAGCTGTTCCTGATGAAGAGAGGAGGGGAGGAGATATACGTTGGTCCCCTAGGACACCATTCTCGTGAGCTCATTGAATACTTTGAGGGAATCCAACAGGTGAGCAAGATCAAACCAGGATACAATCCGGCAACATGGATGCTGGAAGTGACCTCACATGCACAAGAAGATATCCTGGGCGTCAGTTTCGCACAGGTGTACAAGAACTCGGATCTCTATCAGTAAGTCACCATCACCAACAACATTTTTGTTATGAACTTGTGATTGCTGAAGAACAGACGTACAATAATGAGTGATATTGCAGGAGGAACCAGAGCGTGATCAGGGAGATCAGCAAGGCCCCTGCTGGGTCCAAGGATCTCTACTTCCTGACACGGTACTCGCAGAGCTCCGTCACCCAGTGCATGGCGTGCCTATGGAAGCAGAACCTTTCCTACTGGAGGAACCCTCAGTACACGGTTGTCCGCTTCTTTTTCTCCCTCGTGGTGGCCCTCATGTTCGGCACCATCTTCTGGCGCCTCGGGGGCAACAAGAGGAGGCAGCAGGACCTGTTCAACGCGATGGGGTCCATGTATGCCGCCGTTCTCTTCATGGGGATCTCCTACTCGTCATCGGTGCAGCCCGTGGTGGCGGTGGAGCGGACGGTGTTCTACCGGGAGAGGGCCGCTGGGATGTACTCGGCGCTGCCCTACGCGTTCGGGCAGGTTGTGGTGGAGCTCCCGTACGTGCTGGTGCAGTCGCTGGTTTATGGCGTCATCGTCTACGCCATGATCGGCTTCCAGTGGGACGCCAAGAAGTTCTGCTGGTACATCTACTTCATGTACTTCACGCTGCTCTACTTCACCTACTACGGCATGCTCGCCGTCGGCCTCACCCCCGGGTACAACATCGCATCCATCGTCTCATCCTTCTTCTACGGTGTCTGGAACCTCTTCTCTGGATTCGTCATCTCGCGCCCGGTACGCAATACTACATCCTTCCCGTTTGCCTTTTCTTCTTATTAGTAATTCGCGTAAAACTTATTATGGCCGGATAATTGCTTCAGATGATGCCGGTGTGGTGGAGGTGGTACTCGTGGGCGTGCCCTGTGTCGTGGACGCTGTACGGGCTGGTGGCCTCGCAGTTCGGCGATCTCACACAGGAACTCGAGGACACCAAAGTGCCCATCAATGTCTTCCTTGAGGACTTCTTCGGATTCCATCATGACTTTCTTGGCGTTGTCGCCGTCGCTGTCGCAGGCTTCGCCCTGCTCTTCGCCGTATGCTTCGGGCTCGCCATCAAGGTGCTCAACTTCCAGAGGAGGTGATCGATCAACGTTGCGGCTTTGAGGCCGATGGCGCACGGATCGTGTCGGAAACGAATGATGGAATGATGTACACGTCGCCTTTTCTTCTCCTTGGTTCCAATTTTTGTGTGTCTTATTAGATGATCGATTTGGTGTGCAAATGTGTATACTGTATGTAAACATGTACTCCGTAGGCACGTAGCAACAGTCTACTCAGTGGCAAAGTATATATACTAGCAAAGAGCCAAGGACAAAAATTTAGGACTTAGAAAACGACATATCAAATTGACTCTTGAAAATATATTTTCTACATCCATGATATCGTCGTCTTACATGCTCCACTACACCCATATATAACAACCTTTATGAAAAAGAAACAAAAAGTCGTCACTTATTTTCCTATCTAATGAGTTTACATATGAATATATGATGGATATCCAAAAATAATGAAATTATGACATAATAAATTTATGTAAATCTTGCAGGAACTGAATAGTTCAATCACCCATTAGGCTTCACCAACGTTTCAGGGTATCATCATCTTACATGTGAAACCACAGGAGTGCTCATGGAGCCTGCATTGAAGTTTAGTCTCCACGGGTGGTGGCTTCCGTGTGGCTTCTGAAGCAAAATAAAATAAAATTACAGATAAATCAGGATTAAATTAAACAGGAAGAGTTACAAAACGGTAAACTCTAGCAACCGAACAGCCTCATCCGGTCCGGAGCTTAACCAAGTCATGGCACGGCTCTGACTTCTCGCAAAGTTTGCAAGAGAGTCACTCATTCTAATCTGGTAACGATCAACTTTAACAAAAAGACACTCTCTCACACTACTAGCTAAGCTTTTAATTTCATTAATCAAGAAAGCCACCGAGGATCTATCAGGATCCGAAGAGTTGATAGCCGCAACCATGATAGAGCAGTCTGATTCAACGATAATAGGCAATTGAGTAAACTGAAGAGCAGTCAGTAATCCTTCCGCACACGCTCTTGATTCAGCTTCTAATGGAGACTGACACTTGCCAATGAAAGTGCAAGACATAAAAATAGCATTTCCTTCCTCGTCCCTCAACACGATACCAGCAGCAGAATCCTTATTGCATGTATTGAAAGAACCATCCACAGACAACTTCACCCAGCCAGGACTTGGTTTTCCTCATTGTTTCTCTTGTGTAACCTTTGGTTTCCACCGACCAGGAGCATCGAGCACCAAGGGTTCCTTACCCTTGAGAATAGTGGAAGTGGATTGGCCCTTAATGTCCCGAAGAAGCCTCAAATAATCACAGAGAAAAAGCTTGGACCCCTGAACAGTTGGAGGCTGCTTAGAATGTGTTATTTCATTTCGTGCATACCATATACGCCAGGCCACAAGAAGGGTGCCATCTACCATATTGCGAGGAATATATTGGAGAACCCATTGAAACCAATTATCTTATGTTTGGAGGAAATCCTTCAAGTTAGGGAGCGACCATACCTCACACATCGCTTTCCAAAGAGCCTTGGCATGAGAACACACATAAAGTAGTGCATGAATATCGTCTTCAGGAGCCAAGGCACAGACTCTACATTGGCCTGACACATTCAGATGTCGATGACTGCTTATTCATCTCTGTAGCCAGGGCCCCAGAGGCAGCCTTCCAAGCAAATATCTTAACTTTCGGTGGGACAGAGGAATTCCAAATAATGTTCCAACATGGATGACGACCATCAGGATAATTACTGGACGTAGCAAAGTTACGTTGCTCCTCTTGTTCGTTCAAAGCAAGCCAGTATGCACTTCGGACAGAAAAAATACCAGATTTTTTCGGTTACCAAGCCAATATATCCGCCTCAAGCCCGCGTGATGGAGAAATGGAGAATATGGCTTCAGCCTCAAAAGGAAGGAAAGTTCTGCCAACCAGCTCCGTTCTCCATGTACCATCATCCGAAAGTAGTTGTGACACTTTCCGATAGACGGCTGTTACGCTTTGGCGAGATTACCTTGCAGCATGAGTCACGAGGTAACCAACCATCCCTCTAGATGCGAACAGTTTCACCATTTCCAATCCGCCAGATTAACTCTTTCTTTAATAAGTCAAGACCATGCGATATTACAGTCCAAGTAGATGAAGGGTTCCCCGAGAAAACAGTGTAGGTGACCATTGGGGTAGTATCGTGCTATAAGGACCCGGGCACACGAGCTATCAGAATTTACTAGAAGGCGCCATGCCTGCCTAGCCAGTAGCGCTTGATTTAAAATTCTCAAGTCACGAAAACCCAAGCCCTCCTTGACCCTTAGATTTATTTAAACGAGCCCAGCTTACCCAATGTGTTTTCTTTTTGCCATTTTCTGCGTCCCACCAGTAATTCCTCCTCGAAACAGGCTAACGCCCAGCTTTATAAATAAAGCAACATCCATACATGAATCCATACAAGCACACAACACAAAGGTTCAAACACATCAGACCCACACACAGACACAACCTGCGCCGGACCAGGCATAGCCTAAATCCTGGGGGGGGGGGGGGGGGGGTCCTCAGGGGCTAGACGAAGTAGAAAGCCGGCGAGCCGCTGCGATCAGGTGCTCCAACATCTCGTCCAGCCGCGCCTGCTCACGCTGTCTACACATCGGGTACCACTGCTGCAAGAAAGCTAGGAAGGTGAAGGTCGAGGCAGAGGCCCGTCGAAGAAAAATACGCTCAATGACCATCTTGTTCCTAATATTCCATAAAGCCCAGGTCATTGCCGCAAACACCAACCAAAAGAGGCACCTCCTCCTTCCAGTATGGTTTGCGGCGGCCTCCAGGAACTCCCCAAGGTCTGAGGCTTGCCACTCAGGCCCCAGGGCCTCGTGCAGGAAGTTCCACAGGAAATGAACAGCGGGGCACGAGAAGAAGATATGCAGGCCCGTTTCCGGTACCACACACAACGGGTAGAGGCCATTGCCAGGCCCATGCCACTTGGCCACCTCAACACCCGAGGGAAGCCGGTCACGCAAAAGTTGCCAAACAAAAATTTTAATCTTCAGGGGAAGGGGTGCCTTCCACAGGGGCGAGACCCATGGCATCTCGGGCCCTCTAAAAAGGGCCCTGTAAGCCGAGCTTACCGAGAAGAACCCCGAAGGGGTAAGACGCCAAGCATGGGTATCCGGGGAATGCGCCAGGGACAGCGGGAGACTGTCCCTCAGCCCCTCCCAGGAATCCAGCTCGGTCTCCCCTAGGTTCCTCCGGAAAGACACCTGCCAAGTGCCACCCTGGAAAGCCTCCCCTACCAGGAGGGAGGGGTCCGCGTAGATCGCAAACAGCTCGGGGCACTCGTGACGCAGAGGGAGGGGGCCGAGCCAGGGGTCAAGCCAGAATAGGGTACCCATTCCATCCCCTATGGAAATAGATAGCCCTTTCCGGATAGCTGGCTTGATATCCTGGATCGCTCTCCAAAACTGAGAGCCCTCCCGGCGTTCGCAAGCCAGCAGCGGCCGGCCCCGCAGATACTTCGCCTTAATCAACTGTAGCCAGAGGCCCCCGTCATCTCGCAGGATCCTCCACACCCATCTAAGGAGCAACGCCACATTCATGTGGCGGGACGCGATGATACCCAGACCCTCCAGCTCTTTGGGGGTGCAGATATCATCCCACTTCACCATATGGTACTCTTGATGGCCGTCATTGGCCATCCAAAAGAAACGGGAGAGTTCCTTGTCAAAGTTCGCATGAACCCCTTCTGGAAGGAGGTACATCCCCATCATGTACATTGGAAGGCTAGATAGGCACGAGTCGATAAGGACCGTCTTGCTCCCCTTGGAGGTGAACCTCCCCTGCCAGGGTTTGGATTTCGCCTTAACCCGACCCATGAGGGGCTCCAGGTCCCTGATCAAGATCATGGAGTCCCTCACTGGCATCCCTAAATATTTTAGGGGAAAGACGGCTAGACGACAGTTAAGGTTGTCCGCGATCCTCTGCTGATCCACTTCGGAATACCCCAACACCAACACCATGACTTCACTCTTATCAAAGTTGATCTTGATGCCCGACATAGCCTCAAAGCAGAGGAGCAGGAACTTCAGATTAATGATATCATGTTCCGAGCCCTCCACCATGATCATGGTATCATCCGCATATTGGAGGTGGGTCACCCCCTCCAGGGATAAGATGCCTAACCACACCTGAGATGTGGCCGGAATTCTTGGCCTTCTCCAAGATTTCCGCAAGGGCATCAACCGCAACATAAAACAAGATCGGGTCCCCCTGACGAACCCCACAGGAGGGTTTGAAATACGGACTCACATCTCCATTAATGTTTATAGCTGTGTTCTCGCTCATAACGATCTGCATGATCCAACCTATCATGCGATCATCAACCCCATGACGCTGGAGGACCTGACGAAGGAAGGCCCAGTCTAGCATGTCATAAGCCTTCTAAAAGTCAAGCTTCAGGAAGGCCCCCCTCTGGTGACTCACTTTGACCTCATGAATAATTTCATGAAGGGCCAGGATCCCGTCGTGGATAAATCTCCCTTTCAGGAAGGCAAACTGGTATGGATGCGTCAGGCGCTCCATACCTGGAGCCAGCCTGCGCGTGCACACCTTGGATATGATCCGCTGGATCACATTTATCACGGTGATTAGGCGGAACTAGCGAATATCCGTGCCCCCCACAATCTTGGGGATCAGGGTAATAATACCAAAGTTCAGACGGGCCATCACAAGGGTCCCAACATAGAGTTCCTGAAACATAGGCATAATGACCCCCTGTATCTTTTCCCAGAACCTCTGAAATAAGACCACCGGGAGGCCATCGGGGCCAGGAGCCGAGTTGGGCTTCATCTCCGTGATGGACAGGTGAACCTCCGCTGGCAGGAATGGGAGCGTTAGTTCCACATTCTCATCATCGGCGACCCTGGCCCCTACTGGCCAAAAGTCAGCAGCCAATGCCACCCCTATACGGGGTGCTACCGAGAATAATTCCTTATAGAAGGAATAAATATGGGAGGAGATATCCCTGGCACTCTCCAGCAGATGACCCTCCTCCCAGAGGCACGGGATCGAGCACTTCCTACGACGACCATTCGCAATGGCATGGAAGTAGGCCGTGTTCGCATCCCCTTTGAGGAGCCAGTTCTGCCGACTCCGCTGTCGCCAAAACGTCTCCTCGCTTCAATAAATCTCCATTAAGGAGTCCTCAAGCGCATACCGATGGAGCCATTCCTCCGCCGATAGGCCCCCGGCGTCAGCCACCCGGTACATGGTCTCTAGGGCGGTCAAGAAACCGCCTTTCCTGCGTCTCAAGTCCGCCCCCAGGTTAGCCCCCCATCCCCGCATGAACTGGCAGGCCATCATCGCACAGAAGTGCCAGACATCTACGGCCGAGCGCACCTGGGGGACAGAGGTCTCGGCCGCCTCCCATTTGAACCGAACCATCTAACCGAACCCGGGCTGCCCAAAAGTTCTCAAAGTGGAAACGATTCAGTCTCAGGGGTGGCACACCTCCAGTAGATAGCAAGAGTGGGCAGTGATCTGACCCGATCCTCGTAATCGCCCGCAGCAAACACAGGGGATAGGCCAGCTCCCAATCCACCGAAACTAGGACCCTATCCAGCACGCTCCGGACTGGGTCAACCCGGTTGTTGGTTCACATCAACCGCCCCCCCCACTCGAGCGATCTCTCTGCGGGCAAGGTCTGCAATACAATCATTAAACATCTGCATCCTAGGGAAGTCAATAATATTCGAGCTCTTCTCTTCTGGAGATCGAATTAAATTGAAGTCCCCGACCACGACTACTGGGGTGGAGCATCTCTCAACTTTGGCAGATAATTCTGCGAGGAAAGCTGGGGATCTCCTATGGTCCGCGGGGCCATAGACAATAATAACCTCCCACCTGAGGTTACTCCGTCTGTGGGTGAGTAACATGCTCACAAAGAACTCCCCCCGGTCCATATCCTCAACTTCGAAGGTGTCCTCCTTAACCCCAAGGAGGATCCTTCCGGAGAGCCCATTCGCCGGCAGCCAGTGCCAGACGAAACTATGACGACTCAATCCCTACAACTCCGGGATCGATAAGTACTGCCTAATCGTCTCCTGCAAGCCCACGATGTCCACGTCCTCCTGCCGTAAGTAATCACGTAGCTACTGGCGGCGCCCATCATGACCGAACCCACGGATGTTCCAGATGAAAGCAAAGATTGCTTCAATCATTGGGACACTACCGGGGATGGCCCACTGTGTGGGGCCGGACGAGCCCTACCAGCGGTTGAGGGCTTGGACCCGGGCTTTGGAGGCCTCCCCCGCCTTCCCCCCGCCTAGGGGACGGCAGAGGGAGCCTCACCACGCCCGTGGCGAGGAGAGCTACTCCCACTAGCGCCTAGGCTTTGTAAGCCTGCGTCGCTAGAGGCTTGGGGCACTGACAACTTCTCACGCTCCGCCTGAGCACGAGCTGCCGCCAGTGCCCCATCGTAGGTCTCCTTCGCCTTAAGCGCCGCAATCTGCTCTAATCGGGGACCGCGTTCCCCACGGACACCACCCCACTATCCCTGGCCACCGCATCAAGCTGTTCTTCGGGGACATCTGCCAACATAGAGAACCTATACACTGAAGGGGGAGATGAAATGAGAGATGGGGCTAGAGGGGTGGACAACGTACCTGAATCGAGGTTCCGGACCGCAGTCCGCGAAACCGCCTGGTCGAGAATGGTCGGCTCCCTCCCCTCAGTCACCATCCTGGCGCCATCGATCCTAGCACTGGAACGGGAGGGAGGGGGGAGAGGAGGCCTGGGCCGACGACCAGTACGGGGCTTGGAACCAGCCTCAGGAGTGTCCGGGAAGACTGAGACTGGCTCCCCAACCGGCGGGGCAGGAGTCGCCGGAACCATAGAAGGCGAACCCCGCGGCGAAGCAGTAGTGGAGCCTGGGGAGAGAGTGTAGCATACGACCCCTGGCGAGCGTGGGGAGGTTGGCGGCACCACCACCAACCCCTCACTGGACGACGCATGGAGCTCAGTCGGGCTGGAGCGCGATGCGGCCTTCAGGGCCGCATACCCTGAGAGCCCCAAGTACTCGAACTCCCCACCCATGTTCGAGCCATAGGGGACCATGCCCAGCTCCTCAGATATCAGAGGATCCGGACGAAGGCACAGAGGCACGTCCATAGGCGGCAGAGTCAGAGAGAGGACCGGGTCCCGAGCCAGAGTCGCCACCAGTAATTCCTAATCATTTTCATCAAATCATCGCAAACAGATGCCGGCATCTTGAACACACTCATCAAATATGTTGGTAAGGCCTGAGCTACAGCTTTGATGAAAACCTCCTTACCACTCTGAGCCAAAAGATTATCACCCTGATTTAATAGGCTCTTGGCCAATCGGCCAATCGTGATTGCAAGTTCTCAAATTTACCTTTTTGCATCCTCCCTTCAGGTCACCTGAATAGTTCAATTACCCATTAGGCTTTACAACATTTCAGGGTATCATCATCTTAGATGTGAAACCATGGGAGTGCTCATAGAGCCTGCATTGAAGTTGAGTCTCCACGGGTGGTGGCTTCCGTGTGCCTTCTGAAGCAATTGATTAGCCTATAATTGGATTAGCATTCAAGATATTTTTACCAAAATTACCCGTATGTTCCTAAGGTTTAAATAATTTTATATGTGTTCACAATCTAGAAAATCGAACGAAGTGATTCTAACCTTGAAAACATCTTATATTTCACTTTCGTTCTGGTACAACTTGAAATATTTTAGGTTCTGCTTCGGATTTAGTTCCCTTATTGCACACATCAATCCTCTTGAAGTAGAAACTAAAACGCATGACCTAATCTCGATATCCAATCTTCTTTATGTTCATCATGGTTGTCTAGAAGTACAAGATATCATATATATATCATATAGAAAAATCAAGCTAAATCATAGCTCCCATTACATACTGGAGACCACCGGTGACCACTGGAGAGTTCCGACGAAACGGAGGTGGCGTTTGGCCCAAACCCTAGCACCAGGGAAGGGTTGAGGCAACCAGAGAAGGGCTCGAGCAGAAAATCGAACTGGATAGGTAGAAGTGGATATGGAAGGAGCTTCGTCTACAACCGATAGCGATGGCCGGGACGGCCAGAGCTGGTCAAAATCCGCAGGCAACAATGGCGGCAACCACGGGAACACGAGAGCACGAGAGGGCATGAGAGGATGAACACGAGGAAGAAGAGTGGACCGACCGAGCCACTGGATCGGGCTGGTCTAGCCCACCCTAGGATGCGTTGACCAGTGGGCCCTGCCCCATATGATTAAAAGAAATGATAAAAGAGAATTAAATAGAAATTATCTATCTAAAATAAGCCCTAGAAAATAAAATAAATCCTAAAAAGAAATAAAAATCACTTTTGAGTATGAAAAATATACCTAGAAAAATACTAAATATGAAATTCTAAGTCAATTTAGAATTAATAAAACTAGAGGTCATAAAATGGATTATTTAAATCCAATTCTTTTATAAAATTGAAAGAATGTATTTTATTTTATCATATAGAAATCCTAATAAATTATAATTCGCTTTTCAAAACTATTTAGAAATTATTTTTATATGAAAAAGTAATTATTATTTTTAAATTACTTTTTAATACTTTTATTCATTTATCATTAATAAAAATACATTTAAAAACCAAAAAATGGGTAAAACACACAAAGAGGGGTAATAATTCAAAATAAGACATTGCACGATGTTATTATGCATAAATTCATTATTTTTTTATTTAAACATTATTCTTACGGGACAATGATGATGTTTTATAGAAATAGAAGTCTAGGGGCAAGTCGAAGTATCCGACTTCATCACCTCTCAGTATCAAGGCAACTTCATCATTTTCTTATGTCCTTTGATGTGTTTTATCAAGTATTTTCAATCTATTATGATATCACTTGCATTTTGAAAAGGAGACAGAAAATATTATTTTTAGAATAATGTGACTTACTAATTATCGGTCCGAGTGGTGGTAATCTATTATGGCTGGCAATGGAAGAATTGTATGGTATATGGTTGGTGAAGGTTCCATTTGCACAAGAATGTATCATCTATGACTTAATAACTAATATCGCCAGTGATTCTAATATCATATATTACGCATTAAGCATAACATCTAGAATGGGATAAGAAAGTCATCTGGATCTTCTTCCTTTAGCATGCTAATAGATGACCATGTCCGAGGGACTACATGGATGTGGGTGAGACCTTATAATGTTCCATGGTATTGGTGTCTATGATGATCTGTAAGGGGTTACTGGAGGTCTGGCTGCGCGTTCGATTAATATGGTTAAAGCGGTTTGGTTAATTCGGTTGTACGATAAATACATTTTGAATACTTAGGTAAATACGGTTTTGTATGTAAATATGGTTTGGTTTCGGTAATAACCATAAATTATCGGTTCAGTTTCGGTAATAACCAAACTAACCATAGTTAACGCGGTTTTATTCAATACCGCATAATTTATATGATTGTATATTTCAGTTTAGCATTTCTATGACCGAACAAGATGCGTTGCAGGGGAGAAGCAAAAGAAAACTATGTTTTTTAGCCAAAAAAATAATCTTGTATTTTTATAACCGAACTAGGTGTATTGCAAGTCCGGGAGAAACAATAAAAGCAACTAAAATACGGCACAACAAAATATTTATGCCCCGTTTGGTATCAAAGCTTTTTTAAATATTTAGGAGAATACTTTGGTTTCTAAAAAAATTAAGTATTAAATACTTTGAGGTGTTTGGATCCAACAAATAATATGGTTTTAAAACTGAAGTATCCTCCAAAACTATGTTTTTGAAGTATTTGAAAAAGAGGTTAGACCCTCTTTTTTCTAAAACTGAGAAAAGAGGAAAACTGAAGTATTACTTTGCTAGACACTAAAATACTATGGTATTGGAATATTTCAGTTTTAGAAAAACTTTGTTGCCAAACTAGGCCGATTTCTTTAAAATACTATATACACATACAAACCACTACAATGCAAAGACTTTTATTATTTAAATGCACTTAGCGCCTATATAACCTATCTAGGCGAAGTTGGGCCAACCCAACGACGGGATTTTTTTTTGCTATAGAAGGTCGTTGATGCATGTAAAATGTATCTATGAATTTTATCATTTATTGCTTTAAAATGCTTATTATTTTACAATTTTATTATATTTATTAATACTAACCTACTAATAGTTGTAAAATTGTATAAGTTCTTGTTTACACTTTGTTGTGTAGGAAAAGGATGAATATGGAAGAAAATCACTCAATATGGCAATATTTGAAGTTTCCTGAAATCTGTTCTGCTGAACGCTTTTCAAAGATTGAATCCGAAGAGCTTGAAGATAACGTCAAATTAATAAGTGATAAACATGAAAGTTGTACAAAATTTCAAGCCATACAATTTAGACATAAAATTTGCCTCAATTCAAGTCCAAATGCATTTTTCATGGCCCAATTACTGCAGGGTACAGAGACAGTTTCGGGATTCCGAAATTTGGTGACGTGGTTGACTCAAACTCTTGCCATATGAGATCAATTCAGCCAAGTCACAAATTTGGAGACTTATGGGCCTTTTTAGGAGTCACCATGTTCTAAAGGTTCCCAAGAGCCCTTGGATCTAAGGGTTTTGATCCGATGGCTCCGGTGAAGCCTCCACCACTATATATTGAGGGGAAACCCTAATTTTGAAGACATTCACCCATAGCCATGAAATTCCCCCTTCTTGGTAGTCCCCAAGGAGGGGTATAATCCCCTTCATTGCTGCACCATCTCCAAGGAATAAGACGGTCCAAGGGGCCGCTGCCCCCAAGGCAGCCGCCGCCCTCTAGGGCAGCCGCCGGGCTACTGCCGCCGCGGGCTGCGGGAGTCGCCGCCTCCTTGGCCGCGGGCGCCATGGACACCGCCTCTCCCCTTTGGAGAGGATCATCTCCATCACCATCTACAACATCTCTGCATCATCCCCCACTGTAATCTCTTGACAAACATGATGTATGATGCAATATTTTACTTTCCTATGATCTATTGTATCTCTACGTTGATGTTTGGGTAGCGAGTGTTCATGGCAATTGTGATCTAGTTTGTTTTGGTTGCATACAAGTATATGTTATATTCTATGATGATCTTGATGCACTAACATATGAGTGCACACATATGTTGGGGGATGCACAAGGTTGTCATTGTTGCATTTTGATAGGATGAGAGATAGCCAGAGTTTGACAGAAGTTGAATCCCAAGTCTTAGAAATATGTGTAGTATTAATTAATGGTTAATAAACGGGGGTATTATCATGGAAACCTTAGATCTAAATACGGTGGTTGGACTTTATATCCTAATATTCCCTTGTTTGTTCTTAATTGTCCTTGGGATCAATTACTAGTGGTGTATTTGTTCATATCTATGGCTACACCTAATTATGGCTCCTTCTAGAAGAAACAATAAAAAGACTATCTATGTGCTTCACTAATTGTGTTAACTAAATAAATGAAATAACAATTTGCCGAAACATTTACTCCCTTGAGAAAACTTGTCATCACTTCACTTCACTAGATCTATTTTTACTTGCACTAGTTTATTCATAGTAATTACTTCCAACAATTTACAGCATTCTAGTTAATAGTAAAAACAACCACACATACACACTCTAGTTTCTAGCTTTGCATAGAAGGCCAGATAAGTGGGTTATATGGCTTTAGAGAATAGATAGTTTACATTCAGCTCCTCGTGAGTTTGACACTCAAATAATTATCGAATTGTACTACGGTGATCCCCTTCACTTGGGGGTTATCAAGATACTTTCTGGCACCGTTGCCGGGGAGCGTAGCGCTAGGATTCTATTCTTGTTTGTATTGATAGTTTATTTTCGGTACCTTGTATATAAAATTAAAACCCAAAAAATTTGGATAATGAAAAATTCTATGGATTCTTTTCGCAAGGCTCACAATGATATGTATGATATTCTAGTCAAATATGTTGAAAGCTTGAATATTACCTTGGGTACTAACTTTTTGAATGCACGAAATCATGATGAAAGTGTTAGGGAAGAATATGACAAAAGGCTGAGCTGGGGATGCCCATGCATCCCAAAAAAAGGAGATAGAAGACAAAGAAGAAAAAGTGGAGTAAGAATGGAGTAGCTACCCGTCTTCTACTCCCAACAAGGGTAACACACAAATTCCCACGAACAACTCTTCTTATAATGATGATGATCTTTCATTGCTTAGTAGTCCTCTATGTGGAAAAATTATGTCTAATATATGGGAGGATGAAAGTGATATAATTGAGTTAGATGATCCATTATGCTCATTACATGACTTGTCTTTATATGGTGAATTTATTCAAAACTATGAGATTAAGTTTGCCTTTGATGCTTGCAATAACTATGAAAAAGGAAGAGATAAAAACCCTTTTTATGTTTTCGTTCTATTTATGCAAGCTACTGGTCATTATGTGCATTGCTTATCACAAAGTTGCTGCTAATTATTCATATATAAAATGCCAATGCATAGAAAGAAAGTTAGGCTTAAATGTTAATGTCTATATGATTTGTGGTGTGCTCCATATGCTTTCAAGTACTATTCTATTTGAGCACACCTCGATATCCATGTAACATTTAAAATAACTTTAGCTACTGTTATTTAACACTTAGTTTAATATTCTAACTAAATATAAAATTTAGGAGATCAAATGAGAAGGACTAGCAACGGAGAAGTTGGGGTCGACCTTGAGCATGTGTTGTTTATGCCAATGGAACCATTGCAAAGCCTATATCATTAAAACTTCCCCACATAAAAACAAAATAAAAAGAGTGTCTCTTTTGTAATATATTAGCTTCTTGAATAAAATGGTTTACCAATAATTACTAAAGTTTGCATCATGGTAGAAACTATTATATCATTTGTTTGTAGAACTAACCATTTTGTAGGCATTGAAGTAACATGAAGATGAAAGTATTTCTTTGTTTGAGATGATTGACATGATATGATGAGAAAGAAGTAGAGTACAAGAACTAGCAAGACCACAAGCTTGGGGATTCCCACGCATCCCTCTCTTCTTTCAAGTATTTCAAATAATGTCATTCCAAACTCATGTTTTAGTTTTACCTTCATGTTATTGTTTGTATGTTTGTGGACACCTTGTTTGAATTACCTTTTTGTTTTGTTTTGGATATTATTTTGCATATTCTTTATAAAAAATACCAAAAATATTTTATGTTTATTTGGTTCTTTTTGCTTCTTCTTTGCCCTTTCTAGAAAAACAAAAACTACAAAAAGATTTGCTTTCTTCTTTGCTTTTTTCTTGTTTCTCGTTTCTTGTTTGATTCTTTCTTGGTTCTTTTTGCTTCTTTTGGGTTTTTTGGTTTTTGGACATTTTTTATCTTTTAAAATAAATGCTTTATCTTTTCTTTAATATTTACAAAAATAAAGTACCAATTTTTACCCATTTTAGATGTTAAAAGTTGAAACGTATATTTGGAGTTGAAAATTTCTGCATGCTACTGTTTAAGAAATGATTTTTATGATTTTTTATTTAAAAAGTTGAGCTAAATTTTCTACTAAAGTTACAACTTTTCATCCTCTATATGCACAAAAATTGGTTAAAAGTTTTGACATGTTTAAGTTGGCGAAATAAATACGTTCTGCAGCAGCTGTTTTTCTAAACAGAATCTCTCTTTTATTGCAAGAGTGGCCTTTTTGAGTTTTGATTTGATTCTTTTTGAGTCTTTTGATATTTTATGGATATTGGACACTTCATTAACTCTTTGTACATTTAAAACCAAATTTTATTTGGGGATTTTACTGTTGGGGTTCGGTGCATAAAATCAAAAAAATTACTATGCGGTCAAACCCCGAAAGCCCAATATCTATCTACTAGTAATGCAGTAATGGGAGGGGATACGATATTCATACCTTTGAAGACCGAGCGCGGTTAACATACCATGAGGAATATAGATGAAGAAGACGCCCCGATGCTGACCTCGAGATCACGATATCCTTGCGGATCCATGATAAGTCCTAGCACCGAAAGCACGGTGCCGTCAGAGGGAGTCACACACTTCACGGTGCTTGACGACTCCCGCTTCTCTTCGATCTAGCCGAGATTGCGAAAGTAAATCTCCCGGCTCCAAATCCCGCAGCGTGACGACGCTCCACGGTGAAGAACTCCTTGTTCGCACATCCCTGACAAGGGGGCCGCGGTCACAAGAGGGAGAGAGAGAAGAGATAGGCGACACAGGCCTTTTATTTATTTCCAGGTGGAAATTGGTGTGTATTAATCCTCCCATGAGCACCTCTTTATATAGGTGGAGGGAGGGGTCCCTCCACCTTTAGATCCCAATGTGGGACTAATAAAATAAAACAAAAAGAGGCAGTCCTGCCACCGGCCGGGTGGGCCGCCTGCCCACCCGCGCTCGGCCCAACGAGCTGAAGGCGGTGGTAGGAGGAGACCCCGGGTAGGCCGGTCCAGGCGACTGCGCGCAGTGGCGTCGGCCATAGCCTGGCATAGGTGGTCCGACCTAGAGGCCCGCACTCGCTGGAGCCTCCCCGCGTGGCAACCAACCGTGGCGGCAATCCTCACAGGGCGGACTGGCTTTGGCCAAGGAGTAGCTGCCTGTCATAGCATAGCATCTACCACCACGTGCGGCATGGACTACCCATGGCCCATGTGGGATGTTTCAAAAACAGCTCCCTCTGACTTTTTTCTGTCCATTTCTTTTTAGGTAAAATCCCTCTGGGAATTTGCCTAACTTTTAGGATGCCCTTTTATAAGTCAATATTTAAATATTTATTTTACAATATATTAATGTAGGGGTTCGTAGCATGGAAAACAAAAAAATTATCGTGTGAACACACAAGCCAGGATCTAATCTACTAGATCGGAGCAACGAGTTGATAGAGTACTAACCCTCGAAGATCCAAAGCGGTTAACGATATTAGATTCTCGTGGTTGATGTAGTCATTCACTTGTCGATCTCAAGAACACGAAGACGATCCTTCCAGCGCCGCGTTCCGGCAGCGCTTCCACAGTCGGTCACACATTCGGTACTCGATGAAGACCTTCCTCTCCCTTGTTCCAGCAGGCAGCATATGTTGTAGATCTCTCCTCACGATTCCAGCAGCACGGCGGTGTGGTGGTGGAAGTAGAGGGGAAATCCCGCAGGGCTTCTCCTAAGTCAGAGCAGGTATGGTGGATTAGATAGGGACCTTGGCTACTAGGTTTTAGAGGCCAAGGAGAGATGGTGGCCAGCATATAGAGAGGGGATCTAGGCGGCGGCGACTTGAGGATATCTAGGGCAGCGACGACTTGGGGGGCGCGGCCGAGCTAGGGTTTTGGGGTGAGGAGTAGGGGCACCCTACCCCTCCTTATATAGGTGGGGAGAGGCGGTTGGGGGGAGGGAGTTCTCCCCCAACTCCTCTTCATGGCCGGCGGCTTGGGAGGGAGGGGAAACCTTCCCAAACTAGGTTTCCTCTCCTCCCTCCACTAGGCAGCCATGTTGGGATTTGACTTTCAAATTGGCATTTGACTTTTCAAACTAGAGTTTGATTTCTCTCTTCCCATTGCCCAGCTAAGTGACCTAGGACATGATGCAACCATTCCACTTTGGTATGAAACATCCATGTACCCTTCCCACTATGGAGTGGTGGACCTTCTAGACCCTTCTAGAAGATTCCGATGAAAACACCGAAAACATTTCCGAACTCCAAAATTGGACTTTCCTTATATGAATCTTATTCTCCGGACCATTATAGATCTCCTCATGATGTCCTGGATCCAATCCGAGACTCTAAACAACATTTGGTCTCCAACTCATTACCATATCTACTAAACAACATCGAATCCTTAAGTGTGTCTCCCTACGGTTCGTGAATTATGCAGACATGATCAAGACTCTTCTTCGATCAATAAACAATAGAGGAATATGGAAATTCATATGGCTCCCACATATTTCTACGATTACTTCGTGATCGAATAAACCATTTACATACGATACCAATTTCTATTTGTCTTGCGATACATTACTTATCTGAGGTTTGATCGTCGGTATCTCTGCATACCTAGTTCAACCTCGTTACCGATAAGTACTCTTTACTCGTTCCTGTGATATGTGATCCCATGTGAGATAGTCACATGCTTGCAAGCCAATTGGATGACATTCCATCGAGAGGGCCTAGAGTATATCTATCCATCATATGGATGAAAAAATCCCACTCTTTATCCATGTGCCTCAACACATACTTTCCGAATACTCAATGCCACCCTTTATAACCATCCAGTTACGAAGTGGTGTTTGATGTCATCAAAGCATCCATCCGGTGATGGTGATTAACATGATCTCATGGTCAAAGGATTTATGTTAGTATGTATCTGAAAGCTTATAGAAAACGAACTATTGAAATGACTTGATCTTATGCTATGCTTAATTATAGGAGTATATCCATCACACCATTCTACTAATGATATGATCTTCTTATTAACAACATCCAATGTTCATGATTAGGAAACCACGGTCATCTATTAATCAACAAGCTAGTATTACAAAGAGGCTTTACTAGGGACCCTTATATGTTTACAAATCACACACACATATTAATGTTTCTAGTTAATACAAGTATAGCATGGACGTAAACATTTATCATAAACACAAAGATATAATAATAAATACTTTTATTATTGCATCTTGGGCATATCTCCATCAGTCTCCCACTTGCACTAGAGTCAATAATCTAGATTACATGGTAATATACCTAACACCCATGGCGGTTTTGTGTTGGTCATGTTTTGCCCTAAGGAGAGGTTTAGTCAACGGATCCGCCACATTTAGATCTGTGTACTTTGCAAATCTTTATATCACCATCTTGGACATGCTCGCGAATAGCGTGAAAACGTAGCTTGATATGCCTCAGCTTCTTGTATGATCTTGGATCCTTCGCATTGGCTATGACACCCATGTTATCGCAGTAGATAGCCATTGGGTCCATTGCACTAGGAACCACACCAAGCTCCGCAATGAAGTGAATTTTTTTAAAATAATACGCATTATTTAATTAATTTGAGTTATATTATACGTTTTTTGGAATTTACAGATCTAGCACTTTGTCGGCCTGGGGCAAGCCGACTGGACCAATCGGCCAGCAGCTAGACGACAGACTAGCACTCGTCCAACAGTTGGGCGAATGACGAGGTCGGCCATGGGGCCGCTGAGACCCACCCAAGTCGACAGTTAAGTCGGCCGAGCCGAGCCCAATCAGCCGAGCCTGCATCGACTACCCAATCAGCCGTGCCCAGGCCATTGGGCCAGGATAAGGGCCACTTGTGACGCCTCCTTTCTTCTCCACGACCATGAAAGCCTCTCTCTCTCTCTCTCTCTCCTGTTCGTCGTCCTAGTTTCAAAAATCGCCATTTTTGCCCGATTTGGCTAGATTTGACCACAAAAACTTTAATCCAAAACCAGTAGAGAGATAGTGGAAGCACGATCTACGGATGGTTTAGCTCATAGCTCGATTTGGTGTTGGTTTGTTGGAGGAACGGTGGTGGAGATGTGGTGGAGCAATGGCAATGGTGGTGGAGCTGTGGTGGAGGAGGTGAGGCTGTCTGTGGTGGAGCTGTGGTGGTGGACCGAGTGGCTTCTCTCACTTCAAGGGTAAACTCTAATCCCTCGATAATCATGGTTATTGTATATTGTTACGTACGTGGGTATGCTTAGTCTATTAGAATATTTGGCTAGTGGATTAGTAACAATATTTGACCGATGGGTTAGGCACAAATATTTGGCTGGTGGATTAGTAGCAATATTTGATCGGTAGCAATAATATCATATTTTTTAGAATATTTGGCTAGTGGATGAGTAACAATATTTGACCGATGGGTTAGACACAAATATTTGGCCGGTGGATTAGTAGCAATATTTGACCGGTAGCAATAATATCATATTTTTTAGAATATTTGCAAGCATTGCCCCAAGTTATACGCTTTGTCGATAATTAATTGATTAGGTTGTTTATTTTATATCAGCAGAGATGACCAATTTAGTGAAGTTCGTGTTTTATTACGGTCCTGGGAATATTCGAACAAATGACTTTGGAGTAGATCTGGGAGAGTTCATGTGTACACAGTTAGATTTGACTGCCCCTCAAACCTGGAGTGTTAGTCAGTTGAAGGAATGGTTGACAGAATGTTTAGGCTATAACATCGAGACGTACATCGTCAGCGTGCAAGCATTATGGACAAAGTCAAGAAAAAATATTTTCTGGACTTTAAGCCATGTAGATACTGACAGAGACTGGTTTAAGTGGTTAAAAGGCTGCGAAGATAGGCATGTAAACCCTGTCGCATTAGTGCTTCCAGTCTTGAAGGAGATCGATGGTGGACATGTTTTTCGCCATAGTGCTGATTCAAGTTACGGGATGTACTCTATGTCCAGTGCTGGAAGCGGTGGTTATGAATCGGGGCAGAGCAGTCATATAGGAGGAGGAGGCGGTGGTTATGAATCGGGGTAGAGCAGTCAGGCCGGAGGTGGAGAAGACTATTGTGGAGAGGCAGATGCGGACGAGGAAGATGGAGGCATGCAGAACATGATGGAAGAGGAGGATTACATGGATGGCGAGAGTGGTGATTCTGATGACCCTGAGGATTCTGATGGAGAAGGCAATGGTGGACAGGACATGCCGATTCCTGCTTCATGGACTCAAAACATGTCAACTGGAATGACCGTTGATGATGGTCATGACTCTGCGTGGGAATATCACAGCAACAAAATTGCCCATGGTGCCAGATATCAAGACAAGCAACATTTGCAAGATGCAGTCATTGCTTGGGCAATGTCAACACACAGGGTTTTGAAAACAACGGTGTCCTCTAAGAAATACTTGACAATGGAATGCGTGGATATAAATTGTCCAGGCAGGATGCATGCCTATGTCCCTACGTATGACACAACTTGGTTGGTGAGCGACTTTGTGCAGCACACATGTGAGCTACACAGTGTTCCTGAAGATCATCTTAACCCCTCCTCCACACTTCTAGCTCGGCTGCTTTACACGGACTTAGTAGAGTGCAAAGCGATGGTAGTACCCAGTATACAGAAGAAAGTAAAGACCCGGTTTAAGTACTCCATTTCGTATGGCAAGGCTTGGAGGAAAAAGCAAAGGGCTCTTGAGGAGAGGTTTGGTTCGTTTAGAGACTCGTATGACTCCGTGGTCCGACAAATTCAGACACTGCAGGATAGAAACCCAGGCACCTATGTCGACATACAATATTATGTGATACCCGAGGATCTATCCGGGAAGGTGCTTCATCGAGTGTTCTTCTCTTTTGTTGTATGCATCCAAGCTTTCACTTATTGTCGTCCAGTGATATGTGTAGACGGTACTTTTCTAACTGGCAAGTACAAGGGTCAGATCCTTACCGCCATTGGTCAAGACGGCAACAATCAGATTGTCCCACTCGCATTTGCTTTCGTGGAGGGCGAAAACACTGAAAGTTGGACATGGTTCTTCAGGCAGCTCAAAATAGCAGTTGTGAAAGACAAGCCCAATGTGTGCATCATTCATGATAGGCATGCAGGTATACTCAATGTCGAAAGCGGTGACACGCAGGCGGAAGAGCAAACACCTTGGCTTGACATGCAAAGCCGGTGGTGCATGCGCCATTTGTTTGCTAATTTCTTCTCACAGTTCAGAAACAAGAACCTCATGAATCTATTCAAAAAACTGTGAAAGCAGAACCAAGAATGGAAGCACGATTTCATATGCGCAAAGCTCGACGAATTTACTCAGAAATATGTGAGGGCAAGGAAAGCTGCGCAAAACGCAGCCGTAGCTGCACATCAAGCAGCAGTAGCTGCACATGTAGCTACTGGAGCTGCGCCTGTGGAGGAAGATCCTGTAGGGCTTTGTGACTTGCCTGGATTTGATCCACCTGGTACAAGGAGAAGGCTCGGCAGATCGATCAAGAACTTCCAATAGTGGATAGAGCACGAGCCTTTGGAGAGGTGGTCTTTGCTACATGACACACATGGAGCTAGGTACGGTGTCATGACTACAAACCTAGCTGAGTCATATAACTTTGTCCTCAGAGGTAACATGGCACTTCCACTGACAGCCATAGTCGAAGGTATTCTGTATGGCACGATTTCATATTTTAGATCCAGGCGACAGGGTGCTCAGATGCATATCATGAACAATCCAAACACACGCTTCTGTGAAAAGATTATGAGGTACATGGATAAGAAGATGGTGAAGGATATGTCACACACTGTCGTGTGCATAGGTAATGAGGACAGAAGGTTTGAGGTGCGGCTAGCCACCGATAAGTTTGGGTGTGGTAATGAACTAAGAACGCATGAGGTGAAGATTGGTAATGAGCAATGGCCAACCTGCGAGTGCACCTGCAACAAACCAAAGTTGCTTCACCTGCCTTGCTCTCATGTGCTTGCTACTTGTTGGCAGCTAGGGTTGGACGCCATATCGTTCGTGTCTTCCTACTACCTAAAAGAATCTGTGGTCAATACCTGGACGGGTGAGATGTCAGGATTTCGAGTAATGGGTAATTTCAACACCGTGAACCCTGGTGAAAGGCAGTACATCCCACACCCTGCTCTAATGCGAACAAGCAGAGGCAGACGCCAGTGTAGGCGCATCCGAAATGATATGGACGAATCAGAAGCTGGCGGCCCAACTCGGCAGTGTTTTCTACGCAATGCATTTGGTCACAGGGATACTCATTGTCCCACTTTCGGTACAGGCGTCGCACCTACGCGAGGACGGGGTGCGCGAGGTCGAAGATGTAGAGGACGCGGGTGAAACTATGTTTTAAGTTGTAATATGTGGCGAACTATGTGTTAAGTTGTAATATGTGGCAAACTATGTTCTAAGTTATAATATGTGGCGAACTATGTTTTAAGTTGTAATATGTGGCGAACTATGTTTTAAGTTGTAATATGAGGCGAACTATGTTTTAAGTTGTAATATGTGGCGAACTATGTTTTAAGTTGTAATATGTGGCGAACTATGTTTTAAGTTGTAATATGCAAATGCTTATGTTAATTTATAAATTGTTCAGAAATGGCGAGAAGATACAGGTTGCTCGATCCAGACATTGAAAAGAAGCATCGGGCTAGAATTTTGGAGGGATGGGGACAACATACAGATGTCTATTCTATGCGCCAGGGACGAGCCGTATTGGCTCACAAAATCGAAGATCATCTTCGACATGCAGGCAGAGGAGATGAGCCTACATAGAGTAATGAGGCAGTTTGGTCTTCGCCAGTTGGCTGATCCTCGTCTCTGAGGCGCCATACCTTCAGTCGTACACACGTATGTTTCCTTTACACATTACTTTCATCTTAACATGATTTATTGACATGACACTAACCATGTTAAATGTTAGGTTTTCGAGGAAGAGAAGTAGCAAGACCGCCACGGGTTGGCTACACAGGGTTGGGGTGTACGTTCAAGAGTGGGACACCGCTACAACCCGAGTCTAGGACTCGAACACCGAGTTTGACATGGAAGAGTTCAACAGGTATTTGGATAGCTACATGAGCGCCACACGACTACGCATCACGCAGCAATCTCACCCAGAGGAGATGCCGGGCGCGGCTACTTGGGACAATTATCCGAGCCAGTCGACTATGGGCAGCAGACAGCACGCGGTATGTTCTTCATCTAATGCACCTATTTATTACATAATTTTCCATCTATATATGGCGAACCTTGTGGTGTCACTTGCAGGCACAGATGTTAGTCGATCTTGAGACGGAGAGTGCTGAGTACAGACGCTCTCTTTCGTCCGGACCCCTACTTATTCACCGGCTGGACCAGGAGACCTGGCTGAGTCGCTTGGAGGAGAAGATACGGCGTATCTACGGGGTTATCACGTGCACCCGCCCTTCGGACATTGCTCACCACCCGGCACCACAGCGTCCTCCGCGGCACTCAACGCACCACCAACAGCAGCCACCCTCGGCCCTACGACAGTCTCCCCGTCCACGACTTACACCACAGGCGACTCCGAGACCTCCTCCCCCAAACCAGGCTGGAGGTTCGACGTGGCATCAGCAGTCTTCTTTCGACTGTTGGCAGCAACAGCAGCCACCTTTGCACGATGGAGGTTCTGCAGTCAGGCACCAGCAGCAGGAGCCTTGGGGTCACCCTCCCATGCCAAACTACGGGTTTCGCCCACAGCCATAGCCACAGGGTATGTGTCTTACAAGATAAGCGTGGAGGCTTAGTTAATGTCAAGTTCTTACATACTTCGTTTTCATGTGCAGGAGCATTCGGAATGCAGGGGTCTATGCCTGGCTATCAGTCGTCTATGTCCGGATCCGCTGGGTGATCAGATCTTGATCATAGCACTCGAGGATTTCATGACGCAGAGCAGTTGGCTGAACATTTTCAGACTCTGACCCCACAGAGACTCAAGATGATGATGAGTCGGTGATTCCTCCCCAGCAGGTTGGCCGCCCAGAGTTTGGTTGGACGACGCCTAACCCACCACCACCGCGTCGCGGCCAATGGCATTTACGTGGAGGGCAGACGTATCTATCTATTGGTATATGAGACATATATTTATCTATGTATGAGACATATATTTATCTATGTATGAGACATATATTTATCTATGCATGAGGCATCTACTTATGTATGAGACATATATCTACCTATATATGAGACACCATTCTATTATTTCATGATTTTTATTCGACAAACTACTCAACATAGCTTACAACACAGTTCAACATAACTTGTTGTACATAAATAAGAGTCCTATCTATCCCTAGCATGATGCCTTTCCCTTTCCCTTCGATGATGCCTCGCCCTTTCCCTTTGACGATCCCTCGCACTTGCTCTTCTTGGCCTGCGCTTTATTCTTCTCCTGCCTCTTGTCCCACTCAGCTCTCGCCTTGCTTCCAATGGGTGGCGGCATGAAGATATCATCCTCATCTTCGCTCTCTTCTATCCAGGCCCTAGGTGCCACAACCTGCTCCGTCATGTCAGCTTGACTCTTCTTGGCCTGTGCTTTCTTCTTCTCCTGCCTCTTGTCCCATTCAGCTCTTGCCTTGCTTCCAACGGGTGGCGGCATGAAGATATCATCCTCATCTTTGCTCTCTTCTATCCAGGACCAAGGTGCATCAGCCCGCTCCATCATGCGAGCTTCAGTCATGAAGTTGAGCTTGTCCCACCTTTCCTGGATCCTGATAAGCTCTGCTCGTACCTGATTTGGGGTCTTCAGTTTCCACCCTCTCCGATGAAGTTCCTTACCAAGCATAGCGAGAGCATCATAGTTCCTTACCAACGTCTCCCAGTGGGCTGGTTCATCTCCTATCATAACACTTCTGGATATTTGGAGAAGCCCAATGGACATCTCTGTCGGCCAGGGAAACGCGTCGGTCATAGTGGAGAGGAGTGGAGGGAAATGCGAGAGCAAGAGGAGAGGAGGGAAATGAGAGAGTAAGAGGAGGAAGAGATGAACTGGGTTAAAAGATACATCTTTTTGCCCGGATTTATAGAGGCACTGAACCGAATAGGCGGGAAAAGGGCGGGAAGTAGTGGCGGGAAAAAAGGGCGGGAAAAATCGGCGGGAAGTACTGACGGGAAAAATCGGCGGGGAGTACTGGCGGGAAAAATAGGCGGGAAGGATTGGCGAGAAACAACGGCGGACGATTAGTTTAGAGGCAGGGTTGCATTGATCATGCAGGATTTGGTTAGGGGCAGGACGATTAGGCTGTCGGTCTGGGTCTGACCGATTTCTCTACTTGGCCTGGGCCAAACCGATTGACCTAATCGGCCCGGAGCAAGCCAATTGCATGTGTGGGACCAAGCCGACTGCATGGTGCCACTGGCCGGCTTTGGCCGGCACTGGTATTGCCCAATCGGCTGCTTGCCCCAGGCCGACAAAGTGCTAGATCTGTAAATTCCAAAAAAACGTATAATAGAACTCAAATTAATTAAATAATGCATATTATTTAAAAAAATTCGCCGCAATGAACTCCTCATCCATATTGCCTCTTGGGAAGCCTCTGAAGCAGCTATGTATTCCGTTTCAGTTGAAGATCTCGCCACAACGCTTTGCTTTGCACTCCTCTAGCTCACTGCTGCACCATTCAAAGTAAATATGTATCCAGATTGTGATTAAGAATCATCCGGATCGGTGTTCCAACTAGCATCAGTGTAACCGTTTACAACAAGCTGTTCATGACCTCCATAAGAAAGAACCGTATCCTTAGTTCTTCTCAAGTACTTTAGGATATTTTTGACCACTATCCAGTGATCCACTCCTGGATCACTTTGATATATACTAGTTAAACTAACAACATATGCAATATCTGGTCTTGTACATAGCATGGCCTACATGATAGATCCTATGGCTAAGGCATAGGGAGTCTTACTCATCCTCTCTCTATGTTCTGCCGTAGCGGGACTTTGAGTTTTACTCAAGGTCGTATTGGGAAACATGGACATGAACCCTTTCTTGCTATCTTACATTCCAAACCTCTTTAGAACCTTGTCCAAATATGTACTTTGTGGAAGTGCTATTAAGCGTCTCGATCTATCTCTATAAATATTTATGCCTAATATATAAGTAGATTCACCAAGATCCTTCATTGAAAAACTATTATTCAAATAATATTTGACACTTTTAAGAAGTTTTGTATCATTCCCAATCAACAATATGTCATATAGATATAGTACTAGGAATGCTACAGAGTTCCCACTCACTTTCTTGTAAATACAAGCTTCTTCATAAGTTTGTATAAATCCAATTTTTTTGATCACCTTATCAAAACGTTGATTCCAACTTCAGGATGCTTGCTTCAATCCATAAATGGATAGTTGAAGTTCGCATACCTTGTTAGCATCTATAGGATCGACAAAACCTTTGGGTTGTACCATATACAACTCTTCATCAATGTCTCTATTAAGGAATGCCGTTTTGACATCCATCTGCCATATCTCATAATCGTAATATGTAGCGATTGCTAACAAAATCCTCACAGACTTTAGCTTCGCTACCGGTGATAAAGTCTCATCGTAGTCAACTCCTTGAATTTGTCTGAACCCTTGTGCGACAAGTCGAGCTTTATAGATGGTAACATTACCATCAGCATATGTTTTCTTCTTGAAAATCTATTTATTCTCGATAGCCTTGCGGCCATCCGATAAGTCCACCAAAGTCCACACTTGGTTTTCGTACATGGATCCAATCTCGGATTTCATGGCTTCTTGCCATTTATTGGAATTTGGGCTCATCATCGCTTCCTCATACGTCGCAGAGTCATCGGTATTATCCACCAACATGACACTCATAACAGGATCATACCAATCAGGAGTGGTACGAGTCCTTGTTGACCTGCGAGGTTTAGTAGTAACTTCATTCGAAGTTTCATGATCATTATCATTAGCTTCCTCTCTTATTGGTGTAGGCTCCATAGGAACTTCTTCCGGTGCTACGATACCCTCAAATCCGATAGAAGGTTCGACAACCTTGTCGAGTTCTACTTTTCTTCCAATCCCTTCTTTCAAGAGAAACTCCTTCTCGAGAAAGGATCCATTCTTGGCAACAAATATTTTTCCTTTGGATCTATGATATAAGCTATACCCAACAGTTTCCTTCAGGTATCCTATGGAGACACATTTTTCCCATTTTGGTTCAAGCTTGTCGGGTTGTAACTTCTTTACATAAGCTTCACAAACCCAAACTTTAAGGAATGACAATTTAGGTTTCTTCCCAAACCATAATTCATACGGTGTTGTTTGAATGGATTTATATGGTGCCCTATTTAAAGTGAATGCGTTTGTTTCTAATGCATAACCCCAAAACGATAATGGTAAATTTGTAAGTGACATCATAGAACAAACCATATCTAAGAGAGTTCGATTACGACGTTCAGACACACCATTACGTTGTGGTGTTCCTGGCGGTGTCAATTGTGAAAGTATTCCGCATTTCTTCAAATGCTCGCCAAACTCGTAACTTAGATATGTACCTCCATTATTAGATTGTAGAAATTTAATCTTCTTGTTACGTTGATTCTCTACTTCACTTTGAAATTCCTTAAACTTTTCGAAAGTTTTGGACTTATGTTTCATAAAATAGATATACCCATATCTACTCAAGTAATCCGTGAAAGTAAGAACATAACGATAACCACCGCGCGATGCCACACTCATTGGGCCACACACATCGGTATGTATGATTTCTAATAAGTCTGTAGCTCTCTCCATCATACCAAAGAATGGAGTCTTAGTCATTTTTCCCATCAGACATGCTTCTCATCTTTCAAGTGATTCAAAATCAAGTGATTCAAGAAGTCCATTGGAACGGAGTTTCTTCATACGGTTCACTCCAATGTGACCAAGACGACAGTGCCACATGTATGTAGAATTATCATTCAATTTCAAACGTTTAGCATCTAGATTATGAACATGTGTATCACTACTATCAAGATTCAATAAGAATAGACCATCTATCATCGGTGCATGACCATAAAAGATATTACTCATATAAATTGAACAACCATTATTCTTAGACTTAAACAAGTAACCGTCTCACAATAAACAAGATCCAGATATAATGTTCATGCTTAACGCATGCATCAAATAACAATTATTTAAGTATAAAACTAATCCTGATGGTAGATGAAGAGGGAGCGTGCCGACAGCAATCACATAAACTTTGGAGCCATTTCCAATGCGCATCGTCACCTTGTCTCTCGCTAGTCTCCGTTTATTTTGCAGCACCTGTTTCGAGTTACAAATATGAGCAGCCGAATCAGTATCAAATACCCAGGCACTACTACGATAACTAGTAAGATACACATCAATAACATGTATATCAAATATACCTTTCTTCTTGATGTTGTCGTTCTTCAGATCTTCCAGGTACTTGGGGCAATTCTGCTTCTAGTGACCTTCTCCCTTGTAGTAAAAGCACTCAGTATCAGGCTTAGGACCATCGTTAGTGTTCTTTGCAGGCGCGGTAGCTTTCTTGCCGCCCTTCTTGAAGTTACCCTTTTTCTTAGGCTTGCCTTGCTTCTTGAAATTGGTGGTCTTATTGACCATCAATACTTTGTGCTCTTTCTTGATCTCCACTTTCACAGACTTCAACATAGAGAAGAGTTCTGGTAACGACTTCTCCATCCGCTGCATGCTGTAGTTCATCACAAAGTTCTTGTAACTAGGTGGTAGTGATTGGAGGACATGGTGAATCCCCAATGCATTAGGAATAACTATACCCAATCTTTGGATCTTATTGGCGTGCCCAGACATCTTAAGCACATGCTCACTAACAGAGCTGCCCTCTTCCATATTGGAGTTAAAGAACTTTTCAGAAGCCTCATAACTCTCAACTGCCGCGCGAGCCTCAAATATCATTTTGAGTTCACAGACAATATCATGTGGGTAAAAGTTCTCAAACCTTTTTTGAAGATCCGATTCCAAACCATACAATATAGCACACTGAATTGTGGAGTACTGATTCTTCCGAGCGAGGAAAACATTCTTCATCTCATCGGTAGCATCAGCTGTAGGTGGGTCACCCAGCAGTGCATCCAGCACATAGGTCAACGGACCAGCATTGAGGACAATCCTCAAATTGCATAACCAATCCGTGAAGTTGCTTCCATTGTTTTTCAACTTTTCTTTCTCTAGAAATGTATAAAAACGGTGGTAGGGGTAACCATGATCTACAACATATTAGCAAAAGTTTTAGACTAAGTTTATGAAAAATTGAGTTCAATTTAATACTTAAATTAACTAGGTGAACTCCCACTCAAAACAATAACCCTTACATTGTTTTAGTGATCACACAAACCAAATCCACTACATCAAGTCAGATCATCACGAGAGATGATGTAGTTTCAAAGGTGAACAATCAACATGTTCATCATATCTTCTATATGACTCATGCTTTACCTTTTGGTATTCCGTGTTCCGAGACCATGTCCGTACATTCTAGGCTCGTCAAGGTTAACCTTAGTATCCGCATGAGCAAATCTGGCTTGCTCCCATTGTATGCACACGTAGAATCTATCACACCCGATCATCACGTGGTGCTTCGAAACGACGAGTCTTAGCAATGGTGCCTACTAAGGACGAACACTTTATTACTTGATATTTAGTGAGAGGGATCATTTTATAATGCTACCGTCGTGATCTAAGCAATATAAGATGCATAAAAGGATTAACAACACATGCAATTCATAATATGTGATATGATATGGCCTTTATTCTTGTGCCTTCGATCTACATCTCCAAGCATGGACATGATCTCCATCATCACCGGCGTGGCGTCAAGGTCATTGGTGCCGCTCCATGGTTGTCGTCCACCAGCATCAACTATTACAACTACTTTGAATAATAGACACGCGGGTCTTAACGAAATTAAAAGACAACCATAAGGCTCCTGACGGTTGCCAAATTACATTAAGGATCATTGCATACATCATATATAATCACAATCATGGCCATATCACATCACATCACACCCCTGCAAAACAAAGTTAGACGCCTCTAATTTTCTTTGCATGTTTTACGTGGTTTGGGGCTTTCGAATAAGAACTGTTCTAACTTACGAACAAGAACCACAACATTGATACAAGTATTGTCAAGTGCCCATTGTCAATTGAATCTTCACTATGGTGGGAGAGACAGACACCCGCAAAGCCACTTATGAGATACAAGTTTCATGTTGAGTGTGGAGAAAGTCTCATGAACGATGTCATGTAAGGTTAGCCTGGGCCACTTCATCCCACCATCCCGCAAGATGCAAAGTACACAAAAAGCAATCGACAACAAAAGCATCAACGCCCACAATAAACATTATGTTCTACTCATGTAACAAATCTACGCATATAAATGGATTTGATACCACTATAGGGGTTCATAGCATGGAAAACAAAAAATTCTATCACATGAACACACAAGCCAAGATCTAATATACTAGATTGGAGCAACGCGTTGATAGAGTACTAACCCTCAAAGATCCAAAGAGGTTAACGAGATCAGATTCTCGTGGTTGATGTAGTCGTTCACTTTTCGATCTCAAGATCACGAAGACGATCCTTCCAGCGCCGTGTTCCGGCAGTGCTTCCGCAGTCGGTCACACATTCGGTACTCGATGAAGACCTTCCTCTCCCTTGTTTCAGCAGGCAGCAGAGGTTGTAGATCTCTCCTCGCGATTCCAGCAGCATGACGGTGTGGTGGTGGAAGTAGACGGGAAATCCCGCAGGGCTTCGCCTAAGCCGGAGCAGGTATGGTGGATTAGAGAGGGACCTTGGCTACTAGGGTTTAGAGGCCAAGAAGAGGTGGTGGCAGGCGGCTATAGAGGGGATCTAGGCGGCTGCGACTTGAGGAGATCTAGGGCAGCGACGACTTGGGGAGCGCAGCAAAGCTAGGGTTTTGGGGTGAGGAGTAGGGGCGCCCTAATGTGACACCCCCGGGATCAAGGCTAAACTAATCCTAGACCTCTGTCTAACATAAGCTTAACCTTGAGCTCGAGAATATCTAGTGAAGAATCGGTAACACAACAGTGACCCTACGACACAAAATTTATTACAGCAAGTTCATAACTGAGCAGAGAACCAAATTATTACAAGCAGAGGTCACTAACCAGAAACATCAAACAACGGAAGGAAATTATGCTATTAAGTATAGAAAACTTAACAAATGGCCTAAGAGGCCTGAAGCATAACGATGATGTCCCAGCCCATAGATTCCAGGCTGCGGCCGGGAACCCCAAGCTACTCGTCGATGTCGATGTAGTACCAAACTGATCTTCAAGGAACACCTACTCTGCCAAAAGTATCAACAAAGCAAGGGTGAGTACAGGGTGTACTCCGCAAGACTTATGGCTGGTGGAGTTGTTTTGCATAAAGCCATCTTTTGTTTATAAAACAAGAGGGAGAAGAAGCTCGTCTAATCAGAGTATTTTAGAAGGGATAAGAGAGCGACATCTCCAGAGTATTGATCATCATCTTTTGATATCCACCAAATCATCATCATCTACCAACTAGGATCACCCCCTCGTACCCATGAGGAAGCATCCTTAACAAACATTAGTTGCCAAGTTTTACGATTAGGTTCATGTTCTCTATGATCTTCCGTCCATTCCCAAGTCGTCCATAACCGTGGACACGGCTTTCCGAAAGATTATTACCCTGCAGGGGTGTACAACTTTACCACACGTACCAACCTATTCTTAATGCCACTTGACACACTTCCTTGGTGTGCTGGCAGAGGGTGTGGTTGGACACGACCTTTACCTTGCTTTCGCCGAGACCATGAGTCACGCAATAAGTATGGTTCCGCCGTAACGGGTCAAATCCCGAAGCCGGTACTTAAAGATGTGAGGCGAGGTTGGTTTACCAGGGGCACCATCAACCCCAAGCAACCCGGTCCACGCTTCCCTACCTGTTATGAATGCACCTCCTTCACCTCCTCTTTCGAAAATGTTTTCAATGCGTATGTCGAATGGAACAACCGAACTATGTGACTCATGGAATCTACTAGGCAAATTAGTCAATCATGGGGTCCCCATTTACCCCGTGTGGTTGTACGCTCGTCTTGGTTCAAGAGGCAAGAACCTAGTGTCCTAAGGGTGGCGAGCATGGGACTAGAAAAACCACATCCCACCGTGGCCTCCCATACAAGCCTTAGCATGTTTAATCTCATATCACTGATCTCGTACCATCACGTTCTCCTGTCATACTAGATTATCTGCATCTGATACATCATCTGGATGAACCAGACTCAACAGCTAAGCATGGCTAAGCAAGACACAGATATAAGCTCTAGTAGTGCACACAAGCCAAACCTAGTTATGCTAGGAGCAGTGGATCAGGTAATATAAGATCAAGGGAGTAATGCAATAGATAGGATACTCTATCTATCGATAAAATACCATAGTAGAATCGTATGCATCATGGCAAGAATTGAAATGCTTTCTAAATTATAGGATTATATTATGGTGGGGCTATGCTTGCCTTTGCCAGTTGATAAAATAAGTAGATCTTCGGGAGCCTTGTACTTGACTTGATTATAGTTGGTTAAGTATTGTTCTTCGACCTTTGTTGGTGCTGATCTCTGACTTCGATCTCGATCTTGATATCGTATTCTACCGCGAAGAACCAAACACCGGAAAGAAAGGGAAACAATCAACACATGGCATCGATGCAATGCTCAGGCATGGATGATGATATGACAAGTTAATTTGTATTGAAAAGTAACCCTAAGGCATGCTCGACCATTTAATTGGGATTCCGAGGGGTAGAAACCCTAACTCGGGGAAACTCCGGAATCACCTATTAGGGGTTACTAGGTTGTTCTAAATAAACTTGTCATGAAAGTTGTTGAACAATGCATGATTATATCTCTAATAGATAGTTTCATTTTTCTAAACATTTTGATATATTATTTGTATTTTTCGGACTTATAAATAATTAGTTATTAAATTTACAAGTTTTACCCTTTTTCTGAAATTATTAAAACCTTTTAAATTGAATATTGCGTCATCATGACAGAGGGCTGATGTCACCACGGGGTCTGGAGCTATTCTCACTTGGGCTGTGCCTACCCTCCGTGACTGACAGAGGGGCCCGAGGCCACCTCAGCTTCCACGCGGGCAGTCAACGGTTAGCAGGCCCCACGGGCCACGTCACCCTGACACGGGCATGACATCAGCATGACGTCCACCCTTAGGCGATGGTCGCCAGCGACGACAGAGGCCATGCCTACACACGCGGCTGGGCGGTTTCGATGCAGGGGATCACGACGAGCCTAAAACTGGTGGCGCCGCTGGCTTAATGTCATCGGAATAGCGACTGCAGCGAGCGGTGGTGGCGGCGCTTGCAGAGCATTGTCGGCCGGTGGTTAGAAAGCGAGAGGGGGAGGTTGAAGGGGTCCATTCGGACCAGGATCTCACTGTGGAGCCGAAGAAGGGCTCGGGGAGTCGCGGGGAGGTCGGAATCAATGTTGACAATGGAGCTCGTCGGGCTTGAGGAAGAAAACTGCGATGCGCAGATTCCGGGGAGGGAGATGGCATCATGGCAGTGCTCTTGGTGGTCTCAGGCAGGCGAGGAGAGCACGACAACAACGGTGATTCGTCGGCGAGTAGCGGCTAGGGTTTTGGGCTTGCTGCAGAGAGAGAGATAGGGAGCACGCGGGGGAAGAAAGAGAGGATAAGGGCAAGCGAGGGCGTCAGCGCGGGGTCTTATCGGCCTCCAGAGCGGTGACGGGTATCGCGGCGTGGGGTGCGCATCGCGGTGGCGACTGACAGCGTCGGAGACGACACGAAGATGCTTGCCAGAGGAGGAAGACAACACAGACGACGCCGAAGCGGTACTGGGCCTGGGGTGGGCCGAGGTTGGGCCAAGGGAAAGGGAGAGAGGAGAGAAGGTTGATGGGCTGCTCGGCCTAAGTGCTCTCTGCCTCTATTTGTTTTATACCAAAACCTTTTTCCATTTTCTGTTTATTTTCTCTCTTTGTATAAACATTTCAAATATTTTTTTGATAATTCCAAAAATACCAGGAGGTTTACAAAATATATAGAAAATATTGTAAGGCCCTTTTATTCAGATTGGGATCCACACACTTGGTAGTTTTCAAATTCAAAACCATTTGAATGCTTTTCAAATAGAGAAGGAGAGTAGGGTTTAGGGTTTAGCATTATTTTCTTCAATGCATTTTTAAGAGATGATGCTCATGATGCACAATCAAAACCCTAATTATATGTTAGGTAAAACTGGGGTGTTACAGCTCTATCCCCCTTATGAGAATCTTGACCCGAGATTCCAAAGGTAGGAAAAGAGACAGAGAGAGAAAGAAACATGGTCACTCTAAGGATAAGAGGGAAACACACTAAACAACAAACCGAGTATCTCATGGTCAACTCATGGATGGAGTGTTGAGAAACAACTTTGAGATGACAAACATGAAACACACGTCAAGGTAAAGGAGGAAACAAAAGGAGATGGTTTCAAATGTTAGATAGATGGTCTTCATAAGGATTGAGACCATGGAGCTTACAGGAGGTTTTGAAGATTCTGAAGAAGAAAGCTTCCAACAGAAACAACATAACCACAAACTTCGATAAAGAACCTCTACTAAACGACTTAAGTAGAGATTTCATGTTGCAGAGATAGGGATCAACAAAACCAAGCTGTTGAACTACTTTTGACACAGAGGGGTAACTTTTTCATTCAACAGAAGGCTTAAGACAGAAATGTGTTTTGGTGGAGAGGACTCGTAAGAGTCACAAGGAATATGTATCAAGAGAAAGTATAGATTACTAAAATCATAGTCACTCTTAGAACATGGTTGAGAAAGCGAAGGAAACTCTTTATTCATCCAGGACTATCAAAATCTTTGCCCAAAAATCATGATATCACTTTACACCACTAAATGAATAAGTAAAGAAGATTCCTAATGACACGAGAAGAAATAAAATTCATTCTTAGACTTCAATTACTTGGCACAACAACGATTGCCAACATAAAAGAGTCTGGAGGATCAACCGAGAGACATTCAGCAACACTACTTTAAATGTTCTCCTTGATGTTCAAGACACAAGACATCAAGTGAAGGTCATACTTCAGATACAAAGGGATCCATAAGTACAACTCCTATATTAACTTATAGAAGAGGTCTCATGAAGAGTGGTTGTATTTCTAAATCAAGAGAATATGGCAAAAGGTCTTTCCGGCTAAGTGTGTCAACCATTACATCAATCTTGCCAGATTTACAAAGAGACTTATGTCAAAACCTTGAGGAACACCAACCATCATTGCTGCTTGAGATTCAGCTTTGCTTAGGTGGATTGATACTTCAGACTCAACATGTCCGAATAGAAAGTTTGCAACATTTACCACCAAGGTAACGTTACTAGATTATCAAGATAGGGGCTATAGTGTTAAGCTCCAAAAGACTGAGCTAGATTTCTATAACCATGTGTTAGCATATTGTCGAAGGACAACTGCAAACACATAAAGTACTGACAAGTAAAACACATATGTGTCCTTAAGGAACAGACATAACTCTATTAGAATCCACGGCGACATCTTTCAACATTTGCACATGAACCGGAGAAGGTTACTACTAACATCTAGAACACATACTTCAAGATGACTCGAAGATGGTTCTCGAAAGTTTCCAACATTAATGACCAACGTCCCATACGAATCCAATCTAACATGGGGAGGATAAGGATATTGTCGATGGGCTCAACAACAAACTTATTGGAACACTCTAAGAAGATGGACTCACACGTTGCTTGAACAAGGCAAGAATATTGGTCAGATCAAAGGACATGAAGATGTACTCAAGTGAAACATCACAAGTAGAAACACCATCAAGATAGTCCTTGGAACTGAGTTTGATTTGACGATAACCCAAATCAAATCAAAGGTGGAGGGAGATAACATATCCACGAAGGAGATATTATCTTTCTTCAGCGCAAACAAAACTAAACATCCCTTTTATAAAGAACGTAGTCGGATATAAATTTTGTCTTACAACTCTCCAAGTTGTTGTTTAGACTCAACCAACTAGTTCAGGGGTATCCAGTACGGATCCTTGGAGAAAAGAGCAGTTCAGAGAACTTGTTTGCTCAAGAACCTGACAACACGGTCATGTGGAAACATGGTGATACTTCTAGAAGACATCTAGAATATCACGAACTACCAATATGTCACTTAGTTCGAGAGGAAACTTGCTTAGTAAGGAAAGAAGACACAATCTTAGAGCTTCAGCATGAGCCTAACTCTTTGACCGAGGAGAGTGCACCAGAATAACGGACTTGGTAGCACACTCAAATTTCTCTTAGTGATAGGGTTAACCAATCACGCTAAGAATGACTCAAATGTACTTAGAGTTCAAAACAATAATAATTGCTAATAATATCATATGACCACATTATTACACACACGCATCACTCACGAGCACGAAAGCTCGAGGAAGGGTGGGTAAATATGTGTAAAAGAGGATCACTGCATTAAGGGGTCATGAAACTTAGCACAAGCTCTTAGTATAAAAGGGTGTGATACTTTAAGGTATAACAAACATAAGCTATCAATGCCTCTTGATCTGCAGATTTACAACACTTTGACCTGGTCCTAGATATGACGAGGTACTAGAGTTTGTTTCTCCTAGACATTCCGAAATGGTTTGTCTTGACGGACCACAAGAGTATCTTACATCGAAAGACACCGATGCATATTTACTACTTGGCTACCAACTGGTAGACAAAGGTCAGAAAACATCAAGGGGAAAAGAACATGCTCAGGATGGAATCTCGAGATGTGGATGCATAAGTCAACAATCTTCCAAAAACTAATGCAAAGAAGGGGAAAGGTGTGGCAGAGTCACGAATATGGATGCAAGACTCTCGAGAAGTACTCTTGTCATGATCTATTTAGTTTATTAAAGACCATCTGCCATAGCATGTGGTAGGGGAAGTCCTTAGTTGTCGCAATTCAATCGAGACAAAGACCACAAACTTGGAGACTAGAATTGTAGTACCAGCCATCCTGAGCTAATGTGTGAATATTAACGACAGGGGTCAAAGGATTGGATCTTGGGTTAAAGGTCAGCTTCATGTACAAGATTCACAACACTAGAATCCAGCACAATCAGGGATCTTAAGTTCAAGTCCAAGGGTTAAAACCGATAAATGAGTAACTACTACCTGAGTGACATGGCGTACACTGCAAGTTAGTAACCACGAGGTAGCTTCCAAGAGAAGAAACAACTTCTGAAGTACCCGAACAATTAAAGAGGAGACACACGAGGGGAAAGAAAACCTCGAAACCTAGAACAGAACACTATGGAGCCATCAATATAATATTGTGCTTCCAAAAGATAGAGAGATCATGATGGAAAGGAATATCTCATATGAACAGGAACAAAGGGAACAAGGAATTCACAACACACACAACTCTGGAGAACTCAACACTAGGTCAACTGGCTTAGAAACGACATGCCCAAAGGGCACCTAAGCTTTGAAAAACTAGAAGAGATATCAAAACTTTTCCAAATCAACACCAGATAAGATGAACCTAGAGTTAGAGCGAAACTGAATAAGAAGAAAAAGAAGCATACTAGAGTTTTTGCAAATACTTTTTAGCTTTTAAAATAGTTTTCACAAACACTAGACTCAACATCGACCAATAGCAAGGTTTTCCTACGGCGGTACTGCTCTGATACCAAAAACTGTGACACCCCCGGGATCAGGGCTAAACAAATCCCAGACCTATGTCTGACATAAGCTTAACCTTGAGCTCGAGAATTTCCAGTGAAGAATCGGTAACACAACAGTGACCCTACGACACAAAATTTATTCCAACAAGCTCATAACTGAGCAGAGAACCAAATTATTACAAGCAGAGGTCACTGACCACAAACATCAAACAATGGAAGGCAATTATGCTATTAAGTATAGCAAACTTAACAAATGGCCTGCGGTGACCCAGCATACCACTGCATAATGTAGTACACTATAGTAATTGACATAACACCAATGAAACACCGTTCACTAGTATTACATCCCTCAGAGTGGTACAACAGAAACACAGCGGGTCCCAATACATGGCTAAAGGCTACACTTTACTCTATACACAAGATCCAGAGAACACTCTAGGTTAAAGAGAGAGAAAGAACTTCTTACAAAGAAGATTCAAAGATAAATATTGTAAAAACTATTATACTATTAAGACTAGTATTGTAACTAAGGGGTTGACATTGCTTCTATTACAATGCACTATAGAAATAGGTTCTTTGGTTAGAGATTATATTCCTATCTAATCAGTAACTTTGTCTTCACTTGAGTTGATGTATCTTTTGACTTCCTTGTCTTTGTTGAAGAGCTTTAGCTTTGGATGATGAATCCTGGAGCATAACTTGATGTAGATGTTGTCTGCACTGGCTTCAGAATCTAGAAAGGGTTAGGAAGATACGTTGAGTACGAGCGTACTCAGCAAGTTCACTAGAAAGGAGTGTTTGATTCACTATACCATGATGTGGGGCCCAGAAGATGATCCAAGCCAATCACTGCCCCCTTCGCGACCTCGCATGCCTCCTTGGTGTACACCATGCCCACATAATGAATTACGACAATGGTTTGTACAAACTGTTAGATGCCAGAACTATCGTGGGACGATGAGGGTTCCCACCCATATGCTGCATATCCTCTACGAATTACCAATTAATATGCACGTTACGAGGATAACAGCCATGACCTGCACATCCGGCTACATGCGAGAGGAAGAAGATACAGCTGACTTCTCCGTCCCATTCCAAATATCATGTTCAACGCATAATATACGACACAAGAATCACTAGAGACATTGGTTGTTAAATCCTAGATGATATAGTCCTAAACAGTGGTATTCCAATTGCCAGTTTTAATAGGTTATCTGATCACCCTAGATCAGTAACCAATAGTTCATATTCTTATCAAAAATAATATTTTCTGACCTTTTTCAAATGCAGGTGATAACAACACTGGATTTGCAAAATATTTTATAAAAAATAAACAAAGGACATGAGCAAGTGTGAACTTTCCTTTTGTGATTGCAAGATTATGCACTCACGGTCTTCAATATAATATAAGATCCAATATGTGAAATCGGCATCATTGGTCCGGTAAGGACTAATGTTTAAAGAAGCAATATGCTCTTATGCATAAGTAATGTAATGCACTTTATAAACGCGAATCCCGGGAATAACGCTGTTCTAGGGTTTGAAAACTGGAAATGGTTTCTTTAGAATGTGTTGTCCTATTAGATAAGTTTCACACTTGTGCTTCTTATTAGGGCTTGTGAGTGTGTGTGAACAACACCTACTTATACAATAATAAAATACACACATATGGAATGCTATTCAAGATTATTTACACTTTAATTGTTTATCTTCAAACTTTACTTTACAAGTAAGGTCACTTATAAAGAACTTAAGTGTTATCGATCCTAAGTATACAAGTAAAGTATAAAGTAATGTGATTATGATTAATTGTCATCAGATGATTATGATGAGAGTCCTTGAATTTAATTTGTGAAGACTTGGGAAATATTATTATAATGTTTGTTGATTGAAGTGGCAAAACGAATAACTTTTGAAGAAAAGATTCCTTTTCTAAGGTCTAAACAATCTTTGTGGTTCATCAATGTGATAAAGGTTGATTGTGCTTACTTGAATAGTTTGGACTTGAGATGCTTTATGTCTTAATTGGAATAGGCCAAAGTTAACTATAAAAACATATGTAGTTTATTAGACACAATGTTTATAAGCCTTGAGACTAAAGTTAACTTTAAAAAACATAGATGGTTTAGAAGTGTAATGCTTATGATATTTGTACCTTGTGTACCTGGTAATGTTTCTTTAGGGTTACTTAAGAATGGTTACATTTTTTACTTGGTGTAGTGGTTCTTGATTTTATAATGGAATAGTATCATTTACCTTTTTATAGATGAGTGATTATAGTTTATAAACGAAGAAATATTATTGCTTAACTATTTATGGATTTATTATAGTGTTGTGATAGTTTTGAAAACCGATGGTTGAAGTATAATTCAATAAAATGGTATTTATAATGTTTTGAATCATTATGACTTTATATTATTAATATTCGAGACTAATACTTATTAGACTTAATTGACTAATTTTAGAAATATTAACAAATTTTATTCACCCTTATATGAATTAACAACTAAGGAAATAGGTTTAAATTCAAGTTTCTAAGGTGTTTTGATTTTTATTTACCTCAAAAGTGGATTATTGTATTTTAAACATATAGGTATTATTTTTGTGATCAATTTAGTATATTACATTTTTTTAAAATTTATAATTAATAAAATATGATTTTTATAAGATTTATTACTTTATAAATACTTAATAAATAATAAATACTTATTTAAGTGAAATAATAATGTAGGATTATAGTTTTAAAGTATTGTTTTTTTATTTTTCCAATTTTTTTGGTATTTTATTTATATTTTTAATATTTACCATTATTAAAATAGGAATTATCAAAGTTTTATTACTTTTAAATTCTTTATTAAATAATAATTATTTAAATTGTTAACATAACAAATTTTTATAATGGATTAATGTTATAGATTTTATTTTTCTAAACATTTTCATATATAATATATATTTTTCTGAATTATAAATCAAAAGTTATGGATTTAATAAGGTTTAATGATTTTATTTTATTTCTGGAATATTTAAATTTGGATTTGTAATATTTGAGTTATTTCCTAAACAGACACTATAATTTTTACACCGCACCCACACCTAGCCTTAGTCACTGACTAGTGGGCCAGTGGCCACATCATCAGCCACGCGAGACAGAGACTGAGTAAAACTGGCTGACTAGGCTGGGGTGACGTTGGCATGACATCATCGAAGCTTGATCCCCTCAGATCGATGGCGGATCAGGTGATTTGGTGCGCGCGTGGGGCTGCGGTTAGGCTCGTTGGAAAGAGGACGACGCGAGGAGTCTAGAAGTGGTGGTGCTGCTAGCAAATAGTCGTCGGAGGATGGTCAACGACGGTGGACAACGGCGGCGGCGGCGGGTGCTCGTGGTGTGAATGAACTAGAGCGAAATACAGAGAGTAAAAGCTACTGGAAGATCCAGTGGCTCATCCTGGTTGTAGTGGTGGTGTCGGCGAGGACTTGTGCGGTCGGAGTCGAGCTCTTCGACGAGGATTCCGACGAACTGCTGCAAAGAGGAACAGCAAAATTCATCCTCCCCAGTGCTCCCCTTGACATAAGATTTCACCCAAAGGATCTACAGAACACGGGGCTTCTCCATGGCTACTTGGAAGAGAGTGGGGAGGTGTGGCTCAATGACGAAGCGAGCTCCGGTGAGCTGGGGCTTCGGCACTGATGAAGAAACTGAGAGAGAGAGAGATAGCTATAGAGGGGGAAATGGGGATGAGGACGAGCAGACAGCGTCGTGGCGTTCTTATCCCTTCCTTCCAGGAGCGGTAGCACGCATCACAGCGCGGCAGTCCATCAACGGCGGAGCTCCGGCTAGCGAGCTGCTTCTAGTAGGCGAGGTAGACAACAAAGATGGTTTTGCAGAAAAACCCCTCGCACTTCTTTCCTCTCAACCCGCGATCCTTCTTTGGTCCCACCCATCAGTCATAGAAGAGGACGAACTGGGCTGGCTGTTGGGCCTTTATGGGCTGCACGTGGGTGATAGATAGGAAGAGGGAAGTTGGGCCACGACCAGGAATTGTTTTTTATTTGTTTTCCTTTTTCTATTTTCTGTTTTGCTTTTCAGATTTGTATTTAAACTATAATTTGAACTTTTCTAACAAAGTTTATTTGCTAAACACTTGCAGCAACAATTAGTATTGATTGAGATTTATTTTGTAAATCTTAATGATAAATAATTTCTTTATATATATTTATTTATTTTCTTCATATAAATCCCCTTTTAATATTTTTAGAAGCCTTTATTATTAATTTACTTTCTACCCTAAACCATGGATTTATTTTATGATATTTTCTTATTTGTTTATAAAACTTAACTCTAGTTAGCTCATAGTTTGAATAGAAATTTTATATATAATGATCCTATAACATTATTTGATGCATGGATAAATTAATATGGTTAATACTACTTCCATTAATTTAGAAAATGGCAATGTATATATTTTATTATGATAAACATAGAAGTTTAGGGTTTGAATTGTAAATGTTTACCCTAGGGTTTAGGGTTCTTAATATACTTATATTCTTTTGTTGATGTGAATAAATATTAATAACTAAACATATGATCTTTATGTTTGGGATCTATAATGATATCACCCTTTTGAATAGAAAGTTACATCTAAAATGTTTTATGGAAAAGAAATTGATAAAAATATTTTCTAACACATATGATTAAGACAATTTGGAATGATAAAGATGTGCTTATGTGATGGGCTATAGGAAAATATTCCTTTAAAGTGATATGGAGATGACATAAGGGATCATTATCATGAATTGGATATTATGTTTGGTTTGAGATTTAGAGTTGGGTGTTTACCAAGAATGTCTATTTTCCATATTTCACAATCCTGGACTTCTAATTAAGGAATTCCTTTCCTAGATATACTACTTCTTCCTATCCATCATCATGGTTAACATGATGAGCTTTACTTCATAAAAATATTCTTATCCACCTATTATTCTTCTAAATCCATTAAAAAAATCCAATGAGCTTGACATTAAAGCTTTTAATAATCTTCACCTATCCAGTCTTGGTTATATCAACTCCTCTACTACTGATAATCTCTCATCCAACAATTGGTTACTTCTAACTCCACTCATACTCTTCCTTAATCATCCATCACTAATACTACTCCAGTAGAGGTATATATTAAGTTCTACTCTCCTTAAGTGATTAGTATTTCCCAAGAGGAAAATAATACTTCCATAACCCAATGTGCTCTAGCATAATATTAATTATACTATCTCATCTCTACTTGACTCCAATATCTTATACTCAAACTTCACATTATATCATAGTGACTTGTCATAGCTACTCTAGCACAATATATCTATACTAGGGTTCAATCATGTTCTATCCACCAATGTCACTTTTACATGGTATAAGCATTCAATCTTGGTGACTAAAGCATGATCATTGTAATCCTTTGATCATTTATGGTTTAGGTTTCCAGTTGGCTAATCAAGGCTTTATCAATACAACCTTACAATTGTATTGTAATTATCTTCTTAGTATCTTTAATTGGATTATGGCTGTTATTCATGGACTATGCCCACTTGATCCAATAGAATTACTACTGGTAACTATCTTTAGGATTCATCCTTGTAATCTTCTTTTCTACCATATAATTAGATATCCCAATAACTCTTCTATCATTTCAGGAGTAAGTTGAACTCCATCAATTATCACATTGAGTTATTCTTCTTCAATCACTCCCATCCTATAGATGATATCTAAAACTAGCATTACTATTTACCTCTTCATAGTTGCTTCTTTATAGACACTTAAATGTATGCTATGGTATGGTCAGGAGTTGATAGATTAAGAGTTGGTGAATTAATAGTTGATTACTCAACATTAATGAACAACAGATATTGAGATAGGATTCCATAAAGATTGATATGGAAAGAAAAGTATATGGTGAATGATCTAGACTTAGTTTCTTTCCTTCCCAATCTCACTAAAGATTTTAAGTTAGGTATTACCATGATACTCCTGGTATAATTGGATAAGAAATTAATAAGTCAAGGGTAAATTATTATATTTTAACTTGGTATTCTTGGGTTGTTGTGATGAATAGTATGATATGATCCCTTAAGAATTAGATATTAGTCATTTGAGCAATGCATTATGATTTAATTCTTATTATATTTGATCTACCCTTAGATCAAATTATGGTTACCCAAAAAAGAATAAGATTTTAGAAAGGCCATATTGAAACTTATCCCAGTCAACTTGATGATCTACCTCAATTCCATCAAGTTGAGGGAAGCCTCAACCATTTTAACAAGTGTTGTTCAAAAGCGCGAAAATTATTCGGATTTTCTATGCATGAATGCAATGCACACGTCTGGGTTCAGCTTATTTCTAGGCTCTAATGCTGGGATGTTACATGGCCTAAGAGGCCTGAAGCATAACGATGACGTCCCAGCCCATAGATTCCAGGATGCCGGCCGGGAACCCCAAGCTACTCGTCGATGTCGATGTAGTACCAAAATGATCTTCAAGGAACACTTACTCTGCCAAAATTATCAACAAAGCAAGGGTGAGTACAGGGTGTACTCCACAAGACTTATGGCTGGTGGAGTTGTTTTGCATAAAGCCAGCTTTTGTTTATAAAACAAGAGGGAGAAGAAGCTCGTCTAATCAGAGTATTTTAGAAGGGATAAGAGAGCGACATCTCCAGAGTATTGATCATCATCTTTTGATATCCACCAAATCATCATCATCTACCAACTAGGATCACCCCCTCGTACCCATGAGGAAGCATCCTTAACAAACATTAGTTGCCAAGTTTTACGATTAGGTTCATGTTCTCTATGATCTTCCGTCCATTCCCAAGTCGTCCATAACCGTGGACACGGCTTTCGAAGATTATTACCTGCGGTGTACAACTTTACCACCGCGTACCAACCTATTCTTAATGCCACTTGACACACTTCCTTGGTGTCTTTGGCAGAGGTGTGGTTGGACACGACCTTTACCTTGCTTTTCGAGACCATGAGTCACATAATAAGTATGGTTCCGCCAGAATGGTCAAATCCCGAAGCCGGTACTTAAAGATGTGAGGCGAGGTTGGTTTACCAGGGGCACCATCAACCCCAAGCAACCCGGTCCACGCTTCCCTACCTGTTATGAATGCACCTCCTTCACCTCCTCTTTCAAAAATGTTTTCAATGCGTATGTCGAATGGAACACCCGAACTATGTGACTCATGGAATCTACTAGGCAAATTAGTCAATCATGGGGTCCCCATTTACCCCGTGTGGTTGTACGCTCGTCTTGGTTCAAGAGGCAAGAACCTAGTGTCCTAAGGGTGGCGAGCATGGGACTAGAAAAACCACATCCCACCGTGGCCTCCCATACAAGCCTTAGCATGTTTAATCTCATATCACTGATCTCGTACCATCACGTTCTCCTGTCATACTAGATTATCTGCATCTGATACATCATCTGGATGAACCAGACTCAACAGCTAAGCATGGCTAAGCAAGACACAGATATAAGCTCTAGTAGTGCACACAAGCCAAACCTAGTTATGCTAGGAGCAGTGGATCAGGTAATATAAGATCAAGGGAGTAATGCAATAGATAGGATACTCTATCTATCGATAAAAGACCATAGTAGAATCGTATGCATCATGGCAAGAATTGAAATGCTTTCGAAATTATAGGATTATATTATGGTGGGGCTATGCTTGCCTTTGCCAGTTGATAAAATAAGTAGATCTTCGGGAGCCTTGTACTTGACTTGATTATAGTTGGTTAAGTATTGTTCTTCGACCTTTGTTGGTGCTGATCTCTGACTTCGATCTCGATCTTGATATCGTATTCTACCGCGAAGAAGCAAACACCGGAAAGAAAGGGAAACAATCAACATATGGCATCGATGCAATGCTCAGGCATGGATGATGATATGACAAGTTAATTTGTATTGAAAAGTAACCCTAAGGCATGCTCGACCATTTAATCGGGATTCCGAGGGGTAGAAACCCTAACTCGGGGAAACTACGGAATCACCTATTAGGGGTTACTAGGTTGTTCTAAATAAACTTGTCATGAAAGTTGTTGAACAATGCATGATTATATCTCTAATAGATAGGTTTCATTTTTCTGAACATTTTGATATATTATTTGTATTTTTCTGACTTATAAATAATTAGTTATTGAATTTACAAGTTTTATCCTTTTCTGAAATTATTAAAACCTTTTAAATTGAATATTGCGTTATCATGACAGAGGGATGATGTCACCACGGGGTCTAGGGCTATTCTCACTTGGGCTGTGCGTACCCTCTGTGGCTGACAAAGGGGCCCAAGGCCACCTCAGCTGCCACACGGGCAGTCAACGGTTAGCAAGCCACACGGGCCACGTCACCCTGACGCAGGCATGACATCAGCACGACGTCCACCCTCAGGCGGTGGTCGCCAGCGACGACAGAGGCCACGCCTACACGCGCGGCTGGGCGGGTTCAACGCAGGGGATCACAACGAGCCTAAAACTGGCGGCACCGCTGGCTTAATGTCATCGGAATAGCGACTACGGCAAGCGGCGGTGGCGCTTGCAGAGCGTCGTCGGCCGGTGGTTACATAGCGAGAGGGGGAGGTTGAAGGGGTCCTTCCAGACCAGGAGCTCACTGTGGTGCCGAAGAAGGGCTCGGGGAGTCGCGGGAAGGTCGGAATCGATGTCGACGGTGGCGGAGCTCGTCGGGCTTGAGGAAGACGACAGCGATGCAGAGTTTACCGGCGCCCCTCTTCAATTCCTTCTGCGGGGAGGGAGCTGGCATCACGGCGGTGCTCTTGGTGGTCTCAGGGAGGCGAGGAGAGCACGGCAACAGCGGCAATTCGTCGGCGAGTAGCGGCTAGGGTTTCGGGCTTGCTGCAGAGAGAGAGGGAGCGTGCGGGGGAAGAAAGAGAGGATAAGGGCGAGCGAGGGCATCGGCGCGAGGTCTTATCGGCCTCCAGAGCAGCGGAGGGCATCGCGGCGTGGGGCGCGCATCGCAGCGGCGACGGACGGCGGCGGAGACGACACGAAGCTGCTTGCTAGAGGAGGAAGACGACACAGATGATGCTGAAGCGGTACTAGGCCTGGGGTGGGCCGAGGTTGGGCCAAGGGAAAGGGAGAGAGGAGAGAAGGTTGATGGGCTGCTCGGCCTGAGTGCTCTCTGCCTCTATTTTTTATACCAAAACCTTTTTCCATTTTCTGTTTATTTTCTCTCTTTGTATAAACATTTCAAATATGTTTTTTGATAATTCGAAAAATACCAGGAGGTTTACAAAATATATAGAAAATATTGCAAGGCCCTTTTATTCAGATTGGGCTCCACACACTTGGTAGTTTTCAAATTCAAAACCATTTGAATGCTTTTCAAATAGAGGAGGATAGTAGGGTTTAGGGTTTGGCATTATTTTCTTCAATGCATTTTGAAAAGATGATGCTCATGATGCACAGTCAAAACCCTAATTATACGTTAGGTAAAACTGGGGTGTTATAGCTAACCCTCCTTATATAGGTGGGGAGAGGCGGTTGGGGGGAGGGGATTCCTCCCCCAACTCCTCTTCATGGCCGACGGCTTGGGAGGGAGGGGAAACCTTCCCAAACTAGGTTTCCTCTCCTCCCGCACTAGACAACCATGTTGGGATTTGACTTTCAAATTAGTGTTTGACTTTTCAAACTAGAGTTTGATTTCTCTCTTTCCATTGCCTAGCCAAGTGACCTAGGACATGATGCAACCATTCCACTTTGGTATGACACATCCATGTACCCTTCCCACTCCGGAGTGGTGGACCTTCTAGACCCTTCTAGAAGATTCCGGTGAAAACACCGAAAACATTTCCGAACTCTAGAATTGGACTTTCCATATATGAATCTTATTCTCCGGACCATTCTGGATCTCCTCGTGATGTCCTGGATCCAATCTGAGACTCTGAACAACATTCGATCTCTAACTCATTACCATATCTACTAAAAACATCGAATCCTTAAGTGTGTCTCCCTACGGTTCATGAATTATGCAGACATGATCGAGACTCTTCTCCGATCAATAACCAATAGCGGAATCTGGAAATTCATATGGATCCCACATATTTCTATGATTACTTCGAGATCGAATGAACCATTTACATACGATATCAATTTCCCTTTGTCTCGTGATACATTAATTATCCGAGGTTTGATCGTCAGTATCTTTGCATACCTAGTTCAACCTCGTTACCGATAAGTACTCTTTACTCGTTCCTGTGATATGTGATCCCTTGTGAGCTAGTCACATGCTTGCAAGCCAATTGGATGACATTCCACTGAGGGGCTCAGAGTATATCTATCCGTCATATGGATGGACAAATCCCACTCTTGATCCATGTGCCTTGATGCGGCTCAGATCACTATAGAGCTTCATTGGGAGACCCCAAGAGGAAGGTATGATGAGTACAACAACAAGTTTTTCCCTCAGTAAGAAACCAAGGTTATCGAACCAGTAGGAGGAAGGAAATGACTCAAAGATGTTGCTAGCAACTAGAAACCTGCACAACACAAATTCAAGACTTTGCCCCAACGAATAGTGAGGTTGTCAATCTCAGTGGTTTGTTCAAAACAAAGGATTAACTGTATGGTGTGGAAGGTAATACTGGTTTGCAGAAAGTAAATAGTAACAGTGGAAGATGTATCAATGGTCAAGATTGTACTGGGTTCCATAGTTCACTACAGGTGTTCTCCTTAAGATAAGCAACATGTCATGCAGGGTAAACAAATTACAGCGGGGCAATTGACAGGACAGAGCAAGGCATAACAATGCAATATTAGACATTCATGATCCTATGAGATTTGATTAGGCATTACAACACTATACATAGTACGCCATCCAACTGCATCTATGACTAGTAATCCACCTTCAGGTTATCATCCGAACCTCCTCCAGTATTGAGTTGCAAGAAACGGATAACTGCTTTAAGCAAGGTGAGTAAACAATACACTTGTTCCATGAACAAGAGATCGTTGTTTTCTCCCTAGTAGCAACAGCACATCTACAACCTTAGAGATTTTTGTCACTTCCCCAGATTAAATAGAGGCATGTACCCACTATCGAGCATAAATACTCCCTCTTGGAGTCACTAGCATCTACTTGGCCAAGATAGCTACTAGAAACGGAGAGCATGCAAGATCTCAAACAACACAGACATGATAGAATCAATAAGATAGAATCATTAACAAATCTGACATAGTAATCTCAATATCCATCGGATCCCCGCAAACACAACATGCATGATTACAAATAGATGATCTTGATCATGAATAGAGCTCACAAGATCTAAACATGGTAGCACAAAGGAGGAGAAACAACCATCTAGCTACTAGATGGACCCGTAGTCCAAGGTGGAACTACTCTTCATACCAGAGGCTGGCATGGTGATGAAGAAGGCCTCCGTGATGATCTCTCCCCTCTGGCAGGGTGCCGGGAAGAGCTTCAGATCCCCCCGATATAGGGACGATGGTGGCGGCGGCTACAGACTTTTTCATGGAAGATAGATCGGGTACTTAGGGTTTTGGTATCAGGGGCTTCTTATAGGCGAAGAGGGAGGCCGAGGAGGTGCCCGATGCGGCTGCACCCCCTAGGCGCGAGCCAGGTGTCACATCCCAAAATTCTCCTAATTATTGGAATGTGAAATAAATAAATAAGTTTGATTGATTGTTTGACTATGTTGAAAATTCTCAAAGAGAAGAAACTTTTTGAATAGAAAATCCTCTCAACCATGAATTCAAAATCTTATATTCTTTTGTTAAGACCTAAGTAGCCATATAGGCAAAAGGGCATGGATTGATTATGGATTGTAGAATTGGTGTGCAAGATTTCAAAATGAAAATCATGAAGCATTCATAAGCATTTCATCCATGCAAAGTTCTCACAAACTGAATCCAAATCCTGGTATCTAAAATCCTATAGTTGATTGTCCAAATGTTTCTAAAGGAAATTAAATTAACTTTATAAAACCCACTATTGCTAAGACAGCGATTATGGCTAAATCATAGCCTAAAGAGATCCAATTAATACTACAAAATTCTAGAAACAAAATTGAGCTCATTTGGAGCTAGTATGAAAAAGTTATGGAATAAATACAAACACATAAAGATATAAATAAAATGAGATATACAAGGATTTATAAACCCACTACTTCCAAACTAGTAAAAAGATTACAAATTTGATTCTATAATGACCTATTTGATTTTAGAAAACTTTAGAAACAAGAATCATGTCATTTGGAGTTCGTATGCAAAAGATATGAGGGAAACAAGTTAAAAAAAACAAAAACGGGCCGGCCGAGCCAGCCGGTGGCCCAGCAAGGGACCGACCGGACCAGGCCACGCGCGCACGTACGGATCGATCGGGTTGCTCCAAAAACTGTACGAAAATACGTTTTTCTAGACCTATCTCTAGTCAAACTCTTATAACTTTTTATCTACAACTCCGAATCGACTTCCGTTTGTTTTTACTTGTTCCCTACTCCAAGGCCTATCTCTACACTATCCTAAATCTCCATATAAACTCGTGGAGCCACGGCTATACGAGTTTCTATTCTCAAAATGCCGAATCTACATATTCACGAATCTTATTTCGCTTTTTAACCCATCTAGACTTCGTAGTTTGCCTTCGGTCAAAAAACGAAAGTTGTAGGAATCATCGAAATCTTTCAATCCCGACAAACCTCACCTCTTTTCATCCACCACAGCCGGAGAATTTCGTATCGCAATATTTCAGATCTTACGGTGTAAATCCAAGATCTACTCGCGCTCGTTTCTTCAAATCCAAATTCCTTTGGTGAGAAGGTAGGAATAATGATTTCCCACAAACTTCATGTTCTGAGTTTTTCGATTTGACCTACAGATTTGTCTCTCTAACACAGATCTATTTCGTGTCTATTCTGAGCCAAAATCGGGTCAATCTCTTCTTCTAGCCACCGGATCCTATCTAGACGGTCGAGATCCAATCAAACCGGTGCGTGCCATGTCGTAATCCTGGTCATCTTCCTCATCAACGCCATGTCAACGTAAGGTCAACATCTAGTCCCAGTCAGCATGCAAAGTCAACATGTCCAGTCAGCGGAATATTCCGTTCGAATTTAAAATTGCACATTATAGATCTAACTTGTAAATTCATTAGAAATTCATACCACGTCCAAAAATTGCGTATAATATATCAAATTGAAGATAATTTCACGTAGAATCATCTTATCAGAATAGATCCAAATTTTACTGTACGTGGTTACTGCAGTAATTTAATTAGTTTTAATGGTCTTTTAGGTTAATAAATTCATAAGAAATTATCTGTAACTCCGAAAAATATGAATAATATATCAAATTGAAGCTACTGTAATGTACTTTAATAATATCTGGTTGGATCTAGCCTTTGCGGAATATTTACACCGTAGCAATTTAATTAGTTTTAATGGCTTTAGAAATCATTAAATTCGTAGAAAATTATTTGCATATCACAAAATATAAATAATATACCGATAGAAAGCTGGTTCCATGTAGATCATCAATCTGCAAATGGTTCAGTAAAATACTATAAGGTTTCGCAGCAATTAAATAAATGGTTTAATGGCTTATTTAGAGTAATAAATTCATAAGAAAATAAATACTATTCACAAAATTACAAATAATATGTCCCTGAAATCACAATTCCGTGGAGATTACAGATATAATTTTAGTTTTATTTTTAGGCAACAGAAACTGTATGAATCATTTAAAACCCATTAAACACTATTTAAATCATACAAAAAGATCTATAACTCCGATTAGGGTGAATCCAACGCCTACTGGTTCGTATTAACGTCCTCTATCCAGTAAACCCAAGAAACAAATTTAATTCTATAGTTAGAATAGGCGTTACAACAGAACTATCAAAACCCTTATATTGGCAAGTAATTATTAATAACAAGTACCCTATTGCATTAAATGAACTCATACATGCATCATATGATATATTAATATTCATAAAACTAATTATACCCATTGTGTAATGTTAAATCATCATGCATGTTTTCGATCATCCTTGTTGTGTTTGCTATGTTTGCAATTGTTTTGATTGGAACTACCTTGTCCTCGTATTAGATTGTTCGGAGAGTGCGATTGCTGCGGAGAAATGCAATCAACACCCATATTATCAACATAAGGCAAGTTACACCACTTGTTCATAATTTTGTCCCAGTTTTGATTCTATGCATGTGATCTTCAAAATTCTGTAGTATGCATGTGTAGGATGTTCTAGTAGATTTTCCCCTTAGTATGATTTTGCAAGTGCGACGATTTTGTAGTATGCCATGAGTAGCTCTATACTTAGGATTTCCCATCCTAATAGGTTACCCCTGTTTTTGCTAAGTATTGCTTGCTATGCTATATATACAAAGTACCGTTGGGGGGTTCGAAAGACAAAGAATTTTTCTAAGTATAAAGGCTCTCTAGAGCAAACTTTTCTTCTCAAATCCACTTCAAAATAAAACTAAGTTTTCTTCTGGGCGGAATGGTTGTCGGGTCAATGAGTGAGATTTTGGTGGAGGACGGCCGCCCAGGAATCAAAGAAGTCTGCCATGTTTCAGAATTCAGAAGCTTCCAGTGCAACCACGATACATTATGGGCTCTGTCTTGGCCTAGTACTTAGTGGGAAACCTCACCTGGGTACCAACATTTGGAGGTTCTTGGCACGGTTGGATCCGGAAGGTAGAGGGGCTACTAAGGGAAAGCCTCGCCATGGTCTTGTCTGTAAAAGGACTTGATCATGGATTGTGGGTAAAGTGCACAAAATCTCGAGAGTATTGCAATCTGATCGATCAGCCGTGTTCACGGAAACAGAACAACATTGAGCATCTGAAGGATGGGGCCTCTGAAGGATCTTCCTCTCTCTTTTCTAAAACAAAGTTTTGAAACCCCATGGCGTGCGTAATATCGCTAATGGGTGGGAATTTGGGAACTTGGTGTGTAATATCCAAGTGACGCTTGGTGCGTAATATCCAAGTGTTTGGTTGTTTGGACACTTGGTGCGTAATATCCTCGTGTGCCATTCGACCCTATTTTATCTAAGCAAATGTTTACAAAGTAGGGTAAAACTCTCCCTCTCTTTTCTCCATACTTAGAGAAAATTAGCTTTATGCAAATGAGCTCCAAATCCTAAACTAGCCTAGCGTGTAGAGTTAGTCTTTCCTTCCTTGGTGTAATTTGCCAATACATTCAAAGTATTGACCCAACTTGTTGGCTGCACGTTTCATGTGCAGAATTTCGGAGATCTTTGAAAGGTGCGCTAGGATCGCGGGTCTTCACTCAACCTGCCTGTGGCATTGATGGGACTCCAAGTTGTATTTATATCGCTTCTGTTGTAATAATGTAAACTCTGGATTATTTGATTCATGTAATAAAGACTTGTGTTCTACATGATATTTAATCGATTGTGAGTGCTAGTTATTGATCCAGGGTCAAGCATGTTATTCACAGGGACTTAGGATCTTACTTGATCCGAGGTCACTACAGATGGTATCTGAGCATAAGTTGACTGTAGATCGTGACCCTAGACATGGAAAAACCTTAGGACAGATATTTTCTAAGTTTTTTTAGAAAACTCTCATACTTCTCATCGTCTACCTTTGGGGTTTTAAAATTTAAGTCTCTTCTTTTCAACATTAGAAAATGACCACTACACACTTCAAGAAGAAACTTTTCTCAAGATTACCTTTTCAAAGAAGACCATCTCAATGTTTCGATTAAGTTGGTACTTGAAGACCTCCATGAAAGATGTTCCAAGACTGATGATACAAGATTAAATACTTCAAAGGCCTTAAGTCAATGTTATTAACTAAAGAACTCGAAAGATTGAAGATTATGAAGAACATGAAGACTATCAAGAGCACGAAGACTTTTGGAGACTCAAAGCCTCGAAGATTCCAAGTGACCTATTAGGAACCAAACCCGAATAAAATTTCGCTAAATATAGATGCAACAAATTGTTTGCTACCTTGTATGGTTTATTACCTTAGCTAATGAAAACCTGTTTTCTAAATAAAATTTCTTGTATGGGTTATTCTTCTTCTTCCATACTCCATTCGTTCCTACTCTAAACCTTGGTCGACGGATGGACCATATCAATAAGGAGGACAAGGAACTCAACTCCACCAAGCGTAAGAGCCACGCCGATGCAAAGAAGTGGATGCTCCAGGTTGAAGAAAGAATGAAGGATGCCAACATTGAAGTCAACAGAATGCTTCATTATGCCACCCAATTCCTAAAGAACGACGGTCCAACTTGGTGGGAGATGCAACACACCATTGATGATCATCAAGGGGTGATATCTTAGGAAGAATTTAAAGTGGTTCTACTTCAATCTCGTCTCGTATACCAAAAATCCAAGAAGTTGAAGTCCCGAAACATTTAGCTTGCACGATCTATGGAGAAATAGGGCATATCAACAAGGAGCATCATGATCAGCGCCCCTACTGTGAAGGAAGGCACCCATCAGAAGAATGTCCCACCTCTCAAGTTACATTCTTCCTGTGCGAAGGGACCAATCACAACCCCGCTCAATGCACCTCTACCCGATGGTACATCAACTGAATCAACAAGTCAGAGACGGAATGCGCCAAGACCTCATGAAGCTCCGCGAGGACATGACAAATACAAGGGATGGATTCAAGACTCTAGACACCGCACCCAAAGTCATCACTTCGCAATACTCGACATATGAAAGGAATGCCCATTTCCCCAAACTGGCTCAAGGAAACGATCAAGGCTTCCAAATGTTGAGGTAGAGCATGAAGAACCACAAGACGGGATGTCCTTGCCAAAAAGGAGGAAGGATCTAAGCAAAAGTCCTATGCTTCCAGTGTCACAATCCTGGGCATTATGCTGATAATTGTCCAAAACATGTGAATGTAGCTGGAAAGGATAAAAACGACGATGGTAATAGCAATAGAAGACCTCTATTAGGAGAACTATCATATTTTATACTTATTAGATGTTCTTATATTTCTTGTCTATCTTTTCTATAACCTCTTCTTGTTCAAATTTATAGTTGTCCATTCTTATGATACCTATATGAGAGTTATCTAAGTAAAAGAATAAATAGTATGATATAAATAAACATCTCATCAAGTTTGGTTAGGTCTGGACCACCATATTTTATCTCTTTAGGAGATCATCGCTATCGTGTTAGCATATTGTTTTTACCAACTTATGTGGTATGACAATATAGGTTGCTTATTGGTTTGTACTGAATCATATCGTGTGATGCCTTGTTTAGGATCTGTTGTTTTGAAACTCTAAAGTTGCTGGAACTTTCGTGTGGTTTTAAAATTATTTTAATTGTGTGAATTGATTGAAATTCGTGGATTACTGCTGCAGTTTTCTGCCTGACCTGTTGTACCGCGTGATTTTACATATTTTATTGGTAACTCAGAAAAATATACAAAAATAGGATCTGGAGCATAATTACCTGTAGTACATGCACAAAAATTGGCTAAAATTCGTGACGAGTTTAAGTCAGTCAGAAAAATTTGTGAAGTCTGCTGTACCGTTTTGACAGATTTTGTTTATTGCTTATATGTTGCTCTATTTTACTCTAGTTGTTCCCAATGCTTTCAAAATATTTTGTGGTTATATAATACTAAGTTTATACACATGTAATGTTATTATATATGTGCTTGCTTGTGTGTTGATTTCTTATAATTGTTTCCTTGTTTGTGACATTGATTGCTTCATATAGTTATGTGTAGGATTATTTTCTTAGTCGTTTCTTTCCTATAGAATCTATCCTTTCCTATCTTGAACCCTTGGAGATATAATGATGTGTTAAGTGGAAGGTTTGACAACACAATGCATTTAGGAAGGGAATGCTCCACCTAATAGAAAAAAAGGATGTGGAAGTATGAAGTGTTGCACATGATGTTATGTAGTAGATTACCCAACCTGAAAGTTGAAGTATCGATAGCTTAGTTTTAGTAGTAGCTTTGTTGATTGAATACATGGGAGTATACATAGAGCATTAGTTCGTGCCTATGGAAACATTCTTCAAGGCAAGTAAGAATGCCCGAGTGATAGAAAAACGTGATTCACCTATCCTCATACATGGTAATGATTTGGGTGCAGGATGGATTGATCACCATTCCTACTACTCTTATTATTCGCTCTTGTACTGTTGGATTTGCGAATCTTGAGTGCCCTTTTCAACCTTAGCAGAGAGTCAACATTGAGCCTAAACCCTAGAATGGTATATTGTTACACCCTTCTAAAAGCATCCATTGCTAAGCATAGGATATACGGTAAGGATGAATCCCAACCGTGAATTATGGGAACCGTGAAGTAAACATTCCCTATTTGCCCACCATGAGAGTTTTGCTAGTTTAAGAAGTGCTATCTCGGAAACTATCAATCATGATGTTTAGAATGTGCTAGATACATTGTGCCAATAAAAGTCTAAAGGAGAACCAATCTGAGCTAAGTGAATCCTCGAGAAGTGACCTAGTCAATTTTCTTTTAAGGGTGGTAGCATCCTAATGGATCCCGAACCTTTCTTTCTTTCTAGCCTTCCCAAATCTCGGGACGAGATTTCTTTTAAGGGTGATAGTCTATCACATCCCAAAATTCTCCTAATTTTTGGAATGTGAAATAAATAAATAAGTTTGATTGATTGTTTGACTATGTTGAAAATTCTCAAAGAGAAGAAACTTTTTGAATAGAAAATCCTCTCAACCATGAATTCAAAATCTTATATTCTTTTGTTAAGACCCAAGTAGCCATATAGGCAAAAGGGCATGGATTGATTATGGATTGTAGAATTGGTGTGCAAGATTTCAAAATGAAAATCATGAAGCATTCATAAGAATTTCATCCATGCAAAGTTCTCACAAACTGAATCCAAATCCTGGTATCTAAAATCCTATAGTTGATTGCCCAAATGTTCCTAAAAGAAATGAAATTGACTTTATAAAACCCACTATTGCTAAGACAGCGATTATTTCTAAATCATAGCCTAAAGAGATCCAATTAATACTACAAAATTTTAGAAACAAAATTGAGCTCATTTGGAGCTAGTATGAAAAAGTTATGGAATAAATACAAACACATAAAGATATAAATAAAATGAGATATACAAGGATTTATAAACCCACTACTTCCAAACTAGTAAAAAGATTACAAATTTGATTCTATAATGACCTATTCGATTTTAGAAAAATTTAGAAACAAGAATCATGTCATTTGGAGTTCGTATGCAAAAGATATGAGGAAAACAAGTTAAAAAAAAAAACGGGCCGGCCGAGCCAGCCGGCGGCCCAGCAAGGGACTGACCGGACCAGGCCACGCGCGCGCGTACGGGATTGATCGGGTTGCTCCAAAAACCGTGTGAAAATACGTTTTTCTAGACCTATCTCTACTCAAACTCTTATAACTTTTTATCGACAACTCCGAATCGACTTCCGTTTGTTTCTACTTGTTCCCTACTCCAAGGCCTATCTCTACACCATCCTAAATCTCCATATAAACTCGTGGAGCCACGACTGTATGATTTTCTATTCTCGAAATCCCGAATCTACATATTCACGAATCTTATTTCGCTTTTTAACCCATCTAGACTTCGTCGTTTGCCTTCGGTCAAAAAACGAAAGTTGTAGGAATCGTCGAAATCTTTCGATCCCGACAAACCTCACCTCTTTTCATCCACCACAGCCGGAGAATTTCGTATCGCAATATTTCAGATCTTACGGTGTAAATCCAAGATCTACTCGCGCTCGTTTCTTCAAATCCAAATTTCTTTGGTGAGAAGGTAGGAATAATGATTCCCCACAACTTTTATGTTCTGAGTTTTTCGATTTGACCTACGAATTTGTCTCTCTAACACAGATCTATTTCTTCTCTATTCTGAGCCAAAATCGCGTCAATCTCTTCTTCTAGCCACCGGATCCTATCTAGACGGTCGAGATCCAATCAAACCGGTGCGTGCCATGTCGTCATCCCGGTCATCTTTCTCATCAACGCCACGTCAACGTAAGGTCAACATCTAGTTCCAGTCAGCATGCAAAGTCAACATGTCCAGTCAGCGGAATATTCCGTTCGAATTTAAAATTGCACATTATAGATCTAACTTGTAAAATTCATTAGAAATTCATACCACGTCTAAAAATTGCGTATAATATATCAAATTGAAGATAATTTCACGTAGAATCATCTTATCAGAATAGATCCAACTTTTAATTTACGTGGTTACTGAAGTAATTTAATTAGTTTTAATGGTCTTTTAGGTTAATAAATTCATAAGAAATTATCTGTAACTCCGAAAAATATGAATAATATATCAAATTGAAGCTACTGTAATATACTTTAATAATATCTGGTTAGATCTAGCCTTTGCGGAATATTTACGCCGTAGCAATTTAATTAGTTTTAATGGCTTTAGAAATCATTAAATTCGTAGAAAATTATTTGCATATCACAAAATATAAATAATATACCAATAGAAAGCTGGTTCCATGTAGATCATCAATCTGCAAATGGTTCAGTAAAATACTATAAGGTTTCACAGCAATTAAATAAATGGTTTAATGGCTTATTTAGAGTAATAAATTCATAAGAAAATAAATACTATTCAGAAAATTACAAATAATATGTCCCTGAAATCACAATTCCGTGGAGATTGCAGATATAATTTTAGTTTGATTTTTAGGCAACAGAAACTGTATGAATCATTTAAAACCCATTAAACACTATTTAAATCATACAAAAGATCTATAACTCCGATTAGGGTGAATCCAACGCCTACTGGTTCGTATTAACGTCCTCTATCCAGTAAACCCAAGAAACAAATTTAATTCTATAGTTAGAACAGGCGTTACAATAGAACTATCAAAACCCTTATATTGGCAAGTAATTATTAATAACAAGTACCCTATTGCATTAAATGAACTCATACATGCATCATATGATATATTAATATTCATAAAACTAATTATACCCATTGTGTAATGTTAAATCATCATGCATGTTTTCGATCATCCTTGTTGTGTTTGCTATGTTTGTAATTGTTTTGATTGGAACTACCTTGTCCTCGTATTAGATTGTTTGGAGAGTGCGATTGCTGCGGAGAAATACAATCAACACCCATATTATCAACATAAGGCAAGTTACACCACTTGTTCATAATTTTGTCCCAGTTTTGATTCTATGCATGTGATCTTCAAAATTCTGTAGTATGCATGTGTAGGATGTTCTAGTAGATTTTCCCCTTAGTATTATTTTGCAAGTGCGATGATTTTGTAGTATGCCATGAGTAGCTCTATACTTAGTATTTCCCATCGTAATAGGTTACCCCTGTTTTTGCTAAGTATTGCTTGCTATGCTATATATACAAAGTACCGTTGGGGGGTTCGAAAGACAAAGAATTTTTCTAAGTATAAAGGCTCTCTAGAGCAAACTTTTCTTCTCAAATCCACTTCAAAATAAAACTAAGTTTTCTTCTGGGCGGAATGGTTGTCGGGTCAACGAGTGAGATTTTGGTGGAGGGCCGCCAGGAATCAAAGAAGTCTGCCATGTTTCGAATTCAAGCTTCGGTGCAACCACGATACATTATGGGCTCTGTCTTGGCCTAGTACTTAGTGGGAAACCTCACCTGGGTACCAACATTTGGAGGTTCTTGGCACGGTTGGATCCGGAAGGTAGAGGGGCTACTAAGGGAAAGCCTCGCCATGGTCTTGTCTGTAAAAGGACTTGATCATGGATTGTGGGTAAAGTGCACAAACTCTTGAGAGTATTGCAATCTGATCGATCAGCCGTGTTCACGGAAACAGAACAACATTGAGCATCTGAAGGATGGGGCCTCTGAAGGATCTTCCTCTCTCTTTTCTAAAATAAAGTTTTGAAACCCCATGGCGTGCGTAATATCGCTAATGGGTGGGAATTTGGGAACTTGGTGTGTAATATCCAAGTGACGCTTGGTGCGTAATATCCAAGTATTTGGTTGTTTGGACACTTGGTGCGTAATATCCTCGTGTGCCATTCGACCCTATTTTATCTAAGCAAATGTTTACAAAGTAGGGTAAAACTCTCCCTCTCTTTTCTCCATACTTAGAGAAAATTAGCTTTATGCAAATGAACTCCAAAGCCTAAACTAGCCTTGCGTGTAGAGTTAGTCTTTCCTTCCTTGGTGTAATTTGCCAATACATTCAAAGTATTGACCCAACTTGTTGGCTGCACGTTTCATGTGCAGAATTTTGGAGATCTTTGAAAGGTGCGCTAGGATCGCGGGTCTTCACTCAACCTGCCTGTGGCATTGATGGGACTCCAAGTTGTATTTATATCGCTTCTGTTGTAATAATGTAAACTTTGGATTATTCGATTCATGTAATAAAGACTTGTGTTCTACATGATATTTAATCGACTGTGAGTGCTAGCTATTGATCCAGGGACTAGCTGTTGGAATTATGCCCTAGAGGCAATAATAAAGATGTTATTATTATAATTCTTGTTCATGATAAAGTTTATATTCCATGCTAGAATTGTATTAAGCGGAAACTTTAATACTTGTGTGGTTTGTGAACAACACCGTGTCCCTAATACGCCTCTATGGACTAGCTCATTGATCAATGATGGTTAAGGTTTCCTAACCATAGACATGAGTTGTCAATTGATAATGAGATCATATCATTGGGAGAATGATATGGTGGACAGACCCAAACTAAGCAAAGCTATTAGATCGTTTCATCGTGTTCGTCTTTGCGAAGCTTTTCTCATGTCAAATATTGTATTCCTTAGACCATGAGATAATACAACTCCCTGGTATCGGAAGAAAGCTTTGAGGTCATCAAACGTCATCCTATGAGAGGGTGATCATAAAGGTGTCTCTCAGGTGATCGGAAAGTATCATTGGGTTGTATGTATCGAGATGGGATTTGTCCCTCCCAAGTCGGAGAGATATACTTGGGCCCCTTTCGGTCGATATCAACACCACTTGCAAGCATGTGGTTAAGGAGTTAATCACAAAGTGATATCGGATTACGGAGCAGTAAAGTACTAACGTGAACGAGATTGAACTAGGTATGACGATACCGACGATCGAATCTCGGGCAAGTAAAATATCGCGAGACGAAGGGAATATATATATGGGATTGATTGAATCCTGGCATCGTGGTTCATCCGATATGATCATCGATGAATGTGTGGAGTCAATATGGGTGCCGCACCCTGTTGATTATTGATAGAAGATCATATGCATATTCTCGAACCTGCGGTCACACACTTAATGTGTCTCAACGCTAGGATAGATTGGATAATTGGTTTATGAATTTTTGTTTGAAGTCTCGGATGGGATCCGGGACATCACGAGAGGTTCCTGAATGGTCCGGAGAATAAGATTCATATAAGGCAGTGCAGTTTTTGGAGTTGAATTGTTCGGATTAATCGGTATTGTGCAAAGCTTCTAGAACCTTCGGAAGGGGCCAACGTGGTCCCACCTTCCGGGAGGGCATGGGCCTATGAGGGAGTGTCCTGGCCGCATTGGGCCAGGGCACAAGGCCCCATAGGGCCCAGCCGATCCTAGATAAGTTTAAATCGTTTAAACTAGAGATAAGATAGGGTTTCTAGAAGGAGAGTTTAAATCGTTTAAACTAGAGATAGGCTTGGAGGATGGGCAGGCTGGCGCACCCCCTCTATATAGAGGCTGGTGCACCCTCCCTACCCTACACATCTCCTCCAAGCCCTAGTAGCCTGCTTCCTTCTCTCCCTCCCATTGTTTGTGGCGAAGACCTGCGGCGAAATTCTCCACCATATACACCACGTCGTGTTGTAGATCCAATCCATCTCTCCACCATACTTGCTGGTCCAAGGAAGGAGGAGAAGTCGAGGTGCTGCGTGTGCATCTCACGGGCACCGCCACTTGTGGTGCTAGATCGGATCGGATCGCGAGGAGGAGAAGCGAAATGCGACTACATCACCCACGTTAAGCCAGCGTTCCGCTGTCTTGAATCTTCAAGGGTATGAAGATCTAATCCAATCTCTCTCATTGTTTGCATCTCCTAGATTAGAACTTGGCTTTCCCTCTATTCGCTTCCGTAGAAAATTTTGATTTACTATGCTGCGAAAACCCTTCAGTGGTATCAGAGCTAGATCTATGCGTAGATGTGATTCACGAGTAGAACGCAACATGGTTGTTGCGGGCATTGATGTTTTCTGTTGCAAGCCTCTTGTTTGTGTTCTTCTTATGGCGGGATAGTGAGATTGAAGCGGTCCAGGCCAACCTTCTGCGACGTCGTTCATGAGACCGGCTCCGCACTTGACGTGTGGCTTGTACCACATGCGGCTGGTGGATGTCGTTCTCTCACTATAGTTGTCATGGGATTAACACCGGAGTTTGGCAACCATAATATCACCGTTGTGGCTTTCCGTAGGTAAGAATCGTTCTTAGCATCTACTCCCATGAGCCACGTAAAACATGCAACAACAAAGTAGAGGCGTCTAACTTGTTTTTGCAGGGAGTGTTTTCTGTGATATGGTATGGCCCAAGATGTGATGTGTATAATGTATGCGATGATCATGTTTTGTAATGTTTCACGACTTGCATGTCGATGAGTACACAACGGCGAGAGCCATATGGTTGTCTTTATAATTGTGTATGACCTGAGTCAACTTCTTATACGCCATGTAATAGCTTTACTTTATCGCTAAGTAGTTAGCAATAGTTGTAGTTGCTATTCGTGGTGGAGGCAATCATGGTGGAGTGATGGAGATCATGCGGAGCACAAGATGGAGATCATTCTTGAAGATTGGCTATACCATGTCACATAAAGTTATATGCATGTGATGTTTATCCTTTTATGTATCTTATTATGCTTAGATCGCGACGGTAGCATTATAAGATGATTCCTCACTTAAAGATCAAGATAAAACTGTGTTCTCCCCAAGTATGCATCGTTCGAAAGTTAAATCGTGTCCAAGCATCACGTGATGATCGGGTGCTATAGACTCTCGCTCACATACAACGGGTGCAAGCCAGTTTACTGCACACGCGAAATACTTGGGTTTTACTTGACGAGCCTAGCATGTACGTACATGGCCTCGGAACACAAGAACCGAAAGGTTAAGCATGAGTCATATGAATGATATGATCGACGCCGTTGTCCACCATTGAAGCCACATCTCTTCTCGTGATGATCGGATTAGGTGTGGTGAATTTGGATCGTGTTCACTAAACAACTTGAGGATGTTGAATTTAGGGAGTTCATCTAGTAATTTGATTAAAAGTTGAACTATTTATCATGAACATAGTCTAAATTGTACTTGCAAATACTGTAGATCACATGGCCAAGTCCAACTTCAACTTCAGCGTTTTGCTGAGAAAGAAAAGCTTAAGAACAATGGGTCTAACTTCACCAACTGGTTCGCAATCTAAGAATCATTACATGGCGGTCAAAGGACTATGTCCTTGGGAAAGCGTTAGGTGACCCCTAATCGCTATGGCTGATGAGAAAGCTGTCTATCGATCGGCAAAGATGATTATGGTGTGATTAAGAGCACCATGTTGTTTTGCTATGGGCAGGAACTTCAAAATCGTTTTGAAAACTATCCGGGCCCTTTGAGATTCTCGAAGAGTTGAAAACCATGTTTGAGACTCAGGCCCGTTAGAGAGATATGAGATCTCGAGAAGTTCTTTAAGCGCAAGATGGAGGAAGGGAGTTCCGTTAGTGAGCACGCCATAAAGATGTCGGGCTACACTCAACGCCTTGAGCAAGCGGATGCAAGATTCGGAGGAGCTCAAGATTGACAGGGTTCTGCAATCACTCCTCCCAGCTACAAAAGTTTTGTAGTGACTCATAATCAGATTGGTTCCATCGATCGATCACCGAGCTCTTCGCAAAGCTGAAGGCTGCGGAGGTGGACATCAAGAAGGATAATCATGTGTTGATGGTCAATAAGCCCTCCTTCAAGAAAGGTAAAGGTGCAAAGCCCTTCAAGAAAGCGTGACAAGCGCGTTGCCCTATGAGAGAAGAAGCTCAAGTCTGGTCCCAAGCGGACAGGTGCTTCTATTGCAAGGACAAGGGTCCTTTGGGCATAGTCCAAGTACTTAAGCGGACAAGAAGGCTGGCACCATCAAAGGTATATTTGATATACATGTTATTGATGTTTTCCTCACTAGCCCTCGTTGTAGTGCACAGGTATTTGATCTTTGGTTCGATTGCTAATATTTGTAACTCGAAGCAGGAGCTACCGAATAGGCGGCTTGCGAGGATGAGGTGACGATCTTGGCAACGGATCAAGAGTTGATGTGATGGCCGTCGGCACTCTCCTTAGTTTTACCTTGTATTAGTTTTAAACCTTAATAAATGTTATTATGTACTGCGTTGAGCATGAACATTATTTGGATCGTGTTTATTGCAAGACGGTTATTCATTTAAATCGGAGAATAATGGTTGTTCTATTTATATGAGTAACATCTTTTATGGTCATGCACCTCTTGTGAATGGTTTATTTCTTCTAAATCTCGAAAGGGATGAAACACACATCCATAACATTGAGGCTAAGAGATGCAAAGTAGATAGTGATAATACTACTTATTTGTGGCACTGTCGTCTAGGTCATATTGGTGTAAGCGCATGAAGAAACTCCATTCTGATGGACTTTTGCAGTCTCTTGATTTTGAATCATTTGACACATGCGAACCATGCCTCATGGGCAAGATGATCAAAACCCCGTTCTCCGGTATGATGGAGCGAGCAACGGACTTGTTGGAAATCATACATACCGATGTATGCGGACCGATGAGTGTTTCGACGCGTGGTGGATATCGCTATTTTCTCACTTTTACCGATGACTTGAGTAGATATGGGTATATCTATTTAATGAAACATAAATCTGAAACGTTTGAAAAGTTCAAAGAATTTCAGAATGAAGTGGAGAACCATCGTAACAGAAAGATTAAGTTTCTATGATCCGATCGTGGGGGCGAATATTTGAGTTATGATTTTCTCACGCATCTCAAAGCAAGTGGAATCGTTTCGCAACTCCATACCGGAACACCACAGCGCAATGGTGTGTCTGAACGCCAGAATCGAACCCTATTAGATATGGTCCGATCGATGATGTCTCTTACTGATTTGTCGTTATCATTTTGGGGTTATGCATTAGAAACCGCTGCATTCACTTTAAATAGGGCTCCATCTAAATCCGTTGAGACGACACCGTATGAACTGTGGTTTGGTGCTAAACCTAAGTTGTCGTTTCTTAAAGTTTGGGGATGCGAACCTTACGTTAAGAAGTTGATGCCGGACAAGCTCGAACCCAAAGCGGAGAAGTGCGTCTTCATAGGATACCCCAAGGAAACTATTGGGTATATCTTCTATCACAGAACCGAAGGCAAAGTGTTTGTCATGAAGCGGTTCCTTTCTTGAGAAGGAGTTTCTCTCGAAAGAAGTGAGTGGGAGGAAAGTAGAGCTAGACGAGGTTATTGAACCTTCTCTTGAATTGGAGTAGCGCAGCACCTGAAATTGTTCGATGCCACCTGCACCAGCGATAGAGGAAGCTAATGACAAGGATCATGAAGCTTGGACGATGTGCTCTTGAGCGTCGCGGTCGACAAGGTCGCCTGCCCCTCCTGAGTGGTACGGCAACCCTGTCTTGACTGTCTTGTTAGTAGAAGACAGTGAACCTACGAACTATGAGGAAGCGATGATGAGCCCAGACTCTGAGAAATGGCTAGAAGCCATGAAATCCGAATTGGGATCCATGAGCGAAAACCAAGTATGGACTTTGGTGGACCCTCCTAGCGACCAAAAGGCCGTTGAGTGCAAATGGATCTTCAAGAAGAAAACGAATGCGGATGGTAATGTTACCGTCTATAAAGCATGGCTTGTTGCGAAAGGTTTTCGACAAGTTCAAGGTGTTGACTACGATGAGACTTTCTCTCCCGTAGCGATGTTTAAGTCCATTCGGATTTTATTAGCAATTGCTGCGTTTCATGATTATGAAATATGGCAAATGGATGTCAAGACTGCTTTCCTCAATGGCAACATTGATGAAGAGTTGTATATGATGCAACCCGAAGGTTTTGTCGATCCTAAGGATGCTGATAAAGTATGCAAACTTCAGCGTTCCATTTATGGACTGAAGCAAGCGTCTCGGAGTTGGAACCTTCGTTTTGATCAAGTGATCAAGAGCTTTGGATTTGTTCCAAATTGCTCTGGCTTGCATCTACAAGAAAGTGAGTGGGAGCTCGGTGGCGTTTACGGTACTATATGTGGATGACATATTGATTATTGGAAATGACATCAACATGCTTAACGATGTGAAGAGTTATTTGAACAAGTGTTTCAATGAAAGACCTAGGTGAAGCTGCTTATATATTGGGCATCAAAATCTATAGAGATAGACAAAGGCGCTGATAGCTTTAAGCTAGAGTACATACCTAGACAAAGTTCGAAAAGGTTCGAATGGATAAGGCATTGAAAGGTTCAAAGGCCTATGTTGTCGAGTAAGATATTGAGCAAGGCTCGGTGTCCACTCTGATAAATGATAGGGAAGCTATGAGCAAAGTGCCTTATGCCTCGGCCATAGGTTCCATCATGTATGCCATCTTTGTGTACTAGACGGATGTGTCCAATGCTCTTAGTTTGACGACGAGATATCAAAGTGATCCAGAGTGGAACTGGACAGTACCGTGAAGAACATCCTAAGGTACCTAAATAGGACTAAAGAAATGTTCTTGGTCTATGGGGGTGATGAACAGCTCATCGTAAAGGTTACGTCGATGCTAGTTTCGACACCGACAAGGATGATTCTAAATCTCGGAGACGGGATCGTGTATATTTTTAATGGAGGCTGTGAGTGGAGAAGCTGCAAGCAAAGCGTGGTCGCGGGATCTGATGAAAGCGGAATACATGGCTGCTGCGAGCGTCAAGTGAAGGATTTTGGATCGAAACTTCATCCTTTGAGCTTGGCGTGGTTCCAAGTGCATTCGACCCCTTTGGAGATATTGTGTGACAACATCTGGCGCCATAGCACTCGCTAAGGAACCAAGATATCATCCAAAGACCAAGCATATCAACCGCAAGTTTCATATAATCCGAGATTATATAGCAGATGGAGATCTGAAGATCAACAAAGTACATACAGATCTGAATGTCGCAGATCAGTTGACTAAACCTCTTTCACGTGTAAAACATGATCAAGACCTCGATTGCCATGGGTGTGAGATTGTTGCCAAATGTAAACTAGATTATTGACTCTAGTGCAAGTGGGAGACTGTTGGAATTATGCCCTAGAGGAAATAATAAAGATGTTATTATTATAATTCTTTTTCATGATAAACTTTATATACCATGCTAGAATTGTATTAAGCGGAAACTTTAATACTTGTGTGGTTTGTGAACAACACGTGTCCCTAATGCGCCTCTATGGACTAGCTCATTGATCAATGATGGTTAAGGTTTCCTAACCATAGACATGAGTTGTCAATTGATAATGAGATCATATCATTGGGAGAATGATATGGTGGATGAGACAAACTAAGCAAAGCTATTAGATCGTTTCATCGTGTTCGTCTTTGCGAAGCTTTTCTCATGTCAAATATTGTATTCCTTAGACCATGAGATAATACAACTCCACAGTATCGGAAGAAAGCTTTGAGGTCATCAAGCGTCATCCTATGAGAGGGTGATCATAAAGGTGTCTCTCGGTGATCGGAAAGTATCATTGGGTTGTATGTATCGAGATGGGATTTGTCCCTCCCAAGTCGGAGAGATATACTTGGGCCCACTCGGTGTCGATATCAACACCGCTTGCAAGAATGTGGTTAAGGAGTTAATCACAATGTGATATCGTATTACGGAACAAGTAAACTACTTGCTGTTAACAAGATTGAACTAGGTATGACGGTACCGACGATCGAATCTCGGGCAAGTAAAATATCGCGAAGGGAATATATATATGGGATTGATTGAATCCTGGCATCGTGGTTCATCCGATATGATCATCGATGAATGTGTGGGAGTCAATATGGGTGCCTGCACCCGCTGTTGATTATTGATAGAAGATCATGTCTGCATATTCTCGAACCTGCAGGGTCACACACTTAACGTGTCTCAACGCTAGGATAGATTGGATAATTGGTTTATGAATTTTTGTTTGAAGTCTCGGATGGGATCCGGGACATCACGAGAGGTTCCTGAATGGTCCGGAGAATAAGATTCATATAAGGCAGTGCAGTTTTGGAGTTGAATTGTTCGGATTAATCGGTATTGTACCGGAAGCTTCTAGAACCTTCCGGAAGGGGGCCAACGTGGTCCCACCTTCCGGGAGGGGGCATGGGCCTATGAGGGAGTGTCCTGGCCGCATTGGGCCAGGGGCACAAGGCCCCATAGGGCCCAGCCGATCCTAGATAAGTTTAAATCGTTTAAACTAGAGATAAGATAGGGTTTCTAGAAGGGAGAGTTTAAATCGTTTAAACTAGAGATAGGCTTGGAGGATGGGCAAGGGCTGGCCGCACCCCCCTCTATATATAGAGGGCTGGTGCGCCCCCTCCCCCCAACCATACATCTCCCTCCAAGCCCTAGTAGCCCTGCTGCCTTCCTCTCTCCCTCCCGACTGTTTGTAGGCGAAGCCCTGCGGCAGAAATTCTCCACCATATACACCACGCCGTCGTGTTGTAGATCCAATCCATCTCTCCACCATACTTGCTGGTCCAAGGAAGGAGGATACGTAGAGGTGATGCACGTGTGCATCTCACGGAGGCACCGCCACTTGTGGTGCTAGATCGGATCGGATCGCGAGGAGGAGAAGCGAGTACGACTACATCACCCACGTTAAAGGAGCGTTCACTGTCTGAATCTTCAAGGGTATGAAGATCTAATCCAATCTCTCTCGTTGTTTGCATCTCCTAGATTAGATCTTGGCTTTCCCTCTGTTCGCTTCCGTAGAAAATTTTGATTTACTATGCTGCGAAAACCCTTCACTAGCATGTTATTCACAGGGACTTGGGATCTTACTTGATCCGAGGTCACTACACCAGGCCTGGCCGTGCGACCAGGGGGTGTGGCCCTCTCGAGGCCCTCCTCCATCTCGTCTTCTGGATCAGTGTTCCCCATAAAAAAATATTGACTTTGGCTTTTGTCCCGTCCAATTCCGATAATATTGATTTTCTGCCTTTTCTAGAACCAAAAATAGAAGAAAACAGGCAACTGGCACTGTGGCATCTTGTTAATAGGTTAGTCCCAGAAAAAATATTAAAAATACCTCAAAGTGTAGACAAAGCAAAGAAAAGTAGATACTAAACAAGCATTGAACATCAAAAATTATAGATATGTTTATGACGTATCAAACATCCCCAAGCTTAACTCCTGCTCGTCCTCAAGTAGGTAAGTGATAAAAAGAATAATTTTTTAGGTGACATGCACCATCAAAATCAAGATGAAACCATTTGCAACATTTAAAGCTGGGATCAAAGAACTATAAACATTAGCATGAAAGAAGAAGTTCTAATAGTAAGACAAAGTAACTCTGCATGCAACATGAAAGGTTACAAACAAATATCATGAATAACTATGCATTGAAAGACGTTTGTTTGTTTCACATATAGAAAACATAGCATAGTGGCATTCAGCTTGTCCCTCATGGAGTAGCAAATAAATGCATAGGACACCTTCAAAGTTCATAAGAGTGACTAGATACAAATAGTTCAAGAGCAAGCAATATCAACAATATGAATCAATCAATAAGTTTTGGGACAATGCACATAGAACGAAGAATGTCAACTATGCTCTCTTAATTGGTGCCTAAGGATAGAAGGTGGAGACTCAATATAATGGTGGAAGAAAGGCCCTTCGTAAAAGGGAAGCAGGGATTTCAAGTCTCATAAAGAGCTTCCAAAAATTATGGTACTTGTTAGATTTCAGCTCTCATTGCCCCTATCATAAGCATATTGAAGTGATTAAGGTTAAAGTGAACAAACTATGGAGTATATGCTTGACAAAGTATAAGTTGGCAATCTCATGTCCCTTGAATACGAGGGCCGCTCCTCATGCTACTCAAGTTTCATTACCTGTAAGTTCTTGTCATAGTAAGTACATGTGTATCATAGAGAACCACCAATGGGGTACCCTTTGCACATGATATAGGAGCTATCCCATAATCAAAATGAAAAGTCAAGCAGACAATAAGAATCTCATCAATCTTCTTATTTACCATGGGAAAATGGTGCTTTTTCTCTCTTTTCTCTTTTCAATATGTCTCTTTTTTTCTCAACCTCTATCTCTTTTTTATAAGAAGAATGCTTCATAGATTGCTCACTATGGTGATGCTTGAAGTTTCCACCATGATTAGGCATGGCTTAGGCTAGCGGCCTAGGCGTTTCTCTAACACACATACATAACTCCATGGACTTACAAGCTCCCCTTTCATTTCACACCGACGACATCCATAAACAAAAGAGCGTGATATCAACTGGGTAAAATGGACAAGTGCAATATTGAAAGTGTTCCCCATGACAGCATGGTTCTGCTAATTCCAACGTATAAGTGCAAGCATATACAACATAGATGACACAATGGTTCAAGTTTATTTAGGATCAACAAAATAAAGTGTGCCATCAAGTTTCTGAGCTTTAATCACTAAGTTTCACATAACAAGGTGACTTTTTAATTGTAAGGTAGATGAAACAAGAATATACTTGGAATGGTGTAACACACCATGCATAGGAATTTATAGTGGACACTTTGGAATAACTATGTTTCTTGGGAGTTGGATGCATGCGTAGAGCTTACCCATACAAGTGGAGGCTAGCAAAAGACTGGGAGTGACCAACTAAGAGAGCAATAATGGCCATAATCATGTAGAGCGACAAAACATAACTAATCAAACCATAAAGTGGTACTACAAGTCAACAACTAAATGATCATAGAGGCTATGGTGACTGGTTCATAGTCATAACATGGTGTGAGCATGTGCCAAGTCAACCCAAACAAAGCATCAAAGGAGAATACCGCAATACTATGTTTTTGTATGCTAAAACAACGCATGATTGTTTCAAGGAACATTAAGCAATCCTAATTGTTTGGAACAAGTCATTCTACAGCGATAATCGCTAAGCATAAGGTCAAAACAACATCTATCATGGCATGATAAAGTCTAAGCCACAGTCAAAGCAAGCTCCTCTTGTACTACTAAAGCAAGAACTTTCTACCCCTCTCCAACACCAATCAACTTATTTGAAACAAAACAACAAGAACGGGGGTCCAACTACTTTATTCAAGCAAACTAAGCAAACAAAAACTAAGACGCTCCAAGAACAACACAACTATGCATGAAACAATAAAAACGAAGTGTCTAGAAAGACCTGAGATTTTTATTGATGAAGAAGGGGATGCCTTGGGCATCCCCAAGATTTGACGCTTGTATCTCTTGAATATTTCTTGGGGTGACATGGGGTGGCATCCCCAATCTCGAGCTTTTGTCCATTCTTCATTTCATTACATCATCCGTTCTCTACACCTGCAAATTTTCCTTCATACAAAACTTCACACAATCTTCATTAGCAACATTAGTCTATTCAAAAGATAATAGACCTTTGGGTTTTAGTTTTAAAACAGCAAAACTTTCACAAAAGACAGAAGCTACTGTAGCAATTCCCTCAAAAATCTCAATTTCCCAAAAAGAACCCAAAAAGGAATCAATAAGAAGCAAATGCTAATAATGGTAGAAATCTGTCAAAACATACCAGCAGGTAGAAACCGATTTTTTCGAATACCTTCTGTTGCTCAAATCAAAAAGTGTTGAACTAACAAAAGTTATCTAATAACCTGGGAGATTTATTCAGCAAATTCCAGCTCAATCCGACTTATATATATTTTACACGAATTTTTACGGTGGAGCACAAAAATCTGTTTCGGGACAACAACTCCCCAAATCTTACTTCCCTCTCATTAGAGGTTATTCTTGACACAAAAATCAAACAAAAAGTATAAGGAGCAGTTATTACATAAGTAATAACTTCCAAGACTCAAGAAAACTATTGGGTTATCTCCCAAGAAGTACTTTTCTTTAATGTCTTTAAGTTAGGCTTGATAGTTTGAGAAGATGCTCGCATAAGAAATAAGAATTGAAGTACAAGACAGCATCAAGAATCAAATTCAAAACACATTTAAGTCTAACCCACTTCCTATGCATAGGGATCTTGTACGCAAATAAATTCACAAAGAACAAAGTGACAAGCATAGGAAGATAAAACAAGAGTAACTTCAAAACTTTCAGCACATAGAGAGGTGTTTCAGTACCATGAAAACTTCTACAACCATATTTTCCTCTCTCATAATAATTTTCAGTAGCCTCATGAATAAACTCAACAATATAACTATCACAGAAAACATGCTTTTCATGATCTATAAACACATAATTTTTATCAAGCTTAAAAATAGTGGGATTGGAACCTTCAAACCCACTTTTAACAATTTTATAACAAGGTGACTGATCATTCAATATAGGACCATCATCTAGAGCTTTATCATAAATATTTTCTAAGAAAAACTCTTTAGTACCATGGATTTTGAAGTCAGGCACAAATAAAGGATTATCATAGATAACTGGAGCATAATTATTATCACAAGTTTTACCCATAGTAGGTATCTCAAAAGAATCCATAGGAACATAACATTCATCCTCCTTTGGTAAGCATGGGGGACAATAAAATAATGTAAGGGATAAAGAGTTACTCTCATTAGAAGGTAGGCATGGGTAGCTAATCCATTCTTCCTCATTTTGTTCATCACTCTCCTCACCATTTTCATCCAATGAGCTTTCAGGTTCAGCAATTTCTTCTTCCATAGGTTCCTGCAAATTGTGGACACATTCTTGTGCATGACTGAGTCTCTCTTTATAATCAATGATATAACAATTATTGCTGAAATTTTCTATGCAATGATCAAGGATAGAAGAGACCATATATTTAAGGTCTTTACAATCAACACAAGTTTCAAAGTTTTTAGACATGAAGGATTCTATTTCAGAAGCTCCCATAAACAAAATTGTTCTACTTATTCAAATCCAATATGAATATAGTTATTCCAATGATAGTTCATAATTACAAATTCTTTACTAAAGCCACATTGGAATTTAAGATGTTTAGTATCCTGTTCAGAGCAACAATTTATATCATGGCGTTTAAGAATTTTTTTAGCAATTAGATCCAACCTTTTTAACACGGCTCTCATGACTTTACCCTTATAAGATTCTCTACACCTTATAAAATCTTCCATGGAGGTTCTAGCAGGCGGTGGTTCATCTACTACCTTAGAAGTGATAGTAGTTTTCCCAAATAGGAAACCGAGTGGGTTATCCATAATGAAATAGTGATTGGAGCAGAACTATACATAAAAACAACTTGAAGTAGGAACTAATGTTTTTGTGTTTTTGATAAAAGAAAGCAAACCAAGCGAAACTATTTTTTTTTGGAGTTTTTGATAAAAAGAGGCAAATAAAACAAAGCAAAACAAAAACAAAGTAAAGAGAAAGGTTGTGAAGGAATCCCCTTGTGAAGCTATCCTTAGCCTCCCTGGAAACGGCGCCAGAAAAAGCTTGATGCGGCTCAGATCGCTGTAGAGCTTCGTTGGGAGACCCCAAGAGGAAGGCATGATGAGTACAACAGCAAGTTTTCCCCTCAGTAAGAAACCAAGGTTATCGAACCAGTAGCAAGAAGTAAACAACTCAAAGGTGTTGCTAGCAACTGGAAACCTGCACAACACAAACTCAAGACTTTGCCCCAACGAACAGTGAGGTTGTCAATCTCACCGGTTTGCTGAAAACAAAGGATTAACTGTATGGTGTGGAAGGTAATAGTGGTTTGCAGAAAGTAAACAGTAATTGTGGAAGATGTATCAATAGTAAAGATTGGAATAGGGTCCATAGTTCACTAGAGGTTTTCTCCTTAACATAAACAACATGTCATGCAGGGTAAACAAATTACAGTGGGGCAATTGACAGGACATAGCAAGGCATAACAATGCAATACTAGACATTCATGATCCTATGATATTTGATTGGGCATTACAACAAGATACATAGAATGCCATCCAACTGAATCTATGACTAGTAATCCACCTTCAGGTTATCATCTGAACCCCCTCCAGTATTAAGTTGCAAGCAATGGATAACTGCTTTAAGCAACATGTGTAAAGTAAACAATACACTTGTTCCATGAACAAGAGATTGTTGTTTTCTCCATAATAGCAACAGCACATCAACAACCTTAGAGATTTATGTCACTTCCCCAGATTAAATAGAGGCATGAACCCACTATCGAGCATAAATACTCTCTCTTGGAGTCACTAGCATCTACTTGGCCAATATAGCTACTAGAAACGGAGAGCATGCAAGATCTCAAACAACATAGACATGATAGAATCAATAATATAGAATCATTAACCAATCTGACATAGTAATCTCAATATCCATCGGATCCCCGTAAACACAACATGCATGATTACAAATAGATGATCTTGATCATGAACGGATCTCACAAGATCTAAACATGGTAGCACATAGGAGGAGAAACAACCATCTAGCTACTACATGGACCCGTAGTCCAAGGTGGAACTACTCATGCTTTATATCGGAGGCTGGCATGGTGATGAAGAAGGCATCCGGGATGATCTCTCCCCTCCGGCAGGGTGCCGGGTGATACGTCGGAAAACGTATCTATAATTTTTGATGTTCCATGCTTGTTTAGTATCTACTTTGCTTTGATTTGTCTTCACTTTGAGGTATTTTTATATGTTTTATGGTACTAACCTATTAACAAGATGCCACAGTGCTAGTTGCCTGTTTTCTTCTGTTTTTGGTTCCAGAAAAGGCAGAAAAACAATATTCTCGGAATTGGACGGGACAAAAGCCAAAGTCATTATTTTCCCAGAGCAACACGGAACCACGAAGTAGAGTTGGAGGAGGACACTAGGGTGGCCGCACCCCCTAGGTGCGGGCCAACCCTGGTGGCGCCTACAGGGGGTGTGGGCCCCCTGGCCCTCCATGGACCTTGCCTCCTTCACCCATAAGAAGCCTCCGACCCAAAAACCCTAAGGCATCCAGAGGGAATCCATGAAAACCTCCATAGCGCTGCCGCCACCAAAGGGGAGATTCGGGGGACAGAAAGTCTCTGTTCCAGCACCCTGCCGGGATGGGGAAGTGCCCCCAGAGCCATCTCCATAGATCTCCGCCACCATCTTCATCACCGTTGTTGATTCCCATGATGAAGAGGGAGTAGTTCTTCCTCGAGGCTAAGGGCTCTACCAGTATCTATGTGTTCATCTCTCTCTCTATGTGTCATCTTTGTGGTCATGAGCTTTGTAATCAAGTAGATCTACCTTGCTACCCAAGTGCTTCAATAGATCTTTGCTCTCCCCATGTGTGTGAAAGTGATAGTGTGCATGCCATGGTGGCACTTAGGCTTGAGTCTACATAAATAGTCATTGTGCTTTAATAGATTTATGCTTTTACCCACGTGTGTGAAAGTGACAGCGTGCACACCGTGTGTGGCACTTAAGCTAGACTACATATATATATATTTGTTATGAGTTATATTTGGAGTTGGATGTCTTTATGAAATTGTGGTGTTTGTTGGAACCATCTAGCGCTCAAGGTGACAGTGTGGGGTTATCTAGATGGGGAATGCGGACTTTGAGGTGTGCTTTTGTAGGCCTACCATGGATTAGAGTGTTCAACCGGAGAGTAGTTAAGAGTAGTATCATTAAGAGAAGATATTTATATGAGAGATTGTCCACTAGTGAAAGTATGATCCCTAGGCCTTGTTTCTAAACATTGAAACACCGTTCACAACTAGATCTGTTGCATGTTTGCTTGCTTCCATCTGTTTGCCTTTAGTCTTTACCTCACCGTCAAGCTCTTTTATGGCACCATTACCACTTGTCTTTCTATATCTCTTCGCCGAACTAGTTGCTTGAGAGGGATAACTTTGACCACTTCCTCCCTGAGTTCGATAAAACCTTGGGTGATCCACTTAAGGGAAACTTGCTGCTGTTCTACAAACCTCTGCACTTGGAGGACCAACAACTGTCTACAAGAATAGAAGTGCGTAGACATCACTGAGAAGAGCTTCAGATTCCCCCCGATCTAGGGACGATGGTGGCGGCGTCTACAAACTGTTTCGTGGAAGATTGATCGGGTACTTAGGATTTTGGTATCGGGGGCTTCTTATAGGCGAAGAGGGAGGCCGAGGGGGTGCCCGAGGCGGCTGCAACCCCCCAGACGTGGGCCAGTCCTGGCTGCAAGGCTAGGGAGTGTGGCCCTCTCGAGGCCCTCCCCCGTCTCGTCTTTTGGCTTCGTGTTCCCCACGGTAAAATATTGACTTTGGCTTTTGTCCCGTCCAATTACGAGAATATTGATTTTCTGCCTTTTTTGGAACCAAAAACAGAAGAAACGGGCAACTGGCACCATGGTATCTTGTTAATAGGTTAGTCCCAGAAAACATATAAAAATACCTCAAAGTGTATAAAAAGCAAAGCAAAGTAGATAGTAAACAAGATTGGAACATCAAAAATTATAGATACGTTTACGGCGTATCATGCCTCAACACATACTTGCCAAATACTCATTGCCACCTTTATAACCACCCATTTATGAAGTGGTGTTTGATGTCATCAAAGCATCCATCTGGTGATGGCGATTAACATGATCTCATGGTCGAAGGATTTAGGTTACTATGTATCTGAAAGCTTATAGCAAACAATCTATTGAAATGACTTGATCTTATGCTACGCTTAACTATAGGAGTATGTCCATCACACCATTCTCCTAATAATATGATCTTGTTATTAACAACATCCAATGTTCATGATTAGGAAACCACAATCATCTATTAATCAACAAGCTAGTATTACAAAGAGGCTTTACTAGGGACTCTTATATGTTTACAAATCACACAAGTATTAATGTTTCTAGTTAATACAATTATAGCATGGATGTAAACATTTATCATAAAGACAAAGATATAATAATAACTACTTTTATTATTGCCTCTTGGGCATATCTCCAACAATTAATTCACAATTAATACATAATAAACATATTCAAATAACTATTTATCCGAAAACCCTTTTCCGGTCATTTTCCTTATTCTTTCTCCGAACACCTTCGGATCTCCCCAAAACTTTCCCCATCTCTCTCTTCTCATTTCTTCAGTGATTCAAACTAGCCATTAACAATCACCAAGCTTCGTCATGCCCTTAAGCATTGTACTGATACATCGTAAACGTATCTATAATCTTTGATGTTCCATGCTTGTTTAGTATCAACTTTGCTATGCTTTGTCTACACCTTGAGATATTTTTATACATTTTCTGGGACTAACCTATTAACAAGATGCCGCAGTGCCATTTGCATGTTTTCTGCTGTTTTTAGTTTCAGAAAAGCTAGTAAGGAAATATTCTCAGAATTTGACGGGACAAAAGCCCAAGTCAATATTTTACCGGGATGAACACAGAGACCGAAGGGCAACCGAAGGAGGGCCACGAGGCTGCCACATCCTAGGGTGGCGCGGTCCCCCCTAGGGCGCGCCGCCACCTGGTGTGGGTGCCTTGGGTGCCCCTGCCTCGCCTCTTCACCTATAAAAGCCCCCTGATGCAGAAACCCTAAGCACATGATCAGATCTCCACGAAATAGTCTATAGCCACCGCCACCATCGTCCCTAGATCGGGAGGGATCTGAAGCTCTTCCCATCACCCTGCCGGAGGGGAGAGATCATCCCGGAGGCCTTCTTCATCACCATGCCAGCCTTCGGTATGATGCATGAGTAGTTCACCCTTGGACTATGGGTCTATACAGTAGCTAGATGGTTGTTTCTCCTCCTTTGTGATATCATGTTTAGATCTTGTGAGCTCCATTCATGATCAATATCATCTATTTGTAATCATACATGTTGTGTTTGTGGGGATCTGATGAGATACTATGTCAGATTTATTATTTATTCTATAATGTCTTATTGATTATTGATTCTATCATGTTTTATTGATTATTGATTCTATCATGTCTGTGTTGTTTGTGATCTTGCATGCTCTCCATTTCTAGTAGCTATCTTGGCCAAGTAGATGCTAGTGAATCCAAGAGGGAGTATTTATGCTCGATAGTAGGTTCATGCCTCTAGTAATCTGGGGAAGTGACAGGAATCTCTAAGGTTGTAGATGTGTTGTTCCTACTAGGGAGAAAACAACAATCTTTTGTTCATGGAACAATTGTATTGTTTACTTTACACACATTGATTAATGCAATTATCCGTTGCTTGCAACTTAATACTAGAGGGGGGTCGGATGATAACCTGAAGGTGGATTATTATTCATAGATGCAGTTGGATGGCGGTCTATGTATATTGTTGTAATGCCCAATCAAATCTCACAGGAATCATGATGTCTAGTATTTGCATTGTTATTCCTTGCTCATTCCTGTCAATTTCCCCGCTGTAATTTGTTCACCCAGCATGTTATTTATCTTAAGGAGAACACCTCTAGTGAACTGTGGACCCCGGTCCAATCTTTACCATTGTTACATAATCTACTGTTACCTTTTACTTTCCATCAGCAACCATTACCTTCCACACTATACGTTTAATCCTTTGTTTTCAGCAAACCAGTGAGATTGACAACCTCACTGTAAGTTGGGGCAAAGTATTGAGTTTGTGTTGTGCAGGATTCCATGTTGCTAGCAACACCTTGGGGTTGTTTCCTTGCTCCTACTTATCGATAACCTTGGTTTTATAACTGAGGGAAGACTTGCTGCTGTGCTCATCACACCTTCCTCTTGGGGTCTCCCAATGAAGCTCTGCAATTGACTGAGCCACGTCAAATACCCAACAGTTCGAGAATACTACAGACATGGCCCAAGACTCATATATGACCAATGATCAACAGCGGGACCTGGATGCCCATAATGACCACCTATGTACTCAACGATATTTGTCATTGAACCATAAACACCATTTCTTATTCCTTTTGTCTCTGTGATACTGTATTATCTGAGGTTTTGATCAAGTGACATCCCCATGTCAGTGTTCAACCTCGTTATCGATAATACCTTCTTTACTCGATCTGATAAGTGATATCCCCGTGACATAGTCACATGCTGCGCAGCTTATGGATATAACTTATCCGAGTAGGCCAAGAGTATCTTCTGTCACGCGGATGGAAAAATCCTGCTCTTGACACAGTCTCCACAACCTGTTTCCTCCGGATACCCAACGACACCTTTATGATCACATTTCACTTAGTGACATTATGTGACATCAAAGCTACCTCAGGACACAGTGATTTGATATGGTCTCATGGTCTAAGGAAAGAGTCACTATGTTTCCTAGTCATCGTAACCTAAACTTTGTGACATGATCGTGATACAATGCTATAGATATGGTATGTTCATCATCTCATTCCCCAATGAAATGACCTCATTGTCAATTAGGGTCTGAGGAACCATCATGATCAGGAAACCTTTGATCATCCATTGACCAATGAATTAGTGACTAGAGTTTCACCAAGAACTACTATTTGTTTGTATATCACACGTGTATTGATATTTCCCTATCAATACAGTTATAGCATGATATAAAACTTAATCATAAACTTTATGAAATATTCCATCTTATATTTGACTCCAGGGCATATTCCCTTCATTTATCACATCTAGCACTATATCTTTGTACCACTAATGTCACCCCATAGAAAAGAATTGATAGAAAGTTTTGTGTTGATGTTTTTTGACAGGGAACGGAGGAACACCACACTAATAGTTATCCAAGAATGGTGAATACCATAAGCTTGGGATTCCTGATACGTCCATTCTGCATCACTATTTCATATCATAATTTACTATTATTCATTGATATATTTCATATTTAGAGATGATTCTTATGTTATTTCATCTATTTTGCATGTTTGATGATTTTTGGAGAATTAACTGCTAGAGTCAGAATTCTGTTGGAAAAAACGCTATCCAGATGCAATATTTTCGAAGATCAGAAAATTCTAGAAAATATATGGAAATTCCTATTTTTTTCTAGAAGACGAAGATAGCCAGAAGAGGGAGTGGAGACGGGCCATAGGGAGCCCACACCACCCCTAGGCGCGGGAGCCCCTGGGCCGCTTGGCCAGGTGGTGTGGCCACCCTGGCCCACCTCTGGCGTCTCCCTTTCACGTATATCTTCCTCCCAAAAACCTAAGACTCGGAGGGGAATCACAGGAATATTCCGCTGCCTCTTCGGGGCGGAAACCACACAGAGAGAAAGAGCTCTCCGGCAGGGAGAAATCTGCCAGGGAAATTCCTCCCTGTAGAGGGGAGATCATCACCATCGACACCATCATCGAGCTGGGCTTCATCGGGATCATCATCATCATCATCCTCACCATCATCACCACCAGCACCATCACCACCATGCCATACCGCTGTAACAATTGGGTTGAATCTTGTGTAGTTCATAGGGGAAACTTTCTGGGTCTTAATTACTTGTTGTAGTTGATGCTATTGAGTGAAACCATTGGATTATTGTTCATGTTCAAATTGTTACTTATCATTATTTCATCTCTGATCTTGATCCATATGATGTCTTATGAGTAGTTCGTTTAGTTCTTGAGGACATGGGAGAAGTCATGTTGTTAGTAGTGGAATTATGTTGAGTAATATTTAATGGTTTGATATTTATGTTGTGGTGCTATTCTTCTAGTGGTGTCATGTGAATGTCGACTACATAATACTTCACCTTTATGGGCCTAGGAGAATGTATTGTGTATTTGGCTAATAGTTGTGGGGTTGCCGGAGTAACAGAAACCTAAACGCCCATTAGGAAACCATTGCATAAGGGAGTGTAGAATCTCAGAGTTTAATGTTGTTAGATTTTTATCTTAATTACTTTCTTGTAGTTGCGGATGCTTGCAAGGGGTATAATCACACGTGTGTATTAGTCCAAGTTGGGGTAGTACATTAGCATAGGTTCACCCCCATAACACTTATCGAACCAATGAAGATTAATCATCTATATGAAGCGAAAACACTTGACAATATTCCCATGTGTCCTTGAGAACGTTTGGTCATTATAAGTAACACAACCGGCTTGTCCTTTGTTGAAGAAAGGATTGGGCCACTCGCTGCAATTATTATTATTGTCATTTATTTACTCGCACTTTATTTATCTGCATTACCAAAAAACCCTATAAATATGTTTGCTAGTATTTACAGTGAATCCTTGATCCAAACCGCTTGTCAACACCTTCTGATCCTCGTTGGGTTTGACACACTTATTTATCGAAAGTACTACGATACACCCCCTATACTTGTGGGTGATACGCTGGAAACGTATCTATCATTTTTGATGCTCCATGCTTGTTTATTATCTACTTTGCTTTGCTTTGTCCACACTTTGAGGTCTTTTTATATGTTTTCTGGTACTAACCTATTAACAAGTTTCCACAATGCCATTTGGCTGTTTTCTTCTGTTTTTGGTTCCAGAAAGGCAAAAAATCAATATTCTCAGAATTGGACGGGACAAAATCCAAAGTCAATATTTTACCCCGGGCAACATGAAGCCAGAATACGAGACAGAGGAGGCTCACCAGGGGACCACACCCCCTGGCCGTGCGGGTGGGCCCACCTCACGCCTAGGGGTGGCAGCCGCCCTGGTGCCCCCTGCCTTGCCTCTTCGCCTATAAAGTCCCCCCGATGCCAAAACCCTAGGCACCCTATCAAAACTCCACGAAACCGTTTGTAACCGCCGCCACCATCATCCCTAGATCGGGGGGGATCTGAAGTTCTTCCCGGCACCCTGCCGGAGGGGAGATCATCCCGGAGGCCTTCTTCTTCATCATGCCAGCCTCCGGTATGAAGCGTGAGTAGTTCCACCTTGGACTACGGATCCATGTAGTAGCTAGATGGTTGTATCTTCTCCTTGTGCTTTCATGTATAGATCTTGTGAGCTCCGTTCATGATCAAGATCTAATCTATTTGTAATCATGCATGTTGTGTTTGCGGGGATCCGATGGATATTGAGATTACTATGTCAGATTGATTAATGGTTTTGTATTATTGATTCTATCATGTCTGTGTTGTTTCTGATCTTGCATGTTCTCCGTTGTTAGTAGCTATCTTGGCCAAGTAATTGCTAGTGACTCCAAGAGGGGGTATTTATGCTCAATAGTGGGTTCATGCCTCTACTCAATCAAGGGAAGTGACAGAAATCTCTACGGTTGTAGATGTGCTGTTGCCACTAGGGAGAAAACAACGGTCTCTTGTTCATGGAAAAAGTGGATTTTTTACCTTACACACTTTGCTTAAAGAAGTTGTCTGTTGCTTGCAACTTAATACTAGAGGGGGTTCGGATGATAATGATACGTCCAATTTGCATCACCATTCTATATCATAATTTTCCTCTATTCATTGATATATGTCTTATTATGAGTTGTTACTTATGTCTTTTCCTCTGTTTTTGCATGTTGGATGATTCTTGGAGGATGGACTGCCCAAGTCAGGTTTCTGATGGAGAAAGACGTGTTTTGATGCAATTTTGCGAAGATCAGAAAAATACCAGGAAAATATGGGAAAATTATATTTTCCCAGAAGACGAAGGAAGCCGAAGGGCGTGGCGAATACGAGGCCACACCCCTAGGCGCGCACTTGCCCCGCGCCTAGGGAAGGTGTGGACCACATGGCCGGCTCCCGACTCCGCCCTCTCGCCTATATCTTCCTCACGGAACCCTAATACCGGGGGAGTGACCACAGAAAGATTTCCGCCGCCTCTGCGGGGCGGACAACACCGAGAGAGAAAGAGTGCTCCGGCAGACAGATTTCTGCAGGGGAAATTCCTTCCCGGAGAGGGGAGATCGTCTCCATCAACACCGTCCTCAAGCTAGGCTTCATCAGGATCATCATCATCATCAACACCATCATCTCCACCAGCACCATCACCACCACTCCATCCTGCTGTAACAATCATGTTTTATCTTGCATTAGTTCTTAGGGGAAGCTTTCCCAGTGTTAATTACTATTGTATTTGATGCTTGTGAGTGGAACCATTGGATTATTGTTTATGTTTAGATTGTTATCCATCACCATATCATCTTTAATCTTGATCCATATGATGTTTTGTGAGTAGTTCGATTAGTTCTTGAGGTCATGGGAGAAGTCATGTTGTTAGTAGTGGATTTGTGTTGAGTTTTTATTCAATGGTTTAGTATTTAAGTTGTGGTGCTATTATTCTAGTGGTGTCATGTGAACATCGACTACATGATACTTCGCCATTTATGGGCCTAGGGGAATGCATTGTGTATTTGGCTAGTAATTTTGGGGTTGCCGGAGTGACAGAAACCTGAAACCCCGTTAGGACACCATTGCATAAGGGAGCGTAGGATCTCAGAGTTTAAGGTTGTGGGTAGGTTTATATCTTAATTACTTTTTCATATAGTTGCAGATGCTTGCAGGGGGTTTAATCATAAGTATGTATTAGTCCAAGTAAGGTCAGTACATTAGCACAGGTTCACCCACACAACACTTATCAACATCGAAGAAGAGTACTCAGCTATTTGAAGCGAAAGCACTTGACAGAATTCCCATGTGTCCTCGAGAACGTTTGGTCCTTATAAGTATTTCCACCGGCTTGTCCTTTGCTAAGAAAGGATTGGGCCACTTGCTGTAGTTGTTCGTTGTCTTTATTACTTGCACTTTGTTTGGTCCTTATAAGTATTTACAGAGATTTCCTGCTCCATACCACTAGTCAACACCTTCTGCTCCTCGTTGGGATCGACACTCCTATTTATCGAAAGTACTATGATACACCCCCTATACTTGTGGGTCATCTAGACTATTTTCTGGCGCCGTTGCCGGGGAGTGAAGCGCTATTGAAGAGAGCAAGTGGTAAAGGAAACTTCTACTGCGAGTATTGCTTTTTGTTTCTGTTTGTTACTTTGTTTCCAATATGGATAACCCACTTGGTTTTCTGTTTGGGAAAACTACTACCACTGTTAGGGTAGTAGATGAACCACCACCTGTTGAGATAGATCCTTTTAAGATACCTACAAGTATTGTTGATCGTGTTATGGATAATTATTATTTTGGGGATGGAACTATCCATCCTGGTGATCATTTGCTCTTTATCCATGAATTATGCGGGTTGTTTAAGTGTGCAAGTATCACAACTGAATAGGTGAATAAGAATTTACTCTCTATATCCTTGAAGGGGAGAGCTGAAGAATGGTATAAGCTGCTGAAGAATGGACAATCCATGGAATGGGAGGAAATGGCATCTCTCTTTTATTCTAAATTCTATCCTTCGAGTGAGATTCATAAGGATAGAAATCTGATATATAACTTTTGGCCTCGTGATGGAGAGAGTACAGCTCAAGCTTGGGGGAGATTGAAGTTACTACTTCTTAAATGTCCTATTCATGAACTCCCTAACAATATTATTATAAATAACTTTTATGCTAGGCTTTCTCTTCATGATAAAGATTTACTAGATGCTTCTTGTGTTGGATCATTCACACGTATGAAGGAAGAAGCTAAATGGGATCTCTTAGACCGTATTCAAGAGAACACTGAAGCTTGGGAGAATGACAAAGTAAGAAAGTCAGGTATAAACTATGATTATGAATGCATTAAATCTTTTATGGGAACTTATGACTTCCGTGATATTAGTAATGAGTTTGGTCTGGATTCTGAAAGTATTTCCAATTGTTTTAAAGCCTTTGCCTCTTACATAGAAATTCCCCAAAAGAAGTGGAATAAGTACCATGCACCTTATAAAGATGTTGTTAGTCATGTTCCTGTTAGAAGCACTGAAGTTTGTACTACTAATCATATTGTGCCTGAACCTTATGTTGAGAAAATACCTTTCCCAGCTAAGGTAAAGGAGTATTTTATGATGATTAGTGCAGATAATAAAGGTACTAAGAAAACTATGGAGCCTGATGAGCAATTGATTATTGAACCTGTGATAGCTATTGTGAAAGATCTTGACGCTAGAAATATAGAGGATGAGCACATTGTCTTCTGTGAAGACGCTTCTAATATTGTCTCTCATCCTAGTAAAGTTAGAAAAGCTAGTGTTCCTATGCTTTCTGTTAAAATTGGTGATCATTGCTATTATGTTTTATGTGATATTGGTGCTAGTTGTAGTGCTATTCCTTATGAGATTTAAAGGGAAATTATGCATGAAATTGGTCCTTGTGGGCTTGAGGACATTGATGTGGTTATTCACCTTGCTAATAGAGAGACAGTATGTCCCATTGGCATTGTAAGAGATGTGGAGGTTCTTTGTGGTAAGATTAAATATCCTGCTGATTTTCTAGTACTTGGTTCTAAAGCTGGTAAAACCTATCCTATTATCTTTGGTAGACCTTTCTTGAATACTTGTGGGGCTATCATAGATTGTAGGAAGGAAAAAGTTTTGACTAAGTTTGATGGAGAGTCTTATGAGTTTAATTTTCTAGCTTTGCTAAAACTCCTTATGAAAATGAACTGCCTAATGAAGATTTCAGGGTTGAACAACTTTCTGCTATTTCTCTTGCTCCTAACATTGCCTTGCAGCAATTTATGGAAGATCATGAAAGCGATGTCTTCATGAAGGAAAGAAATGAGATTGACGAGGTTTTCCTTCATCAGCCTGAGCTACTTAAGCATAATCTACCTGTGAAAGATTTGGGTACCACACTACCACCTAAAGGGGACCCTGTTTTCGAGTTAAAACCTTTACCTGATGATCTTAAATATGCTTATCTTGATGATAAGAAAGTATATCCTGTTATTATTAGTTCTAAACTTTCAGGAAAGGAAGAAGAAAGGTTATTGGAAATACTGAAGAAACACCGAGGAGCTATGAGTTATACTCTTGATGATTTAAAAGGAATTTCTCCCACTATATGTCAGCATGCTATTAATATAGAACCTGATGCAAAACCATTTGTTGAGCACCAACGCCGTCTAAATCCTAAGATGAAGGATGTGGTAAGAAATAAGGTATTAAAACTCCTTGATGCTGGTATTATTTACCCTATTGCTGATACCAATGGGTTAGCCTTATTCATTGTGTTCCCAAGAAAGGAGGGATAACTATTGTGCCTAATGAAAATAACGAGCTTATACCCCAAAGAGTAGTGGTTGGGTATAGGATGTGCATTGATTTTTGAAAGGTTAATAAAGTTACTAAGAAAGATCATTATCCTTTTCCCTTTATTGATCAAATGCTTGAGAGGTTATCCAAAAAGACTCACTTTTGTTTTCTTGATGGTTATTCTGGGTTCTCTCAAATTGCTGTGATAGCGCAAGATCAAGAGAAAACCACTTTCACTTGTCCTTATGGTACTTATGCTTATAGGCGTATGCCTTTTGGTTTATGTAATGCTCCTGGTACCTTTCAGAGATGTATGTCTGCTATCTTTCATGGTTTTTGTGAAGAAATTGTGGAGGTTTTCATGGACGATTTCTCTGTCTATGGAACTTCTTTTGATAACTGTTTGCACAACCTTGATAAAGTTTTGCAGAGATGTGAAGAAACCAACCTTGTTCTTAATTGGGAGAAATGCCATTTCATGGTTAATGAAGGGATTGTTCTTGGACACAAGATTTCTGAAAGAGGTATTGAAGTTGACAGAGCCAAAATTGAAGTAATTGACAAGATGCCTTGCCCTAGAGATATAAAAGGTATTTGTAGTATCCTTGGTCATGCTGGTTTCTATAGGAGGTTTTCTCCAAAATTTCAAATCCCCTTACTAATATTCTTCAAAAAAATGTACCTTTTGATTTTGATGATGATTATAAGGAAGCTTTGGAAACTTTGAAGAAAGCTTTGACTACTGCTCCTATTGTTCAACCACCTGATTGGAGTTTACCTTTTGAAATTATGTGTGATGCTAGTGATTTTGCTGTGGGTGCTGTCCTTGGGCAACATATTGATAAGAAGTTGAATGTTATCCATTATTCTAGCAAGACTCTAGATGCTGCTCAAAAGAATTATGCTACTACTGAAAAAGACTTCTTAGTTGTAATCTTTGCATGTGATAAGTGTAGACCCAAAATTGTTGATTCTAAGGTCACTATTCATACTGATCATGCTGCTATTAAGTACCTTATGACAAAGAAGGACACTAAGCCTAGGATTATTAGATGGGTGTTGCTTTTACAAGAGTTTGATCTGCATATTGTAGATAGGAAAGGTGCTAAAAATCCTGTTGCTGACAATTTATCTTGTTTGGAAAACATTTATTTTGACCCTTTGCCTGTTAATGATAGTTTTCCAAATGAGCAGTTTGTAGGGATTCGTAGCATGGAAAACAAAAAATTTCTACCACATGCACACAAACAAGCCAAGATCTATCTACTATATTGTAGCAACGAGTCGATAGAAGCACTCACCCTTGAAGATTCCAAAGTGGTTAACGAGAGAAGATTCTTGTGGGTGATGTAGTCGTACACTTGCCGATCTCAAGATCGCGTAGAAGATCCTTCCGGCGTTGTGTTCCGGCAGCGCTTCCATAGTTGGTCACACGTTCGGTACTCGATGAAGACCTTCCTCTCCCTTGTTCCAGCAGGCAGCAGAGGTTGTAGTTCTCCCCTCGTGATTCCGGCAGCACGACGGTGTGGTGTCGCAAGTAGAGGGAAGATCCTGCAGGGCTTCGCCTAAGCCGGTGCGAGTTATGGTGGATTTAGGGTTTCCCGGTGATCTAGGGTTTAGAAGAACGGGAAGAGGAGGAGGTGTCGGCGGCGGCTAGGGCGACGGCGACGGGGCGACGGGGCGACGATGGCGTGAGGCGGCGGCGCGGCTGCGGCTTGGCGGTGCGGGATGAGAGGGGCTAGGGCTTGTAGTGTTGGGGCAGCCTTCCCCTTCTATTTATGAGAGGGGGGCAACCTTGGGAGGGGTGGGTTTGAATCCAAACCCAAACCCAAGTTGGATTGAGAGAAGGACTTGTTTCTTCTCCCACTAGGAAACCATTGTTCCAGTTTGACTTTTCAAACTTCCCGTTTGACTTTAAATTTAGAGCTTTAATTCTATCTTATAAATGCCCACACCAAGTGACCTAGGATATGATCCAATCATTCCACTTTCCCATGACACATTCATGGACCATTCTCCTTCCGGATCGGTGAACCTTCTAGAACCTCTCCGATGAAAACATCGGAATCTTTCCCGAACTCCGGAATCGGACTTTCCTTATCTGAATCTTATTCTCCGGACCATTCCGGATCTCCTCGTGATATCCCAGATCCCATCCAAGACTCCGAACAACATTCAGTATCCCTACTAACATTCCATATCTACTAAACAACATCGAATCCTTAAGTGTGTCTCCCTACGGTTCGTGAATTATGCGGACATGACCGAGCCACTTCTCCGATCAATAACCAATAGAGGAATCTAGAAATTCATATGGCTCCAACATATTTCTACGATTACTTTGCGATCGAATGAACCACTAACATACGATACCAATTTCCCTTTGTCTCACGATAGTTTACTTATCCGAAGTTATGATCGTCGGTATCTCTGCATACCTAGTTCAACCTCGTTACTGATAAGTACTCTTTTATCGTTCCCGTGATATGTGATCCCTTGTGAGCCAGTCACATGATTGCAAGCTAATTGGATGACATTCCACCGAGAGGGCCTAGAGTATATCTATCTGTCATATGGATGGACAAATCCCACTCTTGATCCATGTGCCTCAACCCATACATTCCGAACACTCAATGCCACCTTTATAGCCACCCAGTTACGGTGTGGTGTTTGATATCATCAAAGCATCCTTACGATGATGGTGATTAGCATGATCTCATGGTCGAAGGAATTAGGTTACTATGTATCAGAAAGCTTATAGCAAACAAACTATTGAAATGACTTGATCTTTATGCTACGCTTATCTATAGGAGTATGTCCATCATACCATTCTCCTAATGATATGATCTTGTTATTAATAACATCTCAATGTTCATGATCGAGAAACCACGATCATCTATTAACCAACAAGCTAGTATTATAAAGAGGCTTTACTAGGGACTCTAATTTAGTTTACAAATCACACAAGTATTAATGTTTCCGGTTAATACTATTATAGCATGAATGTAAACATTATCATAAACACAAAGATATAATAATAACCACTTTTATTATTGCCTCTAGGGCATATCTCCAACAGTCTCCCACTTGCACTAGAGTCAACTAATCTAGATTACATGGTAATATACCGAACACCCATGGCGGTTTGGTGCTGGTCATGTTTTGCCCTCGAGAGAGGTTTAGTCAACGGACCCGCCACATTTAGATCTGTGTGTACTTTGCAAATCTTTATGTCACCATCTTGGACATGCTCTCGAATAGCGTGAAAACGTAGCTTGATATGCTTCAGCTTCTTGTGTGACCTTGGTTCTTGTGCATTGGCTATGGCGCCCATGTTATCACAATAGATAGACATTGGGTCCAGCGCACTTGGAACCACACCGAGCTCTGTAATGAACTCCTTCATCCATATTGCCTCTTGTGAAGCCTCCGAAGCAGCTATGTATTCCGATTCAGTAGAAGATCTCGCCACAACGCTTTGCTTTGCACTCCTCCAGCTAACTGCTGCATCATTCAAAGTAAATACGTATCTAGATTGTGATTTAGAATCATCCGGATCGGTGTTCCAACTAGCATCGGTGTAACCATTAACAACGAGATGTTCATCACCTCCATAAGAAAGAAACATATCCTTAGTTATTCTCAAGTACTTAAGGATGTTTTTGACCGCTGTCCAATGGTCCACTCCTGGATCACTTTAATATCTGCTAGTCAAACTAACAGCATATGCAATGTCGGTTCTTGTACATAGCATGAAATACATAAGAGATCCTATGGCTGAGGCATAGGTAGTCTTACTCATCCTTTCTCTATCTTCTATCGTTGCAGGACTTTGAGTTTTACTCAAGGTCGTATTGGGCAACATGGGCAAGAACCCTTTCTTGCTATCTTCCATTCCAAACCTCTTTAGAACTTTGTCCAAATATGTACTTTGTGACAATATTAGGCGTCTTGATCTATCTCTATAAATCTTTATGCCTAATATGTAAGCTTCTTCGCCAAGATATTTCATTGAAAAACTATTATTAAAATAATCCTTGACACTATTAAGAAGGTCTACATCATTCCCAATCAACAATATGTCATCCACATATAGTATTAAGAATGCTACAGAGCTCCCACTCACTTTCTTGTAAATACAAGCATCTCCATAAGTTTGTACAAAACCAAAGCTTTTGATCACCTTATCAAAACGTTGATTCCAACTCCGGGATGCTTGCTTCAATCCATAAATGGACCGTTGAAGTTTGCATACCTTGTTAGCATCTTTAGGATCGACAAAACCTTTGGGTTGTACCATATACAACTGTAACACCCCTGTTTTAGTTAATCTATATTAGGGTTTGATTGTGCATTGCATGAGCATCATATCCTAAAAATGCATGCAAAAGGATATAAAGAAAACCCTAAAACCCTAATCCTTTCCTCTCTATTTGAAATCAATTCAAATGATTTTGATTTTGAAAACTACCAAAACAATTGGAGCCCAAATGGAATAAAAAGGGCCCCACTTTATTTCATATGTTTTATAAAAAGCTCTCATATTTTGAAATCTCTCAAAAAGGGTTGAATCTGAATTTACAATCACAAAAAGCAAAATAGAAATAAGAAAAACTATTTTCAGAAAAAAAATAGAACTAGCAGCAGCCAGCCAGGCCGGCCCAGCTAGCCCACCTTCCCTCTTATCTCTTTCTGCCGCCCGTGCAAGCAGTCCGTAGCCACAGCTAGCCCAACAGCCGGCCCAGCAATAGCCTACCCGGGCCCATACCTGTTCGTTGTCTTCCTCGAGCCATCATCGACCTCCCGATCGGCCAAAGCACCTCGCTGGCCGCGCATCCACCGCCGGCCTGCGCTAAGATGTGCGCCGCCGCCCGCCAGCGCCTATAAGGACCCCGACCTCGCCCCTAGAGTACCCTAGCCGCCAGTTTTCCCCTCTTCTTCTCCCTCTCGCCATGGCTGGGAACCCTAGCTCGCAGGACCCCTTTGTCCCCGTCGTCTCCAGCAGCCCCAGCCCAAGCCGAGACCACCGTGTGACTCCTCTCGCTCGGCTTGCTCGTCCTAGCCCTCTATCACATGCGCGTGCGCTTCCGGAGGCCTGAATCGAAATCGCTGTCCATCGCCAGTAGCCACTTCTCGCCGTCGATATGCACTCCGCCGTGCCTCGCCACCGACATATACGTGCTCTAGGTGAGATTCTGTGTCTCTTGGTCCTCTCCGATCCGCTGCTCGCTTGATGTGTCGACGTCCCCGCGTTCACCTGCCGTCGCCGCCGTGGGAGCTCGTCGTGGTTGATGCTCCGGTGACCTTTCCCGGCCGGCTCCGCTATATTATTGCTCGTGTCGTCGCACCCGTTCGAAAGATCTACCTCGCGCTTCATGGCTTGGCCTAGATCGTCGGCGGTGATCACCGTCTGCCGATCCGCGGCCCGCTAACGTGGTTGTGACGCCATGGTGACGTCACCCCCGACACGGTCAACCCAGTCAACCCATCTAGGGCCACCTTGCTGGTGTGGCATCTGAGGTGGCCTCGGGCCCCTCCGTCAGCCTCACTAGCTAGGTTGAGCTCCGGTACAAAAGTGTTTTCCCAGTTTTGTAATATTTTCATAAAGGTTTAATAATTTCAGGAATTGATTTAAATATTGTAAATTCAATAACTAATTATTTGTAAGTCAGAAAAATATGAATAATATATCAAAATGTTCAGAAAAATGAAACCTAGATACCTAAGCTATAATCATGCATTGTTCAATAACTTAAATGACAAGTTTAATTAGAACAACCTAGTAACCCTAATAGATGATTCCGGAGTTTCCTCGAGTTAGGGTTTTCACCCCTCGGAACCCTGATTAATTTGTCAAGCATGCTTTAGAGTTTCAATTCAATGCAAATTAACTTTTCATATCATCATTCTTGTTTGATCATTGGATCGATGCCATGATTTGATTGTTTCCCCTTCATTTCCAGTGTTTGGTTCCTCCCGGTAGAATACAATATCAAGATCAAGATCAAAGACAGAGGACAACACCATCGAAGATCGACGAACAACACTTGACCAACTGTAACCAAGTCAAGTTCAAGGCTCCCGAAGATCTGCTTATCTACTATCAACTGGCAAAGGCAAGCATAGCCCCACCATGATATAATCCTATGATTTCGAAAGCATTTCAATTCTTGCCATGATGCATACGATTCTACTGTGGTCTTTTATCGATGGATAGAGTATCCTATCTATTGCATACTCCCTTTGAGATTATATTACCTGATCCACTTCTCCTCGCATAACTAGGTCTGGCTTGTGTGCAATGCTAGAGCTTTTATCTGTGTCTTGCTTAGCCATGCTTAGCTGTCAGTTCTGGTCCATCCAGATGATGTATCAGATGCAGAGAATCTAGTACGACAGGAGAACATGATGAGATGAGATCAGTGATATGAGATTAAACATGCCAAGGTTTGTAAGGGAGGCCACGGTGGGATGTGGTTTTTCTAGTCCCATGCTCGCCACCACTAGGACCTGAGTTCTTGCCTTTGGAACCGAGACGATCGTACAACCACACGGGGCCTGGAAAATCTCATGAGCAACTAACTTGCCTAGTAGATTCAATGAGTCACATAGTTCGGGCGTTCCATTCGACATACGCATTGAAAACGTTTTTGAAAGAAGGAGGTGAAGGAGGTGCATTCATACAGGTAAGGAAGCATGGACCGGGTTGCTTGGGGTTGATGGCGCCCCTAGTAAACCAACCTCGCCTCACATCTTTAAGTACCGGCTTCGGGATTTGACCCGTTACGGCGGAACCATACTTATTGCGTGACTCATGGTCTCGGCGAAAGCCAGGTAAAGGTCGTGTCTAACCACCCTCTGCCGGCCTTCCAAGGAAGAGGGCTAATCATGTGGCATTAAGAGAAGGTTAGTACGTGTGGGTAAAGTTGTACACCCCTGCAGGGTTAAATCTTTTTGAAAAGCCGTGTTCACGGTTATGAACGCTTGGCGACCAGATTCTAAGATCATAGAGAACTATAACCTAATCGTAAAGCTTGGCAGAACAACGTGTGCTTAAGGATGCTTCCTCATGGGTATAGAGGGTGATCCTAGTTCAAATGATGATGATTTGGTGGATATCAAAAGAAGATGATCAATGTTTCGGAGATGTCTCTCTCTTAACCCCTTTTAAAATACTCTGATTAGATGAGCTTCTACTCCCTCTTGTTTTATAAACAAAAGTGGCTTTATGCAAAACAACTCCACCAGCCATAAGTCTTGCGGAGTACACCCTGTACTCACCCTTGCTTTGTTGATACTTTTGGCAGAGTAAGTGTTCCCTGAAGATCAGTTTGGTACTACATCGACATCGACGAGTAGCTTGGGGTTCCCAGTCGGCAGCCTGGAATCTATGGTATGGGACGTCATCGTTATGCTTCAGGCCTCTTAGGCCATTTGTTAAGTTTGCTATACGTAATAGCATAATTTGCCTTCTGTTGTTTGATGTTTGTGGTCAGTGACCTCTGCTTGTAATAATTTGGTTCTCTGTTCAGTTATGAGCTTGCTGTAATAAATTTTGTGTCGTAGGGTCACTGTTGTGTTACTGATTCTTCACTGGACATTCTCGAGCTCAAGGTTAAGCTTATATCAGACGGAGGTCTGGGATTTGTTTATCCCTGATCTCGGGGGTGTCACAACAACTGATGGGGATATGCCTACCGGGGTATACCTAGCAGGACGTTTCCTACTGGCCTGAGCCGTCGGCCAGAAAGTGCCCGGACGGCCATCGATCAAGACTTGGCGTGGACTCAGGCGACTGGAAACTGGAGGCCCAGAAGCGCAGCTAGGCCTAGTCGGACTAGGTCATAGAATCTCCGAATCCTTAACTAATTCGGTTGTGATCTGTAAACCCTAGCGAGGTGAGCCTATATAAACCTCCCTAGGGTACGCATAAGGGATACGTTCCATCATACACCCAAGCGACTCGCCGCATAGCCGTCGAGCTCGCCCCATTGTACTCTCACCATAATACAATCTAGCAGGAGTAGGTCTTTTCCCCTGGGGGCCGAACCTGGGTAAACCCTTGTGTCTCTGCCCTCATCTCGCACCGCAGATGGCTGGCCGCCCTTGCCCCATGTTCTACTACTCGCTACCGATTGCAGCATCTGCCGTGGTCATTCCCACGACAGTGGCGCCCACCGTGGGGACTGACCGGTCAGGCCGGTGTTCAGCGGCGAGATCCAATCTTCCCATCAACGAGTCGATTGCCACCGGCCGCATGATCGCGATCGGCGAGATGCTCTAGATCTTGCCGAGCAGCTACGTCCCGGCGGCACGACCCGTCACACATAGCGTGATCCTGCCGGTCGGCACGATCAACCTCTTCATCGGCCTCACCAACGTCATCGTCTCGGAGGACTCGGATCGCATCCGTGAGTCACCGCCACGCGACCGGCTCTCTGAGAGCCAGGTCCACACGATTCACCTCCTCGCCTCCGAGTACGACTCGGCCCACAACAACGTGGCTGAAACCACCGCGGCCGCGGACGACGCGACCCTCAATGACGATGTCGATTCGGCGACCCCGGTGTCACTCGCCGGATCCATCGTCGCTGCATCGCCCGCGGGTTCCATCACCCAGGTCTCCAACATCGGAGACTTCGAGGATCCCTCTATCCTCGGGATTTTTGACTTCGACTCTGGGTCGAAGAACTCCGCCGACCTCCACGACGAAACCGGTCGCCACGCCGCGTACTACATGGCGACTAGCGCCGACCCGCTGGAAGACCCCTTCTCCACGCCGATCCCACCAAACACGACGGCAACGGAGGTCGAGGAACTCCGCCTGAAGCTGGTGGAGGCAGTCCGCAAGGAACAAGCCGAGCGCGAAATTTTTTGCCTCGAGCAGGTGACAGCGCAGGAGCTGTCGCGATACCACCAACTCCGAATCAGGTCGCGCCTGAATCCTACCATTCAGGGGCGCGCCCTGAATTTCGATGACGAAAACGACCCGGCCCGCATGTCCGAGACCGCGACCTGCGAGAACGCACCGCCAGGAGGAAGCACTCGGCCCCCACCAGGAGCAACGGCCAATGGTGCCCTACCACCACCCAACCGCGCACCCCCCAAGGGACAGCCAAGGATCGTGGTCTCCTCATGAGAGCGAGACGCGAACAGCCTCCCGCTATTCTCCACCCCAATGGACAACCTCGTCACGGGCCGAGCAGCAGTCGACAACATTGAAGCCACCGGGGAAGGCGCCCTGCAGATCCAGTACACCAGGGCTCTGCTCGCCAAAGCGGTCGAGCAACAAAACGCAGGCGTCGACTCACAGGGTCGGATGTACTCGTGTTCATCAGGCAGCAGAGCGGCCTCGAGCGGCCCCCCATGGCGGCGAATACTCTCAACTGCCCGCCACCCGAACCCTAGTAGCTCCAACACCGACCCGCGAATGCGGCGCTCTCCACAAACGACCCTCGGCCGGCGAACAACTTCGTTGCCGCCAACAGACAACCCGTCGATGCCCGCACCCACATCATCAACAACCAGAGCTGGCGCGCACGTCAGCCTGACGACCTGCGGCACACCCTCACCAACCGCCGCGACGGCGAACCAAGGGGATCGCTGAGCTGAGTGGGGCCCCCGTGCTTTGGACCGATGATCTGAGGCGAAAGATACCCGACGAACTTCAAAGCGCCGAAGGAAATAGAAAAGTATGATCCCTCGTACGATCCATATGTGTGGCCGGACACGTACCTCATGGAAATGGGGATCGCTGGCCACAACGATCTACTCACCGCCCGCTACCTCCCCCTGATGATGGAGGGAGCGTGCAGGCAGTGGATTAACACCCTCCCAGCGGACAACATCGATTCCTGGGAGGAAATGCGCGACGCCTTCGTCAGGCACTTCGAGGGCTCATACACCCGCGCCACCACCATCGAAGACCTGGAGCGATGCGTCCAAGGACCCCGCGAGTCGACCCGCAGTTGGGTCCAACGATGGCAAGATCTGTGGTACAACGCAGCCGGAATCCACCCGGATACCACGATCCACTGTTTCAAGACCTCGTGCCGCTATGAGCCCTTGGTCGCCAAGCTCAAGCGAGTGTAACGAACACTCGACAACATACCGGACCTCCTAGAGATCGCAAAGAAGTACGTGTAGGAGGATCCAAACCAAGAAACCGACGACGAGTCGGGAGGGCATCGCCGCACGAGCGGCCGCAAAAACGGCCGGCGGCCCGAGCTACGCTACAGCAACACTCGCCTCATCGGAAAACGCCGCAGTGATGGGCGAGTCGACTTCGTCACCAACGCCGGATACGCGCAGCGCGAGCCCAAGAGCTTCCGCCGTGACGGAGGACAGTGCCGCGACGGTGGCAACTACAAGGCAAAGCCGAGGTTCGATCCCACGGCCCTTCTTAACCAACCCTGTGTGTTTCACAGCAGGTAAGGAAAGCCCACCACGCACACGACCGCCGACTGCCACTCTCTCAAGGAGATCGAGAAGGCACGACGCGCGCGGGAAGACCCCGACAACAACCTGCCAAACGGTGGAAAATTTGGCAGCATCGCTGGCTCGCTCCACAGCTTCATAGGCTTCAACACGAAGCGCGAGAAGAAGGTCATCGCCCGCACCATCGCCGTCAACGCGGTGGCCCAGATAGACATCCCCCAGTTCCTCAACTGGTCTGAGCAACCAATCACCTGGACCCGCGAGGGCCACTCGCCACGGATCGAGTATCTGGGCCGAGTCACCCTAGTGGTCAAGCCCAAGGTGGGAGACTACTGGCTCCCCAAAACACAGATGGACGGTGGTAGCTCCATCAACATCCTGTACCTGGACACCTTTAGGCGACTGCGGCTCCCGCAGTCGATGATCGAGACGACCTACACCACCTTCCACGGCATCGTCCCCGGTCGGAAGGCATACCCGATCCGCAAGGTGACGCTGCCAGTTACCTTTGGCACACCAGCAAACTTCCGCACCGAACGGACCGTCTTCGAGCTGGTGCCCTTTGACAGCCCCTACCACTCCGTCCTGGGGCGCCAGACGTTCGCCAAATTCATGGCAGCACCCCACTACGCGTACAACACGATGAAGCTACCCGGGCCATGTGGCATCATCACCATCCATGGCGACCCCGACATGGCCGCAGAATGCGAGGCCAAAGGGGCTGAACTCGCTGACGCTGTCATCGCGGCAGAGGCCAACCATGCCGAGGAGCTCGCCAAGTACGCGAGCGGGGTCAACAGCGACGACCCCACCATACTCAAGAAGCCCAATTCGGAGGGCGGCAACTCCACTGCCTTCGAGGAAACGACGCATACCAGCACCGTCGAGCTGGTCCCAGGCGACTCCAGCCAGACGGTGACGATCGGGACGGGCATGAGCCCAGCATAGGAAGGCGCGCTCATCGAGTTCCTCCGTGAGAACAGGGACATCTTCGCATGGAAGCCATCCGACATGCCTGGTGTCCTGAGGGAACTCGCTGAGCACAAACTCAACGCCGACCCCAAAGTGCGACCTGTCAAGCAGTCGCTGTGGCCCTTCAATGAAGAGCGCCGCCGAGCCATCGCCGAGGAGCTGCAGCGTCTACTCGCTGCAGGCTTCATCCGGCCAATCAAGTACTCCAAGTCGCTGGCAAACCCAGTCCTGGTCGAGAAGAAAAACGGGACCTGGAGAATGTGTATCGACTACACAAGCTTAAACAACGCCTGCCCGAAGGAGCAATTCGTCCTCCCGCGGATCGACCAAATCATCGATTCCACCGCGGGATCGGAGGCGCTATGCTTCCTCGACGCCTACTCTGGGTACAACCAGATCAAAATGGCCTTAGAGGACGAAGATAAGACGGCGTTCATCACGCCATTCAGAGTCTTCTGCTACACTACCATGACCTTCGGCCTCAAAACGTCGGGGCGACCTACCAGAGGTGCATGGAGGAGTGCCTTGCGGGCCAGATTGGCCGCAATATCCACGTCTACATCGACGACGTGGTGGTGAAATCCGCTCGCCAAGAAGATCTACTCGCCAACCTGGCGGAAACATTCGCCAACCTGCGGAAGTACAAGATAAAGCTAAACCCAAGAAAGTGCACCTTCGGTGTGCCAACTAGATAGCTACTGGGATACGTCGTCTCCAAGCGCGGGATCGAGGCGAACCCCGCCAAGATCAACACGATCGCTCGACTCGGCAGACCCGAGTGCCTGCGCGACGTCCAGAATTTGGCCGGTCAAGTCGCGGCGCTCAGTCGCTTCATCCCCCGGTTAGGCGAAAAGGCGATGCCCTTCTACCACCTAATGCGCAAGAACCCCACCTTCCAGTGGGACAAGGAGGCAGACGACGCGCTCCACGCCCTCAAGGAGGTGCTACTCGTAGCACCGCCACTCGCCGCCCCCGTCGACAAGCAACCCATGTTGGTCTATGTCGCGGCTTCCGAACGCGTCGTCAACGCCGTCATGGTCGTCGAACAGCCAGAGGAAGGAAAGGAGCGCCCGGTGCAACGACCAGTGTACTACATCAGCGAAGTCCTCACCGAGTCGCGTCGGCGTTACCTGCAATACCAGAAATTGGTATACGCGGTCTTCAGAGCACAGCGGCGACTGCCGCACTACTTCCAGGAGCACCCAATAACGGTCGTATCCTCAGCACCGTTGCAGGACATCATCTGCAACCGCGAGGCGACCGGGCGATTCGCCAAGTGGGCCATCGAGATCGGCGTCCACAACATCAAGTACGAGCCACGCAAGGCGATCAAATCGCAGGCTCTCGCAGACTTCCTCGCCGATTGCCCAGCATCTAGAGAAGCTGCCATACCTCCACTACTGGAACCTACACTTCGACGGCTCCAAGAACGCGGACGGCGCAGGGGCGGGGATCATGCTAACATCTCCGAAGGGCGACAAGATCCGCTATGTCCTCTACCTCGACTTCACCCCCTGCACCAACAACATGGCCGAGTATGAGGCTCTACTCCACGGCATGTGAGATGCCAAGGGGATGAATGTCAATCGCCTGTGCTGCTACAGAGACTCCGACCTCGTCGTCGGGCAAGTCGCTGGCACCTGCGATGCCGTCTCCCCCACCATGGCGGCATGCCGCCAAGCAGTGGACCAGCTAGGTGGACACTTCGTAGGCTACTCCGTCGAGTGGATCGACAGGCGGAAGAACGAGGAGGCCGACGCACTCTCTCGCATCGGCTCGGCTCGACTCGCACCACCCGCCGGTGTCTTCCTCGACACCACCACCAAACCTTCCGTCTCTCCCCCAAGGGAGATCGACATCGGAATCCCGCTGCAACCAGAAGCAGCCCTGGTCGCACTAATCGCCGAGCCAAGCGACTGGACCGTGCCATACGCCGCCTACCTGGAGGGAGGCACCCTTCCCGCGGATGAAACGGAGGCCCGGATGATAGCACCCCACTGCAAATCCTTTGTCATCATACAAGGCGAGCTCCACAAGCGCAGCGTGATCGGCGTGTTCCAACGCTGCATTCAACCCACTGAAGGACGCAAAATCCTCCAAGACATTCACTCCGGCGACTGCGGCCACCACGCCGGTGCCCGCTCTCTGGTCGCAAAGGCTATGCGACACGGCTTCTACTGGATCACCGCACATGCAGACGCTGTCGACATTGTCCAGCGGTGCGTCGGCTGCCAGAAATACGCCAACCAGGCCCACGTGCCGAGCTCGGCGCTCAAGACAATCCGCATCACTTGGCCGTTCGCCGTATGGGGCATGGACATGGTAGGCCCCTTCAAGAAGGCCCCCTCCAGCTTCACCCACCTCCTAGTCGCAGTCGACAAATTCACAAAATGGGTGGAGGCCAAGCCAGTCCGCAAGTGCGACGGGAAGACCGCCACCAAGTTCCTATGTGAGCTCATCTATCGTTACATGTTCCCAAATAGCATCATCACGGACAACGGCACCAACTTCGCCAAAGGAGCCATGGCCGAGTTCAGCGAGGAACACCACATTCGACTCGACCTCGCCTCAGTCGCTCACCCAGAGTCCAATGGCCAGGCAGAATGAGACAATCAGAGCATCCTCCATGGCCTGAAGCCACGGCTACAAGTCCCACTCGAGTGCACCGCCGGGTGCTGGGTCGAGGAGCTACCTTCCATCATCTAGGGCATCCGCACCTCCGTCAACAGGTCGACAGGATTCACCCCCTTCTTCATGGTTTACGGCGCCGAGGCAGTCATGCCAACCGACCTCGAGCACGACTCACCAAGGGTGGTCAACTATACAGAGGCCACAAACGAACTCGCACGCCAAGATGGAGTCGACCAGCTCGACGAGGCACGCGATCTAGCTCGCTCCCGCACTGCCATCTACCAGTAAGGGCTCCGCCGCTACCATAGCCGGCGAGTAAGGACTCGCACTTTCCAGGAAGGCGACCTGGTACTGCGCCTAATCCAGGACAAGAAAGGCATGCACAAGCTCTCCCCCCCTTGGGAGGGACCATCCGCCATCGGGCGAGTCCTGGGAAACAACGCCTGCTACCTCATCGACGTCCGAGGAGACGGAAAACTCGACGTCAAGCGGCCATGGAATGTAAACCTCCTACAGAAGTTCTACTCCTAGAACTCCATACATGTACTCCCCACCCGCTATGAAATAAAACAGATTGGTTACCGAAAATTGTTTCTACTCTCCGTGTCTTGTGTCACTCGCACTCGTAATAATAGCGTTACGCTATTCACAGAAGTCAACCTCTAGTAAAGCGACCGGCACGGCCAAGTAAGTGCGGTACGAGGGCACTGGGAAACCCAAGGCCTCGTAATGTCCACGAAAAATGCTAACCCGGAGCCCCATTGGAGTCGCCTAGCTCGACAGGCTCCCTGAGCCAAGACAACTGCATTCGCTCCTCACAGCGACCAAGTCCTCCGCATCCTTGGCGCAGCGACTCGAACAGCTAAGTACCACGCTCGGGGACTGACACCCAGCCAAATATGAGCGACTAGGGAAAAACACCAAGTATGAGAGCATGCCCAGGACTCGCCATGCGACTGATCCTCTGGATCAGGCAGGAGTGACGCGCTTACAATAACGCGCTTAGTCCTCACCTACCTTGGGCCTGCGACTAGAACCACCAAGTACCACGCTCGGGGACTCGGCAACCCGACCTCGTTCGCGCCCAGGAAAACGGTCAAGTAAAGAGCACCCCTGGGAGTCGCCATGCAACTGGCTCTCCGAGCTATGGCGAGTCGACCTTAACTCATTAAAAATTAACAAACATATAATAACGAGGTAAACCCCATAAAAAGGGCGGAAGCGCTCGGGGACTCGCTCAATCAACATCCAAAATCGCAAAACGACTGACAAAATAACACGAGTTTCCTTTATAGCAGCACAAATTGTTCCACATACAAGGAAAGTTACATAGTTATCTCGTACTAATGCCCAGGGGCACAACACTTTTACTCCGCAGGTTTTGATGCAGACGCGCCGCCGTCCCTGCGGCTGCGGATGAAGGGCACATACGGGTTGGACGGGTACGTCGTCAGCTCGTCCGCCATCGCCGCACGGAACGGCTGCTCGACCTTGAAGTCCCGATGCTTTGGTTCAGGATCATTGGGAGCAACAATCGTCTCCTGATAGGGGATGAGGTCGCCCATCGCCCAAACGCGATCGGAGTACACCGCGGCCCGGTCCATCAGCTTCAGCACCTCGGCAATCTCCACCGAGCCCGTCGACAAGGGGTAGCCGCTCGTGACATCATCGAGGTCGAAATCCTCCGGGAAGTGGGCAAGCCCAAGGCTGAGCGCCGTCGCTGCCCCGCGCCGGAAGGCCGACCATGTCATGAACTCGACGACCGACGGAGCCTTTTACAGGTAGCGCCATACCTCGACAAGGTCGCTGGGGATCACCTCCGTGGGCGATATCTCCTGAAGATATGCTCGAAGGCAAGTTGCTGACAACGCGGCCGAGTCGACCAGGGTGGTCACGCACTGCCGCGCGTCATATGACTGCGCTTCTTCCACGTCATCAGTAATCCGTCCTGCAACACATCAACAAGCAGTAATCAAAATATCGACATCACAATACAGTTAGTGCCGCCGGAAATTGGCTGAAGGAGAGTTTACCAATTAGAGGGCAGCAGAGGTCCGTGATGAAACTTTGAAGAGAAGAAAGGTCGTTCTGCAGCCCAGCTGCAAGCACATCAGATACTTTCCGCTCTTCAGCGACAGAAGTAACAGCAGCTTTCGCTCGCCCCTCCACCGATCTCGCTTCCGCCCTCGCCTCCTTGAGCTCACGCTCTAGGTCAGCGACTCGCTTTTCTGCCGTGTTCGAAGCGGACTGAGCTGCCGTCAAGTCACCCACCGGGACAAGGCCTCGGCGGGCCTCCTTCACCTCGGCCGCAACTGCTTGAAGCCCCGTGTTCGTCTCTTGGATGGCAACGATCTCCTTCTCCAAGCGACACTTCGCAGCAAGACGTTCGGCCGACTCGCGCTGCAGGCTCTGCGCACACACTACATCGTCAACAACAAACAGTTCATAAGTGCCCACCCGCTGAAATTCAGCGACTAGGCACTCGGGGACTGGACAATGAAATTCCTCAGTGCCCATCCGCTGAGATTCAGCGACTAGGCACTTGGGGACTGGATGATATAAAAACATTAAGAATCCGACCACTGAAATTCAGTGGCCCGATCCTCGGGGACTGGACATACCTGGATGGCAGCGCCTAGCATGCCGTGAAGCTCCAGCGCATCCACAGTCGCAAGCACGACCGGAGTATGGCCGCGATGCTGCTCAACCTCCGCCTCGGCGACCCCAGGCATCCGGCTCGCTGGCGCCGAGGTACTCGCTGCGGCCGCCTTCGCCATGAAGCAAGGGAAGGTTGCTGCAGATGCCGCTGCGCCACTCGGAGTCGGCTCGGCCACATCGGGTGCGTCTGCAATCACCATATGCTGCAACCCAACACCCTCCTCTGTCTTCGAGGCCACTTCCGCTGCAGTCGGAAGAGCGCTCGGAGCAACCGCCGGATCATCAAATACTGTGACGACTTCGTCGCCTTTCGTCCTCTTGACGCCTTCGGCGGGAGCAGCGACCTTGTCGGCTTTCTTCTTCCACAAGGAATCTGCTGACACGTCGGTGGCGACTGGCGGAACCTTGGCCATAGAAGGATGGCCGATCTTTTTAACACCAGTCCTGTGAAACAGTTTTATGAATAAGACTGTCCGATTAAAACGAAAAATAAGCAGATGAGTAAAGGACAGAGCAGCACTCACTTGGCGACTGGTATGAACCGTAGACCGGTGCGGATGCTAGCCGACTTCTCCAGTTCGGGCCCCAACTTCCGAGTGAGTCCCGTCTCGAACACATCGTGTGCCCAAGACACTGACGGCTTCTTCGAGGATGAAGCCACGGCAGGAGCCTCCGTGGTAATTGCTGCGGGAGCCTCCCTTGGTGGCGAGGCCCCTACGGCTGGAGCGGCCCCCAAACTAACGACTAGGACAAATAGCGGTGGTAACGACGCCAACGGTGCTTCGTCCCTGGGGGCGGCAGCGCCTGTTGCCGCGGTGGCATGTGTTGTTGCGTCCTCAGCTGAGCTGGTGGCGTCGGAGCTGTTCGCAGATCGGGGCGGAGATATCGGCTTCGCTGGCTTTGTTTTCTTCTTCGGTGGAGCTTTCTTCTTCTTCGACGGTGTGGACTCGCGATGTGAGGTGTGTTCGGGAAGCTCGTCGTCGTCATCGTCGTGGGGCTCGAGGCTCTTGCTCGCTTCGAGCTCACGCTGGTGTTGCCCACGAGTTTTGCGAACCGTGGGGCAGCAACCTCCACGGGCTCGTCATCTTCGCCGTCGTCGTTGCCTCCGTCGCTCTCGGTGTTACCTTTGGCGGGCGATGATTCGCTTCCGTCCTGGATGGACGAGCTCGAGTTCTCGTCATCTGCGGGTGGAAGCCACCCTTCCACCACTTGGAACAACTGCAACAAGAGCAAACAATGTTAGCACGACCGCGAATGCACAAGCTGCGACTGCGAGTGTTAACGGAATGGCCGCTTACCGTTGGAGCTGGGCAGCTTGCAGTATAAGGGGCGACCCCGGCCTTTGCGTCAAGGTACACGGCCTGGGTAATCTTCTTCAGGGCCTGCATATAATCGTTGAGTCTCCACTCAACGAGGCAGGACTTCATCGGGTCGTCCTTACCCATATACTCATACGTGTAGTGGTCGCGGTTTGCCAGGGGCACGAGCCGCCGCCCGAGCCAGCAGTTGTAGAGGTTGATGGTCTGGAGGCCTTTCTTCTTCAGGCCGTAGATGGTTTGTAACATTTTGTCAACAACCATCCGCTGATCCAGCGTGAGTTTGACGACCTGGAGCTGACGCGGTTCGGGCCGGTCGGCGGAGTACCTTGGAAGCGCCACTTCATCGCCTGGAGTCGACTCGGTGACGTAGAACCAGTACTTCTTCCACTCGTTCGCCGCCTTGGCGGGCAGCATTAGATCGAAGAATGATGCCTTCAACTTCAGCTGGAATGTCAGGCCGCCCGGGGCTAGCATCGGGCCGCCTGTCTCTTCGCGGCTGACTCTCCCGTGGAATAGGTCTTGCCACAGGGGAAAGTAGGGCCTGCAGCCCAGATAGCACTCACAGAATGCCACGAAAATGGCGAGCTGCTCGATACTATGCGGACCCAGATCCGATGGTTGGATTCCGTAGTAGGCACAGAAACGCCGGAAGAAGAGGGAAGTTGGGAAGCCCAGCCCCCGCTCCAGGTGGCTGGTGAAGCAGATGAACTCCCCCTCGCGTGGATCCGGAATCACTTCTCCGGCCGCGGGGATGCGCCATCTACCGGCGCGGAGGATCCCTGCCTCCTCGAAAGATGCTAGCAGCGCCTTAGTGCATTTGGATCTGCCCCATGGCTCGGTGGAGGGGACCATCGGTTGGAAGTTCGTGGAGGTCGGGGCTCTCTGGATTGTCCTGATCGCTGCCTAAATGGGGAAACAGAGATATGCGAGATCGGAGGAAGTGGAAGAAGCGTTTTCCCGTTCGCCTTTCGCCCTCCTTATATAGCGGTTGCCACCCGCCATTTTCGGGAGCCGTTACTGCGCGGTAATTACGCCAATATTACCGTTGGGTTACCCAACGGCTAGTTTGACCACAATTGACGGTCCAACTTCATCTAATCGACTTGTTGCTTCCAACGACTCGACGATTCGCCGACCTGATCACTATAACAGTGACTGAGCACTCGCCGACCCATTCGCCGAGCTGCGACACGATTGGTTGCCGTTAGTGCGACTAAAAATGACTAGTTCTTTCCTTTGTTCAGTAGTCCGCCGTCGATTCGACTAGGCGTCCGCATTGTACCCGCATACTCCGACTTCCAGCAAACACCTGCGACAAATCAACGACGGCCTCGGGGACTACTGATGGGGATATGCCTACCGGGGTATACCCAGCAGGACGTTTCCTACTGGCCTGAGCTGTCAGCGAGTGGGCCTGCAGGACGGCGACTGGATCAAGACTTGGCGTGGACTCAGGCGACTGGAAGCCGGAGGCCCAGAAGTGTAGCTAGGCCTAGTCAGACTAGATCATAGAATCTCCGAATCTTTAACTAATTCGGTTATGATCTGTAAACCCTAGCGATATGAGCCTATATAAACCTCCCTAGGGTATGTATAAGGGATACGTTCCATCATACACCCAAGCGACTCGCCGCCTAGCCGTCGAGCTTGCCGCATTGTACTCTCACCATAATACAATCTAGCAGGAGTTGGTCTTTACCCTCTGGGGGGCCGAACCTGGGTAAACCCTTGTGTCTCTGCCCTCATCTCGCACCGCAGATGGCTGGCCGCCCTTGCCCCATGTTCTACTACTCGCTGCCGATTGCAGCATCTGCCATGGTCATTCCCACGACAACAACTCTTCATCAATGTCTCCATTGAGGAACGCCGTTTTGACATCCATCTGCCATATCTCATAATCATAATATGCAGCGATTGCTAACAAAATCCTCACAGACTTTAGCTTCCCTACTGGTGAGAAAGTCTCATTGTAGTCAACTCCTTGAATTTGTCGAAACCCTTTTGCGACAAGTCGAGCTTTATAGACAGTAACATTACCATCAGCATCTGTTTCCTTCTTGAAAATCCATTTGTTCTCGACAGCCTTCCGGCCATCCGGTAAGTCCACCAAAGTCCATACTTGGTTTTCGTACATGGATCATATCTCGGATTTCATGGCTTCTTGCCATTTATTGGAATCTAGGCTCATCATCGCCTCCTCATATGTCGCAGGGTCATCAGCGTTATCCACCAACATGACATTCATAACAGGATCATACCAATCAGGAGTGGTACGAGTTCTCGTTGACCTGCGAGGTTCTGTAGTAACTTCAACCGAAGTTTCATGATCAACATCATTAGCTTCCTCTCTTATTGGTGTAGGCGCCACATGAACTACTTCCCGTGTTGCGCTACTCGCAAGTTCGAGAGAAGGTTCAACAACCTCGTCGAGTTCTACTTTCCTTCCAGTCACTTCTTTCGAGAGAAACTCCTTCTCTAGAAAGGATCCATTCTTGGCAACGAAAATTTTGCCCTTGGATCTATGATAGAAGGTATACCCAATAGTTTCCTTCGGGTATACTATGAAGAAGCATATTTCCGCTTTGGGTTCAACCTTGTCCGGCTGTAACTTCTTTACATAAGCTTCGCAACCCCAAACTTTAAGGAACGACAATTTAGGTTTCTTCCCAAACCATCATTCATACGGTGTCGTTTCAACGGATTTAGATGGTGCCCTATTTAAAGTGAATGCAGCTGTTTCTAATGCATAACCCCAAAATGATAGCGGTAAATCTGTAAGTGACATCATAGAACGAACCATATCTAAGAGAGTTCGATTACGATGTTCGGACACACCATTACGCTATGGTGTTCCCAGCGGTGTCAATTGTGAAAGTAATCCGCATTTCTTCAAATGCTCGCCAAACTCGTATATTCACCTCCACGATCAGATCGTAGAAATTTAATCTTCTTGTTACGTTGATTCTCTACCTCACTTTGAAATTCCTTAAACTTCTCAATAGTTTCGGACTTATGTTTCATTAAATAGATATACCCATATCTACTCAAGTCATCCGTGAAGGTAAGAACATAACGATAACCACCGCGCGATGCTACACTCATTGGGCCACACACATCGGTATATATGATTTCCAATAAGTCCGTAGCTCGCTCCATCATACCAGAAAATGGAGTCTTAGTCATTTTACCCATCAGACATGCTTCGCATCTTTCAAGTGATTCAAGAAGTCCATCGGAATGGAGTTTCTTCATACGCTTCACTCCAATATGACCAAGACGACAGTGCCACATATAGGTCGAGTTATCGCTCATTTTCAAATGTTTAGCTTCAATGTTATTAATGTGTGTATTTCCACAATCGAGATTCAATAAGAATAGACCATCTATCAAAGTTGCATGTGCATAAAACATATTACTCATATAAATCGAACATCCATTATTCTCGGACTTAAACAAGTAACCGTCTCGCAATAAACATGATCCAGATATAATGTTCATGCTCAACGCAGGCACCAAATAACAATTATTTAAGTATAAAACTAATCCCGATGGTAGATGAAGAGGTAGCGTGCCAACCGCGATCACATCAACCTTTGATCCATTTCCAGCGCGCATCGTCACCTCGTTCTTCGCTAGCTTCCATTTATTCTGCAGCACCTGTTTCGAGTTACAAATATGAGCAACCGAACCAGTATCAAATACCCAGGCACTACTACGAGTACTAGTGAGATACACATCAATAACATGTATATCGGATATTGATGTTGCCGTTCTTCAAATCCGCCAAGTACTTTGGGCAATTCCGCTTCTAGAGATCCTCTCCCTTGCAGTAAAAACACTCAGTATCAGGCTTAGGCCCAGCCTTGGTCTTCTTCGCCGGTGAGGTAACTTTCTTACCGCCCTTCTTGAAGTTTCCCTTTTTCTTATACTTGCCTTGCTTCTTGAATTTGGTGGTCTTATTGACCAACAACACTTGGTTTTCTTTCTTGATCTCCACTTCTGTAGACTTTAACAGGAAGAAGAGTTCGGGCAATGACTTGTCCATGTTTTGCATATTGTAGTTCATCACAAAGTTCTTGTAACTTGGTGGTAGTGATTGGAGGACACGGTGAATCCCCAAAGCATTAGGAATCACTATACCTAAGCTTTGAAGCTTGCTTGCGTGCCCAGACATCTTAAGCATGTGCTCACTGACGGAGCTGCCCTCTTCCATTTTGCAGTTAAAGAACTTTTCAGAAGCCTCATAACTCTCAACTATCGCGTGAGCCTCAAATATCATTTTGAGTTCATGGACAATATCATGTGGTTCATGGTTCTCAAACCTTTTCTGAAGATCCGATTCCAAAACATACAAGATAGCACACTGAACTGTGGAGTACTAATTCTTCCGAGCGAGGAAAACATTCTTTACCTCATCGGTAGCATCAGCTGCAGGCGGGTTAACCAGCGGTGCATCCAGCACATAGGTCAAATTACCAACTATGAGGACAATCCTCAAATTGCGGAACCAATCCGCGAAGTTGCTTCCATTGTTTTTCAACTTTTCTTTCTCTAGGAACGCATGAAAATTGATGGTAGGGGCCGCCATTGATCTACAACATATTTGCAATAGTTTAGACTAAGTTTATGATAAGTTGAGTTCTACTTAATTGTTAAATTAATCTAGGTGAACTCCCACTCAAAACAATATCCCTCACATTGTTTTAGTGATCACACGAACCAAATCCACCACATCAAAACCAATCATCACAAGAGTTGATGTAGCTTCAATGGCGAACAATCAACATGCTTATCATATCTACTATATGAATCATGCTTTACCTTTCGGTGATCTGTGTTCCGAGACCATGTCTGTACATGCTAGGCTCGTCAAGATCAAACCTTAGCTTCTGCATGAGCAAATCTGGCTTGCTCACGTTGTATACCCTCGCAGAATCTAACACACCCGATCATCACGTGGTGCTTCAAAACAATGAGCTTTAGAAACGGTGCTTACTAAGGATGAACACTTTAAAAACTTGAAATTGTGTGCTTGAGGGATCATCTTATAATGCTACCATCGTGAACTAAGCAATACAAGATGCATAAAAGGATTAACATCACATGCAATTCATAATATGTGATATGATATGGCCTTTCTTCTTGTGCTTCCGATCTCCATCTTCAAGCACGAACATGATCTCCATCATCACTGGTATGGCGTCGCTTCATGGTTGTCGTCCACCAGCATCAACTATTACAACTACTTTGAATAGACACGCAGGTCTTAACGGAATTTAAAAGACAACCATATGGCTCCTGCTGGTTGCCAACTTACAATAAGGAACATTGCATACATCATATATAATCACAATCATGGCCATATCACATCACAGCACACCCCTTCAAAACAAAGTTAGACGCCTCTAATTTTCTTTGCATATTTTACGTGGTTTGGGGCTTTCAATAAGTGTCGTTCTAACTTACGAACAAGAACCACAACGTTGATGCTTGAACTATCAAGTGCCCATTGTAAATTGAATTTGTACTATGATGGGAGAGACAGACACCCGCAAAGCCACTTATGCAATACAAGTTGCATGTTAAGCGTGGAGCAAGTCTCATGAACGATGTCATGTAAGGTTAGCCCGGGCCGCTTCATCCCATCATACCGCAAGATGCAAAGTACACAAAAAGCAATTGATAATAAAAGCACCACCGCCCACAATGAATATTGTGTTCTACTCGTGCAACAGATCTATATATAGACACGGCTCTGGTACCACTGTAGGGATTCGTAGCATGGAAAACAAAAAAATTCTACCGCATGCACACAAACAAGCCAAGATATATATACTAGATAGTAGCAACGAGTCGATAGAAGCACTCACCCTTGAAGATTCCAAAGCGGTTAACGAGAGCAGATTCTCGTGGGTGATGTAGTCGTACACTTGCCGATCCCAAGATCGCGTAGACGATCCTTCCGGCGCTGCGTTCTGGCAGCGCTTCCACAGTCGGTCACATGTTCGGTACTCGATGAAGACCTTCCTCTCCCTTGTTCCAGCAGGCAGCAGAGGCTGTAGTTCTCCCCTCGCGATTCCAGCAGCACGACGGCGTGGTGTCGGAAGTAGAGGGAAGATCCCGTAGGGCTTCGCCTAAGCCGGTGCGAGTTATGGTGGATTTAGGGTTTCCCGTGATCTAGGGTTTAGAAGACCGGGAGGAGGAGGAGGTGTCGGCGGCGGCTAGGGCGGCGGCGACGAGGCGACGACGGCGCGAGGCGGCGGCGCGGCGATGGCTTGGCGGCGCAGGGTGAGAGGGGCTACGGCTTGTAGTGTTGGGGCAGCCCTCCCCTTCTATTTATGAGAGGGGGCCAGCCTTGGGAGGGGTGGGTTTTAATCCAAACCCAAACCCAAGTTGGATTGAGAGAAGGACTTGTTTCTTCTCCCACTAGGACACCATTGTTCCAGTTTGACTTTTCAAACTTCTCGTTTGACTTTCAGTTTAGAGCTTTAATTCTCTCTTGTAAATGCCCACACCAAGTGACCTAGGATATGATCCAATCATTCCACTTGCCCATGACACATTCATGGACCATTCTCCTTTCGGATCGGTGAACCTTCTAGAACCTTCTAGAACCTCTCCGATGAAAACATCGGAATCTTTCCCGAACTCCGGAATCAGACTTTCCTTATATGAATCTTATTCTCCGGACCATTTCGGATCTCCTTGTGATATCCCGGATCCCATCAGAGACTCCGAACAACATTCGGTATCCCTACTAACATTTCATATCTACTAAACAACATCGAATCCTTAAGTGTGTCTCCCTATGGTTTGTGAATTATGCGGACATGACCGAGACACTTCTCCTATCAATAACCAATAGAGGAATCTGGAAATTCATATGGCTTCCACATATTTCTACGATTACTTTGCGATCGAATGAACCACTAACATATGATACCAATTTCCCTTTGTCTCATGATAGTTTACTTATCCGAAGTTCTGATCGTCGATATCTATGCATACCTAGTTCAACCTCGTTATCGATAAGTACTCTTTTCTCGTTCCCGTGATATGTGATCCCTTATGAGCCATTCACATTCTTGCAAGCTAATTGGATGACATTCCACCCGGAGGGCCCAGAATATATATATCCGTCATATGTATGGACAAATCCTACTCTTGATCCATGTGCCTCAACCCATACTTTCCGAACACTCAATGCCACCTTTATAGCCACCCAGTTACGGTGTGGTGTTTGATGTCATCAAAGCATCCTTCCGATGATGGTGATTAGCATGATCTCATGGTCGAAGGAATTAGGTTACTATGTATCAGAAAGCTTATAGCAAACAAACTATTGAAATGACTTGATCTTTATGCTACGCTTATCTATAGGAGTATGTTCATCATACCATTCTCCTAATGATATGATCTTGTTATTAATAACATCTCAATGTTCATGATCGAGAAACCACGATCATCTATTAACCAACAAGCTAGTATTATAAAGAGGCTTTACTAGGGACTCTAATTTAGTTTACAAATAACGCAAGTATTAATGTTTCCGGTTAATACTATTATAGCATGAATGTAAACATTTATCATAAACACAAAGATATAATAATAACCACTTTTATTATTGCATGTAGGGCATATCTCCAACACAGTTGGCTGCAATAAGGGTAAGTCCGCATGAGAGTCCTTGGTATGCTGTTTATGCTAACTTTATATAAGTGTGGGTCATCCCAAAAGTAATGCCTTAGATCATAAAAGAATTTCTAGGGCAGGGGGGCGTAGCCGGGCCATAGGGGGGCACACCCCCCTAGGCGCGGGCCCACCTTGCCCCGCTCCTAGGGCAGGTGTGGCCTACCTGGCCAGCTCTCGACTCCGCCCTCTTGCCTATATCTTCCTCACGGAACCCTAATACTAGGGGGGCAACCACAGAAAGATTTCCGCCTCCTCTGCAGGGCGGAAAACACTGAAAGAGAAAGAGCTCTCCGGCAGACAGATTTCTACCGGGGAAATGCCTTCCCGGAGAGGGGAGATCGGTGATATGTTGGAAACGTATCTATAATTTTTGATGCTCCATGCTTGTTTAGTATCTACTTTGCTTTACTTGTCTACACTTTGAGGTGATTTTTACATGTTTTCTGGTACTAACCTATTAACAAGTTACAACAGTGCCAGATGCCTGTTTTCTGCTGTTTTTGGTTTCAGAAAAGTTAGTAAAGAAATATTCTCAGAATTGGACGGGACGAAGGACAAAGTCAATAACTTTCCGTGGGGAACAAGAAGTCCATAGGAGAGCCCGAGGGGCCGGCCAGAGGGGCCAGACCCCCTAGGAGCGGGTGGGCCCTAGCCCGTGCCTGGATAGGGTTTGGCCGCCCTGGCGGCCGCCTCGGTCTCCCCCTTCGCTTAAAGAAGCCCCTGATGCAGAAACTCTCAATACCCGATCAATATTCCATGAAACCGTCTGTAGCCGCCTCCACCATCATCCCTAGATCGGGGGATCTGAAGCTCTTCCCGGCACCCTGCCAGAGGGGAGATCATCCCGGAGGCCTTCTCTCCGGTATGATTTGTGAGTAGTTCCACCTTGGACTATGGGTACATGTAGTAGCTAGATGGTTGTATCTCCTCCTTTGTGCTTTCACGTATAGATCTTGTGAGCTCCGTTCATGATCAAGATCTAATCTATTTGTAATCATGCATGTTGTGTTTGCAGGGATCCGATGGATATAGAGATTATTATGTTAGTTTGATTAATGGTTCTATCTTTATGATTCTATCATGTCTATGTTGTTTTTGATCTTGCATACTCTCCGTTGCTAGTGTTTATCTTGGCCAAGTAGTTGCTAGTGACTCCAAGAGGGAGTATTTATGCTCGATAGTGGGTTCATGCCTCTAGTTTCCAAGGGAAGTGACAATAATATCTTCGATTGTAGATGTGCTTTTGCTACTAGGGAGAAAACAACGGTCTCTTGTTCATGGAACATGTGGACTGTTTACCTTACACACTTTGCTTAAAGCAGTTGTCTATTGCTTGCAACTTAATACTGGAGGGGGTTCGGATGATAACCTGAAGGTGGACATCTAGTCATAAATGCAGTTGGATTACGGTCTATGTATATTGTTGTACTGCCCAATCAACCTCATAGGATCTTTCTGGCTAGTAATTGCATTATTATGCCTTGCTCAGTTCCTGTCAATTGCCTCGCTATAATTTGTTTACCCTTCATGCCATGTTGTTTATCTAAGGAGAGCACCTCTAGTGAACTATGGACCCCGGTCCAATCTTTACCATTGATACATCTTACAATGTTACTTGTTTACTTGCTGCAAACCATTACCTTCCACACCATATGTTTAATCCTTTGTTATAGCAAACCGGTGAGCTTGACAACCTCACTGATTCGTTGGGACAGAGTCTTGAGTTTGTGTTGTGCAGGTCTCCATGTTGCTTTCAACACCTGTGTGATGTTTACTTCCTCCTTATGGTTTGATAACCTCGGTTTCTACTGAGGGAAATCTTGCTGTTGTACTCTTCATACCTTGCTCTTGGGGTTTCCAACGAAGCACTCATCCTCCCCCTTGAGTGTAGCATCAAGTAATTTCTGGCGCCGTTGCCGGGGAGGCTAAGGATGTCTTCACAAGGGGAGTCCTTCACTTCCTTTCTCTTTACTTTGTTTTTAGTTTGCTTTTCTTCTTTTGCTTGGTTTTGTTTGACTCTTTCCAAAAAACCCCAAAAAAATTAGTGTAGCTTGGTTTCCTTTCTTTATTCAAAAACACAAAAAAAATTAGTTCCTACCTTAGTTACTACCATGTCTGGTTTTGATCCAATCTCTTTGACACCTATGGAAAAGATCTTTACTTTTAAACAAAAAAGTGAAGAGAGTTTCAAAGAAGCTTGGTCTAGAATCTCTGCCTTACAAAGGGAAACTGAGCCTAAGATGAGTCTTAGCTTGGTTATGGATAGTTTGTACCGCAGTATTGCTCTTCATTATAGATATGCTTTGGAGCTGTGGCTGAAAAATATTTTTTTCTTTGTATTGAGGATGAAGGTTATGATGCTATAAGAAAATTAATCATGATCTATGATACACCTGGCAAGTCTGGTTCCTCTTTCACTAGTATTTTTGCTAGTTTGAACCATCTTGAGACCAGTATTGCTGCCATGAATAGTTTCTATCACACTCTTAGGGCTTACCATGATTATTTTCCCATAAATTCTGAGCCTTCAAATTGGTTTCCCACAATTAAAGTCTCAATAAACACTACACTCTTTGATGCTCGTTGTGATATCATGTCTGAATTTTGTCTCATGCCCAAAGATAGTTTTGATTCCTTAAGTCTTTGGGGGCTTATTGAAGGAAGAGAATAAATGTCTCTTACCAACAATGCCACTATATTACCCATTGGAATAGCTGACGGTGTGTTTACAAAAATCTCAGGGAAAATGGTGTGTACTGATTATCTTGTTATTGAATGTGTAGGCAAAGGACAGATCACACTTGGAAGATCTCTACTAAAACACCTTGGGGCAGTAATAGACGTGGGATAAGGCATCATGCACTTTACTCCCCCTGTAAGCAATCATATCTTCCCTAAAAAGAAAAAGAAAGGTAAGAAAAGAAGGAACAAGAGGGGCAATTCTTCATTTGAAAATACTTGATTCTTCTTACTTCTTGTGCCTAACTTAAAGGCGTTAAGGAAAAGTACTTGTTGGGAGATAACCCAAGAGTTTCCTTAAGTCTTGGAAGTTATTACTTCTGTAATGACATATCCTTATCCTTTTTGTTTGTTTTTTGTGCCAAGAATGACCTCTAATAAGAGGGAAGTAAGATCTGGGGAGTTGCTGTCCCGAAACAGATTTCTATCCTCCACCAAAAAAAATCGTGAGGAGGCTATGTAACTCGGATTGAGCTCAAAATTTAGGAATAAATCCCCCAGTATGTTCGATAACTTTAGTTAGTTCAACACTTTTTGATTTGAGTAACAGAAGATGTTCGAAAAAATTAGTTTCTACCTGCTGGTCTGTTTTGACAGATTTCTGCCATTATTTGCATTTGCTTCTTATTGTTTCCTTTTTGAGATATCTTCAGGTAAATTGAGTTTCTTTGAAGGAGTTACTTTAGTAGCTTGTGTTTTTAGTGAAAATACTTGCTGTTACAAAGCTTTTCCAGCAGTCTAATATCTTTTGAATAAGCTAATGTTGCTAATGAAGATTGTGTGAAGTTTTGTATGAAGGAAAAAATTTAGATGTAGAGAGAGAATGATGCAATGAGATGAAGAATGGACAAAATCTCAATCTTGGGGATGCCAACATGGTGTCACCCCAATAAATATCCAAGAGGTACAAGCGTCAAAGCTTGGGGATGCCCAAGGCATCCCCTTCTTCATCAATAAAAAGCTCAGGTCTGTCTAGACACTTCACTTTTATTGTTTCATGCACAGTTGTGTTGTTCTTGGAGCGTCTTAGTTTTCATCTGCTTTTCTTAGTTTGTTTAGTTTGCTTGAATAAATAAGTTTGGACCCCCGTTATCACTGTGTTGTTTTGCAAATAAGTTTGCTTGGTGTTTGGAAAGGAGTAGTAAGTTCTTGCTTGAAGTGCAAGAGGAGATTGCATAGACTGTGACTTAGACTTTAGCATGACATGCTAGGTGTTGTTTTAGCATTATGATTAGTGATTATTGATGTAGCATGTCTTGTTCCAAATAATTGGGATTGCTTAGTGTGACTTGAAGAAATTATGCGTTGTTTTAGCTTGCAAAAGCATAGTATTGTGGTATTCTCCTTTGATGTTTTTGCTTGGGTTGGCTTGGCACATGCTCACACCATGTTATGACTATGACAAGTCACCATTAGCCTCTATGATCATTTAGTCCTTGACTTGTAGTACCACTCTTTGCTTTGATTAGTTTGCTTTGTTGCATTGCATAATTATGGCCATTATTGCTCTCTTAGTTGGTTGCTCCCAGTCTTTTGCTAGCCTCCACTTGTATGAGTAAGTTCTACTCATGCTTCCAACTCCCAAGAAACCAAGTTATTACAAAGTGTCCACTATAAACTCCTGTGCATGGTGTGTTACACCACTCCAAAGTATATATTCTTGTTTTCATCTATCTTCCATTTAAAAAACTATTTTGTTATGTGAAAACTTAGTGATTAAAGCCCTCACGAACTTGATGGCACATTTTATTCTTTTCCCCTAATAAACTTGAACTATTGAGGCAACTTTGTTGCATATGCTTGCACTTATAAGTTGGGATTAGCAGAACCGTGCTGTCATGGGGAACGTTTTCAACATTGCACTTGTACTTTCTGTACTCCATTGATATCATGCTCTTTTGTCTATGGATGTTACCGGTGTGAAATGAAGTAGGAACTTGTAAGTCCATGGAGTTTGTATTCTGTGTTAGAGAAACGCATGGGCCGCTAGCCTAATCCATGCCTAATCATGGTGGAAACTTGCAGCATCACCATATTGACATCTATGAAGCATTCTTCTTATAAAAAAAAGAGAGACACATTGAGAAAAGAGGAAAGAGAGAAAAAAGCACCATATTCCCATGGTACATAAGCAGAATTGCTGAGATGCTCATTGTCTTCTTGCCTTGTCATTTTGGTTATGGGAAAGCTCATGTACCATGTGCAAGGGGTACCCCGTTGGCGGTTCTCAATGATATGCAGATACTTACAGTGACAAGAACTTGCCTGGGCCCTAAGTTGAGTATCCATGAGGTGTAGCCCTCATAGTCAAGGGACTTGAGATTGTCAACTTATACTTTGTCAAGCATATACTCCAGCTTTGGCACTTTAACCTTAACCACTTCAAGATGCTTATGATAGGGGCAATGAGGGCCGAAAGCTAATAAGTACCATAATTTTTGGAAGCTCTTTTTGAAACTTGTAATCCTTGCTTCCTTTACAAAAATGCCTTTCTTCCATCATTATTGAGTCTCCACCTTCTACCTTTAGGCACCATTAAGAGAGCATAGTTGTCATTCTGTGTGCAGTGTTCCAAAGCTTATTAATTGATGCATATTGTGTTATTACTTGTTCTTGTTCTACTTGTTTCTAGTCACCCTTGTGAAATTTGAAGGTGTCCTATGCATCCATATTGCTACTCTATGAGGGACAAGCTGATTGCCACTATGCTATGTTTTCTGTATGTGAAACAAACAAATGTTTTTGAATGCATGTTATTCATGATCTTTGTTTGTAGCTTGGCATGTTGCATGCATAGTTACTATGTCCTATTGTTAGAATTCCATTCTTTCATGCACATGTTTAGAGTTCTTTGATCCCATTTTTCAATGCTTGCAAATGGTTGGATCTTTATTGTGAGGGTGCATGTCACCTCAAAAATTATTCTTTTTATCACTTACCTACTCGAGGACGAGCAGGAGTTAAGCTTGGGGATGCTGATACGTTGGAAACGTATCTATAATTTTTGATGATCCGTGCGTTTAGTATCTACTTTGCTTTACTTGTCTACACTTTGAGGTTCTTTTTACATGTTTTCTGGTACTAACCTATTAACAAGTTGCAACAGTGCCAGATGCCTGTTTTCTGCTGTTTTTGGTTTCAGAAAAGTTAGTAAGGAAATATTCTCGGAATTGGACGGGACGAAGGACAAAGTCAATAACTTTCCGTGGGGAAAAAGAAGTCCAGAGGAGAGCCCGAGGGGCCAGACCCCCCAGGCACGGGTAGGACCTAGCCCGCGCTAGGCTAGGGTTTGGCCGCCCTGGCAGCCGCCTCGGTCTCCCCCTTCGCCTATAAGAATCCCCTGATGCAGAAACTCTCAATACCCGATCAATATTCCATGAAACCTTCTGTAGACGCCGCCACCATACTCCCTAGATCGGGGGGTCTGAAGCTCTTCCTGGCACCCTGCCAGAGGGGAGATCATCCCGGAGGCCTTCTCTCCGGTATGATTTGTGAGTAGTTCCACCTTGGACTATGGGTCCATGTAGTAGCTAGATGGTTGTATCTCCTCCTTCGTGCTTTCATGTATAGATCTTGTGAGCTCCGTTCATGATCAAGATCTAATCTATTTGTAATCATGCAAGTTGTGTTTGCAGGGATCCGATGGATATTGAGATTATTATGTTAGTTTGATTAATGGTTCTGTCTTTATGATTCTATCATGTCTGTGTTGTTTGTGATCTTGCATGCTCTCCGTTGCTAGTGGTTATCTTGGCCAAGTAGTTGCTAGTGACTCCAAGAGGGAGTATTTATGCTCGATAGTGGGTTCATGCCTCTAGTTTCCAAGGAAAGTGACAATAATCTCTTCGGTTGTAGATGTGATATTGCTACTAGGGAGAAAACAATGGTCTCTTGTTCATGGAACATGTGGACTATTTACCTTACACACTTTTCTCAAAGAAGTTGACTATTGCTTGCAACTTAATACCGGAGGGGGTTCGGATGATAACCTGAAGGTGTATTTCTAGTCATAGATGCAGTTGGATTACGGTCTATGTATATTGTTGTATTTCCCAATCAACCCCATCGGATCTTTCTGGCTAGTAATTGCATTGTTATGCCTTGCTCAGTTCCTGTTAATTGCCTTGCTGTAATTTGTTTACCCTTCATGCCATGTTGTTTATCCAAGGAGAGCACCTCTAGTGAACTATGGACCCCGGTCCAATCTTTACCATTGATACATCTTCCACTGTTACTTGTTTACTTGCTGCAAACCATTACCTTCCACACCATACATTTAATCATTTGTTATAGCAAACCGGTGAGCTTGACAACCTCACTGATTCGTTGGGACAGAGTCTTGATTTTGTGTTGTGTAGGTCTCCACATTGCTTCTAACACCTGTGTGACATTTCCGTCCTCCTTCTGGTTCGATAACCTCGGTTTCTACTAAGGGAAATCTTGCTGTTGTACTCTTCATACCTTGCTCTTGGGGTTTCCAACGAAGCACTCTTCCTCCCTGTTGAGTGTAGCATCAATCGTCGCCATCAATACCGTCATCAAGCTAGGCTTCATCAGTGTAGAGGTCCCAACCTGATAAGGTAGAGATCCATGTGTTTACAATGCTAGTCCCTGGATCAATAGCTAGCATCCACAGTATAAGATGTAATATCAAGAAACAAACGTCATAATACAACTTTATAACCAGGAATAAAATAATTCATTACATCTTACAGCTCATTTGGCTATCTCATTACAATGCAGCAGAAGTATCTATATAGCATGGAGTCCTTCATCTTCAAAGTTCCACAGGCAATCATGTTGGTTGTAGACTTGTAATCCTATTCAACACACTTCACTAACATCAAACAAACCTACAACGTAATAAGTTACAGCCACAAGGGTCAGTACATTTGAATTGTATTGGTAAGTGATACTATGGTAGAATAGTGGTATCTATTCTCTATATGCATTTGGATAAGTGGAGCTTAGGCTTGCTTTGCTCAAAATAAGGTTTTCCTTATAAGTTGAAAACACTAAATTTTTGTTTGTCAAAATCACCCAAGGCATCTACCAATAAAAATTGGTGATCCTTTAACCCTTGTTCAACCACAAGTTTTTAACTTAGAAATTGGGATGATGAGATCCTTGATAGCTTCCATGTCTTGATCCTCAAATTGTCCATTGCCGGGGACACGACTAAGTACTTAGATTTTACTCTCTCGAGAGGTGGTGCACTTTCCCCACAAGACTCGACATGCATCAAGACAAGATCTTTCAGAAGCCTTCCCTTAGACCAAATGGACGCGTTCCCAACCTATCACCCCCTACCACCTTCTGTCCATCTGGCTAAGTTATTGCAACCTATATGATCCTAGCAGAGCCCATATACCATGTGGTTGCACTAGAAGCTTCTCAACATTTGACATCTCAAATCTCTTTGTTCCTGGGTGGCTTTCCACAAGTGAGATACACTAGGTAGGCCATAAATATGGGGCCCTGTGTAACCACTCAACATAACCCATTCACACCATTCCACCCAGGTGATTCATTCACATAGTTGTTTTATTAAAAAACACAAGCCATAGACTTAGAAATATTTCATAGCATGATTATAATCCACCCTTGTTTTCTACTAGTTAGGCTAAGCATAATAGTAGCAAGAATCTTAACTTAGGGAAAATCTACTAAGGCATCATCTACTAGGATTTCCCAAGGCATAGCATACTTAGTAAAAATTCCATGCAAGTCCTACTCAAAATATCACTAATGCATAGTCAAAAAAAATAGGACAAAATGTATGAAGCACCACTTGCCTTTCTAGTATAGAATATAGGTTCACTCCTTGATCTTGCAATGGTCACACTCTTCAAAGTTCACTACAATTCAATCAAGTAAGCACATATTCAAACTAGCATTCAAACAATTCACCACATAAAATAATGAAAACAAAACAATGCATGCAAGCATGCAAAAGATTGTTTTATTGAAAAAGTGGTTTCTAATAAGGTTAAAAACATTTTAAAACACCTATTGGTCATTTATAATAGTGGCAAAAACCATTTTAAAACAAGTTAGTGAGAATGGCCATTTAAATCATTTTTGTTTTGCTAGAAATGATTTAAATCAAAGTAATAGTTTGTAGTGTTAGCCAAATATATTTTTAAACACAAATGTTAGTGTTTATGGTCAAAGTGTTTAAATCAATTCCATTTGCAAAAGGTTTTACTCAAATATTATTTTTAAAACATAATCAACATTTTTGTTTTACTAGAAATGTTTGTATTCAAGGAATAATTCCTTAGTGTCACAAAATATACTTTTAAATCCAAAAGTTGGTTTTTATGGTCAGTAGGTTAAAAAAACTATTTGCAAAATATTTTACTCAAAAATCATTTCTAGAATAATTTTTATACTCAAAATAGGCCTAGAAATGTTTCTGCAAAAACACCTAATTTTCCATAAGCAAAATACTAAACTAAGGGCATGGTTGAAAATTTCACATTTTTTGAATCCATTGATACAAAATTTGTAATTTTTTGGACGTGTAAAATAAAAGTTATGAATTTTACAAAATCATTCATCTAATAGAAATGTTTCTGTTTTTAAAACAAAAGACAGGCCACGTGTCACGTTCTTACTGGCACGTACCGGTTCGCATAGATCGAGCTCTGTGGACCGCAGGATCTTATTTGAATCGCACGACACAGATGCAATCATACCTCTTCGATAAGTCAATCTATCCTATCCTCACGATCTAGATCTAACGGACGCAGTTGATTCGGTCAGAAACTGGTGGCGCTGCGACACTCTAGCGATGGTGTTCCGGTGACTACAGGAAGCAAGGGAGAGGGGGAAGGGTCTCACCAAGTTCGCCGTGGAGTGCTAATGATCGAGGTGGTCGCCGTAGACCAAGGAGTGCAAGAGGTTGGCCTGAATCGCTCACCGGAGATGCTACCGACGACGGGCGCGCTCTGTCATCGACGAAGGTGAGGGTACAGGGCACGGGGAGGCAAAACAATGAGTGCGTTAGATGCGCGAAAGAGAGAGGAGAGCATGCGAGTGTCAACCAGAGAGGAGGGGGCGGTCAGTGCTTACGGGGAGAGGTCGCCGGAGTGGACGCAATTGACGGTGGCGCTTGGACTTGGTTGTTGCCGAGGCTATGGGGCACGCACAGGCAAGCTGATGATGCCGGTAGGTGCGCAAGGCGATGGGGAGTGCTCTCGTGGGAACTAGGGGCAGTGGGGAGGGTCGACGTTGCCGGAATTGGACGGGAAGCTCGCCAGAGTAGTGGAGGTTTCGAGCAGCAATTGCAGCAGCCTGGTGGCTTCGGTGGTGTTTGGTCTGAGGGGAAAGAAAGAGGAGGGCGAAGCGATTTAACGAGCGTGGTCTCAGGGAGTAATTGTCGCGGCATCAACGCGAATTATCGCATAGAAATTAGCGGTAGAAACGGCCGGGCAGAGGGGAGGAATTGGTCTCGCGGGTGGGGGAGAGGATGACATGGCTGCCAGGTTGGCGTGGGGACAGGTCGTCAGCGAGGTGAGGGGTTTGTGCACGAGTGAAGAACGTTTCGCGAGAGAGAGTGGGAGACGCCGGGTGGGCTCCTGCTGGGCCTAAGGCTTTGCTAGGCCGGGTAGGTTAGTGGGCTGGGTCTCTTTTCATTTTTTTTCCTTCTCTGATTTCTTTTTCTTTTTCTGATTTCATTTTCTGTTTTGATTTGAATCAAGTGATTTAAACACTCATTTATTTTTAAAACTTTTCCAAACTTTCCAGTATGTTTTTATACTGTTTAACAATGTATTTTAAATTCCATTTTAGAATATTTTCTTATATTCTCTTATGGTTTATTATCTATTTAAAATAGACATTTTGTCTTTATTTAAATAAGGTTTAAATATGTTTTCAAACTTCTATTTGAATTCCAATTTTTTCCAACCTTTTCAATAGTTTAATACTGTTTAATAATGTGTTTAAAATTCCATTTTAGAATATTCAAATATTATTTTATGGTTTTAATATTTATTTAGATAAGGTTTGTGTCTTTATTCAAACCATTGGTTCAAGCCTCTATTTGATTTCAAATTTTCATCAAACCTTTTTAGTAGGTTTTATTTATTCATTAGTGTGTTTAAATAATTCACTTTGAGTTATTTCAAACATTTTAGTATGATTTAATATTTATTTAAATGAATTTGAATATGGTTCCAAACCATATAATTCTATTTAATTATTATTTTATTCTATTCAAGTTAATTACATAACTTTTAATCCATTTTGGAAATTTAAATTATTTTTCCCATGATTTAATCAATCATTTATATTGGGGATTTTGTCTTCATTCAAATAGAATTGAATTTGGTTAATGCCCATATAATTTTATTTGAATAATCTTTATCCCTTTATTTTATTTGGATTATCTTTATTCCATTTGCTTATGGATTTAATTCAAGATTTAAATTGTCTTCTAAACAATTTTCTTGGGATTTATTATTTAGTTTAGGCAATTTGTCTTTATTTAAATAAAGGTGAATATGATTTAATCCATATGATTTTATTTAAATAATCTTTTACTCCTATTCATTAAACTTTTATTTGTTTATGGACTTGGCCAAGATTTAATTTGGCTTTTAAATATTCCTTAGTTTTTTATTTCTTTCTTTTCCTTATAAAATCTATATCTTTTTATTTATAGATCCAAAATTGGTGATTCCAATTTGTATAACTTTATTTAATATTTGTTTATCTTTATAAATCATTTTAAGATTATTTTGCTCACAATTTGCATGGATTTTAGCTAGGAGCTTTATTAGCTTTGAAATTTATTTTCTTTATCTTATTAAATTCATAAGTTTTATCCATGGCTCCAAATTAAGTGAAACCAATTCCTATGGTTTTATAATATTTTTATTTATCATTTTTGATCATTCAAAAATGTTTTTCGCTGAATTTTTATATGGATTCAATCCATAGTCCTTGAGAGATCTTGGAAATGATTTTCTTCCAATAGGGTTTTGGTTTATTTTCCCAAGTATTTATATTCAAGATTCTTTCCATGCATAAACTGCATTTGATCTTTGGAAGTGATTTCTTTCATCAAGATTTGGGGTTTTGGTTTAACTTTTTCAAATGTTTAAATTTCAAGATACATTCATTGATGAATGCTTTCACTTGATTGAATTTTGTTGGATTCCCTTTTCATTCAAATTTTGTTCAAGAAGGGTTTTGATGTTTTCCATTTAGAAGCAAAAAGTTTCTTTTCACCCTAAATATCAACAATTGTTTCTTTTGTCTATTTAATTTTCACATTTCAAAATTTGGAAAATTTTGGGATGTGACAATCGGGATCATCATCATCCACACCATCATCTCCACCAGCACCATCATCACCACTCCATCCCGCTCTAACAATCGTGTTGGATCTTGCATTAGTTCTTAGGGAAACTTTCCCAGTGTTAATTACTATTGTAGTTGATGCTTGTGAGTGGAACCATTGGATTATTTTTTTATGTTCATATTGTTATCCATCACTATATCATATTTGATCTTGATCCATATGATGCCTTGTGAGTATTTCGTTTAGTTCTTGAGGACATGGGAGAAGTCATGTTGTTAGTAGTGGATTTGTGTTGATTTATTATTCAATGGTTTTGTATTTAAGTTGTGGTGATATTCTTCCAGTGGTGTCATGTGAACGTCAACTACAAGATACTTCACCATTTATGGGACTAGGGGAATGCATTGTGTATTTGGCTACTAATTGTGGGGTTGCCAAAGTGACAGAAACCCGAACCCCCGTTAGGACACCATTGCATAAGGGAGCGTAGGATCTCAGATTTTAAGGTTGTGGTTAGGTTTATATCTTAATTACTTTCCTATAGTTGCGGATGCTTGCAGGGGGTTTAATCACAAGTATGTATTAGTCCAAGTAAGGTCGATAATTAGCACAGGTTCACCCACACAACACTTATCAACACGAAAGAAGAGTACTCAGCTATTTGAAGCGAAAGCACTTGACAGAATTCCCATGTGTCCTCGAGAACGTTTGGTCCTTATAAGTATTTCCACCGGCTTGTCCTTTGCTAAGAAAGGATTGGGCCACTTGCTGCAGTTGTTCGTTGTCTTTCTTACTTGAACTTTGTTTTGTGTATTTATCAGAAAACCCTTAAAAATCTGTTTGCTAAGTATTTATAGAGATTTCCTGCTCCATACCACTAGTCAACACCTTTTGCTCCTTGTTGGGATCGACACTCCTATTTATCAAAAGTACTACGATACACCCCCTATACTAGTGGGTCATCAGATAACCTGAATGGGGACTTCTAGTCATAGATGCAGTTGGATGGCGGTCTATGTATATTGTTGTATTGCCCAATCGAATCTCATAGGATCTTTTTGTCTGGTATTGCATTGTTATGCCTTGCTCAGTCCTGTTAATTGCCCTGATGTAATTTGTTTACCCAGCATGCCATGTTTGTTTATCTAAGGAGAGCACCTCTAGTGAACTATGGACCCCGGTCCAATCTTTACAATTGATACATCTTCCACTGTTACTATTTACTTGCTACAAACCATCATCACCTTCCACACCATACAGTTAATCCTTTGTTACAGAAACTGGTGAGATTGACAACCTCACTGTTAGTTGGGGAAAAGTCTTGAGTTTGTGTTGTGCAGGTTTCCACGTTGCTTGCAACACCTTTGAGACATTTCCTTCCTCCTACTGGTTCGATAACCTTGGTTTCTTACTGAGGGAAGACTTGCTGCTGTGTTGCTTCACACCTTGCTCTTGGGGTTTCCCGATGTAGCGCTCTTAGGCACCATCAGTGGGTCATCAAGACTATTTTCTGGCACCGTTGCCGGGGAGTGAAGCACTATTGAAGAGTGGAATTGGTAAAGGAAATTTCTACTATGAGTATTGTTTTTATTTCTGTCTGTTATTTTATATCATTATGGATAACACACTTGGTTTCCTATTTGGGAAAACTACTATCACTGCTAAGGTAGTAGATGAACCACAACCTGCTGAATTGGATCCTTATAAAATACCTACAAAAATTGTTGAATGTGTTATGAATAACTGCTATGTGGGAGATGGAACTATCCATCCTGGTGATCATTTGCTCTTTATACATGAATTATGCGATTAGTTCAAGTGTGCAGGTATTATAATGGATCAAGTTAAGAGAAATCTATTCTCTATATCACTAAAAGGCAGAGTTGTGGAATGGTATCAGCTGCTGAAGAATGGCCGATCTATTGAATGGGAGGAAATTGTACCTCTCTTTTATTCTACATTCTATCCTCCCAGTGAGATTCATAAAGATCGGAATCAATATAATTTTTGGCCTCATGATGGAGAGAATATTGCCCAAGCTTGGAGGAGATTGAAGTCACTAATGCTCAAATGTCCCATTCATGAGATCCCTAGTAATATTGTTATTAATAACTTCTATGCAAGGATTCCTCTTCATGATAATGATTTATTAGATGCTTCTTGTGCTAGATCATTTACACGTATGAAATAAGAAGCTAAATGGGATCTTCTTGACCGTATTCAGGAAAATACTGAAGCATGGGAGAATGACAAAGGAAGAAAAACAGGTATAAATTATGATTATGAATGCATTAAATCTTTTATGGGAACTGATGACTTTCATAATATTAGTGTTGTTTATGATCTTGATTCTCAAATTCTTGCAAATTGTTTTAAGGCCTTTCCCTCTTATCTTGATATTCCAAAAAAGGAATGGAACAAATATCACACGCCATATAAAGATATTGTTAATTGTGTTCCTGTTAGAAATATTGAAGTTTGTACTGTTGATCATATTTTTCCTGAACCTTATATTGAGAAAATACATTTCCCTTCTAAGCTAAAGGAACATTCTATGATAACTAGTGTGGTTAACAAAAGTACAAAGAAAGCTGTAGAACCTGATGAACAAATAAATGTTGAACTTGCAGTAGCAATAGTGAAAGACCTTGTCACTAAAAATGTAGAAGATGGACATATTATATTTTGTGAAGATGCTTCTAATATTGTTTCACATACTAGTAGAACTAGGAAAACTAGTGTCCCTGTGCTTTTTGTCAGGATAGGTGATCCTTGCTATTATGGTTTATGTGATATTGGTGCAAGTTCAAGTGCTATTCCTTATGATCTTTACAGAGAAATTATGCATGAAATTGGTCCTTGTGAACTTGAACAAATTGATGTGGTTATTCAGCTTGCTAATAGAGAGACCATATCTCCAGTTGGTATTGTTAGAGACGTGGAGGTTATTTGCAGTAAGATTAAATATCTTGCTGATTTTCTAGTACTTGGTTCAGCTGCTAGTAAAATGTGTCCTATCATTTTTGGTACACCTTTCTTGAACACTTGTGGAGCTATTATAGATTGTAAGAAGGAGAAATTTTAACTAAATTTGATGGAGAATCTTATGAGTTTAATTTTTCTAAATTTGCTAAATCTCCTTATGAAAATGAATTGCCTAATGAAGATTTTAGAGTTGAACAACTTGCTTCTATTTCTCTTGCTCCTAACGATGCTTTGCAGCAATATATGGAAGACCACGAAAGTGAGATCTTCATGGAAGAAATAAATGAGATTGACGAGATTCTTCTTCGTCAACCTGAGATGCTTAAGCATAATATACCTATGGAAGATTTGGGTACCACATTACCACCAAAAGAGGATCCTGTTTTTGATCTAAAACCTCTACCTGATGATCTTAAATATGCTTATCTTGATGATAAGAAAATATATCCTGTTATTATTAGTTCTAAACTTTTAGGAAAGGAAGAGGAAAGATTATTGGAAGTATTGAAGAAACACCGAGGAGCTATGGGTTATACTCTTGATGATTTAAAAAGGATTTCTCCTACTATATGTCAGCATGCTATTAATATGGAACCTGATGCAAAACCAGTTGTTTGAACATCAACGCCGTTTAATTCCTAAGATGAAGGAAGTGGTAAGAAATGAGGTATTGAAACTTCTTGATGTTAGTATTATTTATCATTTTGTTGATAGTAGATGGGTTAGTCTTGTTCATTGTGTCACTAAGAAAGGAGGAATTACTGTTGTGACTAATGAAAAAAATGATCTTATTCCTCAAAGAGTAGTAGTTGGTTATAGGATGTGCATTAATTTTAGAAAGGTTAACAAAGTTACTAAGAATGATCATTATCCTTTACCTTTTATTGATCAAATGTTAGAAAGGTTGTCTAAGAAGACTCATTTTTGTTTTCTTGATGGTTATTCTGGGTTCTCTCAAATTGATGTTAGAAAGCAATATCAAGAGAAAACCACTTTTACGTTTCCTTATGGAACTTATGCTTATAGGCGTATGCCTTTTGGTTTGTGTAATGATCCTGCTACTTTTCAAAGATGTATGTCTGCTATATTTCATGGTTTTTGTGAAGAAATTGTAAAAGTATTCATGGACGGTTTCTCCATCTATGGAACTTCTTTTGATAATTGTTTGCACAATCTTGATAAAGTTTTGTAGAGATGTGAAGAAACTAATCTTGTTCTTAATTGGGAGAAATGTCACTTTATGGTTAATGAAGGATTTGTCCTTGGACATAAAATTTCTGAAAGAGGTATTGAAGTTGATAGAGCCAAAGTTGAAGAAATCGAGAAAATGACTTGTCCTAGGGATGTTAAAGGTATTCGTAGTACCCTTGGTCATGCTGGTTTCTATAGGAGGTTTATTAAAGATTTCTCCAAGATATCAAAGCATCTTACTAATCTTCTCCAAAAAGATTTACCTTTTGTTTTTGGTGATGATTGTAAGGAAGATTTGGAAAATTTGAAGAAAGCTTTGACTATTGCTCATATTGTCTAACCACCTGATTGGAAGTTACCCTTTGAAATTATGTGTGATGCTAGTGACTTTTCTGAAGGTGTTGTTCTTGGACATCGAATAGATAAGAAGTTGAACGTTATTCATTATGCTAGTAAGACTCTTGATGCTGCTCAAAGGAATTATGCTGCTACTGAAAAAGAGTTCTTAGCTGTAGTCTTTGCTTGTGATAAGTTTAGAGCTTATATTGTTGATTCAAAATTTACTATTCATACTGATCATGCTGCTATTAGATACCTTATGACAAAGAAAGATGCTGAGCCTAGGCTTATTAGATGCGTATTGCTTTTACAAGAGTTCAATTTACATATTGTAGATAAGAAAGGTGTTGAAAATCCTATTGCTGATAATTTGTCTCGATTGGAAAACATTTATTTTGATCCTATTCATGTTAATGATAGTTTTCCAAATGAACAGTTGGCTGCAATAAAGGTAAGCTCGCGAGAGAGTTCTTGGTATGCTGATTATGCTAACTTTATTGTTTCCAAGTATTTGCCTCCAACCTTTATAGCTCAGCAAAGAAGGAAATTCTTTTATGATTTGAGGCATTATTTTTGGGATGACCCACACTTATATAAAGAAGGAGTGGATGGTATTATGCGAAGATGTGTTCCAGAATATGAACAACAAGATATATTGAGAAAATGTCATGGTAGTGCTTATGGAGGACATCATGCTGGAGATAGAACCGCACAAAAGGTTCTACAATCAGGGTTTTATTGGCCTACTTTTTTTAAAGATGCAAGAAAGTTTATTTTATCATGTGATGAATGTCAAAGAGTTGGTGATATTTCTAGACGCAATGAAATTCCTATGAATTATTCTTTAGTTATTGAACCATTTGACTATTGGGGATTTGACTTTATGGGTCCTTTCCCCCTTCAAAAGGTTATACTCATATTCTTGTTGCTGTAGATTATGATACTAAGTGGTTAGAAGCCATACCTACAAAATGTGATGATGGTGAAACCTCTTTAAAAAATGCTTACAAATGTTATTTTTCCTAGGTTTGGTGTGCCTAGATATCTTATGACTGATGGAGGTTCTCATTTTATTCATGGTGGTTTTAGGAAGACCCTTGCTAGATATGATGTTAATCGTAGAATTGCTTCGGCTTATCATCCCCAAACAAGTGGGCAAGTACAATTATCAAATAGAGAAATTAAATCTATCTTGCAAAAGACTGTTAATAAATATAGAAAAAATTGGGCTAGTAAGTTGAACGATGCTTTATGGGATTATAGAACTACTTATAAAAATCCAATGGGAATGTCTCCTTACAAAATGGTTTATGGAAAAGCTTTTCACTTGCCTTTAGAATTAGAACACAAAGCTTATTGGGCAGTGAAAGAACTTAATAGAGATTTTAAACTTGTTGGTAAGAAAAGATTGCTTGACTTGAGTTCTTTAGATGAGTGGAGAAGTGAAGCTTATGAAAATTCTAGACTCTTTAAAGAAAAATTTAAAAATGGCATGATAGGAGAATTCTAAAGAGAGAGTTCCATGTTGGTGAGAAATTTCTATTATATAGGTCTCGTCTCAGATTTTTTGCAGGAAAATTACTCTCAAAATGGGAAGGACCCTTTATTATTGAAGAGGTGTATCGTTTAGGTGCAATAAAAAAAGCTTCATTGAGAGACAACTCTACGCAAGTGGTGAATGGTCAAAGGCTCAAACATTATATTTCCGGAGATTCTTATAATGAAGATATTGATATTATTCAAGTGGTGACTCCGGAAGAATTTATTAAAGACCAAATTCAGGAATCCGCATAGTCCTTTTTCGAATAGGTAACCGTTTTGGTAAGAAAAAGTTCGCGAAAAACTTTCCAACTTATATTTTTGTAGTTTTTATTTAATATGGAAGATTATGAGTCAAAATAGGGATGGAAACGGAGTCCGGGGGGCTCACACCACCCCTAGGAACGGTCCCACCTAGCCATGCCAGTAGGTGGTGTGGCCGCCTCGGAGTTCGTCTCTGACCCGTTTTCTCCCAGTACCTTCCTTTTGTCGTTAAACTTTGTGATATATAATCCCCCGAGGTCTGTATATCGTTTTCTCATCGTGTTTTCGCTTCAATCTTTTTCTTTCAGGAGCTATTCTCAAGTTTAGAAGCACCATGGTCTCCGCCAACAACGACAAGGGCAATAAGCCTGCGGAAGATGATCTCCAAGACCCCAAGAAGGAGGAGGAGGAGATCGAGGTTGAAGTTAAAGAAGAAGTGGAGGAAGACCAGCGTCCGCACACCCACGCCACCATTGCAAGCATTGGAGGCGTGGCAAACCCTATCAAGTTCAAGACGACTGCACGGATAACCACTGGAGGGAGAGCTCCGCGTCATTGCGTAGCTCCACGGTCACCTCCACGGTCACTTCCTTCACGCATCAAGAACCCCTTCCATACTCTTATACATGAGCATCAATTCCAAAAGATGCCTAAGGGAAAGTTACCCTCCAATTGGGATATGCCTCATTCTAACCATGCATGGAAAGAATACTTTAAGGAGGAAGAGTGGGAAATAATTACAAGAGCTGGGACTCACAGCCCGACATGTTCATGAACTGTATTGAGCACAATTCAGTGATGATTCGTAATCTCACCTTTGAGATTGAGGATTTGAAGAAATTGGTTGAAAATCTTATCGAGAAATCACCACCACCAAAGGAGTAATTCGTTATCGGTTTTGGCATCCCCTTGGTTTGTTCCAAGCTTGGGGGAGTGTCACTGTTGGGGATATGCTATATGGGTATCCTCGTAGCATATCTCTAATCCGGATAACCCGGGTGGCCCACAGTTGGTAGCATGGCCCATCTGGGCAGCCCAGTTAGATGGATCTAGAAGGGAGGCCCATGCCAGATAAAGGAAGGCTACGAAGGAGTCACTGACATACCCGGAGCCTTGGAGTGCAAGACACGCTAGACTAGTTGTATGCAGTGTAGGACTTTGTAACCTGTCTGGATAGGACTTTCCCTATAACCCTAGGCCCTGGCGACTATATAAGCCAGACCTATGGGAGCCTTTAGGGCACCAATTAACTCACATCGTGCACAGCGAACCGATCCTTGTAACTCGGTGTATTATCATTATAGTGATTTATAGAAGGAGTAGGATTCCTCCACTGTCGTGGGATCTGAACCTGGATAAGCTGTGTTACCTCATACCCTTCAACCGTCTGACTTACCCCACATCCCTAAACACGCACTATGAGGACCCCTCCATGGCATACTCGTCGGCAATACCACGACAGTTGGCGCCCACCATGGGGCAAGAGGCGCTTCAGGCTCTACAGCGGGCGAGGTCCAAGCTCTTCGCGGGAATCGGCGAAATCGTAGACATTGGTCGTGTTCTCTTCTCCGACAATGTTCCGATCGTCCCTCCCGACAAGTTCTGGATACCGTCAAAGACAAACCCCACCCGCTGCTCGATCGTCCCAATCGGGGATGTCCACCTCTTCATCGGCGAAATCGACTCGGGCACTAGTTCCCTGGAAGTCGGAGGAGCGTCAAGAACCGCACGGACCGCCTACAGGAAGGATACGTTCGTGGAAGGATCGATGTCGGATCTCTCTTCGGAGTTTGCCGACAAATATTAGAAAAATTCATGGCCCACCCAAACCGCCCCTGTGCAGGATATAACGATGGAAGGTCGCTGCAAGTCCACCGGCTTCGCCCGTGGGTCTGGACATCAGAGATCCAAGTTCGTCGGAGTGGTGACCATCTTCGATCTGGCGCGTTGCATGCAGAGAGAGGGTGAAAACCCTTGCGATTACCTAGCCAGGTGGCTCCGTATATGGGCCGACCTGGTGCATTACCCCAATGATGATTCCATGTATCACTCTGTGGAAGGACTGGACCAAGGTACGCTTCTCCGACATACGCTAAGGCGGCAGCAGACTTCAGGATGCCTCACTTTCAAAAGCATGGTGAACACCGTCAACAACTACGTGGAAGCTGAGGAGGCATCTCAGACTGCGCTCGCACTCTTAGACGGCTCCCCTCCACCTCAGCCGCCGCCACCGCCGGCTCCGGTCGTTGTCGCTGCAGCTGCACCACCACCTCCAGTCATCATCTCTGCTTTCGCACCACCACCGCCCATCATCGAGGAAGCCCCGACACCCTCTGACTCCGTTCTTGACACGCTATACGCCGACATCAGCGTTGACTTGGAGGAGATAGATATCAGCCCGGAGGAGCTAGACTCTGCTATGCAGAAGATGGAGGAGGATTTCCAACGCGACGAGCAGGCCAATAACGTCGTCACGTCCCGAGAGGTGTTCGTCGCCATTGGGACTGCGATGGATGAAGATCAACCCGGACAAGCTCCGCCTAAGGCACTGGACAAAGGGAAGGGGCCACCTGTTGCTGCCGACAATGATCGCGCAAAGGTCATGCCCCCTCCGCCTAACCTAGTGCAGCAGTCACAGGAACTCAACGTCGGTCCGAGTAACAACAACACCGCAAACCCGCTGCCTCCGGCATCTACGTCTGCTGATGCCCAAATCACTCCAGCTGATAGAGTGATGTACGACAACTTGCTTGTCGAGCCCATGACCATGGCCCATATACGGAACATGGTCCAGATTGACGAGAAGCGCCAGTAGCTGCTAGAGGAAGCGCAGACCATCGCGGAGCAAGGCGCAAAGCTAGATCAATATCTGTCCGACACGCAGAAGTCAATAGAGAAATCTAGAGCAATGGAGGCCGAGTACAAGACTCTACTCAAGCAGCAGAATGCTAAGAAAGCTCAGGCTCGCGTCATTAACGATCCTGGTGTACGACGAAACCTAGGATGGCCCCCTCGAACCCGCCACAAGCCAAGCCATACATTGACAGCGAGGGCAGGCAGGTGATGCCCACCCCTATTCTCAACCTCGTCGTCGCCAAGACCCTTCTGGAGCAGGATAGATCACCCGCAATTGTGGTGCAGGTCTATGACCTCGTGGCCAAGGCGGTGAAACAGCAGGAAAAGGCCACCGCTCAGAGGCTCGAGTCTAACCCAGCGTATTTCCAATCTAGCCAACCTAAGCCGCCAAGGGACCGATCTCCTCATGATGTCAGGTCCCAGATGGGTTCATCAGAACAAAGACGGAGGGATGCACGCAACAGGAAGGACGCTATCCCCATATCCTCCGACCATGGAGGCAAGGCTCATCCTCGTCGCCCATCTCCACTGCCCCGGTCTCCCCGACATCGTGAAGACCCCAAGGCTCACCATCGCACGGACATGCCTTCGCCAAGGCAAAGCGGCATTGTCATCCGCGACAACACGGGGCAACCCCGTCATGATGGAGAGCGCAACCAAGGACACAAGGTCAGGTCACGTCATGACCCTCTGCGTCCGACAAGCAACCGCGACAAGCGTGAGGCATCGCAGGAGGGTAACATCAAGAAGGCTAACCCACCACCACCTCCACCTCCGTCGCCCCCTAGCAACCACCATGGTGGAGGAGGCCCGCGTTGTTCACGTATCCCTTCCCCTAGTGGCAAGAAGAAAAGAGCAAGCGGAGCCATACGACGCACGTTCATGCCTGGACAAGATTCATGAGGCCCGGGAAGGACAATACCTGGGACCATGTTGCTTTGGACCTGTAATACGGACCGCAACTTACCCCAAGGGTTTCCTGATTGACAAGACCATCAAGCCCTATGATGGCACCGCCAAACCAGCTAGGTGGTTGCAGGATTACGGCAACACGGTGGAGATCGCCAGGGGTAACCCCAACGTCCCCGTCAAGTACCTCCCATTGATGCTGGCGGGCACGGCCCGACAATGGATCAATGACTTGCCGGAGAAATCCATCTGCAACTGGTTGGACATGCAAGAAGCATTCACCAAAAACTTTGAGGGTACGTATAAGCGTCCCTGTACTATTGGCGATCTATAGTGGTGCGTGCAGGAGAAAGACGAGTCATCTTGCGCCTACCTCTCTTGCTGGCTGGATACGAAGAATTCTTGCGTAGGAGTGCATGCTCAGACCGCCATGGCCGCCTTCATCGATGGGTTGGAGAAACGTAAGTTGCTCTGACATAAGTTGAAGCGCTTGCAGGACAATCACCGGCTAGATCTCAACCAGATGATCCAGCTGGCTAGTAAGTTTGCGGCTGCCGACGATGATGCTCGCGACTGCCGATGACGATACTCGCGGCTCCCTGCCGGCAACGACCGTTCCAACCGAAGATAGGAAGAACAGCAACACAAAGTAGAAGAGCCCGCCAGAAGAAAAGCAAACCTCTGACATGGTCGCAATGACAATTGCAGGACGCGATGATGGTGGACAACGTGGCCAAGGACGGGAGGCTGGTCGTGGGCAGTAGCGCGGTAGTGAAACTACCCCGGCAGTGCTCCACGTTTCCCAGACATACGAGGAGTACCGTGATATTCCATGCCTTGTACACCTCGACGCCAACGGCAAAGCCACTCACACCAATCGTCATTGAAAGTTTGTCAACGATCTCAAGGAGGACCCAGAGTCTGGCTACAAGCAAAGTCGAAAGAATAGACCGCGAGGCAAGGGCAAGGGGAAGAAGAAGGACGAGGAGTCCAAGGATTCAAGTGGCATGGACGAGGACGTTGACCCCAAGCACGCCGCCAAGAGCGATGGCAAGGGCAAGAACCCCTTTGAGAAGAAGGCCCCCGTCTACCACACTTTCCTTGGCACCCCAACTGTCCGACAACAGAAAACCTCGCTGAGGATACTGATGGCCACTCTCCCCCCAGTCCCCCAGTACCTGTGCTGGTCGGAGATTCCAATCACTTGGGACAGAAAGGATCACCCAGACCTCATCCCTATGGAGAACCAGTAAGCCATGGTCATTAACCCCCTGATTGACGGCAACGAGTTCACCAAATGTATGGTGGATAGTGGAAGCAGCATCAACATCATGTACCTGGAGACGCTGCACAACATGAACTTGACGGAGGCCAACCTAAGGCGGACCAGCACCGTGTTTCATGGTGTAGTTCCTGGCCGATAGGCTCGGTCCCTTGGGTGTATCACACTCCAGGTCGCTTTTGGTGATGTTAAAAATTACCGCCAAGAACGCATGACCTTTGAGGTGGTCCCCTTCAAGATCATGTACCATGTCATCTTCAGACGCGACATATTCCACACATTCATGGCCAAGGCATGCTTCGTCTACAACAAGCTCAAGATACCCGGACCAAACAGCGTCATCACCGTATCTGGAAGTTTTACTAAGGCAAGGGACTGCGAGATTGGAGAAGCAGCTTTCGCAGAAGCTGTCCTCTATAGTGAAGAATTCAAGGAAATCCAGAGCAAGGTCGATGCCACGGAGATGCCGGCGTCAAAGAAGCAGATTTCTGACTCCGCCCCAGCTTTCAAGGCCGCCATCGAAACCAAGCCGGTGGAACTTGTGGTAGGCGATGCCTCCAAGACCACCGCCATTGGGACCAATCTGGACCCCAAATAGGAAAGCGCGCTCGTCGAGTTCCTCCGTGATAATAGGGACATCTTTGCCTGGCAACCTGCCAACATGAAAGGTGTACCTAGGGAACTTGCCGAGCACAGCTTGAACATTGATCCAAAATGCAAACCGGTGAAACAACATCTACGACGCTTCGGATATGAGAAGAGACGCTCCATAGGCAAATAGATAGTTAGGTTACTTAAGGCTAGTTTTAACCGAGAAGTCCTTCACACACGATGGGTGACCAATCCTGTACTTGTCCCCAAAAAGGGAACCAAAGAATTAAGAATGTGCGTTGATTACACCGGCTTGAACAAAGCGTGTCCCAAAGATCTGTTTTCTTTGCCTCGCATTGACCAAGTCATTGACTCAACGGTTGGCTCGGAACTTTTGTATTTTCTAGATGCATACTCAAGATACCACCAGATAAAGATGAGGAAGTCGGACCAATTGGCCGCTTCGTTCACCACACCTTACGGCACGTTTTGCTATGTTATGATGCCCTTTGGGCTGAAAAACGTAGGTGCTATGTACCAGCAGACCATGGAACGTTGCCTACACGATCAAATTGGTCGGAACGTTCACGCCTATGTGGACGATATAGCGGTGATGTCTAAAAAGTCAAACGACTTAATCTCCGACTTAAAAGAAACCTTTGATAATCTCCGGAAATACAACATGATGCTTAACCCAAAGAATTGCGTCTTCGGGGTTCCAGCCGGCAAATTGTTGGGCTTCATCGTTTCCCAGCGTGGAATCGAGGTCAACCTGGAGAAAATCAAGGCCATCATAAACATAAACCGTCCGACATGCCTAAAGGACATACAACGGCTCACAAGCTACATTGCAGTAGTAAGCCGGTTCGTCAGCCGACTTGGAGAGAAGGCTCTGCCGCTGTACAAGTTGTTGAATATGGTAGACAAATTTACCTGGATGGACGAAGCAGATGCAGCATTGAAGCAGCTAAAGGACATACTCTCTTCGGCGCCTATCCTTGCAGCACCCGAGCCTATGGAGCCTATGTTAATTTACATGGCGGCCACTAACCGGGTAATCAACATCATCGTCGTGGTAGAGCGGAAAGAACTAGGGCATGAGTACGGAGTTCAACGACCAGTTTACTATGTAAGCGAGGTCTTGACAGAGTCCAAGCAGCGTTACCCGCACTACCAGAAGCTAGCTTATGGAGTATTCCTTGCTTATCGGAAGCTAAGACACTACTTCCAGGAGCACCCTATCACAGTTGTGAGCAAAGCTCCACTGTCTGACATCATCAACAATAGCGACGCTATAGGAAGGGTCGCGAAGTGAGGCATTGAACTTGCCGCCTTCGAGATCACCTACAAGAGACGCGACGCTATCAGATCACAGATCTTGGTGGATTTTATTGCAGATTGGACGGAGATGCCAGATGCTACCCCTATGCTAGAGCCAGAATATTGGGTAATGCACTTTGACGGATCAAAGCTACTCAATGGCTTGGGGGCTGGTGTACTTCTACAGTCACCAACTGGGGAGAAGATACACTATGTTCTGCAGATCCACTTCGAGGCTACGAACAACATGGCGAAATATGAAGCACTCATTCACGGACTACGCGTAGCCAAGGATATTGGCATCAAGCGCATAGTTTGCTGTGCAGATTCCGACTTGGTTGCCCAGCAGGTGACTGGCACCTGGAACATGCGGAACTCTATGACGGCGACATAGCGAGACAAAGTGGACAAGCTAGCCAAGAGTTTCTTGGGCTACGAAGTCAAGTACGTCCCTAGGGAGCAAAACGAGGCGGTTGATCTACTATTTAAGCTTGGATCAGGGTGCAAACGAATTCCGCTTGGCGTTTTTCTAGAGCATATACGGACACCATCCGTGAAGGGAGCGGACCCCGAGAACCCGGATAGAGTTGAATCTTTTGTTCACATAGTGACAAAGGTCCCTCCGGCTTGGACAAAACCGTTCATGGAATATCTCGTGCACGGAACTTTTCCCATCGACAAGGTCGAAAGTCGGCAAATAGTACGTCGAGCAAAGGGCTATACCATAATCAATGGACAACTCTACAAAAGAAGCACCACAGGTGTGTACCTTAAGTGTGTTTCCCAGCAAGAAGGTATTGACATCCTTCGTGAGTTCCATCTCGGAGATTGCGGGCATCACGTCGCTCCTCGATCGTTGGTCTCCAAAGCCTTCCGGCAAGGATTCTACTGGCTAACCATGAAGGAAGACGTCGACAAGCTGGTTGAGACATGCATGGGATGCCAGTATTATGCTCGATAACCCCATGTTCCATCTTAATAATTGCAAACAATACCAATAACTGGGCCGTTTGCAGTTTGGGAGCTAGACATGGTTAGTGCATTACAGACGGCACCATGTGGGTTTATGCATCTGCTAGTAGCAGTTGATAAATTCACCAAATGTATAGAAGCTAAACCCATTAGAAAGCTTGATGGGGCAACTGCCCTTAGGTTTGTCCGGGATCTAGTGGTGAGATTTGATCTCTGAGGCACCCCGGATTTACGGTCCGAGAATACCCGTTATGGATGTAATTCACGTTCCCATGATCAGTGAGCCGTGAGCATATCCGAATAGTATCAACTTGTTTAATTTAGAGAAGATGAGATAAGCATTCTTTTGAGAAGCTTTTGAGGAAATAGTTTGCGAAAACTGGGGTTTTCATAAATAGGGGTTGTCCTGTCTAACGTCCATGCTAACTAAGGTCTCCTATAGTCAGGATGGCTCTGATACCATGTCTGAGGCACCCCGGATTTACGGTCCGAGAATACTCGTTATGCATACAATTCACGTTCCCATGATCAGTGAGCCGTGAGCATAAACGACTAGTATCATTACATCATCCTTACAATAACGAGTACAAACTTACAAAGGGGCCATTATGGCGATTACAACACAAGTAGCGGAAGTCTTCAGCGCGGAGCCCATGCCTTAACCAATAGGCAACTGGCTTGGAAGACGGCCTAGCTCGCATAGACGTCAGCACCTTCATCACTTCTTAACATCTGCAATCTGGCCAAGTAAATAGCCAGGGACAATGCCGGTGATTACTTTGAATGTACTCGCAAACCACCAAGACAAGCTAATAAGATAATGCATATCTGGCTGTGGCGAGATAGCTCTACACTATAGGGTTTCATAAATAGGACTTGATTTGTATGATACCATTGTACAAAAATGATACCATTAGATGGGTATTGATAAAATGAAGCCCACAAAAGTGGTTTCACTATTTTATCAATTTTCCTTGATTTATAATGGATTTTATAGTGGATAAAACTCTAGTTTTAGGAAATAATTCACCAGAACTTCTCTGGAGTTCCAAAAATTATTTCCTTGGGTGATTAGGTAGTATTTTATGGACTGAATCAAGCAGAGTTGAAATTAACTCAAAATAATTAACAGAATTCCCTTAATAAATTCCCAAAGGCAGTATTGGATAGGATTTGTCTTTTTCATCAGATTTAATCTACAGAAGCTTTTTAGTTGATTCCATGGACACATGTTAGCTACTGTGAATACCTTTCTTTATAAATTGGAATAAACCTTTTTGTAGTTACATAGCTACTTTAAGTATTTTACTAGTGAATATACCATGCACAGAATAGTTTAATTCACTAAAATTTAATAGAGACTCATAAAGTCATGAGCTGCTGGATTTAGGAGGATATGGTTATGTGTGATATCTGAGTGTTGGAATTAGGTCAAAACCTCAGTTGGTTTGACCTAGGAAATTTATTGAAGGCGCAAATGGCTTTATTTTATTAACTTTGTTACTAGTAATCTCGAAAGCATATTAAGGTGGGGCCAGTGGGACTTGAAAGGTATGGACCATACCTTTCAGAATAAAATGGTTTCTCTCCATTTAGATGTGTAGAATTTTCTAGAGAAATTGTTTAATGCACTGGATAGATCTAGGGGTATGATTTATCATGTTTATTCTAATGAATCTTTTGGTATAAAACCTGGTCTGCATGTTGGGGAAAACATCCCGGCACTTGAGAAAATTTAGATCTGGTAGTTTTGAAGTATTTTACATTTTTGTTTGGGATTAAACCTACTAACCATTTTCAGATCTGTTAATAAAGGAATAAAAGAAAGAGAGGCAGAGGGTGCCTGGGCAGATCCTGAGGGCAACGGGCCGCACTGTAGCACCCCGGGAATTCCTAACTAGACAATTGTGTGTTGTTTTATTTCATTACATCATCATGGTCATCATGCCACATTGCATGGATCATATTTTAAATTATTGCATGTGACATGTTGCATTGCATTTGTATTTTGTATCATTGCTTATGTGTTTGCTATCACCTTACTCTCTCCCTCTTTTAATATCCCTCTATTTTTCTACATCTAGGGAATTCCTTCTTGTATAATTGAGGGATCCCATATCTTGCAAACTTGTGTTTGGATTCATCTCCCTCTATCTTTGGTTTTACTCATATATCTAATTGTCTTGTACATATGCCCAAAAGGAAAATAATGTGGGCATCATCCTTCTTGTTATTCTCTATTTCCTTACCCCTATTTTAATAGCTCCAATTCCTCTACGTTTTAAATCCCTACAGATTTCCAAATGCTTCAAAATAATTTGTAAAGAAAACAAGACAACCAAAACACATAAAAGAAATGTTTTACTAGAATAAAACAAATATAGAGGTGAGAGAGAGAGGACAGCCCGTGGCCTTTTTCCCTGTAACCATCGATCAGCTCCCTTGTTCATTCCCTTCACCTTTGAGACCATACCTAGCCCAGCCCAACACACCCTGTACCGTACCCCTTCGACGCCATCCTGTTCACCGTCTTCAGCTAGCGAACTCCCTCTCTCTGTTGTTCTGACGAAGGAGCGGGTAGGCATCTGCCGCCGTCATCCTCGTCATCCTGCTGCACGACATGAGCGTGAGCGCCTCGTTCTTATTCCCCCAGCCGCCTCTGAGCCCTAGCCCTTCCCCTCTTCCGCCTTGCGCCGCCAGCTTCCCTCTCGGAAGCTACCGTCGCCCACCCCTGAATCCGCTCGCCTCCTCGCCACCATGGGCAGGATCGAGCCGAGCTGAGCCGCGGTGCCGCCTTCTTCATCTCTTTTGCGACCAAGCAGCTCGCCAGGAAGGATCCGGAGCTGTTGTGTGCTGCCTCTTCGTCGCCATACTGTACGTGTTCGAGAGCGCCATCGCCCCATCCTCGTTCATCCACCGCGGAGTCCGATTCCGGAGGGAATCGATTCGGGTGAGATTCAATTCCCCGTTTCCTTCATCCTTGCTTCACCTTTGTTGTTTAATCGCCGTCCCCGTCGCTGGAATTCCCGTGCGCGTGCCTGGTTCCTCAAGTTCAGAACAGAGGCCTGATTGAGCAGTTAATCTCGTTGGGCCTGTTTCTTAAGGGACGGCTCGTTGTTTTGTACAACAACCCCAGATTAGCCTAGTGGTTAGCAACTAGTCTCCCTCTCCCTTTGATCATGAGATCAAATTCCCACGACCACACATAATCTCAACGTCCTTTTTCTGAACCTGAACATTCAGTTAGCGGCTGCAACAAAAAAAATCAGATAATGCTTTTGCAAACCCCCCCTCCAGATTTTGCAGCAGGCCCCTAGATGTGAAAACTTAAATAACTAATTACATGCTTAAAATTTGACAAAACATTTAAAAATGAAAAGTGTATGGTTTTTAGACCTGAATTTAGAAGTATAACTCGTTTCATGTTTGAATTATTGCAAATACCTCAACCTAGACATTTTTGCCCTTTTGGTCTTTACCAATAAATAAATAACAACTTAAAATTTGTAAATTCAAAAATGATGTTTAATATATGTTTTCGAATCAGAAAAATGTGAGGAATCTGTTTATGTTATTTATAATATCAGTTGAACAATTTAAAATTTTGAAATAATTTAATTGTTAATAAATGCCTTTTATTAATAAATTCATAACTTTAAATCCGTAAATCCGAATTTGGTAAATAATATGTTCAAATCGATCAGTACGACGAGACCTCTCCAATCATGATATCCATGTTATCATTTGCATCATGAATTAAGAGCAGTTTTATAATCAGTATTGTTTATGCAAAGAGAACATGATAAATAAAATTGGAAACTAATTATTTCTTATTAATAATGCCTCACAAATGCTATATTATCAATGTGCGATGCTCCTAATACCTTTTGACATGGTTCGCATCATTAACTCTTCATATCATGCATCATATCATGATCATGCCGATTCTTCCGCATTAGTTGTAATTGGTGCATCGCTTGTTCCTTTTAGTGTTTGCTTCTTCTCGGATAGGACGATGAGATGTTGTGAGCTTTGATAAGTTCGTCGGTTATGAATCGTCAGCAATGTTTTCAGGCGAGCATCCCCTCTCTTTCTACCTATCTTACTTTTATAGTCTTTATTTCCTCCTGTTGATCTATTGCTATCTATGTTGCGATGCTCTAGTTTTCGTACCCGTGATATCCCTTGCAGCCTTATATTGCCTTGGACACATCCTATTACCTGTTGTTTGCTAGATAGTCGGCCTTGCGTGTCGTAGTTGCTTGCTCAAGTGTCGTTGCATGTCGTCAAGTACCACAGTTGTTGGAAGACTGTCATATGCTTTATGTCGGAGATGATCATGGCTTTAATTACTGTTTAATAACTAAAATTGGAGTAGGTAAATAATGCAGAGGCACCGGTGGGTAATAGACAATATTTAGTTCTTAACCGCTCACTGGTTTCCCGTAGGACCCCGAGTTCTTAACACCTGTTCCGAGATCGAGCGCGCTAACCACATGTGGGGTGTGTGGGCACCCCCATCGATTAGTACCTGATTTCAAAGTACTGTACCGGGGGCCACAAAGTAGTTTGGGGCTTTATTACTATCCTGTACTTATGCCATGCTTTTACCGCTTTATTTATTGCGTGTGGGCGCTGTACTGTTTTGGAACCAATGTGGAATGTTTTGCGATGTCGACAAGCCCAGTCACACTTTCGGGTTCCCAGTCGTTTACAGCCCATTGTCACAAACCTCTGGGTCCGTCTCGGAGACCGGCCGACTTCGTTACAGGTAGCTTAGTGGGGTGGCCCCTATGTGCTTACTTTGGGTCTAGGAAACGTCGTGTCCGAAACCCCGTCGACATACCGTTGGGTGTATGTTTTGTGATCCTGTACCTACCTGATCTGACAACAAGGGTGTAGGTGCGTGTGGAAACTTTGGTGCACCCCTGCAGGGTTAAATCTTTTCGAGAAGCCGTGTCCGCGGTTATGGACGACTTGGAGCACAGTTCTCGATCATAGACAACTACAACTAAAGTTTATTGTTATAATTTGACTTGTATCCGATATGACTAGTAATCAGCTTCACTACAACGGAATGGCTAATAAAAGTACCAACAACTGCTGGGTTTAGGATATCTCATGCTAATTGTATCTGACTAGTAAGTGTTGCAACTATAACGGAATGGTTAACTAAAAGTGTCCAATGCTTATTATATCAGGATGACTATCTATACCTGACTAGTAATTGCTGCAACGATAACTGAATAAATAAAATTGCCAACTGTGTGAGTTCCTCGGTTTACTTCCTCGTTTGGTCTCGAGGGGGAAAGACCAGGATGGGTATGTTTGGTGGTAGTATCAGGTTGGTTCTGAATAGGTCTTTCTTATCCCTCTCTGATAGCCGTCAGTTGTATGGAGTCTCTATAGGTTGTTTAGTGCATGCTGCGCTGCCGCCTCAGTCCACCATACCTATGTAGGCGAGGACCACCGAATTCTAGTCTCGCTGTCTTGGCCTCAAGATCGACCGCTCTCTTTTTCCTTTGCCCTTTGTCGGCACCCCTTTTGTTTAAGCAGGTTTTGAGATCGACGTCGTTAGCAGGGTTACCCTTCCGGCTTGGCCTGGGCAGGGTTATGGACGCCATTGGTTATTCTTCAGGGCTCTTAGCCCAATTTGCATCTTGTCCGTAGTCGGACACTATATCGTTTTTAAGGTGATTTGGATCTTTGTACTGTATATCTGTATTCTTGACTCATGGAGTCGTTGTTGAATATATCTGTCCTATGGGTTCCATCGTGAACTATTGTGTAATGGTATTACTTCGTTTTCCACCCGCACGCAAGTGCCTGGTGGGCACCTTTGAATCGTTTCTATGCGGGTTTGGCGGGAAGCGCTGAGACTTGCATAGGACCGATCCGAAGGGTGTTACACGCACCGAGGCAGGCCAGCCCAAACACGACCAGCGCGCGCGGGCGGCGTACAACGGGCGGCGGCCCAGCGGGGTTTGAGGCCCAACGGCTTGGGGTGCGAAGGGGTACGCGCGAGGGGTCTCGTTGGATCGAGGAGGATCGGACGTCCAGGGGCTGTCATCCTCCTTCGACTCGGTGCGCGAGGAGGAAACCCTAGATAGGGTCGGGGGAGGCGCAGTGGGGCTCACCGGAGGGCTGGGAGATGCCAGGGAGGGTCCAGGCGGACGTGGGGTGCGACAGCGATGTCGGTGACGGGCGGAAGAGGCGTTATTGGCGCTAGGGTTGGCTCGCGCAGTGGTGGCCGAAGGGGGCTCGTTGGAGCTCGCTGGAGAGGCCACCTGCAGTCGTTCCTACACCAGAGAAGGGGTAGGATTAGACACAGAGGAGGGAAGGGGTTCAGAAAATGTAACATGCAGAGGGAGGGGAGCTCAGGGGAGAAGGCCTTTCTCGGTTTTTGGAAGAGGGCCGAGGCTTCGTGTTCTTCTTCTCATGAGTAGGGAAGATCAAGGAGGGGGATGGGGAAGCTCTAGGGTGCGTGTGGGAGTGGTTGGGACCAAATGAGGTAGAGAGGGAGTGTTGAGTGTCCCGTGGGCATTATAAACCGAGGGGAGAGGTCTATGGTGGGTGTGGCTCATGGATGAGAATGGAGCTGGTTCATGGCCTCCCCATTGGGTGCTGAGGGTGGTCAAGAGGTTTGGTGGGGCCCTGGTTCATGGCAGAGAGGGTGGAGGAGGAGTGGGAGCTGCTGCCCCTTTTTAATTCAAAGATACTCAAGTCTTGCTCCTCTCTCTCTTTTACAAACTCTAGGAGACAAGTGTCAAGTGATTCTATAGTGCTATGTCGACCAGAGGGGGTGTGGGTGTTGATGAGAAGTACTTGACAAGTTTTGGTGCTGGTTTGGTTTTTGTTTGATTTGAGTTTGCATTGCTCTAGCAAAATTGGTTAAGTGGAGGTTTGTGAGTAAAGTTGAAAATGTTGCATTGGGAAAAGTGTGGAAATGGTATTGGTAGATAGATGGGGTCAAATAATCTTTCCATGATTTGAATGGGATTTTTCTGATGCTTATAATCCCATTTAAATGCACTTCTTCAAAAAGTGCAGAAATGGATTATTGAAGCTAAGATGATATTTTTACATTGGACAAGATTGGTTTTTGATGTGATATGGTCCTAAATACCATAACACACATTGGGAAATTTTATTGGGATTTTTTGAGGTGGAAAAGTATTTTTGGAGAATTATTTCTTGTTTCTGCCATTTAAGAAAAAGGGCAAAAAGAAATAATACAAAATCTCAAAAATATTTATTTTTCGAGTTGGGAAGATGTGATATGATAGATAGGCATCAAATGTGCCTTGAGTTTTCAAGGTGCTTTGTAGAAAAACAAACTTGCCTTTAAAGGCAAGGGTTTTGGGGAATTTGCAAGATAATGGAATAAAATAGTTTAATAATCCAAATAATTGGGAGAATTATTTGGCGGTGGTTATATCCAAGGTAGATGATGTAAACTTGATGTAGGCATCAAGTTCAACCTTGTTTTTGAAGAAAAGTGGTGAAAAGGGTGGAAACTAGATTCTTGGAGGATCTAGGGTTTGGTTATTCTGACGTCACCTAAACAGGGTTGGATTAGTGAGCTCAGAGCTCACCTGGGTACAAGGGGTACATGGATGGATATACAAAGTTATACAGATGGTCATGTAAGCAAAGTTTGGGCTTGGTTGCATTTGAGGTGATCTAGATGGGATGGCAGACTTTGTTGGAAATAAGGCTGCCATAACAGATACATCAGGTAGCCTCCTAAACCATGTGGGATTAGGAAGCACAAGGCTCCAATGGAAGCAAGTGAAGTGGGTATTGATAGGCCATGATAAGTAGATCACAATCATGCAAATAGTTGGTCAAGGGGAGGTGGCATATATATGTGAGCTTCTACCAAAGTAGGCAAGATGATAAGATTTGCAGAAAAGATTATTATCTTGACTACAAAACCATCATGGATGAGTGGGGATTAGAATGGCTTAGCCAAGGGTAAGAGTGGGCTTTGGTACTACTAAAGAGGTACTACAATATGGTTCAAGTACATTCTCAAGAATGCACATAGGTTGGAAAAGGTAGAGCTCCAAAGATTGAATCTAGATAAGAAATCCAGACTTAGCCATTTTGGCTGTTTTGGAGATTTTGACTAGAGTGCAAGTGTAGATGATTTTGAGAGGGTGCTAGGTTCTAAACTCATGATCATATGGAGGATGTTGATGTGAGGGATAAGTAGATATTACCCCTGCTTAGATTGGGTCTTCACTGAGTTGGAAACCATCCACAAGGGTTATCCTTGGATGGATGTAAGCAGGAGATGAGATGATCACTTGAGTGGCTTAGGATAGATTCAGACTTGGATGATTGCTTTGATATTGATGATCACAAGCCTATATTGGGTCCTAAGGGATGAGCTACTAGATTAGCTCACTCTAGTTCCTAAGCAAACAAGGCAATCATCAGATCAAGGCAATTTATCAGACAACGGATCAAGGCAATTCACCTTGTTACCTATCCAACTAGTACTAGGGTTACCATCAAGCCTAGCTTGAGGTAAGGATGGGTATTTTGGAAAGGGGTTTTGCTTTGAAGTAAGATAAGGATCATCTTGGTATTCCTACCAAGATTTAGATGAAAAGGTTTTGGAAAACCTAGAGATAAGAGTAGTTGAAGGTTCTGTCTTGAAAACATAAAGGAGAGTATATATATGTCTCCATAGTTTTGGCAATAGAAGATAGTAAAGTAGTTGGTTGTGTCAAAGTCATCTTGGCTCAGGTTTTTGAAATGCCCGAACATTTGAGAATATGAAAGATGAGCCAAGACATCTCTTTTGTAAAAATAGTTTTTGTAAACTAGTGTTGAGATGAGGAGCACATAACTAATACACAAGTAGTTGCTTGAGCACAAGCAAACAAGTAAGCACACATTGCAAGAAAAAGTTTTTGTTCCCCCTGATTTTTGCCTTTTGGACATTTAATCAGGGTTGCTGAAATTGGGTTGTTACAGAACTTTCCCCCTTAAAATAATCTCGTCCCGAGATTAGGGAGGAGTAGGGTTGGGGTGATAACATCCTCTTAACGATTTCAGGGGTGGAAGTTATAAGGCTCTAATAAGTTTTACAGGGACCCAACATGGTTACTCACGGGTTGGAGTTGAGGGTCTTCGGATTGGGCGATCTAGTTGAAACAAGTGGAAAAGACGCAGTCTTTTCCCCTTAGGACAAGTCTAGGTAGGGTTTTGCGCCGATGGGGTACTTCCTTCTTGAGGCGAGATGGTGAGTTGAATCTTTATTTCTTTGCCTCGTGGCCGACTTTTCTCTCTGCGGGGTCTTGATACACCGGGGTGTTGGCTAGATAGTCGAACTTGGAGCAGAGTACCTTTAGATTCTGGAGAAGTGCCAAACGTTGTTCTTCTTGCAGGGTTGATGATTTGGGTTTTAAGGGGTGGTCATCACTTAGTGCTGGCTAGTGGTCGGTTTCGGGGTCTATCAGGTTTTGGGCGGGAAAGACGCAGTCTTTCCCCCTTAGAGCAAAACTACTGGGGTTTGGTCTGATGCAACGGCATGGGTAAAACATGCAAAGAAGGATATCACACTTGCATAATATCCATACATTTAACTGGTTCAAGCCGGTCGGTGGCGGGGTACTTAAGGGTTTACAAAACAGGTCTGTGCCGTGGGGCGACAAGGAACTTAGTGTTTTATAAAACCAGTCTTGGGACGATACATAAGTACTACACTAGGCTAGTTGCCACTTGCGGGTGGGTCAGGAGACTTCTCTTTGGCTTCATCTTCATATTCGGGAAGGTGGGTGGAGGGTCCTGGTACATCCTGGGGCGGTTGGAAGATAGGTTTATACTCATAGAAGGACAGTTCCTCATTCTCCGTCTCGGAGTTAACAACTTCAGAGGTTAGAGCAACTACTCTTCTTTCCAGGCGAGCATTCGCGGCTTGTAGAATCTTATCTCGGGTCCGTAGTATGGCAACGTCCATCTGCATGAGGATGTTCTGACGGCGGGTCTTGTCGAGATCTTCTTGGCGGCGTTGCAGGAGATATTCCATATTCTCGAGCTGACTTCCAATGCAGCAGGTGAGGAAGGATTCGGTGGGGAGACCATACTTGTCGCGCTTCCCAAACAGGTGGTAAGGGGTATCCTTCAGCTCTTCTTCTTGGATCTTGCAGAGGCATGCCATGATTTGTTGTATTGCTCGCACGACTCCATCTACCCAGTTTGGGAAGGAGAGTTTTCGGATGCGAGACTACTTTGGAGGAGCGTCCAGAGTCTTGACGCCTTTCAGAGGTGAAAGGTTTCCCCGTAGGTAGTGCTTTCTCGGGGGAAGAGGAGGTTCTTGGTTCGAGACCATCAAGTATCTGTCGGTGTAGTTACGAGAGAAGTGGCCCTGGTCTCCACAGGTGTAACAAAATTTCTGTTTAGCTTCGGATCCTCCTGAGGCTTGCTTTGGGATCCTTACGGGGGCAGTGGTAATCTTGGCTTTTGTCTTGGTAGGAGGGTTGTCAAGACCACGCTGGGGCACTCTTGGCTGAAGTGACCCGGTTCATCACAGGAGAAGCAGGTGCCTTTCTTGGAACGTCCTTCTCTTGATTTCTTCCCAATGTTGACGCAGGGGAGTTGACGAGCTTTGCCAATCAGGAGTTGGAGGGTACATTTGGCCGGGACATGGTCTTGACCTTCACAGAGGAAGCAGGTGACTAGTTGGGTAGGGAAATCTGCAAGAGAGTGGAGAGCTCCACAATTTGGGAAGTTGCCTAAACACTGGCTAGCTTGATGTCCTTCTTCACCGCAACGGCTGCATCTTTTCTTCGGGACTCCGATCCTCGGGGCCATACTCAGGGCTTCCTGGTGGAGATGAAGTCTCCGGCTGAGGAATGGAATGGTGCCACGGAGTTAGTCCTCCGAGTTCGAGGGTAGCGGAAAAGGAGTGAGGTGTAATATTGGGTGGTGAGCTATGGTTGACGGGGACAGGTCAACAGGTGTTTATTGGGGTTGGGTGGAAAGACGCAGTATTTCCACCTTAGGGCTTTACTTGAGGTTGTCGAGGCTTTCCTTATGTGGCCAACCTACTGAGGAGAGGTTTCCGGCTAGGAGGTTGCGAGGGTTAGTGTTGGGGTTCTACCAACTAGGTGGTCAAAACACAAAGTATCGGATGATCCAAGGCAGACAAGCAACACATTCCAAACATCAATCACGCACATGTCAAGCAAGAAACGCATACCATAAGTACTATAAAGGTGACTACTCACCATAGAGGGAATCCTATTTTAGGATACTAATCCTAATACGGACGTTACGGAGGTCTTAACTTTTGTCTTGCTGTCTTTTGTCGTCGGTGTCGTACTTGATTGATTTGGGGATGGTGAAGGACTCCATAGGTAGGGAGATCTTGTAGTGTGTGTCGTCGTTGGTAGCTCCTTTGCTTTGCTTGTCTCAGTGTCTCTTCCTTTAGGGATCTCCGTCTTCATAATCTCCGAGTCGGACTTTGTTTCTGAAAGCGGAACTTTTGAAGTAGATGAGATATAGAGTAATCCATTTTCAAATTGTTTAATTCAGAGAAGATGAGATAAGAATTCTTTTGAAAATCTTTTGAGGAAATAGTTTGCGAAAACTGGGGTTTTCATAAATAGGGGTTATCCTGTCTAACGTCCATGCTCACTAAGGTCTCCTACAGTCAGGATGGCTCTGATACCATGTCTGAGGCACCCCGGATTTACATTCCGAGAATACCCATTATGCATACAATTCACGTTCCCATGATCAGTGAGCCGTGAGCATAACCGACTAGTATCATTACATCATCCTTACAATAACGAGTAAAAACTTACAAAGGGGCCATTATGGCGATTACAACACAAGTAGCGGAAGTCTTCGGCGCAGAGCCCGTGCCTTAACCTACAGGCAACTGACTGGGAAGACGGCCTAGCTCGCATAGACATCAGCACCTTCGTCACTTCTTAACATCTGCAATCTGGCCAAGTAAATAGCCAGGGACAATGTCGGTGAGTACTTTGAATCTATTCGCAAACCACCGAGACAAGGTAATAAGATAATGCATATCTGGCTGTGGTGAGATAGCTCTACACTATAGGGTTTTTTGAAAGTCCTAACATTGGCATCTCTATATATTTGTTGAAAAAAGAGTTTTTATAAATCATGCCTCCCTTTTTGAAAACCTGGACATCTCCAAATCCTTGTTAAAAGATTTAAAATAGTTTTGTTGGGAAACCCTTTTTAAAACCATATCGACCATGTTTGGTCAAAACAAAACTCATTCTTATCTTTCCTCATGACCAAGTCACATCCTTTGGTTCATCTCACATATCCGAAGGGTCCTCCTAGCACTTGCCATTCCAACTGTCCTTGACCGTGGACACGGCTATTCTAATAGATTACACTCTGCAGAGTTTGTGCACTTTACCCACAAGAATCAATACATCCATCAGGATAAAACCACGGCCTGCTACACACGGTAGACAGGGGCTCGGATAATCAAACTTACGCTTTTCATTTGTCCATCCCTAGCAACGGCGGCTTTTAGTTTTGGGTTTATCTCTCCGGTACGAGTATGGGGTACTACGACTCTGGTCCTTCCTTCCGTACTAACCCCTATCTCCAGACCGAAGTCTGGAAGATAGCAATAGTGACAATCGTACTACCTAAAAGCATACCATCCGCGAGAGACCCAATTGTTGCACCAGTGCCTTACCCTACAGGTAGCCTGGATTTCAAGGTATTTCTCCCCTTTAGCGAGTAAGAGCAGCCCCGGCTAAAGAGCACAAACTACGAGCTAAGCCCCAGCATCTAGGGTAATGTGGTTGCACGAATAAATCGTTCCGAACATTGTCTTAGAACATCCCATCCTTTCTCTTACTTAACTTTATCTTCATCCACCTCATATCTTCTTTTAGTAAAACTTCCATTTGGAAAGGATGCCTATTTCCAAGGGTTTTATTTTGAAAACTTTGCAGTAGGGTATAACCCAAAATAGTTTTATCGTTGAAAATCTGTGGGTTCCAAGAGGGAAGATGCTAATCATCTTAGCCTCGTTCTAAGGGGTAAAAGTAGGTGTAAATAGGGTAGGTGTCCAAGGGACACTTATTCATAACTTGGAGGAGCCAAGTTACTCACGTCTATTTATTTGAATACAAAACATGCCTTTAATCATGCAATTTATAAACGAGATATAAAACAGCTGATAAACGGGAGTAGGTAAATACAAGAGTTCAGGAATGGTGGCTTGCCTATGACCAGCGAGGTGTCCCTTGACTTCGTTAGAAAACCAGATAACCAATAATAATAAAAATAATATCCCGATCCTTCCTTCTTCTCGGCGTCACACAATCGCAACTATCTCCGTTATCGAGCATACATGCAAGCAAACCATAAACCAATCAATACAAGCTTACTAGTATCAAACCATACAGCAAGCTAAGGATAAATACATTATATGAGGCAGTGGGATGTGGGATGATGGTTTGCTGATATTAGCAAAGGAATTGGAGACATTAGGGAAAAATGATCCCTTTTGATTTATAGTCTAAGAACTTGGGGGCTTGGCGCAGAATCTCCGAGTACTTCATCACGGAGTCCACCGCCTTGATGTTGATATTGAGGGGCTTGGCGATCTCCTTGGCCTGCTTGATGGTGGTGCTGATGAAGTTGACGGCGAGAACCATGCATTCCTTTGGCAGAGGAGGCGAATTGTTCAAACCAATAGGAGCTGCATTTCCAACAAACAAAGGAGCACATGAGTTCAATAACATAGAAGTTCAGAGTACTTGGCTTACAGAAACACAAGACGGAGATTGCTTACCAAAGACGCTCATCTCCGCCTGCTGAAGTGTCTCCGCCATGGAGTCCCGCTCTTGTCGGAGAATCTTGTAAGCCTCAAGGTTGCGTTCATTCTGCTCATCGGCAGCTTTATTATGCTCCTTGAGGATCGCAATTTCCTCCTTCAGGCGGTTCATCTCCGTGTTGGTAGACTCTTGCAGGGCCTTAATGGATTCCTCGTGCATCTTCAGAGTGTCGGTTCTCTCCTGCTTAAGGATCTTGTTCTCGCTATCCAGCAACTCAATGTTCTTGGATTGCTCGACAATGTCCTTGGCCTTGGCGATGGTTTCTGCAAATCGGAGAAATAACAACACACGATGAGTAGTCAGAGAGTGATGGCACAAGACCAAGTTTGATTGCGAAATTGAAAGGAAAAACAGACTCTTTCTCTTAGTGATTTATTCCTTCAAGAAGGCAGTTTTACCCTTTTCAGCTTCCAGCTCAGCGCGCATGTTGTGGAACTTCTCATTGGCGATGCCTCTCCGAGCATTCCCATTCCGTGGAAACAAGATCAAAATAACTTAGTCTACTTGGAGCATCTTGCTGGATAAATATCCACCTAGAGGCTTGGGGGCTACAGTGAGAGTTTTTAACTCGTCAAATAAGCTTAGTCTTTCTTTAAGCATCTAGTCGGAACTAATTTTGTTTCAACTAGAGGCTTGGGGGCTACAGTATTGAAATTTACAAACACTGCGTATGCTACTCTAAAAGTATCTAGTCGGAATAATTCATTCAAACTACATACTTGGGGGCTACAGTGACAAGTTTTCTAGCTTATTCACTCTTAGAGCATTCATATGCAAAGACCTATGGTTTTCTGTCTAAATCCTCGGGGGCTACAGTGGGATACTGATATGAAATGCAAAAGGCAAGTAAAACTTACAAGTGTGATGATCTTGAGATTGGTGGCGCTCTCGGAAAATAACTTTCTAAAGGAAAGGATATTTCCTCGCAAGATATCCGCTTGCCTGAGAAGCTCCTCAAGGCCGCAAGTCGGAGAAGTTGGCGCTGCACCAGGAGCCAGAGTTGAGCTACTCAGCGTAAGCGTCGGGTAGACAATCTTTGGAAGCTCTATTGATGTCCTGGGTGCAGAAGCGCTGCCTTCGGCAGACATTCCGCCTACCACCATCGCCTTACCGCTACTAATGGCATCCTTAGCCGGAGTTTCAACCATTTTTGTCACGGTGCTTTCTTATGTTGCCTGCTCGTCGACAAGGACAAGATCCGCGGAGACACCTGGATCCACTTCCATGGCGGAAGGGCCAGATGCCACCTTAGCTGGAGAGTTTGTCGGTGCAGCAGCATGCTGGACGCTGGCAGTGGTAGGGGCGATGACGCGAGACGCTTGGTGCAACATATCCTTGATATTTTTAGAAGCCCCCAATGTTTTGGAGGACTTCTTCAAACTTAAAGTGCCCTTCTTCCTGAAACGTGCAAAAGTATAAGTATAGGAATAAGGCGAACAATGGACAATGTCGGAAGGAAATAAGCTTACACAACGGTGGGTGCCTTGGTGAATGGGATGCCGGTAATCTTTCTTTTCTCCACCTCCAGGGCGGCAGTGGACTTCTTGGAGACTCCACTCTCCGTCTTCTTCTTCTTGCCTCCATCGACAGCATCACAGGTGGAGCTCTTCCGCTTTCGTGCCAACGGTACATCGTCGTCGAACACGACGGTGACTTCCTTCATCTTGGGGTCATAGATTTGGATAGCCATGCTATCCTCCTCTAGACTTTTAAGCTGTTAAGTGAAATCCCAAAGTGTCAGATGAGATGGTAATGGCTAGACAGAAAAATCTAGAGTAAATAGCATACACGGAAAATAAACAGGTACCTCTGGGAACTTGCCCTCTATGAACATGTCATAGGTGATGGCTAATCCGCGCTTCTTGTCCTTCACCTTGACGATGTCCTTAAGGTGGAGCTTGATGGAGTCACTCGAGAAGTTGTCCTCGGAGATGCGGAGGATATCCTTCCTCCCTTGGTATACTGGTGCATCAGCTTTGTGCGGTGCTGCAGAGGCTAGATCCACCTGATGAACCAGCACATGGCTAGGTCCAACCCGGTCAGACCTGTCTCTACGAACCACTCTATCCGCCTTATGGCACAGGAAGCATCGTTGTCGGAGGGAAGGGTGGCATGGGATCTCCATGTTGGGGCTTCAGCGGCGGCTCCATCGACAAAGTTCGGGTACATTCCTTCTCGGCCAGACAGAGGGATATCTGGGCCATAGAAGTACGTCCACTGCCAGTTCTTGTAGGACTCATGGCCGACGATGTCGGGGAACCGCCGGCCAAGCCGGATCATGAAGATAATTGTTCCGCAATTCCTGAGCTCATCCTTGCTAGCCCCGGCTTCCCTTTTTACGGTGAAGAAATAGATAAACAGATCTAACCTAGGCCTAATCCCTAAGTATCCCTCGCAAAGCGCTACATAGTTGCTAAGTTCTAGGATGCTATTGGGGGAGAGGTTCTGAGGTTGAACCCGGTAATGGTTGAGGACAGCAAGGAAGAAGTCGGAGATTGGAAGGGAAACGCCGCGTACCGGTTGCGCTTTTAGGTACACCTTTTCTCCGGCTTGGGGAGAAGGAGTGACCTCGCCGGCCGGCGCCACCCGCCAGATGAGCCCCTCCGTCGCGGGGAGGTAACCTTCAGCAAGCAGCTCCGTGATATCACCATCGGTGATATTGGAGCCGCGCCAATCTCCCTTGTGGGAGTCACCCTCCTCCAGCGGCTCCAGCCCAGCTGGAATATGGTCGTCGCCGGTGGTTTCCACCACCGCGGACCGCGGCACCACCCTGCCCTCTGGAGGCACGTGGATGGAGCTTGCCGGCTTGGCCACGCTCTCGTTCGTCGCCGCCATGGACGGAGTAGAGCTGCTGCTAGCCATTGGAATGAGAGGAGAGAGGTGGCTGGGGGGTTGGGAGAAGTTAGGGTTTTTCGCGTGCGCGTGGAGAGCTCGAGGAGGTGTTCGCAGGAGGAAGACAATGACGCAGGGAGGAATGAGGTGAAAAGATAAAATCTGCCACGGTTGAAATTTATAACCCCCAGCGTCAAGATTCATGCAGAGTGATCGAATGGTTGCTCCGTGGACAACACGTGTGTGCGCGTGCGCGGAAATTTCGCCACGTTCCCAACCGCCATCGCCAACGGTTCGCATCCTTCGCGCGGGAAAAACAGACATCATTGTGTTCTCTGCATGTGTGAGTTACGAGGCGTCGCTGACCTATGGTCTATGTTGCTCTAGCTGACATGGGCAGGTGAGCCATCCCATCGGAAGATTCCGGCATGGACGGATCCAGTCCGGCTACAAGAAGAGTACGATGGAAGATTCAAAATTTCTCCGACTTACAAAGTTCAAGACGGAGAGCATTGCAGGGTTCTTGGGAGGACTACACGATATTGCTGAATGATTTGCCGACATTCACATAGACGGAGCATTCAACCTGAAGAGGCAAGATAGCACAAGATCTCGGAGTTCTTTGGGGGCTACTATTGGGGATATGCTATATGGGTATCCTCATAGCATGTCTCCAATCCGGATAACCCGGGTGGCCCACATAAAGATGGCTGCCAAGATAGCCCAGCTTAGATGGATCCAGAAGGGAGGCCCATGCCGGATAAAGGAAGTCTAGGAAGGAGTCACCGACATACCTGGAGCCTTGGAGTGCAAGACACGCTAAACTAGTTGTATGAACTGTAGGACTCTGTAACCTGTCCGGCTAGGACTTTCCCTATAACCCTAGGCCCTAGCGACTATATAAGCCAGACCTATGGGAGCCTTTAGGGCACCAATTAACTCACATCGCGCACAGCGAACCGATCCTTGTAACTCAGCATATTGCCATTATAGTGATTTATCGCAGGAGTAGGATTCCGCCACCGTCGTGGGATCTGAACCTGGGTAAGATGTGTTACCTCGTACCCGTCAACCATCCGCCTTACCCCACGTCTCTAAACACGCACTGTGAAGACCCCTCCATGGCGTACTCGTCGACAATACCACGACAGTCGCGGTATCACATCATTATCTTTTATCTTTTTACCTTTTTAGTAGAGTCATATCATGAGTAAAGAAGTTATCATATGGGATGGTTTGCAGTGTGGAAGTATCTCTCCTTTAGTTGGTTATTCATGTATCCCTTGGTGTGAGTGCCATTATGGAATATTAATGAGAAGTTTTATCATTTACTTTTTGCACATCTTATTTTAGTTTGCATTTTATATTATATGATTGATCTTGTTGTTAGTATTGGTATCACTTTGGGAGCATCAAGTAAATTTAGTTGGTTTTGGCAAACTTAGCCTTGGTCAGCAGCAACAATATTTTGAGGTTTGAGTAGAAAAGAGAAAAAGTACTTTTAGATATATTATTTCATTATCTTTCTTTCTTGATTGGCTCATAAGCTTAGTATTCTCAAGTTAAGATTATTTGTGCTTCCAAGGAAGATTGCATGATTGTTTCTATCACATGTATGTTTGCTTGTTTCACTCAACTCTTATGCTTGCTACCTAACCTTGCTAGCCAAAAGCCTGTACTGAGAGGGAATGCTTCTCGTGCATCCAAACCTTGAACCAAAATCTATGCCATTTGTGTCCACATTATCCACCTATTAGCATCGTTGCTATTCCAAGTAAATTCTTGAGTTTTATCTATCTTCCAAATTAAAAAAATTGTTATGAGAAAATTAGTTAGTAAAGCTCTCACGAACTTGATGGCACACTTTATTTTCTTGCACTTAATAAATTTGAACCATTGTGACCATCTATGATGATTATATGCTTGCAAATTGTAAGTTGAGAGTTAGTAAAACCATGTTGTCATGGGGCACGCTTTCAACATTTCACTTATTCCTATTTAGTTGATATCATGTTCTTTTGTTATGGATGTCGTTGGTGTGAAATGAGATGGGAGCTTGTAAGTCCATGGAGTTCGTATATGTGTTAGAGAAACTCCCGGGCGGCCATCCTAAGCCATGCCTAATCATGGTGGAAACTTGCAGAAAAACCATAGTGGGCATTCTATAAAGCATCTTCAATAAAAACTATGCAAATAGCAAATAAAAAGATCGCTGAGATGCCCACTGTCTGTTGCCTTGTCATTTTGGTATGGGATAGCTCCTGCGTCATGGGGCAAGGGGTACCCCATTGGCGGTTATCTATGATACACATATATTTACAATGACAAAAACTTACCTGGTACCAAAGTTGAGTAGCATGAGGCCTTGGTACTCATCTTCAAGGGCCATGAGATTTTCAACTTGTGATTTTTCAAGCATATAACTCATATTTTCCCTCACATTAACCTTAATCACTTCAAGATGCTTATGATAGGGGTAATGAGAGCTCAAAGTTAATTAGTACCATAATTTTTGGAAGCTTTATAAAACTTGTTAATCCCTGCTTCCCTCTATGAAGGGCCTATCTTTTACTTTTATGTTGAGTCAGTATACCTATTCCTCTCTATCTCAAGCAATAATTTGAGTTGGTGTGATTCAATCATCTATATGTTGATTTATTCAATATTGTTTCTTATGTTCCTTGTTTTGCACAATGCTCTTATCCGAATGAATATAACTTTGAAAGCTATCATTTTTGGTGAAGAGACCTCTATGTTTGAGCTAGAGACTCCTGCAATATAAGCTTCATTATAAAATCTTTGCTAAAAAATAAGTATAATTTGTTAATTGTTCTCTGACCAAGAACAAAGTTTGCCATCATCAATTATGATTTTCTTTGTGCACCTTTATTGTGAATCCCTTACTCATTGCAAGTTAAGTTATATAAGAGTGAGTTGCTTTCTATTATGATTTGTGTATTGATAAATGAGATGCTTCTTGTCCGTATTCTCTTTATCGACACTTCACTCCATAAAACTATGGTCATGTTTACTGAGTTCAATTTTCGCTTGGGGACAAGCGAGGTCTAAGCTTGGGGGAGTTGATAATTCCATTTTTCATAACTATTTTATATCATAATTTACTGTTATTCATTGATATATTTCATATTTAGAGATGATACTTATGTTATTTCATCTATTTTGCATGTTTGATGATTTTTGGAGAATTAAATGCCGGAGTCAGAATTTTGCTGGAAAAAGCGCTGTCCAGATGCAATATTTCTGAAGATCGGAAAATTATGGAAATTCATGTTTCTCTAGAAGACGAAGATAGCCAGAAGAGGGAGTGGAGATGGGCCACAGGGGGCCCACACCACCCCTAGGCGTGGGCCCCCTGGGCCGCGCGGACAGGTGGTGTGGCCAAACCTGGCCCACCTTTGGCGTCGCCCTTTCACGTATCTTCCTCCCGAAAACCTAATACTCGGGGGGCCATCACAGAAATATTCCGCCACCTCTGTGGGGCGGAAACCATAGAGAGATAAAGAGCTCTCCGGCAAGGAGAAATCTGCCAGGGAAATTCCTCCCCGGAGAGGGGAGATCACCGCCATCGACACCATCATCGAGCTGGGCTTCATCGGGATCATCATCATCATCCTCCTCACCATCATCACCACCAACACCGTCACCACCACGCCATACCGCTATATCAATGGGTTAATCTTGTGTATTTCATAGGGAAAACTTTCCCGGTGTTGATTACTTATTGTGGTTGATGCTATTGAGTGAAACCATTGGATTATTGTTCATGTTCAGATTGTTACTTATCATTATTTCATCTCTGATCTTGATCCATATGATGTCTTGTGAGTAGTTCGTTTAGTTCTTGAGGACATGGGAGAAGTCATGTTGTTAGTAGTGGAATTACTTTGAGTAATATTTAATGGTTTGATATTTATGTTGTGGTGCTATTCTTCTAGTGGTGTCATGTGAGCGTTGATGCGGTGACCCAGCATACCACTGCATGATGTAGTACACTATAGTCGTTGACATAACACCAATGAAACACCGTTCACTAGTATTACATCCCTCAGAGTGGTACAACAGAAACACAGCGGGTCCCAATACATGGCTAAAGGCTACACTTTACTCTATACACAAGATCCAAAGAACACTCTAGGTTAAAGAGAGAGAAAGAACTTCTTACAAATAAGATTCAAAGATAAATATTGTAAAAAATATTATACTATTAAGACTAGTATTGTAACTAAGGGGTTGACATTGCTGCTATTGCAATGCACTACAGAAATAGGTTCTTTGGTTAGAGAGTATATTCATATCTAATCAGTAACTTCGTCTTCACTTGATTTGATGTATCTTTTGACTTCCTTGTCTTTGTTGAAGAGCTTTAGCTTTGGATGATGAATCCTGGAGCATAACTTGATGTAGATTTTGTCCGCATTGGCTTCAGAATCTAGCAAGGGTTAAGAAGATACGTTGAGTACGAGCATACTCAGCAAGTTCACTAGAAGATGAGTGTTTGATGCACTATATCTACAGCCACAGACCATAGGTCATAGGCAATGCAAGTTTTCATAAACATTTCTTCAAAGGTTGCTTTTATTCTTAAAAGCTATGTCCGTCAGCCTTCACGGGTTTACCAGAACATTCATGGAGTTCCTTTCCCGCCGCGTTCGCAGCTCCTTCCCGGAACAGGGAGTAACAAGTTACAGCTCTTACACTCTGCAGAGGTGCGTTACTTTACCCATGAGAGATCAACTCTTTGTTGCACAACAGGGCAGCTTATTTCCGTCCACAATTCCATGATGTGGGGCCCATAAGATGATCCAGGATAATCACTGCCCCCTTCGTGACCTCGCATGCCTCCTTGGTGTACACCATGCCCACATAATGAATTACGGCAATGGTTTGTACAAACCTTTAGATGCCAGAACTATCGTGGGACGATGAGGGTTCCCACCCATATGCTGCATATCCTCTACAAATTACCAATTAATATGCATGTTACGAGGATAACAGCCACGACCTGCACATCCGTCTACATGCGAGAGGAAGAAGATACAACTGACTTCTCCGTTCCATTCCAAATCTCATGGTCAACGTGTAATATACGTCGCAAGAATCACTGGCGACATTTGTTGTTAAATCCTAGATGATATAGTCCTAAACAGTGGTATTCCAACTGCCAATTTTAATAGGTTATCTGATCACCCTGGATCAGTAACCAATAGTTCATATTCTTATCAAAAATAATATTTTCTGACCTTTTTGAAATGGAGGTGATAACAACACTGGATTTGCAAAATACTTTACAGAAAATAAACAAAGGACATGAGCAAGTGTGAACTTGCCTTTTGTGATTGCAAGATTATGCACTCACGGTCTTTAAGACAATATAAGATCCAATATCTGAAATCGGCATCATTGGTCCGATAAGGACTAATGTTTAAAGAAGCAATATGCTCTTATGCATAAGTAATGTAATGCACTTTATAAACGCGAATCCCGAGAATAACGTTGTTCTAGGGTTTGAAAACTGGAAATGGTTTCATTAGAATGTGTTGTCCTATTAGATAAGTTTCACACTTGTGCTTATTATTAGGGCTTGTGAGTGTGTGTGAACAACACCTACTTATACAATAATAAAATATACACATATGGAATGTTATTCAAGATTATTTACACTTTAATTGTTTATCTTCAAACTTTACTTTACAAGTAAGGTCACTTATAAAGAACTTAAGTGTTATCGATCCTAAGTATACAAGTATAGTATAAAGTAATGTGATTACGATTAATTGTCATCAGATGATTATGATGAGAGTCCTTGAATTTAATTTGTTAAGACTTGGGAAATATTATTATAATGTTTGTTGATTGAAGTGGAAAAACGAATAACTTTTGAAGAAAAGATTCCTTTTCTAAGGTCTAAACAATCTTTGTGGTTAATCAATGTGATCAAGGTTGATTGTGCTTACTTGAATAGTTTGGACTTGAGATGCTTTATGTCTTAATTGGAATAGCCAAAGTTAACTATAAAAACATATGTAGTTTATTAGACATAATGTTTATAAGCCTTGAGACTAAAGTTAACTTTAAAAAACATAGATGGTTTAGAAGTGTAATGCTTATGATATTTGTACCTTATGTACCTGGTAATGTTTCTTTAGGGTTACTTAAGAATGGTTATATTTTTACTTGGTGTAGTGGTTTCTTGATTTTATAATGGAATAGTATCATTTACCTTTTTATAGATGACCGGTTATAGTTTATAAACGAAGAAATAATATTGTTTAACTATTTATGGATTTCTATACCACTATATAGTATGGCAGTTTTTGAACTAGCTCCACATCTACAGTGTTCCCGCTTAGTCTAAGAATTTCTGTCCATTGATTGAATGAATCATACGGACAAGACATGAGCGAATCCCTGCAATTTCAGCCGTTCATTTACTCCATCCAACAGCTGTCGTTTGCAGTGAGCCCTATGTGCATGCGACAGACGGTAGAAACTGGAAACTACTAGATTCAGTCACATGGGAGGCTACAGTGTCATGTGGTAGTAAATGTTTCAAATCATTTTTTATGGGGCTGAGTCCCATAGTGCTTGCTGCCACTAGCTGAAATAAATAAAAGGATTAATTATTGGGTTAGCTCGGAGAGCATTGGAACACAACCCACAAGGCACACAATGGTAAAAGCGTAGTTACTTCTGGATTATGCATGCGGCACTTTACACCGAACATTTCCAATACTCTATAACTTACCAAGATAGAATGATATGCTGAAAAAATGGTCAAAACTTTCTCAAATAATCAATATAGATAAAAACGAGTCTTATAAATTCATTACTCATAAGAAACTTTGTTTTAACGTGCATAGCACGTACAACTTACTAGTATTATAGTGTTGTGATAGTTTTGAAAACTGGTGGTTGAAGTATAATTCAATAAAATGGTATTTATAATGTTTTAAATCATTATGACTTTATATTATTAATATTCAAGACTAATACTTATTAGACTTAATTGACTAATTTTAGAAATATTAACAAATTTTATTCACCCTTATATGAATTAACAACTAAGGAAATAGGTTTTAATTCAAGTTGCTAAGGTGTTTTGATTTTTTATTTACCTCAAAGGTGGATTATTTTATTTTAAACATATAGGTATTATTTTTGTGATCATTTTAATATATTACATTTTTTTTGATTTATAATTAATAAAATATGATTTTTATAAGATTTATTACTTTATAAATACTTAATAAATAATAAATACTTATTTAAGTGAAATAATAATGCAGGATTATAGTTTTAAAGTATTTTTTTTATTTTTCCTAATTTTTTGGTATTTTATTTATATTTTTTATATTTACCATTATTAAAATAGGAATTATCAAAGTTTTATTACCTTTAAATTCTTTATTTAATAATAATTATTTAAATTGTTAACATAACAAATTTTATAATGGATTAATGTTATAGATTTTATTTTTCTAAACATTTTCATATATAATATATATTTTTCTGAATTATAAAACATAAGTTATGGATTTAATAAGGTTTAATGATTTTATTTTATTTGTGGAATATTTAAATTTGGATTTGTAATATTTGAGTTATTTCCTAAACAGACACTAGACTTTTTATACCGCACCCACACCTAGCCTTAGTCACTGACTACTGGGCCAGTGGCCACATCATCAGCCATGCGAGACAGAGACTGGGTCAAACTGGCTGACTAGGTCGGGGTGACGTTGGCATGACGTCATCGAAGCTTGATCCCCTCAGATCGATGGTGGATCAGGTGATTTGGTGCGCACGCGGGGCTGCAGTTAGGCTCGTTGGAAAGAGGACGACGCGAGGAGTCTAGAACTGGTGGCGCCGCTAGCAAATGGTCGTCGGAGGATGGTCAACGACGGTGGACAACGGTGGCAGCGTCGGGTGCTCGTGGTGTGAATGAACTAGAGCGAAATATAAAGAGTAAAAGGTACTAGAAGATCCAGTGGCTCACCCTGGTTGCAGTGGTGGTGTCGGCGAGGACTAGTGCGGTTGGAGACGAGCTCTTCGACGAGGATTTCGACGAACTACCGCAAAGAGGAACGGCAAAATTCGTCCTCCCCAATGCTCCCCTTGACGCAAGATTTCACCTAGAGGATCTACGGAGCACGAGGCTTCTCCATGGCTACTTGGAAGAGAGTGGGGAGGTGCGGCTCGACGGCGACGCGAGCTCCGGTGAGCTATGGTTTCGGCACTGATGAAGAAATTGAGAGAGATAGCTGCAGAGGGGGAAATGGGGATGAGGACGAGCAGGCGGCATCGTAGCGTTCTTATCCCTTCCTTCCAGGAGCGGTATCACGCATCATAGCGCGGCGGTCCATCGACGGCAGAGCTTTGGCCAGCGAGCTGCTTCTAGTAGGCGAGGTAGATGACAAAGACGGTTTTGCAGAAAACCCCCTGGCACTTCTTTCCTCTCAACCCGCGATCCTTCTTTGGTCCCACCCATCAGTCACAGAAGAGGACGAACTGGGCTGGCTGTTGGGCCTTTATGGGCTGCATGTGGTTGACAGATAGGAAGAGGGAAGTTGGGCCACGTCCAGGAATTGTTTCTTATTTGTTTGCCTTTTTCTATTTTCTGTTTTACTTTTCAGATTTGTATTTAAACTATAATTTGAACTTTTCTAATAAAGTTTATTTGCTGAACACTTGCAGCAACAATTAGTATTGATTGAGATTTATTTTATAAATCTTAATGATAAATACTTTCTTTATATATATTTCTTTATTTTCTTCATATAAATCCCCTTTTAATATTTTTTAGAAGCCTTTATTAATTTACTTTCTATCCTAAACCATGGATTTATTATATGATATTTTCTTATTTGTTTATAAAACTTAACTCTAGTTATCTCATAGTTCGAATAGAAATTTTATATATAATGATCCTATAACATTATTTGATGCATGAAATACAAAAGAAATTAATATGGTTAATAATACTTCCATTAATTTAGAAAATGGCAATGTAAATATTTTATTATGATAAACATAGAAGTTTAGGGTTTGAATTGTAAATGTTTACCCTAGGGTTTAGGGTTCTTAATATACTTATATTTTTTTGTTAATGTGAATAAATATTAATAACTAAACATATGATCTTTATGTTTGGGATCTATAATGATATCACCCTTTAGAATAGAAAGTTACATCTAAAATGTTTTATGGAAAAGAAATTGATAAAAATAGTTTCTAACACATATGGTTAAGACAATTTGGAATGATAAAGATGTGCTTATATGATGGGCTATAGGAAAATATTCCTTTAAAGTGATATGGAGATAAGATAATGGATCATTATCATGAATTGGATATTATGTTTGGTTTGAGATTTAGAGTTGGGTGTTTACCAAGAATGTCTATTTTCCATAATTCACAATCCTGGACTTATAATTAAGGAATTCCTTTCCTAGATATACTACTTCTTCCTATCCATCATAATGGTTAACATGATGATCTTTACTTCATAAAAATATTCTTATCCAACTATTATTCTTGTGAATCCATTTAAAAAATCCAATGAGCTTGACATTAAAGCTTTTAATAATCTTCACCTATCCAGACTTGGTTATATCAACTACTCTACTGCTGATAATCTCTCATCCAACAATTGGTTACTTATAACTCCACTCATACTCTTCCTTAATCATCCATCACTAATACTACTCCAATAGAGGTATATATTAAGTTCTACTCTCCTCAAGTGATTAGTATTTACCAAGAGGAAAATACTACCTCCATAATCCAATATGCTCTAGCATAATATTAATTATACTATCTCATCTCTACTTGACTCCAATATCTTATAATAAAACTTCACATTATATCATAGTGACTTATCATAGCTACTCTAGCACAATATATCTATACTAGGGTTCAATCATGTTCTATCCACCAATGTCACTTATACATGGTATAAGCAATCAATCTTGGTGAATAAAGCATGATCATTATAATCCTTTGATCATTTATGGTTTAGGTTTCCAGTTGGCTAATCAAGGATTTATCCATACAACCTTACAATTGTATTGTAATTATCTTCTTAGTATCTTTAATTGGATTATGGTTGTTATTCATGGACTATGCCCACTTGATCCAATAGAATTACTACTGGTAACTATCTTCAGGATTCATCCTTGTAATCTTCTTTACTACCATATAATTAGATATCCCAATAACTCTTTTATCATTTCAGGAGTGAGTTGAACTCCATCAATTATCACATTGAGTTATTCTTCTTCAATCACTCCCATCCTATAGATGATATCTAAAACTAGCATTACTATTTACCTCTTCATAGTTGCTTCTTTATAGACACTTAAATGTATGCTATGGTATGGTCAGGAGTTGATAGATTAAGAGTTGGTGAAATAATAGTTGATTACTCAACATTAATGAACAACAGATATTGAGATAGGATTCCATAAAGATTGATATGGAAAGAAAAGTATATGGTGAATGATCTAGACTTATTTTCTTTCCTTCCCAATCTCACTAAAGCTTTTAAGTTAGGTATTACCATGATACTCCTGGTATAATTGGATAAGAAATAAATAAGTCAAGGGTAAATTATTACATTTTTAACTTGGTATTCTTGGGTTGTTGTGATGAATAGTATGATATGATCCCTTAAGGATTAGATATTAGTCATTTGAGAAATGCATTATGATTTAATTCTTATTATATTTGATCTACCCTTAGATCAAATTATGGTTACCCAAAAAAGAATAAGATTTTAGCAATGCCATATTGAAACTTATCACAGTCAACTTGATGATCTACCTCAATTCCATCAAGTTGAGGGAAGCCTTAATCATTTTAACAAGTGTTGTTCAAAAGCGCGAAAATTATTTGGATTTTCTACACATGAATGCAATGCACACATCTGGGTTCAGCTTATTTCTAGGCTCTAATGTTGGGATGTTACAGTTTACTACATGATACTTCATCTTTATGGGCCTAAGAGAATGCATTGTGTATTTGGCTACTAATTGTGGGGTTGCCGGAGTGACAGAAACCTAAATCCCTGTTAGGAAACCATTGCATAAGGGAGTGTAGAATCTCAGAGTTTAATAATGTGGTTAGATTTTTATCTTAATTACTTTCTTGTAGTTGCGGATGCTTGCAAGGGGTATAATCAAAAGTGTGTATTAGTCCAAGTTGGGGTAGTACATTAGCATAGGTTCACCCCCCATAACACTTATCCAACCAATAAAGATTAATCGACTATATGAAGCGAAAGCACTTGACAATATTCCCATGTGTCCTCGAGAACGTTTGGTCATTATAAGTAACACAACCGGCTTGTCCTTTGCTAAAGAAAGGATTGGGCCACTTGCTGCAATTATTATTATTGTCTTTTATTTACTCGCACTTTATTTATCTACATTACCAAAAAAACCTAAAAATCCGTTTGCTAGTATTTACAGTGAATCCTTGATCCAAACCGCTTGTTAACACCCTCTGCTCATCGTTGGGTTTAACACTATTATTTATAGAAAGTACTACGAAACAACCCATTGTACCTATCAAATTCTCAGTTTGCAAACCTCTAAACTTTGTTTTTTAGCAACATAGAATGATCATAGAAACTTGGAGCATCTTTGTCTAGTTTTATGTCTAGTTTTTCATGTTGCCTTGAGAATAAATGAAACCACTATGATAGATGTTTTTTATGCTTAGGAAATATCTACTGAAACAATCTATCCCATGATTAAATTTCTTGATGAGAATGGTTTATGTGCTATCAAAAGAAAAGGGGAGATAAAAGCAACAAACTGAAATTCATGTTGTGTCTAGTTCTTAAGCTCGAGTACTTTATATGAAGCATGATTTGTTTTATGCCTATTAATTTGTATCCTTTGCTTGTATATATTTATGTTCAATATTAAGGATCAAGGTGAGAAAATAAATGCTAACATTATGAACTAGATGGCACACTCTTTAGATCTCTTTTTGCTAATCCTTCACAATATAAGATAAGACTTGTTCCAAACCCCACAAACTAGACTAGAAATATCCACCTATTTGTGGAAAAAGCTACTTTCAAGTATAGTATGTATTTCAATCCTCCAAACATTCTTAAAAACACATTTTTCATGTATTTTAAAGCTCATAAGAAAGTAAGGTTTGGGGTGATGCCACTATGCAATTTTTTGTGCTTTACACCTTATTATTAGTTGTTGGCTAAACCATGATGGCGTGACATAAGCTTTCAATGTTGAATGTTGATAATTAATCATGTTTAAGTTCTGCCTATGGATTGCATCGATGTGAAATAAAGTGTGCACACTGGAGTAGGCATGTTGAGAGAAAACACTCCTGAACCGCTAGTCAAACCCATGCGCAAGTCATGGTGGAAACTTACAGTGTGGTGATCCTTGTTGATATGAATCATATGTCTGTTTTTCTTGTTCTTCTGGAGTAGATTTACTGACCCCTCCCAACTTGAACATAACCAAGGAATTGTGTTAACTCTTATGCTAAATGAATGAACGAATAAATAAATGAATAAATAAATAAATAAAAGTTCATAGGTATGGTGCATAAAACAATCAACTTGTAAGATGTTTAGCACATTAACCATACGAATTTTTGAAATAAAATATACTTGGAACCCCATATTTATTAGTATTGTTGACATGAACTATATATCTCAAAATATTTTACATTCTTTATGGAGGATTAACATATGTATTCAATGCTTACTTTCAGTACGAGATGCAAAACATCTCAATGAAAGACATAAAACTAAGAAGTGAGTCTTCTAATCACGGGCATGAAACTAAGAAGTAGCCAAAAAATAAAGGCATATGACAAACATGAAAAGAGTCTCTTATTCTATAGGTTCATCAAAGTGTGCTTGAAGGTTTATTTTGTTCATAATTTGTTTTATCACACCATTACTTATTGTTTAACATATTTATAGATGTGTAAAAGATACAACTTGATAGTACACTTGCATATTATGTTTCATTGAAAGGAATTGAGCCTATGGACTTTACATGATAATGAAGGAAGCAAATGTAATAAACTCCAAATTCCATGTTAGTTTTATCACCTTTATGCTCGAGGGCGAGCATATGTTAAGCTTGGGGATGCTTGATGCATGTAAAATGCATCCATAAACTTTGTCATTTATTACTTCAAAATGCTTATTATTTTGTAACTTTATTATATTTATTAAGACTAACCTACTAATAGTTGCAAAAGTGCACAAGTTCTTTTTTTACACTTTTTGTGTAGGAAAAATATGAATATGGAAGAAAATCTCTCAATATGGCTTGGAGTTTTCTGAAGTCTGTCCTGCTGAACACTTTTCCAAGATTGACTCGAAAGAGCTTGAATATGACGTCAAATAAAAACATGATAAACATGAAATCTGTAGGGAATTTCAAGCCATACGAATTAGACATAAAATTCGTCTCAATCAGAGTACGAATACATTTTTCATGGCCCTATTACTGAAGGGTAAAGATGCAGTTTCCAAGAGCCCTTGGATCCAAGGGTTTTGATTCGATGGCTCCGGTGAAGCCTCCACTACTATATATTAAGGATAAACCCTATTTTTAGAGGCATACACCCATAGTCACGAAATTCCCCCTCCTTGGCAGCCCCCAAGGAGGGAGAGAAGCCCCTCCATTGTTGCACCATCTCCAAGAAATAAGAAGGGCCAAATGGCCGCCGCCCTCTAGGGTAGCTGCCGGGCTGTCGCCGCCACGGGTTGTGGGCGCCGTGACCGCCGCCTCTCCCCCTTGGGTAGTATCATCTCCATCACCATCTACAGCACCTCTTCATCATCCCCACTGTAATCTCTTGGCAAACATGATGCATGAGGCAATATTTTATTTCCTATGATATATTGTATCTTTATGTTGATGTTTGAGTAGTGATTGTTCATGTCAATTGTGATCTAGTTTTTTTTGGTTGCATACAAGTATATGTTATCTTCTATGATGATCTTGATGCACTAACATATGAGTGCACACATATGTTGGGGGATGCACAAGGTTGTCACTGTTGCATGTTGATAGGATGAGGGATAGACAGAGTTTGACAGAAGACAAATCCCAAGTCTTAGAAATATGTGTAGTATTAATTCATGGTTAATCAATGGGGGTATTATCATGGGGACCTTAGATCTAAATGCGGTGGTTAGACTTTATGTCTTAATATTCCCTTGTTTGCTCTTAATTTCCCTTAGGATCAATTACTAGTGGTGTATTTGTTCATATATATGGCTACACCTAATTATGGCTCCTTTTAGAAGAAACAGTAAAAATACTATCTATGTGCTTCATTAATTGTGTTAACCAAATGGATGAAATAAAAATTTGCCTAAACATTTACTCCCTTGAGAAAACTTTTCATCACTCCACTTCACTAGATCTATTTTACTTGCACTAGTTTATTCGTAGAAATTACTTCCAACAATTTACCGCAGTCTAGTTAATAGTAAAAAAACCACACATACACACTCTAGATTCTAGCTTTGCATATAAGGCCATATAAGTGGGTTATAGTGCTTTAGAGAATATATAGTTTAGCTTCGACTCCTAATGGGTTCGATACTCAAATACTTACCAAATTGTACTACTGTGATCCCCTGCACTTGGGGGTTATCAGCTATTTGGTTAATTTCCGTAAAAATCGTGGTTTTTTGTTTTAAAAATAAATTAACCGGGATTCATACGGTTAGCATTTTTTCTAACTTCAACATTAACCACAAACTGAAAAAACATAATTTTGGTTGCGGATTATGTTTTCTTCGGTTCGGTTTTTAGTTTTGGTTCGGTTATGCACAGCCAGAACTAGAGGTATGTCTACCAAAAGGGGGAGTACCAGGGGTAGATTTGGTTGCATAAAAGGGTGGGCATGCGGGGTCGAAAAGAAGGGCAGTGAATGGCTTGGATCATCGACTAGGCCCCACACCAGGGAAAGTGTGGACGGGAAGGTACGGCCCGGTTGTGCAACAAAGCTTTGATCTTATGGGTAAATCAATGCACCTCTATAGATTTTATAAAATTGTGACATGTTACTCCTTATTTTGGGATGAAACTGCGAACACGGTAGGAAAGGATCTCCATGAAACTCTAGTAAACCTGTGAAGGCCGACAGACATTGTTTCTTAATAAAAGAAACCTTTTGAAGAAATGTTGGTGAAAACTACATTAATCCTATGATGTATGGTATGTGGATGCAGCTAGTTCATTAAACTTCCCACCATACAAAAATGAACTTGCTGGGTACCCTATTATTCACCCTTTTCTCTAATCTCCTTCTTAGACTCTAAAGATTAGGAGGAGGTTACTCTGAATGCTACTGAAGGTTGAGATGATGTCTTCTACAAGGAGCCAGATCTCTTCGGAGGAGTGGAGGGCGTAGACTACGTTATTTGCTATAGAGTTGGAGAGGAGGAGTGATAGTAGTTGTTAGTATTAGTAGTAGTAGTGTTATCTCGGTTGAGTCAAGCAGCATAAAACCTTAATAAATAAGTTGTTGAGCTCCCAGTATGTAAATTAGTTTGCTTTCTATCATTTTTATGTTGTAACCGCACTAAGTACAGTTGCTCAGGTATCCTAAAGTGAGGAGGACCTTGTTGTGAACACCACTTATGAGAATGGCCAAATATGTTACTTCCTGATGCGGGCTCAGCTCATGATTTGTTGGTTAGAATGTGTCCAGTAAACAAGCTTCACATTCATAACAAGTACAATAGGGATGAGTCAGCTGGCTATAAGAGTTTAAATATTATATTTATGTTGAGTTGAAAGAGAGAGAAGGTAAGCGAACTGTTAACTAAGAGCCGACTATAGCACGTGCTCCTAGTCACTCTGTGAGACTGAAACCTGGGCTATGTATTGATAAAATATTATATTTCTATGAATAAGAGCATCTCCACTCGGCTTCCTAGGACGCCGATCTCTAGGTGTTTTTGGGTCTGGACACCGAAAATCGGCCTAGTTGTGTTCCCAGGACCCCAGTTTCATCCGGATTTGGGCAAACTTTGGTTCAGACTTCCCAGGTCATTCCTAGCTTCCCGAGAACGTCCTGGGAACGCCGTACGAAGCGAATTCGGTGGAAAAACAGACGGCGAGTGGACCGCCCAGTCAGCGATAGTAGCTGAGTCGTCGTCATCCTCCTGCCTTGGAACCCAGCGACGGACCGCCGGACATTAACTGACATGGTTATACCCCGCGGGTACATAACTTTGGCATACCTAGTCCAGCCTAAGGAAGGCCCACGACAAATATACGTCGGCCCATGAAGACTTTCGGGTGGCCAGGGCCCATGACGCCTTCGGATCCTTGGAGAGCAAGACTAGAGTAGATAGAAAATTCAAAGGGGTAAACCCTAAAACCTGTAACCGACTCGATTTGTGCCTAGGACCTGCCTAACTCTATATAAAGGCTAGGAGGGCACGACCTAGATCTCTCACCTCATACTTCCGCATAGACACATCCACGCCAGATTGCATCTGCGCACCCCTGTAACCTTCGGTTCCACCGTAATCAAGAGCAGACAAGCAGGAGTAGGGTTTTCCCTTCGGGGGCCTGAACCTGGGTAAACCTCGTGTCCCCGTGTTGCTTGTTTGCTAACCATTCCGCGATCTCCAGCATCCCCATATTCTCCAAAACCCAAGTCCATAACAATGGGCATTGACGAGATTAAACCTCGTCAATTGGCGCCGTCTGTGGGAACTGGGGACGCTGATTGTGCGATCGTGATGGTCCCAATCCGAGCAATCTACAACTCCGCGGCGACGGAGAGTCATCTCCTCTTCGGCGCCTTCGACTTCACCGCCCACTCACCGGCCACCATGAAGGACTTCGAGCCTATTGGTGACAGACTCGAGATCCTGTTCGGGAGCTACTGCTTCCAGGTGGGGCAGACCGGCACTCTCCGCCTTCCAGAGCGGGTGCCCCTACCATCGATCAGACCCGCTTCATGGGCTCCACACCCTGTGATACGCACATCATCATCGACAGACGAGTCCTATGACAGCAGCAGCTGCAACTCCGATCTGTGCGATCCACCATCGGATGAAGGGACCTACGGTTCCGGATCTGAAAGCTGCGGCAGCAGCAATCCGATCTACGAGCGCTACCAGTGTGACGCGGTCATCCAAGACCAGGAACACAATCCACCACCCAACCTGCAGGGTAGAAACGGTGGGAACAGAAGAAGCCAGTCCCCCCACCCAACGGGGACAACACCGATCGGGTCATACACCTCAGCGAGGAGGGATGGGCTCAAGCACGCGAAGCCGTGGCAGGCAACAAGATCCTGCCCGCCGATGCCTCACGAGATCTGCTGATGGCATACCACCTGCTCCTAATCGAGGAGCACAAGAAGCAGGTGAAGATGCAGGAGGTGCTTGACAAACACAAGCAAGCAGCCTCGGAGTCCAGTGCGCGACGAGCTGCGCTCTCCGCCATGGGCATTGGCTCCAGCTCGCACGGCAACAACGGTAACAAGCACCGTTCTCGGATGGAGAACATGGACCCCAAGGAGCGTCGCGAGGTGACTCAGGCCCTCAACACATCCTTCATGGAGATGGATGCCGACGGCAACGTCATCCCAAAGACGCCCCAGGCCGCAATCATGGCGGCCACCGCGTACCACGTGTCTCACCCACCTCCGGAGGGGGACCCGAAAAGGGCCATGCATAAGTCTGCACTTACCGGACTCGGACTCGTCGGAGCTGCGCTCCACGAAGAAGCTCATGCGGAGCCAAAGAAGAAGGCTACGGTCAAGTTCAACCGCAGCCCCACACCTTCATCCGAAGATGAAGAGCACGACCTTCCTCGAAGGCACAAGAGCTCGCGCCATCGCAACCACGATTATGACGCCCGAAGCGAGCTCACCCAGCGCAAAATTGACAAGGCACGCACCAAGCACGCATGCTCGTCTGAATTCGAGATGGATGAAGTCGAAGGAGAACTCTGCGGAGCCCGATGCTTCAGCAGATCTGTTCGACGGACAAGGATGCCGCGAAACTTCAAGCTTCCTTTGGACACTCCGAAGTTTGATGGTACACAGGACCCCAAGGCGTGGCTCAGCGACCACTTGTCGTCCGTCAAGATGCACGGCGGAAACAAGGAAACCGCCATGCAATGCCTTCAGCTGCAGTTGACAGGCGCAGCTCGGATATGGCTTATCAGCCTATCCTTAGGATCCATCCGAAGCTGGGAGGAGCTGGCGTACAGTTTCGTCCGAAACTTCAAAGGCACCAGCAAGAGGCCTGCCTCGATCGAGGAGCTGCGGGCCTGCACTCAACGAACAGGCGAATCCATTCGCTCGTACGTACTGCGCTGGTCCAACACCAAGAACTCCGCGGCGCACATCTGTGAGGAGAGGGCTATCGACGCCTTCAAGGACAGCGTCAAACGCCAGGACTTCAAAGAAGAACTTGGGCGCGTCAAGCCCAAGACACTTGACCACCTCATGGACATCGCCAACAGGTGGGCCGATGGCGAGGACTCCATCCACCGAGCGCACTCGGAGGAAGAATACGACTACGGCCGGCGACGTGAACTCCGTAGCAAGAGAAGATCGCGCATCTACGACAATCGCGATGGACCCGACATGGTCGCGGCTGGCTACGCCAACCGCCGCAGCGACGGCAACCGCAACAACAGCGGATACCGCGGAAGAAACTTCCGTGACGGAGGACGCCCAACGCAGTCATGGCAGCGCCGCGGCCGCGACGACGGACCGTCAGCATACAAAAAACTGTCGGGCCTGTGCACCATCCACTTCTACATCGACAAGCAGGATGGTAAGAAGAAGGCAAGCCACATGCTCAAGGACTGCCGCGAGTTCCAAAAACTCAGCGAAAGCATGGCCCAGATGAGGCAGCAAGCCCCGAACCCTGGATACGGGAACGCACCCGCACCTGGCGAGATTGCACATGGAGCACCTCCACCACCACCTGCAGGAGGCCCGAACCACCCAGTCGCACCTGCGCGGAATAACGGTGGGCACGGGTATCCCCCGCCGAAAGGAGCGCTGATGATTCAAAAAGGGCGCCCAATGAACAGGGTGCAGAAGAAAATCACCCGTCAGATCAACCTGGCCGTGACAGCACCACCCGCCATCCCTGAGTACCTCAGCGGATCGGAATCTTGCATCATGTTCAGCCGTTCGGATCACCCTTGCCAGGTCCCTCGCCCAGGTCATGCTGCCCTGGTGCTAGAGGCGCAGATCAGAGGCTTCGAGATGAGCCGCGTCTTCGTGGACGGCGGCAGCGGCATCAACCTGATGTTCGCTAGCACCCTAGCAGCAATGCGGATCCCGCTGTGCAGCCTGGAGCAGTCAGACACAACGTTCCATGGCATCATCCCAGGAAAGGGAATATTCCCCCTGGGAAAGATATGGCTCGACGTCATCTTCGGCAAGCCGGATAACTTCCGATGCGAGCGACTCGAGTTCAAAGTGGTGGACAGGCCATCACAATACCATGCCATCCTCGGGCGCGTGGCATTCGCATGATTCCTGGCAGTACTGCACTACGCGTACCTGCTACTCAAGATGCCAGGACCCAGGGGCGTCATCACGGTCCACGGGAGCTTCACCCGATCGGACCACTGCGATGGGGACTTCAACAGAATCTCCCAGTCATTCGGCATGCAAGAGGAGCTCGTAAGGCTCCGCGAGGTGACTGACAACGGGGCACCCCCAATCGCAAGATAGAATGCACCTGACATGTCCTTCGACTCCACCATCAACACAAAGAAGGTGCAAGTCCACCCGACGGATGCCTCCAAGACGGCGCTGATTGCTAACGACCTCAGCCCCGCATAGGAAAGCGCGCTCGTCGAATTCCTCCATGAGCACTGGGAAATCTTCGCCTGGTGTCCTGCGGACATGCCAGGAGTTCCCAGGGAATTCGCCGAGCAGGCACTCAACGTCTTCCTAGACGCCAAGCCCGTCAAGCAGTCCATCCGACGACTGTCTGAACCCCGGGCCGAAGCCATAGGAGTCGAATTCAACAGACTACTCGCTGCAAACTTCATCAGGGAGATCAAGGAGAGCGAGTGGCTCGCCAATACAGTGATGGTCCCCAAAAAGGACACGGACATCTTGCGGATGTGCGTGGACTTCACGTCGCTGAACAAGCACTGCCCGAAGGACCACTTCCCTCTCCCTCGGATCGATCAGATCATTGATTCGACTGTAGGATGCGAGAAACTCTCCTTCCTTGACGCCTACTCAGTCTACAACCAAATTCGACTAAAGGTCGAAGATCAGGAGAAAACGGCATTCATCACGCCGTTCGGAGTGTTCTAATACAACACAATGCCCTTCGGGCTAAAGAACGCGGGCGCCACATACCAACGGTGCATGCAGGCATGCCTGAAGGACCAGATCGGCCGCAATATACAAGTCTATGTCGACGACATAGTCATCAAAACAAGGGAGGCTAGAACACTCATTGACGATCTCCGCGAGACGTTAGATAATCTCGACCGCTACAGGATCAAGCTCAACCCTGAAAAGTGTGCCTTCGGCGTCCCATCTGGCCAGCTGCTTGGCTATTTCATCTCCCAGCGAGGGTCCGAGGCGAACCCGAAGAAAATTCGGGCCATAATGGCCATGGAAAAACCAAAGAACCTCAAGGGCGTCCAGCATCTTGCCGGGCGAATCGCGTCATTGAGCAGGTTCATCAGCCGCATGGGCAAAAAGGCTCTGCCGTTCTACCAACTGCTACGCAAAGCAGACAAATTCGAGTGGACGCCTGAGGCGGACGATGCATTCGAAGATCTAAAGCGGATGCTCTCCACCTCGACGGTCCTGGTCACGCCAAAGGAACGCGAGCCTTTGCTGCTGTACATAGCAGCCACACACCAGGTGGTAAGCACCGTACTGGTGGTCGAGCGACCCGAAGAGGGAAAGACCCATGGGGTACAACGCCCAATCTACTACCTCAGCGAGGTATTGACGCCGACAAAGCAGAGGTACCCTCACTACCAGAAACTCGCCTACGGCATGTTCATGACGGCTCGTCGGCTGAGCCACTACTTCCAGGAGCACCAGGTGATGGTCGTCAACGAAGCACCCCTGAACAGCATCCTGAACAATCTGGAGGCCATAGGACGTGTAGCCCTATGGGGCATCGAGTTGTCACCTCTAGACATCGTCTATGAGAAGCGCCACACGATCAAGTCTCAGGTTCTCCCGGACTTCCTTGTACATTGGATGGAGCTGCAGCTGTTAGACACCCCAGACATGATGCAGTCATGGACAATGCACTTCGACGGCTCCAAGCGCGAGGCCGGAGCAGGAGCCGGGGTCATACTGACCTCCCCGCAAGGGGACAAGATGAAGTATGTCCTCCGGATGAAGTTTCGAGCCTCCAACAACGAAGCCGAATACGAAGCCCTCATCCACGGCATGAGGATGGCCAAGATCTGCGGCGCAACACGCCTCGTCATCTACGATGACTCCAACCTCGTTGTCCAGTAGACGATGAACGAGTGCGACGCACACGCTGCCAACATGATCGCGTACCGCGCACTCTACAACGCACTCGAAGGAGGCTTCGACGGCTGCGAGCTTCGGCACGTTGGGAGAGAAAGCAACGAAGAGGCTGTCAGACTCGCCAACATCGGCTCCACCTGCGCACGGGTGCCACGAAGAAGCAGAACAGATCTGCGTGCCATCCATCAAACGAAAATTCCCAAAGGGATCACCCAAAGAAGCAGAACACTCGGGGGCTACGCTACCCGAAGGACAGGAGGGACCCGAATAGCTCGACATAGAAGTCGATGTGGTCAAACTGATGCAGGTCATGGCAGTCAAAGAAACCTGGACGCAGCCATACCTCCGATACATGATAGACGGAGAGCTGCCTGATAGCCCGACAGATGCGCCGTGCATATCTTGCCGGTCCAAAGCCTTCACCATCATCAATGACGAGCTGTACAAGTGCAGCATTTCGGGTGTACTACAAAGGTGCGTCACGATCGGCGACGGAAAAACCATCCTCCAAGACATCCACGAAGGTATCTGCAGCCATCATGCAGGCAGCCGCTCCCTTGTCGCCAAAGCTCTACGAGCTGGATTCTACTGGCCAACGGCCATGAATGACGCCAAGGACATCGTCCGAAGATGCAATGGGTGCCAAAGGTTCATCGACAAACCACACGCACCCGGATCAGAGCTCAGGCCCATACCTTTGGCCTGGCCCTTCGCCCAAGGGGCCTTGACATGATCAGCAAACTACCAAGGTCCTCGAAAGGGGGTCACGTCTACCTCCTGGTCGCAGTCGATAAATTCACCAAGTGGATTGAGGTAATGCCAGTCACTAACCAAAAGGGCAAAACTGCCGTCAAGTTCTTTGAATCCATTGTCTACAGGTTCAGCGTGTCGCATAGCATCATCACCAACAATGGATCGAACTTCATCTCCAAAGAATTCTAGGACTTCTGCGAAGGCCTCGGAATCAACATCACATACGCCTCAGTGGCGCATCCGCAAACGAACGGGCAGGTCAAGAAGGCCAACGGCCTCGTCGGCACTGGCATCAAGAAGCGCCTAATGAGCCCACTTGAGCGGCTCGCCGGAGCTTGGACAAAAGAGTTGCCCTCCGTCCTGTGGAGCCTGCGTACAACGCCAAACAGCTCAACCGGCTACACGTCGTTCTTCATGGTGCACGGAGCCGAAGCCGTGCTACCAGCAGAGGTACGCCACAAGGCCCCGCGGGTCGTCGCTTACAGCAAAGCCGAATCGACGGCCGCACTCGAAGACGCCATCGACACACTCGACGAAGCACGTGACATAGCAGCAGCTCGATCAGCGGTGTACCAACAGAGTCTCCGCAACTACCACAGCCGACGGCTGCGCCCAAGGTCCTTTGTCGAAGGAGACCTAGTCTTGCGACTCAAGCAAGAGCGACCGAAGAAATTCAAGTCACCATGGGAAGGACCCTACATCGTAACTGAAGTCATCCCAGGTGGCGCCTATCGCCTCAAGCACGTGGAGTCTGGAGTCGCATACTCCAACCCATGGAATGTCGCACAACTGCGACGGTTCTACCCCTAGCTACCTCCCTCTTTTACTTTCAATAAGGCTATTCAGCCAAGGCTACTCAGCCGAACAATGTACCTCCTCCATTACGATATGAATAAAGCTAAGTGTGTTGCCCCAAATTTTTGTTTACTGTTCGCATTTTACTCCATGCTACAACGCACTGGGGAGATCCCCCCACCTCGCGACTTCGTCGATGAAGGATAACGCGTGTACACCTGAGTAGCTGACCACGTCATGATAACGAAAAGGGCACGTATACAAACAAAGCACTACGTGCCAGACAACAAGATAACCTTTACAACAAAGGGCATAACACGCCTAGTAAAATATATACAAATTTTACATCTATCTTTTTTACAGGTCCTACCTATTCTGAAGAATAACCTGAGCACTCTGCTCAAACAGATCTACAATTTGTTCGGCATACTGCCTCACAGCTGCATAATGTAGACGCATATCCCACTCGCCACCATCTAGTCGAAGAGGCGGCCCATCCGCTACAACAGGCAGATCTACGCCAGGACGATGTAACCGCACAAGGGAGAGCGCGGCCTTCACCCCTACGACAAGCTGGTGCCGCACCAGTTCCCTGACATGATGCACATTCCCAAACTTCGACAGCAGGCCAGAAAGTGTCGATGGCGCATCATCCAGCGGGAACATTACATGCAGAACTGACGCCAACGAAGACCTCACCTGGCGCAACACCCGCAAGGACCACGACACGGTCACGGTCCATCCAGAAGAACCCGCCGGCCTCCATGTCCTGCTGAGTCAAGCAGTTGATCCGAACAGCAACACGCTCTTTCTCCTCCCTTGGAGCAATGTTAGCACCTGCAATACTTGCAAAGAGTAAGATGAAAGGCCAACAGGCGCATCCGAAGTAATGAGCAACAGCTTGAAAAACTCACACTGAAGCTGTTCAGACAAACGAAGCAACTCTGCCATCAAGTACTCCTCTCTGGCAGCGCCTCGATCCGCTTTGGATTTCCAAACATCAGCGTGGCCACGCACCCCCAAGCAATTCTTTCTTGAGGCCACGGATGCGGTCTCGAAGAAACACAAGCTGTGACGCACCATCCAGGGATGGTTGCGGCTGCGGCGCAGACGAAGTTTCAACGGGATCATCACCCGAAGGACCCTAGAGTAATAGAAGACAAGGATATGAACAAGCAGACGAAGGAGCACAGAACTCGGAAATTCATTATGTGCAGCAAAAGCCACTACGTGGCACATGGATGGTTCATCAAAATAATTACAACAAAAGAAGCTGAAACTATCCTACAACTACAAAGCCTACAAAGCTGCATCCTGAGTAACCTCGGAGCCGGATCCGCCTTTGGCCTCCCCTCGCCTCGCCTCAGCATCGCCAGCAGATCAATCAACTTCGGCCCATAACGCTTACAGCGAGCAGCATAGATGGCGAAGGCTACCTCGGATCCGTCAGCAGCCGTCGGCATCCGGGAGGTGACCTAAGGAAGATCTAGCTCCGCTCCAGACGCCAAAGCCATTGCCAGCCCGACGGACGTGCCAATGCCTTTCTGCTTGCGCTTGTACGCCGCAGGCGCTTCGGCTGACAGTGCATCCGCCAAGGCATCGACATCCTCGAGGGCCATGCCCTTGGGGACGAGCTCCTTGTAGAAGCGCCCGAAGACCTCCTTGGCCTTGGCAAGCGACAACACGATCGCAGGTGGTCTTTGACCGCAGCAAAGATCATCCAGCACTCCTGCTCCAGAGCACCGCGATCAAACTCGATGCCCGCGGCATCTAAAGAAACAAAGGAAGCAGCATGAATAAAAGCACTGCAAAAGAAAGACAAGGAAGTCAAAAAGGGAAAGGCGGAGAGACTCACCCGAAATAGCCTTGGCAGCCGCCATCAACTCGCCGGCTACCTCTCTCTCGCGCGAAGCCGTGGCGGTGGTGAGCTGCTCCTCGCGGTTCGTTGCCTCCTGCTACAGGCGCTCTTTGGCAGCAGCCGCGTCGACTAACTCCTGCTCGAGGCGCCCTTTCGCAGCAACGGCGTCCTCGGCCTTTTTCTCCGCTTGCCCGAGACTCTTTTTGAGAGCATCAAGCTCACGGAGAGTGTCATTATTGTCCTCTGCAATCAGTATAAAACTCATCAGATTGCAGGACAAGAAATGCAAAAGGAGGAAAAAGATCAACACATATACGGACCTTGAAGCCGTTTTAAATTGGCCTACAATGCCAGGTGCCGCTGCACCAGCTGGTTGGCGCCTTGCACAAAAGGCTGCAAATGGAACCACTCCTCAAAAGAACGGCTCGGGGGCTACGCCCAAAAGAATGAGCAGAAGCAAGTTACACATACAAAAACGCTCGGGGGCTCCCCCCGAGACTCAAAGAAAAAACGATCAGCAAATTTTCCTACAGATACTCGGGGGCTCCCCCCGAGACAAGAAGCACAAATAATGATCAGCAGATCATTCGAAAAGGCTCGGGGGCTCCCCCTGCAGCAGAAAACAAAATTACTTACGTGGTTAGACGGCGACTCCGAAGATTCGCCGGCAGTCTTCTGAGGGATAACCACTCGATCCTCGTGCGGAGGAGGGTTCGGAGCAGCACCCTCAGAGGTGGCCACCATCTGAGGAGGAGGAGGAACAACCTTCGAATCCCCCACCATCTCCCGAGCGCCATCACTGGAGGATCCGTCGGAAGAGTGGCTGCAAAGGAAAAAAACATTAGACAAGAGCAATCAAAGCAAACAAACAAGAGCAAGCAAAGAGCAACCGAAGTACACTTACGAGTCGAGCTCGCCAAGTCAAGACCCATGGAGTTCTCCTGCCTTCTTCTCTCTTTTCTTCTTCCTTCTCTTCCTTCTTCCGCCACAAGCGGTGCAAAGGCCACAGCTCGCACGGGAATGGCATGAATTGGAGAAGAAGAGCCCCCATGATCCCCACTGCGACGTTCAAGGCACAGCGGATTCCTCGGCGTTGGTGGATTCTAGGCATCTGACGACTCGCTGGAGCTCCATGTCCTCTTGCGAGTGTGATCCTCGCTCGACTCGATGGCCTCTTCGGCCGGCGACCGCGCTGATGGAAGCTCAGACATGGAGTCCACCACTTCATTGTCCGGCACATCCAGAAACAATTCGGGAAGCGGCGGCGACATGCCCGGCACCTTGAACTCCTACACAAAATAAGCAAATTCGTCAGCAGACAAATAAATACAAGTAAAACGCAGTCGAAAATAGCGCCACGTGCACGTTCCAGATCTACACCTGCGGAATCGGACGAGAAGCAGAGAACGGAGAAGTCAGCGACTTCCCCGGGATATCCTCTCCAGCCTTGAACTTCAGCAGCGGGCGAAGGACCCCGTCAAGATCTCCCTTGGAGAATTCCTCAGCCGAAACCCTAGTCGGATCACGACGACCAGAATAAAGGAACATCGGGTGCGCCCTAGCCTGGAGCGGCTGCACCCGACGTTTGAGAAAAGTGCGGATGATATCCACACTGTTCACCTCTTTATCCGGAGTCAATTGAAGATCCTCCACTCGATGATAGAGAGCCTCTATCTCCACTACCTCGCCATCCAAGATCTGGTTTCTTCCAGGACCTCTTCGGCTCAATTTTCTGGGAGGGGTCAAAAGGAACAAGTCCAAAATCCTGCCCAGCAACCGTGGAGTCGCGGATGTAAAACCATCGCCTCCACCAGTATTGGACAGATTCGGACATGGAAAAGGAGAAGAAAAGAAGATTGGATTTGAGGGAGATGATGCAACCCCCAATGGGATAAACACCATCAGAACTAGATTGCCTCTTCACGGAATAGAGTTTCTGGAAGAGGCCAAAATGCGGCTCGATACCGAGCCAGCACTTGCAAAAAGTGATGAAGCAGGCGACATGAAGAAGAGAGTTGGGCGAAAGATGGTGCAGCTGGATACCATACATAAAAAGCAATCCACGCAGAAAATCATGGACTGGGAAGGAAAAGCCCCGAAGGACAAAGGCGACGAACATAACCCGAAACCCAGCGGGGGAACAGGGAATTACCTCATTGCCGGGGAGTTTGACGGCCTCCCTATCCTGCGGGATTAGGCCCCGCTCACGGAGCTTGCGAAGATCACTCTCACGTGCCTCCGATCGCCGCCAGCCACCATCGGTGACACGGGCGGCAATGAACCCTTCTTGCCACCAGAAGACCGGTACCAACTGCAGGAGGACTTCTTACATTTCCCATCGCGGCGCCAAGACACCGAAAAGCACGCAGGATCAAGGAAGGAAAAACTGGGGGAAATCCCAGCGCGCAATGAGAAAGCTCAGAGAAGATGGGAGCAGTGAAACAAGAATGGCTGCGGTGAAAACAAAATACCTTTTCCCCAATGATTATAAGGACGAGGACGATGCACGATGACCGTCCATCGGGAATACCTAGAGACAACATCAAGATCTGGCCGTCCACGTGTCAGTACAGCAGCGAACCGTCGCTAACACGTCGTCCACTACGCACGTAAATCGAGGCAACGCCGTAATTATCTACACGCCGCGCATGACCGGTCAACTCAAAGTCAGAAGGTGGTCCCATGTTCGTCCAGTCACGTCATCTCTGGCGCAGCAGACGTTTGAGGTCACCGATCGTCAGCACTGACGTCATCAAAAGCTATACTAGCAACGGTTACAATTCTTCGGCTACACAACTAAGAGTACTCACTCGAATCTATGATTCGACTAACTACTCGGGGGCTACTCCTATCAGGAGCGCTGGCTGCGCACCCGAAAAATGAACAAAGCATTGCACCATTGAACTATTCTTTGATTCCTACGTCGAGTCTGCGACTCCACTATAGACTCGGGGGCTACTCCCATAGGGAGGATGGATTCAAGCATCCGAAAAATTTGTGCCCTACGGACCTAAAAGTCAACAAAGACTGAATTTAAGTCTTTTCTCGAGTCTACGACTCGAACAGACACTCAGGGGCTACTCCCATAGGGAGCGCTGGTCGCGCACCCTATGAATTCTTCGACTGCGATCCTTCAGATCAGTATGCAAAAAACTTTTCGGCAACTCTGCCCTAATTAACGCTAAGTGAGCAACATCCTCCTTGACCACCCGAAACACCTCCGCGGTGATAAACATTCGGATGTTGTGTCTTCGACACAAAGATAAGACCTACATATATCATCTGATGGCCTGGGAACACACACGACTGTGCTCTGCTAGTAAGAATCTGTGCCAGCAGGCGCGATGAAAAATCCCCGCGGATGCGTTGGGTACATCATTTAAATTCACTGGAATTCCACTCCTATAAGTCCTCCGCGGCCTGAGTCGAATTACGCCAGCATACGTTCCGGGTTCGAGTCGAGGGACTCGAATCTGAAGAAGATCGTGTTGTTTTGTCCTAAGACAGTTAACTGACTCCGATCCGTCGGGAGAGTCAGGCACACGCATCAACAATCCCTACACACTCAAATCATTCTCTTGAAAGATAGAGATAGTCACACCCGAAGGATTGAAGAGTCCTCAGCCGAATCTACGATTCGACTGAACACTCGGGGGCTACTGACATGGTTATACCCCGCGGGTACACAACTTCGGCATACCTAGTCCAGCCCAAGGAAGACCCACGACAAATATACGTCAGCCCATGAAGACTTTCGGGTGGCCAGGGCCCATGACGCCTTCGGATCCTTGGAGAGCAAGACTAGAGTAGATAGAAAATGCAAAGGGGTAAACCCTAAAACCTATAACCGACTCGATCTGTGCCTGGGACCTGCATAACTCTATATAAAGGCTAGGAGGGCACGACCTAGATCTCTCACCTCATACTTTTGCATAGACACCTCCACGCCAGATTGCATCTGCGTACCCCTGTAACCTTCGGTTCCGCCGTAATAAGAGCAGACAAGCAGGAGTAGGGTTTTCCCTCCGGGGGCCTGAACCTGGGTAAACCTCGTGTCCCCGTGTTGCTTGTTTGCTAACCGTTCCGCGATCTCCAGCATCCCCATCTTCTCCAAAACCCATGTCCAAAACAATGGGCATTTACGAGATTAAACCTCGTCATTAACTGCCCCGTTGCTTCGACCACACATCGCCGTAATATCATGCCACCGTCGCCTCCTCGGCTCCCGCGATGGACCGGCAGGCAATAACTTCCCGCGTTTCCACTTTTCCCATCCTCGCCGCTACACCCCTTCCATCCTCGCCACCCTCCTCGGCCTATATAATTCGTACCCCTCGCCGGATCTCTTCACACACTCTCATAGCTCCCCAGCTCTCCCAACTCCGGTGAGCCCCAAAATCCGACAAACCGCACACACTTCCCCATGGTCGAGCGTTTTCCCGGCAACCCCGCGGCAGCGAACGACTTTGGCCGCCACAAGATAAAGTCGTGGGAGGCCCGGATGCTCCACGACGCGGGCTATATGGCACCGCGGATATTTCTCCCCCCAGCTGGAAGCTCAGCGCCGGTGGGATCCCAATTTTGCCGGTGCCGGAAGACGAGGAGATGGTCGCCGAGATCCAGGCCGCCATCACGGCCATGGAGGACCCGGACCTCGCCGAGGATCTGGTCAACCTCCATTTTTGGGAGCATTTCTTCGCTGACCGGCGGCTCCAGGAGCTTGCCTGCCACGAGGGACCGCCGGGGTTGCCGCTGAAGAGGAACAATGTGGCGTCACGCCGCCGCTGGTGGAGCGCTCCCGAACGGATGCTCGCTGACGTGCTGGAGCACATCCACGTTGGCAACAATCCTCGCCTCGGCTTCCCCCACAACCCAACGCCAGCGTCAAGGGCGAGGCGCCATCCTCCGGCCAACTAGTTGCCGACGAGGATGGCTAGCCTCTCCTCCTCCGTAGCAGCATTGGCCTCCCGCTCCTCCAGGTCCACGCCGGTGACGACTCCGCCCCTTCGGACGATCAAGCGTGAGCCGGAGAAGTCGGTCCGCTCTCCTCCGAGGACAAGGGCATGCGGCACCGTCATCAACGCGCCACGCGCGCCCTCACCGCCCACTAGACGTCTCCGGCTTCGCCAGCCGAAGCCGGGCGAATAGGCAATGCCCGTCAACGAGGACGCCTTCGCCATGAAGATGGCGATGGAGCAGTCCCTCCACAACGTTGTGCCCCTGCCACCGGAGCCTTCATCGTCGGACATTCTCGCCTAGTCCTGGGCGGACTGAGAGGAGACCGAGTGTCAACACCCGGATTTTTAATCCCAGATGCCTGTTATGCCATACATCGCAATCCCAGGAATACCATTTTTGCAAGACATAACAGATTGGTACCATAGTTTATCATCCATTACAAACCATAATAAAGGTCTTACAAATAAAGGATCTCATGATCCAGTCTTAATACAATCAATGCAACAAAATATAATAAGGGCAGCGTGGTTGAAGCTCCATCTTCAGGGTCACAGGCAATGCTGACGATGGAAGATGATCCTAGTTGTCATAGACTTCCTGTTGTCCATCATCCTGGTAGTCCTCCTCATAGTCTGCCCATAGGAATAGCCAGGGACAAAGCCATGAGTACTCTTTAAGTACGCCCAAACTAATACTAACAAGTAAGGTAGTTCGAGTAGGAATCTTAAGCTCTAGGTTTATTTGCAAAAATCTAGGTTTATCTCAACTGAGTTTAGAAGCAAAGAAAACTAGTTTAATGTTTTACAACACCTAAGTGGGAACTTAGTTTCCATATTCACAACCCTGTTGTGGTCAATTCAAAGTCATAGTTCATTTCACAAGTCATTTTGAAAACATCTGACGACGGAACAGTATAGCCATTACAACTGTCCATGACCACGGACGCGGCAATTCGAATAGTTTGACACTCTGCAGAGGTGGTACACTTTCACCACAACATTCGATACATCCGCCAGGAACAATCCTGAATCACCATACTCAGTATGCGGATAATCAATCCTAACCTTTCAATTACACACCCTAGTATAGGCACCTCTCCTATGAGTTTGGCCTCCCAACCATGATCATCTGTCATCTTGGGAACTGCACAGGTGGACAATCATCACGAGGTAGCCTCAGCTCAAACCTCATCCGCAAGGGAACCCATACTAAGATATATAAACTTCCAGTCAAGCCCTACCCAAATTCGGGTATTGTGGTTGTACGGTAACATTGGAATAGTATCGCATCCGAACCCAACCATCAGTTTTTATAAAATGGCTAAGGCTCATGCCTCAACATTTTCAACATCAAGTCATCTGGTGTTCATAACACATGTCAAAACATTTCATCAGAATGACTCATCATTCCAAGGTTTTCATAATCATTTTCACCAAGTATTCCCATCTAAAGTGATCAACTTTTATGCTTAGCACTAGCCACTAAAATTGAGGATAATCACTAATGAAGGGTACTAATCAAGTGTGACTATCCAAATCTAGATCTCATGCCTTAGTATGAAATCTAGTTCTAACTTACTTAGGACAAGTTTTATGCTCTTTATGCTGCCTATAATATCTTTCCAAAATTCACAAGTCACTAAGTAAAAGTAATAAAAAACTTTGTTAAAAAATAAAAGAATAAAGCTTGCAAGTAAAACTAGGATTTGGTGTAGTCAAGGTTGCATAATCAAAGCATGCCTAATGCATCTTGCATAGGTTATCTAGCTTGCATAGTTAGGAAACTTGCAAGTGTTAGCTTGCCTTGATTGGTGCAGTGGTTGAAGTTTTCTTCTTCTTCGTAGTACTCCTCCTCCTCGTAGCCTTGGTCGGTACTAGCGTCTATAAATAAATACGAGGTACATAATCACCAAACAATACTTAACTACTTCTATTTGGCACATAAAGGTTCACACTAGATGATCTAGCATCATCACAATCATCACATGAAATAAAGACCTAGTCTTATTTATTTTATTTTGGAAAAGTAATTTCTACTCATTGAAAACTACTTAAGATTTAATATTGTCCAATTAAAATATGGCATCATGTTGACCATTTCATCACCACATATTTTAATACTTGGGAATGTGATTTAAAGTGGTGTCACAATTTATAAGTTTAAAGTTATTATTTTAAATAATTAAAGTGGCTAGAAATGCCTATGTAGAATTATTTTAGTACTTGTCCAAGATCACTGCATGTAAACCTAAATATTTTTACGTATTTAGATAGATATTGTTAAATGTAATTTTTAAGAGTTGGAATCAACTCAAAAGCATTTATGGTTGATTTTTGACAAATGTTTGAACATAGAAAAGTCTCTATCTTGTTATTTTTACTATAGGTGATCTATAAATTCAAATGGTTTGAATCCAATGGGCTTGGATAAATAATTTCAACACCTTTTTAACAAAATTGGTTTTATGAAATTTGGTTCAGTAAATCTCCTTGAATTGATTTTTGAATGTACTGACAGAACTAGGTTTGAACTAAATTGGAAAATCTCTATTTGAATTCTTTGGTGCTGAATGTTACTAGGTCGCCCAGCCTGGCGTGCATGCAACGGGCTGCTAACAGAGCGGTCCCACGCGTTAGCGGCTCAGTCTAAGTGAAGGGGGTAAGTTTCAATCTGGGCCGTGCGATTAGACTAGGATCCTACGGCTGGGGTGCGTCGTCTCCGTCGAACAGCTCCGGTGAGACCGAACCCTAACGACGATGGTGGGGGTACGTGGTGGCTCACCTGGGCTCCAGCTAGGGTCGGCGATGGGGGCGAACGACGTTGTCGATGATGGCGGTTCGAACGGTGGTCGCGGCGGCTCCTGGGGCGGCTCCAATTAATGGCTCCGCTCCTCCTCTGCAGCGACGGACTCTGGTGAAATTCCGGCGGCCTGGTGCTCGCCTTGCTCCGGGGAAGGGTGTGGGAGGTTCTATGAGGAGTGGGGAGTGAGATGGTGTGGTGAATTGAGGCGAGGGTGGCCTCCTTTTATAGACGAGCGAGAGAGGCAATGCGGGATGGGCAGAGCTCATCGGTGACGACCGTGTAGTGAGCTAAGGACATGGCGAAGGGCGTAGGCCGGTGCGGTGTCTCCTGGCGATCGTCGCTGGCTTAATGGCGCGACACGGAGCAGTCGAGAACGGTCGGAACGAGTCAATGCTCTGCGTGGCACCGACGGCATTTGATACGGCCTACATGTGGTACTGGTCGCGCGGCGGCGAACGGGCATGTCTGGGGGGTAGCTAGGGTCATGGCGCGTGCGGTGATGCGCGGCGAGGGCGAGGCGCGACGTGTGCGAGCATGTCGGCCGTGGTGCTCTGGCGCGCTTTCGGCATGGTTGCAGAGAAATGGGAGCGGCGTTTCCTCAGTGATCCAGGGTCTGGATGTGCTCGAGGGTTGGACATGGGGTGGCGGTGGACGGTGAGCTGCCTCCTGGACATCGTGGACGGGTGTGGCTCTGCCTCCTGCGTGCTGTCCATGGTCGGCCGGCAATGGGGGGCTCGGGTGGCTCGGCACTGGTGCAATGGTAGAGGGCTAGCTTGCTCAATGCAGTGTTGGGTGATGGGGTGACAAGGGGAGTAAGTTGAGGACAATTGTTTGATCAAACACTGCTCAAAACAATAGAAGTTAGGCAGTGGTTTACTGAGCTCACCATTTGTTTGATGAAATGGCCACATAAAATTTAGATTTGAATTTTTGGATGAATTTTGGTGAGTGCTCTGGTTATAAGCTTGAGTGTCTAAGGTTGCTTGGGTTTGTCAAGGTGAACTGGTTTGGTTGGGTTTTAAGAAATGGTGATCTTAATACCTATTAAGGATTTAATTTTAAATTATCATTTGAATAGATTTGGAATTTGTTTCCGTTGGTTTGTAAAGTGGCTTGGGTTCACTTTTATTTGGTCTAGCAAGGGTGAAAAGAATTGAATTTGTTTCTGTTAGAAATCTTGGACTAGGAACACTCAAAGTGGTCTAGTGGATAACTTTGGTCAAAATGACCATTTGCTTATATTGTTTATATTTGAATTTCTCTTCATTTGATTCTGCTTGGAAATGATCTAGATGATATTGTTTTCATCTTTAAACCAATCCTTGCCATTCATAGCAATCAAACATGGCATTGCAAGCATTCATGCATTTATCACACGCATATGCATTCATATTAATTTTAATAACAAAAGTTTTTTGTTAACCCTAATCTTGGATGATTAGAACTTGATAATCTTGTTTAATATTTTTGGAAAGTTATATCGAGCGGCTCCGCTTCCAGCACCAGCAGGAGCATGCCTGGTCTGGCCGCGTGCTCGCCTACTAGGGCGCGCCGCTCATCCTCCTCGATGACGACGAAGAGGCCGGCCCCTCCTACCAGCCCTGGAGGAGCGGCAATGACGGCCAGCGCCCGCCGCAGCCGCCGAGCGACGATGACGACGACGACGACAGCAAGGCCGACCCCGACTACACCTGCTTCTACAGCCACTTTGGCATGTAGAAGCGACGTCGGCATTGACATCGGCATCGGCATCGGCGGTGCTGTTTAAGTGGTAACAATCATCGAAGATAGCAGCAGCTGATCCTGACGAGCCTCCTTCATTCATAGCATTGACGGTGTCCAAACAGTCCGAAGAAAGTATGACTCGGTTGCAACCCATAGACTGAGCTAACAGTAGTCCCTCGTTAATCTCTTTGGCTTGAGCGCTGAAACTACATCAAGCACCGAATCAAGCTCCGAATTTGAATGCTCCTTTGCTAGCACTTGCGCTTGGCTATATTATTAATTATACTCTTTCTTTAATATATATACCCCGTTCTCAATCACGCGTGGGACCATTTCACCGCAGAGCCGTAGGCCTGCGCTCCATTTTGCTTCCTCGCAACGTCACGATCCCCTCACTCATTCGACGCCCACCTGGCTGCTCCGGGTTAGTTTCTACTCGGACTCATGTGTCAGCGGGGAGCCCGCTCCGCTAGCGCGACGCCTCGCAGTCCGGCCAAATCCTATCCGCCGTATCCCGTACCCGAATCCCCCGAACCCCTCTCCCTCCCCCAGTACCCACCACAATCCCACCACCATGGCCGACGACCCTGCCTCCGCCGCCGCCTCCCGCTCCTCCTCCGCCGAAGAGGACGAGGAAGAGGGAACCGACAGCGACGCCTCAAATAACTCCGACCCAGCCGCCCCGCAGGACTCGCCACCACTCCTCCCCGACTGCTCGGCGCCTCCTCCAGCCCCCGAACCAGCCGGTCCAATTCCGCCGCCTTCACATACGCAGGAGGCGTGTGCGGCCGCGGCAGCGGCGGAGGACTCGAGGCGGCTGTTCCAGCGCCTGTGGACGGACGAGGAGGAGCTGCTCATCCTGCGCGGCTTCCTGGACTTCACGTCCCGGCGGGGCACCGCCTTCGCGTCGCACCAGTACGACACGGGGCCCTTCTACGAGGAGATCCGCCGGAAGCTCTCATTTGAATTCTCCAAGAACCAGCTCATCGAGAAGCTGCGCCGCCTCAAGAAGAAGTACCGCGTCTGCGCCAACCGCATGGTCGCACAGGGCGGGGCCTTCGCCTTCAGGAGCGCGCACGAGGGCGCCATATACGACGTCGCGCGCCACATCTGGCGCCCGGCCTTCAGGCGCGACGGTGCCGCCGGGGGCGACGCCTCGGACGAGGACGACATTAACCCTGCAGAAGCAGCAGCCGCTGCTGCAGCTGCTGCCACAGCGCCGCCTGGCGCAGTTGACGAAAGTGGTGGTGGAACTGGAAGTGCGTCTGCGCACACGCCCAGGGGCAGGGGCTCACGGCGTGGAAGGAGGAGGACGGCGCAAGAGATGGAGGCACCCTCAATGCCTGCAACTCCTGCGCTCATGTTAACCGACACTATTGCTCAACAACCGGCTGCTGTTGCTATGGAGAACTCGGTGCCACTGATTTCACTTCCACCCCCGCTGCCGGCACCAGTGGTAGCTCCAGTGACAGCCAATGGCCCAACTGAAGATGATTTCCGGAGTATCCTGTCACCGCTACTGAAGGAACTCGTCAGCTCTGTTACTGTCGCTGGGCAGACCGGACTAGGATTGGGTTTGGGCATGGACTTTGGGGGTGTCAGTGGAACCGACATTCTTGGCCTTGGTTTTGGGGTGACCGGACTGAACCCCGCGGTGCCTGGTGGTGAGAAGTGGAGGCAGCAGCAGATTCTGGAGCTGGAGGTCTATCTAAAGAGGATTGAGCTTGTCCGGGAGCAGGTCACCACGGCGCTAGAAGAGCTCAGGTCACCAGAAGCCTGATTCCTTTGGATTGTGCTGTATCTCCAATTCTGAGGTTGCCTTTTCTCTCTAGAGTTGTGCAGAGTTGATTGGTAAGCTTCTAATTAGTCATTTTGGTCTAGCATAGTTGCTTGTAGTCGTCATAAGTTCAGAGATGAATTTTGATCTGTAGATGCAATGATGATCGAAGTTTATCATTGCTTGTAGACTTGTAGTTGTGATCAACCTTAAGTCCATAGATGCAGTGAAGAGTTTTGGGCCTGGAGATTCATTACCACACTCTATAACTCCAGCAACCTTGTAGTAGTAAGTTGTAACTCGGCATTTGTTTATGACAGAAAACCAATAAGAGATAAGGTTCAATGTTCCTTCAAACTTCTGTGATTTTTCTGCTACGGGTGCAGACGGTCTTCCTTGATGGTTTCCGGTATTCAGTTGAGTCGCTCTATTTGGATTCAGCACTTGACATAATGCACACTGCCTTGTGAATGCCCAATCTAGATTAGTTTCTTTTGATTGCCCTCTCGCATAGATATATTTTGCCTCAAAACGGTCGGCGGCAGGTTACCTAGGTTGTTTTTTCTTGCGAAACAACCATCAATACCATGGAAGAAATGGTCCTGTTTATAAAAAACCCGGACCAAAAACCATTAAAGGCTTTGTCAATTTGAGGAAAACCTTTCAAAAACCTCGACAACAGGCATTGTCTCATACTACTAGCTAGATGCATTGCGTCATTTGGAAACAGGGTACATACGATAGGTTTCATTTTCGTGCTATTTGATTACGAACGTTCTGCTACAATGCTTCTGGTCTAGATATGTGCGTGCTAAACTAGATGCCGCATACAAATTAAGCTTTGACTCTTCATATCTTCAGTTGGCTGCAAGTAACACATATATAGAAAATTAAGTGTTGGCCGGCATGTTTATTTACAATAGACAAACTGAAGCATCAAATCCCAAGTAAACCATGCTGAGGATGCTGAAGCCATCCTTGTTACAGAGCCACAGAGGAAAAAGCAAACTCCAACGACGCTGGCAGGGGCTGTGGCCTAGCAGGGGCCCTTCTTCTTCTCAGGCTCCTTTGGCTTGTCGTCTACGACGCTGACGATGGCTGCGGCGAAGCACGCCTTCCTGAGCTTCCACACTACGTGCACCAGGTTGACTGTGCCCACCACAGTCAGCGTGCACTTGTCCTGGTCCATGTCAACGGACTTGAACTCTGAAAATGACATGCATTTGGCGAAGAAAAGTACAGAACGGTGCGAGATTCATGTAGGTAGGAACTTGGAAGGGAGAGAGGTACCCTCGAGCTTGGCAACAGTTGAGAGGATCTTGGCCATGCACTTCTCGCCGATGAGGTCAGCTCGGATCACAATCTTCCGCAGGGAGTGCAAACACAAGCTTTCAGTACAAGTGTACGCCTTCAAATTTGCTCTGACATAGCCTCCCCCAAAGACATACTAGAAGCAAAACGGAGGGCATATGGTCCCTAATTACCTTGGACACTGTGAGCTGGCCGTGAGCGTATGACACCCTTCCCTTGGACTTGGGGTGGATGAAGGCTCTTGCATATTCAGGACAATACGTTTTCTGAAGCTCTGCAGAGCCTGTCCGCTTCCAAGGTTTTCTGGGACTTGGTCATACGCTGGAGTATAATCTTACTACTTGCGCTTAACCTAATCCCCTGCTTGTACCTACTGAACTCGTTTCTTAGTACTACTACTACTATAAGATTCTGCAATTTGCAGTTAAACCGTGGTTCCCAGAACGAACTGGCCAGTCCACGTCCCTGTTTGTTTGTTTGTGTGTCTTATCCGTACCTCCAAGTGTTAGAGTCGTCGGTTTGTTGAAGTCTCAACACGGTTGCGTCTCGATCATCAGAAAGATGGACAGAAATTATGCGTATGTAGCCGGAGAAATAAATGGCAAGTTGTATGCAGTGGCAACGCAGGATTCAAATCAATTCATATATGCCAGCATACCATTCGACAGGACTTAGTCATGCTAATGCTAGTTGCACTGCTACTGGCAGGAAGATTATTTTCCTAGTACAGTTTTGTAATTGCAGTTGCACTAGTAGTACTCGATACGAGCTAGCTTTGGTCCTCATATACATACTTTACATTTTCCATATGTTAGATAAGTTCATAAGTGCAGAACTAGCAAAAAAAAAAACTCAGTTTACTAAATTGCAAAACTAAACGCTTGCATACCAATATCGTACTTTTACTAGCATTCAGTTTCAACGAATGAAAACACACTTTTCAGATGTCGAAACTATGTTCTGGGCTCTAGAAGATGAAGTGGGTAGTGTTCTAGATCCATGTATCAATGGTTCACGTTCCATCAAGTTCACTGATCCTCAGCAGAAGAAGACGTGGAAACTAAAACTTCCCAGTAAGAACTGACCATGCTTGATAGACATGGTAATGACATCCATATATAGTTTGATGTCAGCGAGTGCATGGTTACCATGACAAGAAGATTACGCATCCGCCCATACATGAGATTAAGAAGCCCAAGGAGGAGTATGGGCGACAACACGGAGGAGCCGAGGAGGACGTGGTTGTCACGGTAGAAAAGGCCATGATAAGCAGTCTTGGTTGTAGAGCTGCTTCCATCGAAAGGATCTAAAACGTTCATACATTTCAAAAAAATATCCATGATTACTGGTATAAACATTCACATGTTTCAAAAGTGATGTTCATGTATCAAAAAACATAAATCGCGTATTTACTACAAAAACTGAAAAAATAAAAAAGGAGGAGAATTAAATGCAAGTAATGAAAAATAACAAAAAAAATAAAGTGAAAGAAGAAAAATATAAAGGAAGCAAAACAAAAATAAAAGGTAGAAACAACAAGACAAGAAAAATAGGAAAACACACATTTGATATTTTTTGGGCTAACCCACTAGTGGAAAGGGTGTGCATATGCTCCCTATTTGTCATAACGGGCAGTGAATTCTAAAAAAAACATTGCATCATATATGTCAATTATACATAAATATGAAGTTAAGGCATACCAAATATGCTTACTATTCTTTTTTTAGATAAATGTGCTTACTATTCTTGAATCTTGATTCTAGAGTATTGCAAAGTGTTTTTCTAGAATCAATCTTACTTTGTTCATCAATGAAGTATAGTCTTTTAGATTAAATGTACATAAATATTCAGACAGTAAAGATTTATGATAATTTTTTACATATAAGTACTTCGTAGTCATTGGCTTTAACTCCTCCATTTGTATCTCGACCTTTTTCCAATCCGACAGGCGAAGCAACTACAAACAATCCAAACATGCATAGTGGGACTAATCTGGTTTAAAAGCTACATAAGCCACCACCTCATTATAAGGAATCTAAGATGAGTGAATATACACACTTCACGATTTGACTGATTCCCCTTTCACATTGGCAAGATAGTATATAGTAGGAACCAAGGTATGTAGGTTTGTTTCTGCTATGACCATCCCAGATACATCATATCGTAAACTATTGTTTAGAATATGCCATATAATACACAACATTGGCTTACTTTTTTATGTGTAAACATTCTGCCTACAAACATTGGCAGATCTAGTGTGGGGGTCATGGCCCAGTAAAACAATTTTAAACATATTGCTAAGCTTTTCAATATTCAATTTAGTCTTGTCTAACATGTTAACAAGTAACATATGGTACGTATAGTGTCTTTCTAATGGTTTTTCTAATGTTGATTTGATATATACGTGATTTCTATGTGGGTCAGTTTGGTGGGGAGGCTTGATCCCATGGTCCTTAGAAACATTTCACAAAAAAAGTCCCGATCAGTATCAATTTCATATGTTCAATATAGATTAGTCTAACTTGTAGCTACAATTGTTGTTTCCCAAAGATGGTCCTCAGTTAAGACGAGTCCTAGATCCTCCATTATTGGCAATGGACATCAATAGCTAGCCAAGCCCTTGGTGCATGAACGCCATCACTAGATATACCACACATACTCTGGATGTACAACATAATTTTAAGAAGAGGAGATATAACAAATGCATTGCAAAATGAGTATTTACATGGGTTTGAATATAATTAGTGTGCAAACCATACCACTCATGTCCCAAGGAATCCAAACTAAGTCTTTCAACCATATGTTAGGAAGATCCATCTTTTTCTCTAACACCAGCAAAACAACACCAAAAACCTTGCCCTGATAGTTATAACATGTCAACAAATAACACACCATATTAATCACATTTTCAGATTCTAATTTCATAGTATATGGAAAATTTCTCGGTGTATGTGTGTGTGTGGGGGGGGGGGGGGGGGGGGAGGAAGGGTAGGTCGTAGTCTTATCCATCAAATCTACCATAAGATTCTCCCAATATGTTGTAACTGTTATGGAAAAATTACTACCATCATTTGTTTTCCTTGGTTAACCCTAAAATTCTTTCAACATATGGTTAATGTTGAGAGAACTTTGCAACAACCTACGGCTTGAGGGTAATTTTTTTTCAAACATAGCATACGTTTAGAGAAAAAACTACTACCACCAACACACAAGTCGTGGCTGAAGGATGCAAACCGAGTCTTTCAACTAATTTTCAACGACCTTCATTATGTTAGCTAGGAAGATCCATCTTGTTTCCTAACAACATAAAAACACCACCAACAAGCTCATCCTAATAGTTATAACATGGTTACAGATAATACACCATATTTATCATATTCTCTAATGTTTTTTCACATGGCTCATTTGATATATGTATCTCTACGCGTGTGAGGAGGGGGGCACATGCCCCATGGTCCTCACATGTCACAAACAATTCACAATCAAGATTACTGACTCACTGTAACATTCCATGTTTGTAACAGAGAGCGATGTTGCAAATCATGAGCATAGCATGACCATCATGCTTTATTACCTAAGAAACATGCATGAGGGAAATTTAAATAACTAATTTCAGCTATTTTATTCCTATTTTAAATGGTGTCTAAAATTTCCAACTAACATACATAGAGCTTTTTGAAGGGTTTCGCGGCATAGTAAATCAAAATTTTCTACGGATGCGAACAGAGGGAAGCCAAGATCTAATCTAGGAGATGCAAACAACGAGAGGGATTGGATTAGATCTTCATACCCTTGAAGATTCACACAGCGGAATGTTCGTCGGAACGTGGGTGATGTATTCGTACTCGCTTCTCCTCCTCGTGATCCGATCCGATCTAGCACCACAAGTGGCGATGCCTCCGTGAGATGCACACGTGCAGCACCTCGACGTCTCCTCCTTCCTCGGTCCAGCAAGTATGGTGGAGAGATGGATTGGATCTACAACGCGGCGGCGCGGTGCAATTGGTGGAGAGTTTCAGCAGGCTTCGCTTACCTGCAATCGGAGAGAGAGGAGGGCAGCAGGGCGACTAGGCTTGAGGGGAAGGTGTGGGGGGGTGGTGCGCCCCAGCCCTCTATATATAGAGGGGTGGGCGCCAGCCCTAACCCCTCCCCCAATCCCTAGGCCGGCGGCCAAAGGAGGGAGGAGTGGGGGGCAAGGAAACCCTCCTTCTAGAAGGTCCAATTAGGGTTTATCCCTTGCTTGGCCGGCTGGGCCCTATGGGGCCTTGTGCCCCTGGACCAATGCGGCCAGGGCACTCCCTCATAGGCCCATGCCCCCTCCCGACATGTGGGACCACTTTGGCCCCCTTCCGGAAGGTTCTAGAAGCTTCCGGTACAATACCGATTTACCCGGAACAATTCCGAACTCCAAAAACTGCACTGCCTTATATGAATCTTATTCTCCGGACCATTCCGGAACCTCTCATGATGTCCCGGATCCCATCCGAGACTCCGAACAAAAACTCATAAACCAATTATCCAATCTATCCTAGCGTCGAGACACGTTAAGTGTGTGACCCTTCGGGTTCGAGAATATGCAGACATGATCTTCTATCAATAATCAACAGTGGGGTCTGGAAACCCATATTGACTCCCACAAATTCATCGATGATCATATCGGATGAACCATGATGCCAGGATTCAATCAATCCCATATATATATTCCCTTCGTCTCGCGATATTTTACTTGCTCGAGATTTGATCGTCGGTACCGTCATACCTAGTTCAATCTCGTTCACAGCAAGTACTTTACTCGTTCCGTAATCCGATATCACTTTGTGATTAACTCCTTAACCACATGCTTGCAAGCGGTGTTGATATCGATTACCGAGTGGGCCCGAAGTATATCTCTCCGACTTGGGAGGGACAAATCCCATCTCGATACATACAACCCAACAGATACTTTCCGATCACCTGAGAGACACCTTTATGATCACCCTCTCATAGGATGACGTTTGATGACCTCAAAGCTTTCTTCCGATACCAGGGAGTTGTATTATCTCATGGTCTAAGGAATACAATATTTGACATAAGAAAAGCTTCGCAAAGATGAACACGATGACACGATCTAATTGTTTCGCTTAGTTTGGGTCTGTCCATCACATCATTCTCCCAATGATATGATCTTCATTATTAATCGACAACTCATGTCCATGGTTAGGAAACCTTAACCATCATTAATCAATGAGCTAGTCCATAGAGGCGTACTAGGGACACGGTGTTGTTCACAAACCACACAAGTATTAAAGTTTCCGCTTAATACAATTCTAGCATGGAATATAAACATTATCATGAACAAGAATTATAATAATAACATCTTTATTATTGCCTCTAGGGCATAATTCCAACAGTCTCCCACTTGCACTAGAGTCAATAATCTAGTTTACATTTGGCAACAATCTCACACCCATGGCACTAAGGTGCTGATCATGTTTTACACGTGGAAGAGGTTTAGTCAATGGATCTGCGACATTCAGATCTGTATGTACTTTGCTAATCTTTAGATCTCCATCTGCTATATAATCTCGGATTATATGAAACTTGCGGTTGATATGCTTGGTCTTTGGATGATATCTTGGTTCCTTAGCGAGTGCTATGGCGCCAGTGTTGTCACACAATATCTCCAGTGGGTCCAATGCACTTGGAACCACGCCAAGCTCGATGATGAAGTTCTGATCCAAACTCCTTCACTTGGCGCTTCTGCGTAGCCATGTATTCCGCTTCTCAGTAGATCTCGCGATCACGCTTTGCTTGCAGCTTCTCCGACTCACAGCTCCTCCATTCAAAATATACACGTATCACATCTGAGATTTAGAATCATCCTTGTCGATTGTCGAAACTAGCATCGACGTAACCTTTTCTGACGAAGTCGTTCATCACCCCCATAGACTAAGAACATTTCTTTAGTCCTATTTAGGTACTTTAGGATGTTCTTCACGGCTGTCCAGTGTTCCACTCCTGGATCACTTTGATATCTGCTCGTCAAACTAAGAGCATTGGACACATCCGGTCTAGTACACAACATGGCATACATGATAGAACCTATGGCCGAGGCATAAGGCACTTTGCTCATAGCTTCTCTATCATTTCATGGTGGACCGAGCCTTGCTCAATATCTTACCTGACAACATAGGCACTGAACCTTTCTTTGCCTTATCCATTCTGAACCTTTTCAGAACTTTGTCTAGGTATGTACTCTGGCTTAAAGCTATCAGGCGTCTTTGTCTATCTCTATAGATTTTGATGCCCAATATATAAGAAGCTTCACCTAGGTCTTTCATTGAAAAACACTTGTTCAAATAACTCTTCACATCGTTAAGCATGTTAATGTCATTTCCAATAATCAATATGTCATCCACATATAGTACCAGAAATTTTACCGAGCTCCCACTCACTTTCTTGTAGATGCAAGCTTCGTAGCAATTTGGAACAAATCCAAAGCTCTTGATCACTTGATCAAAACGAAGGTTCCAACTCCGAGATACTTGCTTCAGTCCATAAATGGAACGCTGAAGTTTGCATACTTTATCAGCATCCTTAGGATCGACAAAACCTTCGGGTTGCATCATATACAACTCTTCATCAATGTTGCCATTGAGGAACGCAGTCTTGACATCCATCTGCCATATTTCATAATCATGAAACGCAGCAATTGCTAACAAAATCCGAATGGACTTAAACATCGCTACGGGAGAGAAAGTCTCATCGTAGTCAACACCTTGAACTTGTCGAAAACCTTTCGCAACAAGCCGTGCTTTATAGACGGTAACATTACCATCCGCGTCCGTTTTCTTCTTGAAGATCCATTTGCACTCAACGGCCTTTCGGTCGCTAGGATGGTCCACCAAAGTCCATACTTGGTTTTCGCTCATGGATCCCAATTCGGATTTCATGGCTTCTAGCCATTTCTCAAAGTCTAGGCTCATCATCGCTTCCTCATAGCTCGTAGGTTCACTGTCTTCTACCAACAAGACAGTCAAGACAGGGTTGCCGTACCACTCAGGAGGGGCACGCGACCTTGTCGACCTGCGACGTTCAGTAGCAGCATCGTCCGAAGCTTCATGATCCTTGTCATTAGCTTCCTCTTTTGTTGGTGCACCGAAAAATTTCAGGTGCTGCGCTACTCTCCAATTCAAGAGAAGGTTCAATAACCTCGTCTAGCTCTACTTTCCTCCTCACTTCTTCTTTGAGAGAAACTCCTTCTCAAGAAAGGAACCGTTCTTTCAACAAACACTTTGCCTTGATTCTGTGATAGAAGGTATACCCAATAGTTTCCTTAGGGTATCCTATGAAGACGCATTTCTCGCTTTGGGTTCGAGCTTGTCGGCATCAACTTCTTGACGTAAGCTTTGCATCCCCAAACTTTAAGAAAGCGACAACTTAGGTTTAGCACCAAACCACAGTTCATACGGTGTCGTCTCAGCGGATTTAGATGGTGCCCTATTTAAAAGTGAATGCGGTTTCTAATGCATAACCCCAAAATGATAACGGCAAATCAGTAAGAGACATCATCGATCGGACCATATCTAATAGGGTTCGGTTCCGGCGTTCAGACACACCATTGCGCTGTGGTGTTCCGGGTGGCGTGAGTTGCGAAACGATTCTGCTTGCTTTAAGATGCGTGAGAAAATCATAACTCAAATATTCACCTCCATGATCGGATCGTAGAAACTTAATCTTTCTGTTACGATGGTTCTCCACTTCATTCTGAAATTCTTTGAACTTTTCAAATGTTTCAGATTTATGTTTCATTAAATAGATATACCCATATCTACTTAAGTCATCGGTAGAAGTGAGAAAATAGCGATATCCACCGCGCGTCGAAACACTCATCGGTCCGCATACATCGGTATGTATGATTTCCAACAAGTCCGTTGCTTGCTCCATCATACCGGAGAACGGGGTTTTGATCATCTTGCCCATAAGGCATGGTTCGCATGTGTCAAATGATTCAAAATCAAGAGACTCCAAAAGTCCATCAGAATGGAGTTTCTTCATGCGTTTTACACCAATATGACCTAGACGACAGTGCCACAAATAAGTAGTAGTATCACTATCTACTTTGCATCTTTTAGCCTCAATGTTATGGATGTGTGTTTCATCCCTTTCGAGATTTAGAAGAAATAAACCATTCACAATAGGTGCATGACCATAAAAGATGTTACTCATATAAATAAAACAACCATTATTCTCCGATTTAAATGAATAACCGTCTTGCAATAAACAAGATCCAGAAATAATTTTCATGCTCAACGCAGGCACATAATAACATTTATTAAGGTTTAAAACTAATCCCGAAGGTAAAACTAAGGAGAGCGTGCCGACGGCCATCACATCAACTCTTGATCCGTTGCCAACGCGCATCGTCACCTCATCCTCGCAGTCGCCGTCTATTCCGTAGCTCCTGTTTGAGTTACAAATATTAGCAACGAACCAGATCAAATACCGTGCACTACAACGAGGGCTAGTAAGGAAAACATCAATAACATGTATATCAAATATACCTTTGATGGTGCCAGCCTTCTTGTCGCTAAGTACTTGACGATTCGCTTCCGAGGACCCTTGTCCTTGCAATAGAAGCACTCAGTGTCCGGCTTAGGACCAGACCTAAGCTTCTTCTCAGCAGGGGCAACACGCTTGCCGCCGCCTTCCTTGAAGGACTTCTTTGCACCCTTACCTTTCTTGAAGGTGGGGGGCTTGTTGACCATCAACACATGATTATCCTTTTTGATGTCCACCTCCGCAGCCTTCAGCTTTGCGAAGAGCTCGGTGATCGTATCAGTGGAACCAATCTGATTGTGAGTCACTACAAAACTTTTGTAGCTGGGAGGGAGTGATTGCAGAACCCTGTCAATCTTGAGCTCCTCTGGAATCTTGCAGTCCAGTTGCTCAAGGCGTTGAGTGTAGCCTGATATCTTAATGGCGTGCTCACTAACAGAACTCCCTTCCTCCATCTTGTAGTTAAAGAACTTCTCAGAGATCTCATATCTCTCAGAACAGGCCTGAGTCTGAAACATGGTTTTCAGCTCCTCGAGAATTTCAAAGGGCCCGGGATAGTCTTCAAAACGATTTTGAAGGTCCGATTCCATAGCAAACAACATGGTGCTCTTAATCACACCATAATCATCTTTGCGCGACTGATAGACAACTTTCTCATCAGCCGGCGCAGTAGCAGCAGGGGCGTCACCTAACGCATTCTCAAGGACATAGTCCTTTTGACCGCCAGAGAGAATGATTCTCAGATTGCGGAACCAATTGGTGAAGTTAGACCCATTGTTTCTAAGCTTTTCCTTCTCAGCAAAAACGTTGAAGTTGAAGTTGGACTTAGCCATTTGATCTACAATATTTGCAAGTACAAATTAGACTATGTTCATGATAACTAGTTCAACTTTTAATCAAATTACTAGATGAACTCCCACTAAATTCAACATCCCTCAAGTTGTTTAGTGAACACGATCCAAATTCACCACACCTAATCCGATCTTCACGAGAAGAGATGTGGTTTCAATGGTGGACAACGAAGTGTCGATCATATCATTCATATGACTCATGCTTAACCTTTCGGTTCATGTGTTCCGAGGCCATGTCTGTACATGCTAGGCTCGTCAAGTTAGACCCAAGTATTTCCGCGTGTGCAAAACTGGCTTGCACCCGTTGTATGTGAGCGTAGTCTATAGCACCCGATCATCACGTGATGCTTGGACACGACGAACTTTATCGCAGTGCATACTTAGGGAGAACACAGTTTTATCTTGATCTTTAAGTGAGGAATCATCTTATAATTCTACCGTCATGATCTAAGCATAATAAGATACATAAAAGGATAATCATCACATGCTTATAACTTTATGTTACTTGGTATAGCCAATCTTGGCAATGATCTCCATCTTGTGCGTGCCGGCATGATCTCCATCACTCCACCATGATTGCCTCCACCATGAATAGCAACTACAACTATTGCTAACTACTTAGCGATAAAGTTAAACTATTACATGGCGTATAAGAAGTTGACACACAGGTCATACACAATTATAAAGACAACCATATGGCTCCTGCCGGTTGTGTACTCATCGACATGCAAGTCGTGAAACATTACAAAACATGATCATCGCATACAATATACATATCACATCTTGGGCCATACCATATCACAGAAAACACTCCCTGCAAAAACAAGTTAGACGCCTCTACTTTGTTGTTGCATGTTTTACGTGGCTTATGGGAGTAGCAAGCTAAGAACGATTCTTACCTACGGAAAGCCACAACGGTGATATTATGGTTGCCAAACTCCGGTGTTAATCCCATGACAACTATAGTGAAAGCGGCATCCACCAGCCGCATGTGTGGAACAAGCCACACGTCAAGTGCGGAGCCGGTCTCGCGAACAACGTCGCGTAAGGTTGGCCTGGACCGCTTCAATCTCACTATCCCGCGTCATAAGAAGAACACAAACAAGAGGCTTGCAACAGAAAACATCAACGCCCGCAACAACCATGTTGCGTTCTACTCGTGAAACACATCTACACATAGATCTAGCTCTGATACCACTAAAGGGTTTCGCGGCATAGTAAATCAAAATTTTCTACGGATGCGAATAGAGGGAAGACAAGATCTAATCTAGGAGATGCAAAAAACGAGAGAGATTGGATTAGATCTTCATACCCTTGAAGATTCGCACAGCGGAACGTTCGTCGGAACGTGGGTGATGTAGTCGTACTCGCTTCTCCTCCTCGCGATCCGATCCGATCTAGCACCACAAGTGGCGATGCCTCCGTGAGATGCACACGTGCAGCACCTCGACGTCTCCTCCTTCCTCGGTCCAACAAGTATGGTGGAGAGATGGATTGGATCTGCAACGCGACGGCGCGGTGCAATTGGTGGAGAGTTTCTGCAGCAGGGCTTCGCCTACACGCAGTCGGGAGGGAGAGAGAGAGGAGGGCAGCAGGGCGACTAGGCTTGAGGGGAAGGTGTGTGTGGGGGGGGGGGGTGGTGCGCCCCAGCCCTCTATATATAGAGGGGTGGGCGCCAGCCCTAACCCCTCCCCCAAGCCCTAGGCCGGCGGCCAAATGAGGGAGGAGTGGGGGGCAAGGAACCCCCCCTTCTAGAAGGTCCAATTAGGGTTTATCCCTTGCTTGGCCGGCTGGGCCCTATGGGGCCTTGTGCCCCTGGCCCAATGCGGCCAGGGCACTCCCTCATAGGCCCATGACCCCTCCCGACATGTGGGACCACGTTGGCCCCCTTCCGGAAGGTTCTAGAAGCTTCCGGTACAATACCGATTTACCCGGAACAATTCCGAACTCCAAAAACTGCACTGCCTTATATGAATCTTATTCTCCGGACCATTCCGGAACCTATCGTGATGTCCCGGATCTCATCCGAGACTCCGAACAAAAACTCATAAACCAATTATCCAATCTATCCTAGCGTCGAGACACGTTAAGTGTGTGACCCTTCGGGTTCGAGAATATGCAGACATGATCTTCTATCAATAATCAACAATGGGTCCGAAACCCATATTGACTCCCACACATTCATCGATGATCATATCGGATGAACCATGATGCCAGGATTCAATCAATCCCATATATATATTCCCTTCGTCTCGCGATATTTTACTTGCCCGAGATTTGATCGTCGGTACCGTCATACCTAGTTCAATCTCGTTCACAGCAAGTAATTTACTCGTTCCGTAATCCGATATCACTTTGTGATTAACTCCTTAACCACATGCTTGCAAGCGGTGTTGATATCGATTACTGAGTGGGCCCGAAGTATATCTCTTCGACTTGGGAGGGACAAATCCCATCTCGATACATACAACCCAACAGATACTTTCCGATCACCTGAGAGACACCTTTATGATCACCCTCTCATAGGATGACGTTTGATGACCTCAAAGCTTTCTTCCGATACCAGAGAGTTGTATTATCTCATGGTCTAAGGAATACAATATTTGACATAAGAAAAGCTTCGCAAAGATGAACACGATGACGCGATCTAATTGTTTCGCTTAGTTTGGATCTGTCCATCACATCATTCTCCCAATGATATGATCTTCATTATTAATCGACAACTCATGTCCATGGTTAGGAAACCTTAACCATCATTAATCAATGAGCTAGTCCATAGAGGCGTACTAGGGACACGGTGTTGTTCACAAACCACACAAGTATTAAAGTTTCCGCTTAATACAATTCTAGCATGGAATATAAACATTATCATGAACAAGAATTATAATAATAACATCTTTATTATTGCCTCTAGGGCATAATTCCAACACTTTTCATGGTGATCTAGCACACCACTTCATGTTGCAGTGTGAAACTTGTTGATATATAACTTATGGAACACCGTTCCACAAATATTAAACTCTTAGAGTGGGACAATAGAAATATTGCGGGTCCAAATTACACACTTAATATTACAAGCAAAAAATGTACAAATACTTCAAGATCCTACTCGGTCCATTGATGATTCTTAAGTAACAAATTAATAACTCTAACACGTCTTAAAGCAACTGGGTTTGTTCGTTGTTCAACCAGCTAATGACGAAAGGTCTGCGACAACCATTCCTAGATACGTTGTTTCATATGCTATAACTTTTTGTGAAAAATAAGTTATAGTACATACATTGTTTTTTTACATGTAAACATTATGCATACAAGTATAGGCGGATCTAGTGCGGGGGTCATGTGGCCGTGGTCCACTTTTTTTTTTTGCAGAACGAATTGCTAGTTCAAACTTTTGAATATTAAATTTAGCCTCTTCTAAAACATTGAAATATGACACATAATAATTATATAATTTTTCTAATGATTTTTAAACGCTTATTTGATATATGGGTGACTTCTACGTGTGTGAGCGGGGTGCGAACATTCTTCCATGGTCCTCGCAAACAGTTGACAAACATAGTCACACTTCATATAAATATTATATGTTTAATTAAGATAGTTTAGTATAATTTAACTACAAATGTTTCCAGGTATAGTCGTGACTTCAGAAAAATCTTGGATCGACCACATGTTGCAGGAACGGTACAAGGAATGGGATATTGCGGAGGATCAGGTATCATCACCGACGATCAAGGCGTTGAAGTGTTCGCTGGGCGTGGAGGTGCCGTCCAATGTGGAACACATACGATTGCACAATGATGTAGGCTTGATGGGAAAATTAACGCGTGATTAGGAATGTGAAAGTTACCCTTACATTAACTAGACATAAGTCTAAAGTCCCCTTTTAAATAGTGGATTGGGTTCGGTTGGTACTCCCGCCCACTTGTATGGAGTATCAGGGTGTAGTAAAAGTCATAGTTATAACATGTTAACGAATAATACACCATTATCATATTTTTCTAACGATTGTTAAATGCTCACCTGATTTAGCGTTCTGTGTGTGTGTGTGTGGGTTAGGTGGTGGTGGTGGGGGGTTGTCCTCACAGTAAGTTGACAACCAAAATTACTAACTCTCATATATATAACGTATGGTCAATATAGTTTATTCTTACTTATAGCTAAATAAAACACCATCTCTATCATCCACGACTAACATATTTCAAATTTGAACCACTCTTAAAAAATCCTAGATCCACCAATGCATACAGACTAAGCTCGATTGCTTCGTGCCTTAATTAACATATATCAAGAAAAAATGGCCAGGATGGTAAATATGTATTTATAGTAGAGAGGCTGAAGTATCAAGTCTGATGTAACCATGCCGAAGCCTTGGAGTTACAGAGGAGAGGGAAACATCCTTGGCGGTGAAAGCAGAGCATGAACACCAAATAGACATGGCAAAGAGCATGAACTAATTACACATGACGAAATCCAATTCTACTCCGGCCGAATCTTGGTGGATGAAGTGCATCCATGGCTACCGCCCTTGCCCTCAGTATGGCCTCCCGTAGTAGCCGTATCCCGGCGGCAGCACAGGCTCGTCGTAACCGTAGCCGTAGCCGTGGCTTTAGTAGTGGAAGCTAGGCAGGTATTTGTAATACATATCCAATGTCCTTGGTCTCATGTCATTTGGAACTATAGATTAAATCTGGTTAAAAAGAAAAATTGACTATAGAACTTACTTTGGGATTTTCCAAGAAAATTCTGTAATTAATTTAAGGTGAAACCAACTCCCTGTGAACCAGTACTCCAAACCCTACCTAACCATCCAATGTAATAATTTTTGGACTTACAGATAATTTCTTGTGATTTATTCACCCAAACGACGCAGGGGCTGGAGTACCGGCCCAGCGTGCAGCGGTACCCATACCCATACCACGGCCCCTTGTTGTAGCATGCTTCCTTGCAGGTCTTCTCGCAGCCGTGGTACTTGTCCTTGCAATCCTTCTCACACTTGTCCTTGCACGCCTTCTCACAGCTCTTGAAGAGCTTCTAGCACTTGTCCTTGGTTAACCCTAAAATTATTTCAACATATGGTTAATGTTGAGAGAACTTTGCAGCGATCTACGGATTAAGGGTAAAATCGTTTCAAACTTAGCGTACGTTTAGAGAGAAAACTACTACCACCAACACACAAGTCGTGGTTGAAGGATGCAAACCCAGTATTTCAACTAATTTTCAGCGACCTTTATTATGTTAGCTAGGAAGATCCATCTTGTTTCCTAACAACAGAAAAACACCACCAACAAGCTTATCCTAATAGTTATAACATGGTTACAGATAATACACCATATATATATATATATATATATATCATATTTTCTAATATTTTTAAAGGATCATTTGATATATGTATCTCTACGCGTGTTAGGGGGGGGGGGGGGGGGGCAGCTCACAATCAAAATTAATGTTTCACTGTAACATTTCATGTTTGTAACAGAGAGCGATGTGGCAAATCATGAGCATAGCATGAACATCATGCTTTATTACCTAAGAAACATGCATGAGGGAAATTTAAATCCCTAATTTCAGCTATTTTCTTCCTATTTAAAATGGCGCCTAAAATTTCCAACTAACATACATAGAGCTTTTCACTGTGATCTAGCACACCACTTTATGTTGCAGTGTGAAACTCGTTGATATATAACTTATGGAACACCGTTCCACAAATATTAAACCCTTAGAGTGGGACAATAGAAATATTGCGTGTCCAAATTACACACTTCATACAAGCCAAAAATGTACAAATACTTCAAGAACCTACTCGGCCCATTGATGATTCTCAAGTAACCAATTACTAACTCTAACACGTTTTAAAGCAACTGGGTTTGTTCATTGTTCATCCTACCTAATGACGAAAGGTCTACGAAAACCATTCCTAGATACGATTGTTTCATATACTATAACTTTTTGTGAAAAATAAGTTGTAGTACATACATTGTTTTTTTACATGTAAATATTATGCATACAAGCATAGGCCGATCTAGTGCGGGGGTCATGGGGCCATGGCCCACTTAATTTTTTTGCAGAAACAATTGCTAGTTCAAATTTTTGAATATACGTTGAAATATAACCCATAATAATTATAGTATTTTTCTAATGAATTTTTCAAACGCTTATTTGATATATGGGTGACTTCTGCATGTGTAAGCGGGGTGGGGACCTTCTTCCATGGTCCTCGCAAATACTTGACAAACATAATAACAGTTCATATAAATGTTATGTGTTCAATTAAGATAGTTTAGTACAACTTATAACTGCAACTAATGTTTTCCAGGTATGCTGTGATTTCAGAAAAATCTTGAATCCACCACATGTTGTATGAAATGTAAAAGGAACGGGATATTGCATTGGATCAGGTGTCATCACCGGCGACCAAGGCGCTAAGTGTTTGTTGGACGCAGAGGTGCCGTCAAATATGGAACACATACGATTGCACAATGACATACGCTTGTTGAAAATTAACAACCAAAATTACTAACTCTCATATATATAATATACTGTATGGTCAATATAGTTTATTCTTACTTATAATTAAATAAAACGCCATCTCTATCATCCGCAACTAACATATTTCAAATTTGACCCACTCTTAAAAAATCCTGGATCCACCAATGCATACAGACTAAGCTCGATTGCTTCATGTCTTAAGTAACATATATGACCAGGCCGGTAATATGTGTTTATAATAGAGAGACTGAAGCATCAAGTCTGATGTAACCATGCCGAAGCCTTGGTGTTACAGAGGAGAGGAAAACATCATCGGCAGCGACGGTGAAGCAGAGCTTGAACACTAAGCACACACGGCAAAGCAGAGCATGAACCAAATACACACGCGGCAAACTCTAATCTTGGTGGATGAAGTGAAATCCATGGCTACCGCCCCTCCCCTCAGTATGGCCTCCCGTAGTATCCGTATCCCGGCGGCAGCACGGGCTCGCCGTAGCCGTAGCCGTAGCCGTGGCTGTAGTATTGGCAGCTGGGTAGGCCGCAGGGGCTGGAGTAGCAGCCCGGCGTGCAGCGGTACCCGTACCCGTACCACGGCCCCTTGTCGCAGCACGCCTCCTTGCAGGCCTTCTCGCAGTCGTCGCACTTCTCCTTGCAATCCTTCTCGCACTTGTCCTTGCACGCCTTCTCGCAGGTCTTGCAGAGCTTCTCGCACCTGTCCTTGCAGGCCTTCTCGCAGGCCTCCTGGCAGGGGGGCTTCTTCGGCTTGGGCTTGTCGTCCTCGACGCTGACGATGGTGGCGGCAAAGCACGCCTTCCTCAGCCGCTGCACCACGCGCACCGGGTCCACGGCGCCCACCACCGTCAGCGTGTTCTTCTCGTGGTCCATGTCCATGGACTTGATCCCTGCAAATTACGTTCAGAGATACATTTTGGTAGAATAAGTGCCTGCTTAGGGGCAGAGATAGGCATGGAGGAAAGAAGAGAAATACCCTTGAGCTTGGCAACAGCTGACATCATCTCGCTCTTGCTCTTCTCGCAGATAAGATCAGCTCTTATCACTATTTTCTGCAGGCAAGTCAGAATTCAGTAAAGATGATATATATATCATGATCATAGATTCAGAATGGCATGTCAAATTTGTTCGTCTGAAACTCTCCAGAAGGCACAGAAGCGAATTACCTTCGACATGGTGGGCTAGCCGCGGAACCTTCGGACTTTTGGGGGGGTCGACGACGACTCTTGCGTGTACAGAGCAAGGCGATGTCTGAAGCAGTGAGCTTTACAAAACCCTGTCTGGTTAGCCCGTATATATACGTCGTAAGTCAGCTCACCTACTGCCCCACATTGGTTGGAACATTTCTATTACTCTTACATAACCTCTCTGATTAGCCCCTATAAATCCAGTATAGGTTGATTTTGACCACATTGTCCGGGACTTGGTCTTTGGTCACCCGATAAGAGTATATTCTTACTAAGTAATACTAGTTGATTTTAAGTTAATCGTACTACGTACTTAGGAACAATTCTTGTCTGGTACCAACAACCCATTTAGATAGTTGAAGTCAACTCAGGTCCTGCTCCACATTGGCTGGGATTTGGTCACACCTCACACACAAGAGTACTTAGTAGTATATTCTTACTACTACTAGTTGCTAGTAGTATATTCTTACTACCAGTTGCTTTTAAGCTAAGCTTCTTCCTGCTACTAACGGTACTAGAAGCAATTCCTTTCTTAATACAGGATGTCGCAACTTGCAATTGCCCCACAGTTTCCCGGCTCGAGTTGGTCAGTCCACGCTTGATTACTTTGTTTTTCATCCGTCGAAACGTCAAAGCCAGAGGTTTTTTTAAAAGTCCAAACACGCTTGCGTTTCAATCATTAGAATGACCGGTAGAGATTCCGCGTATGTAACCGGAGAAATCAAGGTATCCCGCTGCAGCAAGTTGGATACAGGGGCAACCCAGGAACTGAAGTCCACTACTCAAATGCCACTGTACCAGTGGCTAGGACTTGGTCATTCTAATCGTGGCATTACTACCGGCAGTTCATGGATTGGGTGCGCCCATGTATTTCTGCAAAAAGCAGTATATACACCTACTAGTGCATGCCTTTTAAGAACACATACCTGTAAGTGTGCACTCTATAATATATATGTCTACCGGAGTACGCAGACGTAGTTGCTTTATCGCATGGATTTAGGCCCTTTTGCACATGTGGCCCAGCAGAGCCCATATGAGCTGAAACACGGTTCAGAGCAATTTGTGCAGTTCGTTTGGTTGCCCGTATCGCATTGTTGCTATTTTTCTGCACTTTTTTTTGCTTGCTTGCACCCGTGGTTTCATGGAGTGCACGTAGAAACCACGTGTGTTTTGTTGTGTGCAATGTTGTGGTCAGCCCACCTCATTTAGATCTGATGGCTGAAGCTTGAGTTCCAGTGTGTCGATGAACTCTTGGTCTTACTTGTGGACAACTCCTTCTAGTTAATATTGAGCACCACCTTGCCACCAAAATTGGCCACCTGCAACCATTAGTCACCACGTCAAGTTGGCGAGGCATCTTGGATCTAGCAATATATTCCAACTTTGGTTGGTAGCTATTGGTTTGGGGATCCACCGTCACTACATGTACCCTCCCCGACACATTTATGCAAGGAAGGAACATCCTTGATGTGGGTGGTGATCCTCCATGAGATGGCCCATGAATTACACTAGAAAAAAAATGAATGGGTGATATTTAAAACCGTCTTCAAAAGGTATATGACAAGGTCAAATGGTCTTTTCTTTAGCAAACTGTGACATCTCAGAAAATCTCCGACTAGAAAATTGTTTGTTATTTTATATGTATTTGATATTCCCCTATCTCTCTCTATTTTGGCATCCCTCTATACTATCTCTAGTTGGTGCCAAGCTTTGGAACGATAATGTCTAAATTGGATTTTTATTTTGATATTTATATTTTCTCAAATGCCCCAATTGAGTTGGAGCATCATCTCTTAAATCTACTCTACCCCTATCTTGTGGTCTCATGTTGTTCAAGAGATCAAATCCAAATTCTACCATATAATTCAAATGGGTTCTTTTATTTGTTTGGATTTAATTCATGCCCATGCGTATTTGTGTGGATCCATCCATAGCTTGCCTCATGAACTTGACATATTTTCTACCATGCATAGACATATGGATTCTATTTACTCTTGCTTATATATAATTCATGGCCATATGCTCTCTGTGTGGATCCACCTTTTAAATCATCTCATAATCCAACTCTAGTGCCTTGCACTCTCTCTCTCTCATCTATATGCATGTGCCATGTTCTTTCTTTCTAATCTAGAGAGCACATGCACTAATAAACCCTAAATGCTAGTCACATGCGATAATAAGTCACTATGTGGCAATTCCTTCTTTTGAAATCTTTGATCTTTGCTTGCATTTTGTTTTTTGTTCAAATTCAAAAGAGCTAACCTCTCTTAATCTAGCTTTGGACCTTGTCCAAACCCACCACCTAACCCATCTAGTCTACCTACTAGTACATGCCTTTTAATAACACATACTTGTAAGTGTGCACTGTATAATATATATGTCTATGAGAGTACGCAGACGTAGTTGCTTTATCGCATTGATTTAGGCCCTTTTGCACATGTGGCCCAGCAGAGCCTATATGGGCTGAAACACGGTTCAGAGCAATTTGTGCAGTTCATTTGGTTGCCCGTATCGCATTGTTGCTATTTTTCTGCACGTTTTTTTGCTTGCCTACATCCATGCTTTCATCGAGTGCACATAGAAACCACGTGTGTTTTGTTGTGTGCAATGTTGTGGTCAGCCCAACTCCTCCATGTGTCTCCCTAGGCATAGGTCCCAAGCTCGGGTAAAAGAGGAGGGTTGTGATAGGCTTAGTGAGCCAACGTAAAAACTAGCTGTTCCTATGAATATAAAACCCACTAAAAACCTTTTCGGGTGTAACCCTCTTAGCGACGCGCCACATCGGAACTCGGGTGTGGTGTTAAATGAGCAAGGGCCAGGTCGTCACTCCCTTAGTGGTGCGCCACATCGGAACCTGTATGTGGTGTTAAATGAGAAAGGGTCGGGTCGTCACTCCCTTAGTGGCGCGCTACATCTTCGCCCGGGCGTAGTGACAAGTGAGCAAGGGTCTTCGCATTCCACTCGACGGATGTGAAGGGTAAAGAACAGTGGCGAATCTAGGATAAAATTCGAGGGTGGGCTCAAAAGACTAAGTCACTTTGTCGATTTTTGTTGATCCATGTATAGTACCTACAATATGATATGTGGTATGGATGATCACATAGAGAACACTTAATGTCTCAAAGCTTTTTGTGAATAGATTATCACGTCTTGGATATCGATGCAGAGGCCGGGGCGCAACACCCCTTTTCGAAAAAAAGTGAAGCTTGGAAATCCTCACGAGACAACGTATTTTGATGTGCTTTTTGATTATGGATATAGAAAGTGCCTAGACATATGGCCCTTGATGCATTTGTTGATCTGTAATATATATATTATATATATGCCACCAATTTCCTTTATACATAGTATAAACCTTGTTTCTTTAGCAAAGTATAAAGCTTGCTGCTGCAGAATCGCCTAGGAGCCTAGCAAAAGTAACAATGCACCCCGTTTTCTTTAGATAAAAAAATACATTGCATTTGTGCCGATGGCAATTGCGTTGTTGGGCCTTGCAGCAACTGCAAGGCTAAAGCCCACGCCGTGTACCCCTTTGTCCCCAGTTAGCGGTACGGACAGACACAATCAGAGCTGCTTCATGGTATTTGGTCTCTCACTTATCGTCTGCAATTTCATGCCGTGTGCCGCTCCCAGCAAGAACGAAGGGTAGGCTGAAGCCAAACGAAGCCTATCTATTGGATTCGCCCCTGGTAAAGAAGCTAGCCGAGGAAAACAAGTTTCAGGTGGGTAGTTGGAACATAGGATCCCTAACAGGGAAGCTAAGAGAGCTGGTGGATGCAGCGATTAGGAGACGTGTAAGTATCCTTTGTGTCCAAGAGACTAAATGGGAGGGCCAAAAGGCTAAAGAAGTAGAGAACACCGACTTCAATCTTTGGTATTCTGATACAGTTAGTAATAGGAATGGCATTGACATGTTGTTAGATAAGAGCCTCAAGGATGGAGTGGTGGACGTTAGGAGGAAGGGAGACATGTTAATCCTAGTCAAGATAGTCGTAGGAGATCTTGTCTTGAATGTCATCAGTGCTTATGCCTCACAAATTAGGCTCGACATGGGCATTAAGAGGCAATTCGGAAGGACCTTGAGGGCTTGGTTAGTAGAATACCCCCAAATGAGAAGCTCTTCATAGGAGATCTCAATGGCCATGTGGGTACATATAACACGGGGTTTGAGCAGGTGCACGAGGGCTTTGGGTTGGGGGATAGAAATCAGGAGGGTAAGGAAATTTTAGATTTTGCAGTAGACTACAACCTGTTGGTGAACACCTTTTTCAGGAAGATGCTATCTCATCTAGTAACCTTTAGTAGCTCCAACACACTGGCCATATTGACTTTGTCCTTACTAGGAGGATGGATAGGCGAGCTTGTTTGGACTGCAGGGTGATACCTGGAGAGTGTGTTGTGGCGCAACATAAGCTTGTGGTGGTCGTTTTTAGATTTCACACACGTGTTGTGTGGAACAAATGTGCCCATATCACAAGAACAAATTGGTGGAAACTTAAAGGGGAAGCCCAGCAAACCTTTAAGGATAGGATGGTAGCAGAAGGGTCGTGGAATGAAGATGGAGATGGGGAGAGCATGTGGGTGAAGATGTCAACGCAAATTCGGAAGGTAACTGGGGAGGTGCTTGGGGTGGAGAAAGGCAAGAAAAAGGAGCCTAAGGACACGTGGTGGTGGAATGAGGAGGTCCAAAAGGTTATCAAGGAGGAGTGCTACAAGACTTGGTATCAAGATAGAAGCACAATCAACATGGAGAAGTACAAAGAAACCAAGAAGAACGCAAAGCGAGTGGTGAGTGGAGCTAGATGGAAGGCCTATGATGATATATATAAGAAACTATGAACAAAGGATGGAGAAATGGGCATCTACAAGATGGTGAAAATCCACGAGAGGAAAACAAGGGACCTCAACCAAGTGAAGTGCATCAAGGACGAGGCCAATCGAGTTCTAGTGAAAGACGAGGAGATCAAGAAGCGTTGGAGAGACTACTTTGACAAATTGTTCAATGATGGGAGTGAGAGCATTATGCCCGAGCTAGATGATTCCTTTAACGACACCAATATGCGGTTCGTACGGAGGATCCAAGAGACTAAGGTTAAGGAAGACCTGAAAAGGATGAAAGGAGGGAAGGCCATGGGTCCCGACGATGTTCCCATTGAAGTGTGGAGATGTCTTGGGAACATGGTGATAGTATGGCTAACTAAAATTTTCAACCACGTTTTTTGGTAAAACAAGATGCTCGATGAGTGGAGGAAAAGTAAATGATGACCCACAAGTATAGGGGTGTATCGTAGTACTTTCGATAAATAGGAGTGTCGATCCCAGCGAGGAGCAGAAGGTGCTGAATAGTGGTATGGAGCAGGAAATCCCTGTGCATACTTAGCAAAAGGATTTTTAGTGGTTTTCTGACAAAGCAACAAAACAAAGAGCAAGTAACAAAAGTAACGAACAAACGGAGCAAGTGACCCAATCCTTTCTTAGCAAAGGACAAGCCGGTGGAAATACTTATAAGGACCAAACGTTCTCGAGGACACATGGGAATTCTGTCAAGTGCTTTCGCTTCAAATAGTTGAGTACTCTTCTCTGGTGTTGTAAGTGTTGTGTGGGTGAACCTGTGCTAACATACCGCCCTTCCTAGGACTAATACATACTTGTGATTAAACCCCCTGCAAACATCCGTAACTACAGGAAACTAATTAAGATATAAATCTAACCACATCCTTAAACTCTGAGATCCTACACTCCCTTGTGCAAAGGTGTCCTAACGGGGGTTCATGTTTTTGTCACTCCGGCAACCCCACGATTAGTAGCCAAATACACAATGCATTCCCCTAGGCCCATAAATGGTGAAGTGTCATGTAGTCGACGTTCACATGACACCACTAGAAGAATAGAACCACAACTTAAATACTAAACCATTGAATAATAAGTCAACACAGATCCACTAATAACAACATGACTTATCCCATGTCCTCAAGAACTAAAGGAACTACTCACAAGACATCATATGGATCAAGATCAAAGATGATATGATAATGGATAGCAATCTGAACATAAACAATAATCCAATGGTTCCACTCACAAGCATCAACTACAATAGTAATCAACACCGGGAAAGTTTCCCCTAAGAACTAAAGCAATATCCAACACAATTGTTATAGTAGGACGGAGTGGTGATGATGGTGCTGGTGGAGATGATGGTGTGGATGATGATGATGCCGATGAAGCCTAGCTTGATGACGGTGTTGATGGCGATGGTCTCCCCTCTCCGGGAAGGAATTCCCCTGGCAGAAATATGTCTACCGGAGAGATCTTTCTCTCTCGGTGTTTTCTACCCCCTAGAGGCGGCGGAAATCTATCTGTGGTCACTCCCCCGGTGTTAGGCTTCCATAGGAAAGATATAGGCGAAGGGGAAGAGTCGGAGGCCAGGCAGGTGGGCCACACCTGCCCTAGGCGCAGGGTCAGGTGGGCCCGTGCCTAGGGGGGTGGCCCCCCTGAGGCCAATCTCCGTCCCTCCTTCTGGCTTCCTTCGTCTTCTGGTAAAATAATATGTTCCCATATTTTTCTGCTATTTTTATGATCTTCGCGAAATTGCACTGAAACGCTTTATTTTCCATCAGAATCCAGATTCCGGCAGTCCATCCTCCAAGAATCATCCAACATGCAAAAACAGATGAAAAGCCATAAGTAATACCTCATAATAAGACAAATATCAATGAATAGAGGTAAATTATGATATAGAATGGTGATGCAAATTGGGCGTATCAACTCCCCCAAGCTTAGACTTCGCTTGTCCCCAAGCGAATACTGAGCTCAGTAAACATGTCCATAGGTTTATGGAGTGAAGTGTCGATAAAAAAATACAAACAAGAAGCATCACACTTACCATTGCACAACTCATAGAATAAAGCAACTCACCATTATATAACTTAGCTTGCAACCAAGTACAATAGTCACAAATAGAGATGCATAAAGATAAATCATAATTGGAATTGGCAAACTTGTTCTTGGTCAGAGAACACCTGGCAAACAGTTTCACAAAAGCTTTTTGTAGAAGTTTCAAAACTGGAGCACTCTTTGCTCAAAAAGGTTTTTCACAAGTGAAGGCTTTCAAAGTAATACTCAATAGATAAGAGTTTTATGCAAACAAGGAAGATAAAGAACATGATTGAATAAATCACCATATGAATGCTTGAAACACAACAACTCAAAATCTTGCTGGAGATAGAGAGGAAGTAGGTTTACTGACTCAGACTAGTAGTGGGAGAAAGGTCCCTTCTTAGAGGGTAGCAGGGATTACAAGTCATAAAGAGCTTTCAAAAGATTATGGTACTTACTAGCTTTGAGCCCTCATTGCCCCTATCATAAGCATCTTGAGATGATTAAGGTTAAAGTGAACAAAGATGGAGTATATGCTTGACGAAATATAAGTTGGCAATCTCATGTCCCTTGAATATGAGGGCCACTCCTCATGCATACTCAACTTTGGGTCCAGGTAAGTTCTTGTCATTGTAAGTATTTGCATATCATTGAGAACCTCCAATGGGGTACCCCTTGCACATGGTACAGGAGCTTTCCCATAACCAAAATGACAAGGCAAGAAGACAATGAGTATCTCAGAAATCTTTGTATTTACCATGTGCATAGCTTTTTATTGAGGATGCTTCATAGATAACTCACTATGGTGATGCTGCAAGTTTTCACCATGATTTAGCATGGCTTAGGCTAGCGGCACAAGCGTTTCTCTAACACAGAATACAAACTCCATGGACTTACAAGTTCCCTCTTTATTTCACACTGTTGACATCCATAGACAAAAGAGAACGATATCAACTGTGTACAGAGTACAAGTGCAATGTTGAAAATATTCCCCGTGACAACACGGTTCTGCTAATTCCAATGTATAGATGCAAGCATATACAACTTCGATGTTCACAATGGTTCAAGTTTATTAGGGGCAAGTAATAAAGTGTGCCATCAAGTTCGTGAGAGATTTACTGACTAGTTTTCACATAACAAAATACTTTTTAATTTGAAAGGTAGATGAAGCTTGAGAATTTGCTAGGAATAGCAAAAGCTACTAGGTAGATATGGTGGACACAAATGGCAACGGTTTTGGGTTTAAAGGATTTTGGAAACATCAGAAGTATACATTCTCAAAATAGGTTTTTGGCTAGCAAGGCTGGGTAGCAAGCAAGAGAGTTGAAAGAAACAAGCAAACATACAAGTAATAAAGCCAAACATGCAATCTTCCCTTGAAGACACAAAAGATCTTAAATAAAGAATACTAAGCTTATGAGCCAACAAGAAAGAAAACAAATGATACAAAATACCTATAAGCCTTTTTCTTTCTTTCTTTTTCTTTCAAACTAAAGCCACTGACCAGAACTCGGTTTGCCAAAACCAATTTAGATCCACTTGATGATCCCAGAGTGGTGCCAATACTGAATAACAAGATCCATCATATAATAGAGATTGCAAACTAAAAATAAGAAGTGCAAAAAGTAAAAGATGAGACTTCTCATTAATATTCCAATAAAGGCACTCACACCAAGGGATACATAGATAATCAACTAAAGGAGAGATACTTCCACATGCAAACCAAACTATAAGATAACCTCTCTACCACAGATATGAATCCACTAAAAAGGTAAAAGATAAAAGATAATGGTGGTGATACCGCGGCACTTCCCCAAGCTTGGAACAAGCCAAGGGGATGCCAAACCTGATGACGAATTAATCCTTTGGTGGTGGTGTTCTCTTGATAAGATCCTTAATAAGTTTCTTCAAATCCTCCATATCGAAGATCAGAGTACGAATTAACTCCGAATTATGCTCAATGTAGCCCATGATCAACTCGGACCGAGGATCCCAGTCCTTGTTATTCTTTCTCCATTCTTCCAAATTAGATTGTTTCTTTCCTGCACGGTTAGAACAAGGGGTACTAGGAGGAAGTGTGCGTGGAGCGAGGATATGACGCGGAGTTCTCCCTCCTGTAGACATATGTGCTGTCCTCCTAAGCTGAGTAGGTTGTGCCACCAAACCAATTCTTGCGACGGTAGCGCGGGTGTCCGGATGCTTGTCCTCCTCCATGTCTCCTTCATAACCTACCGGAATCTCCTCCTCCTTGGGGACTTGAGGTTCTTCTTCCTCGGGCTTCTTGCCTTTGTCGTTGGCGGAGACCATGGTGCTCTAAACTTGAGAAGATTTCCTGATAGAAATAGATTGAAATGAAAACACGATGAGAACACGATGCACAAACCTCGGGGGATCCGGGGGTTATAAATTACGAAGTTTCAATGCATAAGGAAGGTTTTGACACGGAAACGAAGCGGAGACGGAGTTCGAGGGTGTCAAACCCCCTCCAGGCGCGAATAGGCTGGGCCCGCGCCTGGGGTGGGTTTTTCCACCCCGGACTCTGTTTCCTCTTCAGTTTCGTCTCGTAGTCTTCCTTATGTATTAAAAACATAAAAAATATAAAAAGATGGGAGTTTCACGAACCTTCTGTTTTCACCACTTTTACCTATTCAAAGACAAACTCTGTAGATTCCTTTCCTCTTTCTCCTGAGAATTTCCTTCATACAAAACTTTTGCACAAACACAATGACAACATTAGTGTAAGAAAAAATAATAAACCTTTGGTACACACTTCAACTGAAAACCTATCAATACAAAAGCTTCAATAAGAGGCAGATGCAAATTATGGCAGAAATCTTTCAAAACAGACCAGCAGGTAAAGTTTTATTTTTTCTATGACTTTTTGTTACTCAAATCAAAAAGTGCAGAACTAATGAAAGTTGGGTAACAACTTGGAGAACAAGCTCAGAAAAATGCAGCTCCATCCGACATACTGAGATTCCTCACGAATTTTTACAATACAACACAAAAATCTATCCCAGGACAACCACTTTTCACAACTCCTCTACTTCACAAAAGTAGTTGAACTTGACACACACAAAACAAAAAGGATAAGGAGAGGTTATTACAGAGGTAATAACTTCCAAGACTCGACAGAACTCTTGGGTTATCTCCCAACAAGTACTTTTCTTTAATGCCTTTAAGTTAGGCTTGAAACTTCCAAAGATGCTCACATATGATATATATATATCTAGAGTGAAAGAGAGCATCAAGAAGCAAATAACAAAAACACTTCAGTCTAACCCACTCACTTCAAGGAATCTGGCCATATATGACCCTCCATTTTCATCATAGAATCGTCATAATAGTCCATTTATGACGATTCTATGACGATTTTGAGATCGTCGAAAGCTGGGCGTCGCAAATGAACTATAACGACGTTTTTGGTAAAATCGTCATAATCGTCTATGACGATATTGGATCGTCATAACATTTATGACGATCTAATATCGTCATGGCCCATCTAGCCATGCCAGCTCAGATCCTACGTGGCTGATCCTACGTGGCAAAATTGTGACAAAATAAAATCGTCGTAGTTCGAATTCAGCCCAATCCAGTTCAATCACTTATATGGGCCAAGTCCAATAATTCAGCCTTTATCTTTTTAGGTCATGGCGTTTTACACTGCATTTCTTCTTGGGCCTACACCTTTGTACGCTCCTTTTTTCTATAATTTTCAGCCTTTTTATTCACAGTATTATTTGGGCCATGGCCTTTTTACAATCCTTTTATTATTTGGAACTACCATTTTCTTTTCAGATTTCAGCCTTTTTTGTTATTCAATTTCCAACAAAATATCCTTTTGATCCAACACTAAGAATGGGTCGTGGCCTTATTACAACATTTGATACAGAACATTGCAGATTCAGTCACCGAGTCATGCATGCTCAATATTACTAAGAATATTCTTATCACAGCATACAAAATGAACCAAACTTTAGAATAGCGATACTATGTGCACTTATTTATATCAAAATAATATTCAGTTCACAAAACAGATTTGCAGAGGGCGCTTCTTCCATCTAAGCTTCAATGATATCATCCAGAACCTGTTGTCTTGATCATCTCAATAAAGGCCTCCATATTAGCCTATGAAATTATTCACAAAAATAAAAAGGAGTAAGAAAGCATTCAAAAAATAGGTTCCGTTTATGTTTAGCATGAATTGACAAATACTATCTAGAATACATTCACGACCTATGTGCTCATGAGAATTTAACAATACTTAATCTTTCACCAGAACGAGCAATTGTCCATTGAACATTTCATTGATATTCAGCAGGAATAGTAGTGGTCATTCATAAACAATTGACAGAGCTAATCCAACAAAAAATAATAGATAAAACAGTTGATCTAACCAAGCACAACTACGAAGAGCCAGCCATTTTGGTCACACAACTAGCAGTTGGCAAAAGTAGGGAATGGCTCGAGGAATGGAGAGTCGAGCTTACAAGGGGAGAGACAGGCAGGTGGAGCCACTGAGGACTGAGTCTTGAGTGACGGTGCAGATTGTGCCCTCGGTGTTGTCGAGACGTAGACAATGATGTTGTCCTAGCACTGCCAACTGCGGTAACAACACTTCAACTTTAGATACATCTGCATTTGAGCACCATAACACATATAGTGAGCTTGAGATATATCTACATTCACATCTGGACCTAGACTGGAGTATGTCAATTCTTGTAAAGACAACATATGAACCGAGATAATGCACTGGAATAAACTAAGTTCATCATGAAGGCGGAGGCAAGAGGCACATGTGACTCCCAAGAATAATTGCAACTTCCAAAACCATACTCAAACCACAAGCTATTGCTATTCATTTGCCATTCGCTAGAGCTAAATATCGTATCGCAGTAAATAACAACAATTAAACACTGATAGAGCATAAAAAAATCATGTCCTAACAACACAACAGTTCTTTACTAGCTAACAGAAGTATCAGTAACATGTAAACAATGGTACCCAGATAATAAACAATGCTTTGAACTTTTAGAATCTAGCTTACACAACACGAATCACAATTGTAATTTATGAACATAGTGATTAATACCTACATGACTAGATAAAACAATCTCAAATTGTACTATACAAGCACCATGAAGAATGCGAGTATGCTATAGTTCTGATGATGTATGTTAGAATGACCAACAGCTACCATCAGGATTCAGGCTTCAGCTAAGCAAGCTACCACTACATGCATACAATACATGCACCAGGCCATAGTGTTTGCCAAAAATGGCTTAACAGATGCATACATACCAGTAACTAATAGTACAACATGACCATGTAGAAGTAACTAATATGAACATGCTGATAGAGATGCGACAAGCTCTGGATAGTACTGTTTGGTAATTGAATTTTATCAGTCCATGTTTAGATTATGAATTGAGAAGGAATTCAAGATCTTATTTTCATTGCTCAAGTGCTCATATAAGTATAACTATTAATCTAAATTGACCACTGCAAACAAAGTGACATACTTGAAACTCAAATGATTAGCTACAGCAAAGCCAACCAAGTAATGATAACTGATGTAAAAGTCGTCCTAGATGTACAAACAAATAGGGGATCCAATCATGATAATATCCAGCATAGATCATGTTAGTTTTATAGTTTTGGTTTCAAGAACTATTGAATTGACATGATAATATTCAGACAAACATGGTAGAAACCACAACTAAGTTTCAAGTATATCTGCCTAGGATCATACCACTTTGCAAACAACAAACACACCTACTCCTATCTGACTGCACCTAATATTGTGCTCAAACAAAGTAACAGATTAGCAACCATGTGATTCAATTAATTTTCTGTGAGTAGCTTTCCTTAACTAGTTCTATGTATGCAACACAGAATGCAAGTAAACATAACATAGTAAACCCCTATCTCACAAAGATGAGAAAAGTGAGGAACCGGGGACTTATCTACACCATGGAGATCATGAAGAAGATGATTACTATATTACAGCCATAATCATGTTGGCAAATACCCCTGCAACTACTCATGGCTTGTTCAAAGCATGCCTGCAACAGTCACAGGCTGTAGTTAGTACAAAATATTAAGTAAAAGACGGAGCTAGCATGATAAAGAATAGCACTAGGTATGCTTAAAATTTTGCATTGCGGGCAAAACTATAAATGTTCTAGAAAGTAACAAGGAAAAAATGGGTTCGCCTTTAATGTGTACAGGTACTTAGATGTATCATGGGCTCCTCTTGCATGGAAATTCAACGTGCAACTTTTGCCAAACTTGTACTCAAGATCACAAGGGCACAAATAAACCACATGATATGCAAATGATTCTGTACAAAGAAACCATGACTGTAAAAAAATATGAATACAAAGTGTACATAGATAACATTAAAGGTAATCATTAATATATATATTAATCAAAAAATGAACCTAGAGCTCGTTCTTGTACAAAGAAACCATGGTTGTCATGGAGTAAGATTTTTAATTAATCTAACTATGAAATATAATTTTCTCAATTTATAGTGTCAGTAGATCAACTATTTTTGCTCAGATCAACACATTTGATAATTTTTAATGTGTGTCCAGAGTTTCTACAGAATGGGAAAGACAAGTTGTCACAGTAGCATGGTACCGTAAACTTTCTACAAAACAAATTGGAACAACATCAGCTCGATTCCAATAGGCATCAGCAGCAGCATCCCTGGGTCATCCCGCAACTAGGCTTAGCTGGGTCATACTTACTAAATGATGTAACTAAGAAGAAATCCAAACCAAATGAAAGGTAACTGAGAATTTACTAAGTTGTAAGCAAACAAGCATGGAAATACTGGACGTTAATACATGGGGGGTTTGTGCTATCCAGGTTTAAAAAGCACACACATATGACCCTACCACATACATCACCATAACAGTAATTCTTGTGAACCTTGTATTGAAGCGGAATAAACATGCAGTGATCAAAACATAGTATGAGGATGCAGCAAGTATCAATAACAGTGGTCATAGCCCTAAATTGCATGAGATCCTAAAATCTCTCACACAAATTAGTCATTCATATAGTAGTACACATAGCAAATCACACAAATTCCATGGTAATGAAGAGAGATTTGCATGTCGAGTGTCTAGTTAACTAAAATTTGCAACAGGCAATCAAATAATGATATCATAAACACCACTTTTCTACTTCCCTATTTTAGCCACATCAACAAATCATGATATCATAAGCAGAACACTAACTATAGAGATAGTGAAAACTGGGTACTGAGGGTAGTAGATTCTTTGCAAATTACCTTGGTGGAGCCACTGATGAGGTTATGGATGTGGTTGCTATCGTCGCAGGCGAGCATGACGGTGGAAGCCATGGACCTCCTGCTCCTTTCCAGCGATCTCTGTCTCCCGGTGGAGGTCATGGCCTTAGCGGAGGGGACAACGACGCCAACTAGGCCTCCTCGTAGCCACAAACATAGTCACCGCCCGCACCCACGCCCATGTCGTCACCCGCCTCACCTTTGCTGGCACCGCCTGTCGTCCCCTCCTTCGCTAACGAGGGCCACGCAGGTAGAGGAGGGAGCACTGGGAGGCGGACATCTGCGCCGAGGAGAGGGCAAGAGGCGCCATCAGAGGGGTCATGGCAAGGCTGGGGATCTATCACTACAGAAAAAGGGAGTCTATCATTGTGACACTTACCTCCAACGAGTGCGATGTAGGCGAGAGTGAGCTTTTGCGACATGGAGATCCCATCCCCATCTTCTCCTCCCCTTCTTCCTCTCCATCGCCCTGCGGATCACTGCTCCCTCCAGAACCACCGCTCCTAGATCCCCCGCTGCCACTGTCTGATCCATCGATGCCACCGCTCCTTGGCTGCGACTGTCGCGAGGAGGCGGGCACCGAGGGTACCAGATCGGAGAGAGAGGAGGGCAAGGGCGCGGGGGCTGCATAGGTAGAGGTGGGAGCACTAGGAGGCAGAGATCTGGGCCAAGGAGAGGGCGAGAGGCACGAGCACTAGGGTCATGGAGAGGGCCATGTTCGTCGAGCTGGGGTTTTGTTGGGGGTCAAACCGCCGCCTTCGCCGTCTGCCTCAGCCATCAAGTCGTCGTCGGTGGCACAATATAGAGTCAGGGAGGGGAGGGGATCTCGCTGGACAATAAGGGGAGCGAGCGGGGAAGAGGCTCTCGAACTGAGGGCGGCGGCGGCGCGTGGATCTTGCGGCAGGCAATAGGATTAGGGTTGGGGAAGAATGGAGGAAGGAGGGGAGCGTGGGGATGTGGCAGTTTTGGCTGGAAGGCGCGCGTATTGCACGCGGATGCTAAAAATATTTGGTGTCTGAGCGCGCGATGAGTCCCGTGCCACGTCAGCTATCCATGTCAAGTTTTTGCAGATCAGCATCCTATCCGTCCATCTTGTCCATATCCAACGGTCCATCTTGCTATCCTCCATATTTAGACCTGCCTAGCTATTATGACGATTTTATATAAAGAAATTATGACGTTTTTGAGTCAAATTGTCATAATTTTTTAGGGTTGTAGCCCTCCCAAGCAGTTTGAGACCTGATGGGGATGTACCTACCGGGGTATACCCAGCAGGACGTTTCCGACTGGCCCAAGAACTGGCGAGTGGGCCTGCAAGACGGCGACTGGATCAAAGTCCGGCGTGGATCCAAGCGACTGGAAGCTGAAGGCCCAGGCGAGTAGATAGGCCCAGTCGGATTAGGTTAAACAAGAACCGAAGCCTTAACTGATTCGGTTGAGATATGTAAACCCTAGGGGAGGTGAGCCTATATAAACCTCCCTGCGGGGCGTGTAGAGATACGTTCCATCATACACCCAAGCGACTCGCCGCCTAGCCACCGAGCTCGCCCATTGTACCACCTTCATAATACAATCTAGTAGGAGTAGGTCTTTACCCTCCGGGGGGCCGAACCTAGGTAAAACCCTGTGTCTCCGCCCTCATCTCGCACCGCAGATGACTGGCCGCCCTTGCCCTTCGTTCTACTACTCGCTGCCGATTGCAGCATCTGCCGTGACCATTCCCATTACAGTGGCGCCCACCGTGGGGCCTGGCCGGTCTGGCCGGTGTTCTGCGGCGAGATCCAATCTACCCATCAACGAGTCGGTCGCCACCGGCCGCATTATAGCGATTGGCGAGATGCTCCAGATCTTGCCAAGCAGCTACGTCCCGGCGGCGCGACCCGTCACACACAGTATGATCCTGCCAGTAGGCACGATCAGCCTCTTCGTCGGCCTCACCGACATCATCGTCTCGGAGGACTCGGCTCGCATCCGCGAGTCACCGCCACGCGATCGGCTCTCTGAGAGCCAGGTCCGCACCATCCATCGCCTCGCCTCCGAGTATAACTCGGCCCACAATGACGTGGCCGAAAACTCCGCGGCCGCGGAAGACGCGGCCCTCAACGAAGACGCCGACTCGGCGACCCCGTCGTCACTCGCCGGATCCATCACCGCGGTTCACCCACGGGCTCCATCACCCAGGTCTCCAACGTAGGAGACTTCGAGGATCCCTCGATCCTTGGAATCTTTGACTTCGACTCCGGGTCAGAAAACTCCGCCGATCTCCGCGACGGGACCGGTCGTCACGCCGCAACCTATATGGCGACTGGCACCAATCCGCCGGAGGACCCGTTCTCCACCCCGATCCCTCCCAATGCCACGGCAACGGAGGTCGAGGAACTCCGCCTGAAGCTGGCGGAGGCCGTCCGCAAGGAGTAGGCCGAGCGCGAAAAATTTCGCCTCGAGCAGGTGACGGCGCAGGAGCTGTCGCGTTACCACGCGCAACGAATCAGGACGCGCATGAACCCTACCGTTTAGGGGCACACCCTGAACTTCGACGACGAAAACAACCCAGCCCGCGCGGCCGAGCGCGCGATCTACGAGAACGCGCCACCAGGAGGAAGCGCCCGGCCCCCTCCAGGGTCGACGGCGATGGGGGCCCCACCTCCACCCAACCCACACCCCCTAGGGACCAGCCGCGGATAGTAGTCTCCTCACGGGAGCGAGACGCAAACGGCCTCCCACTGTTCTCCACCCCGATGGACAACCTCGTGGCAGACCGAGCAGCAGCCGACAACATCACGGCCACCGGCGATGGCGCCCTACAGATCCAGTACGTCAGAGTCCTGCTCGCAAAGGCCGTCGAGCAGCAAAATGCGGGCACCGACTCGCAGGGTCGAGTATACTCGCGTTCTTCGGGAAGCAGAGCGGCCTCAAGCGGCCGCCCAATGGCGGCAAACACCCTCAACTGCCCGCCACCAGAGCCACTGCAGCTCCAACACCGACCCGCGAACGCGGCACTCTCCACCAACGACCCCAGGCCAGCGACCAACTTCGTCGCCGCCAACGGTCAACCCATCGACGCCCGCACCCACATCATCAACAACCAAAGCTGGCGCGCACGCCAGCCCGACGACCTGCGACACACCCTAACCAATCGCCGCGACGGCGAGCCCATGGGGTCGCTCAGTCGACTCGGCCCCAAGTGCTTCGGACCAATGATCCGAGGCGAGAAGTACCCGCCAAACTTCAAAGCGCCAAAGGAGATAGAAAAGTACGACCCCTCGTACGACCCCGCCGTCTGGCTCGATACATACCTCATGGCAATGGGGATCGCAGGCCACACTGACCTGCTAGCCGCCACTCCCCGATGATGGAGGGGCGTGTAGGCGTGGATCAACACCTCCCCAGATAGCATCGACTCACAGGAGATGCGCGACGCCTTCGTCAGGCACTTCGAGTGCTCCTACACCCGCGCCACCACCATCGAGGACCTGGAGCGATGCGTCCAGGGACCCCGCGAGTCGACCCGCAACTGGGTCCAACGGTGGCAGGAACTCTGGTACAACGCGGTCGGCATCCACCCGGACACCGCGATCCATTGCTTCAAGACCTCATGCCGCTACGAGCCGCTGGTCGCCAAGCTCAAGCGACACTCTCGCACAGTCGACAACATACCAGACCTCCTCGAGATCGCCAAACGGTACGCGGAGGAAGATCCAAACCAGGAAACCGACGACGAGTCGGGGGGTCAACGCCGCACGAGCGGCAATGACAGCGGACGACGGTCCGACCTACGCTACAGGAACACTCGCCTCACCGGCAAGCGCCGCAGTGACGGGCGAGTCGACTTCGTCGCCATCTCCGGGCACGCACAACGCGAGCCCAAGAGCTTCCGCCGCGACGGAGGACAACGCCGCGACGGAGGCAACTACAAGGCCAAGCCAAGGTTCGATCTTGCGGCCCTTCTTAACCAACCTTGCGCGTTTCATAGCAGGGAAGGGAAGCCCGCAACACACACAACCGCCGACTGCCACACCCTCAGGGAGATCGAGAAGGCACGGCGAGCAAGGGAGGACCCCGACAACAACCCGCCAAACGACGGAAAGTTCGGCAACGTGGCCGGTTTGCTCCATACCTTCACCGGCTTCAACACGAAGCGCGAGAAGAAGGTCATCACCCGCGCTGTCGCCGTCAATGCGGTGGCCCAGGTGGACGTTCCCCAGTTCCTCAACTGGTCGGAGCAGCCCATCACCTGGAGCCGCCAGGACCACTCGCCACGCGCCAGTATCAGGCGAGTCGCCCTGGTGGTCAAGCCAAAGGTGGGCGACTACTGGCTCCCCAAGACATTGATGGACGACGGCAGCTCCATCAACATCCTGTACCTAGACATCTTCAGGCGGCTGCGTCTCCCGCAGTCGATGATCGAGACAACCCACACCACGTTCCACGGCATCGTCCCCGGTCGAAAGGCGTACCCGATCGGCAAGGTCACGCTGCCAGTCACCTTCGGCACCCCAGCAAACTTCCGCACCGAGCGGATCGTCTTCGAGCTGGTGCCCTTCGATAGCCCCTACCACTGCGTCCTGGGGCGCCAGGCGTTTGCCAAGTTCATGGCAGCGCCACACTACGCGTACAACACGATGAAGCTCCCTGGGCCGTGCGGCATCATCACCATCAACGGCAATCCCGACATGGCCGCCGAGTGCGAGGCCAAAGGAGCCGAGCTCGCCGATGCTGTCATCACGGCAGAGGCCAACCACGCTGACGAGCTCGCCAAGTACGCGAGCGGGGTGAACAATGATGACCCCACCATACTCAAGAAGCCCAACTCGGAGGGCGCAAACACCTCAGCCTTCGAGGCAACGACGCACACTCGCACCGTCGAGCTGGTCCCAGGCGACTCCAGCCAGACGGTGACGATCGGAACAGGGATGAGCCCAGCCTAGGAAGGCACGCTCATCGAGTTCCTCCGTGAGAACAGGGATATCTTTGCATGGAAGCCCTCCGACATGCCTGGGTGTCCCTAGGGAGCTCGCTGAGCACAAATTAAACGCCGACCCCAAAGTGCGACCCATCAAGCAGTCGCTGCGGCCCTTCAATGAAGAGCGCCACCGAGCCATTGCCGAGGAAGTGCAGCGTCTACTCGCTGCAGGCTTCATCCGGCCAATCAAGTACTCCAAGTGGCTGGCGAACCCAGTCCTGGTCGAGAAGAAGAACGGCACCTGGAGGATGTGTATCGACTACACAAACTTGAACAGCGCCTGCCCAAAGGAGCAGTTCGTCCTCCCGCGGATCGACCAAATAATCGACTCCACCGCGGGCTCGGAGTCGCTATGTTTCCTCGACGCCTACTCTGGATACAACCAGATCAAAATGGCCGTCGAGGACGAGGAGTGCCTCGCGAGCAAAATTGGCCGCAACATCCACGTCTATATCGACGACGTGGTTGTAAAATCCGCTCGCCAGGGTGATCTCCTCGCCGACCTGGCGGAAACGTTCGCCAACTTGCGAAAATACAAGATAAAGCTTAACCCAGGCAAATGCACCTTCGGTGTACCAACAGGGCAACTACTGGGTTACGTCGTCTCCAAGCGCGGGATCGAGGCGAACCCAACCAAGATCGACACGATCGCCCGACTCGGCAAACCCGAGTGCCTCCGCGACGTCCAGAAGCTGGCCGGGCGAGTAGCGGCTCTCAGTCGCTTCATCCCCCGCCTGGGCGAAAAGACGATGCCCCTATACCGTATGATACGCAAGAACCCCACCTTCCAGTGGGAAAAGGAGGCTGACGACGCACTCCGCGACCTCAAGAAGGTGCTACTCGCCGCCCCTGCCGACAAAGAACCCATGCTGGTCTACGTCGCGTCTTCCGAGCGCGTCGTCAACGCCGTCATGGTCGTCGAACGACCGGAGGAGGGAAAGGAACGCCCAGTACAGCGACCGGTGTATTACATCAGCGAGGTCCTCACCGAGTCGCGCAAGCGATACCCGCAGTACCAGAAACTGGTATATGCGGTCTTCAGAGCGCAGCGGCGCCTGCCTCACTACTTCCAGGAGCACCCGATCACGGTCGTCTCCTCAGCACCGTTGCAGGACATCATCCGCAACCGTGAGGCGACCGGGCGAGTCGCTACGTGGGCCGTCGAGATCGGCGTCCACAATATCAAGTATGAGCCACGAAAAGCGATCAAGTCGCAAGCTCTAGCGGACTTCGCCGCGGCGGGAGGAGGCCCAGCAGAGAAGCTGCCATACCTCCATTATCGAGCCGCACTTCGGCTCCAAGAACATAGATGGCGCGGAGCAGGGATCGTGTTGACTTCCCGAAGGCGACAAGCTCGCTTCGTCCTGCCTCGACTTCACCTGCACCAACAACATGGCGGTCGAGGCCTTACTCCACGGCATGCGAGCTGCCAGGGAGATGAATGTCAACCGCCTACGCTGCTACGGAGACTCCGACCTCGTCGCTAGGCAAGTCGCTGGCACCTGCGACGCCGTCTCCCCCACCATGGCGGCTTACCGCCAAGCAATGGACAAGCTGGGCGGACACTTTGCAGGCTACTCCGTCGAGTGGATCGACATGCAGAAGAACGAGGAGGCCGACGCACTCTCTCGCATTGGATCGGCTCGACTCGCACCACCCGCCGGTGTCTTCCTCGACACGATCACCAAACCATCAGTCTCTCCCCCAAGGGAGATCGACATCGGAGTCCCGCTGCAGCCAGAGGCAGCCCTGGTCGCACTCGTCACCGAGCCAGACGACTGGACCAAGCCCTACATCGCCTACCTGGAGGCTGGCACCTTGCTGGAAGACGAGACGGACGCCCGGATGATTGCACGCCGATGAAAATCCTTCACCATCATCGACGGCGAGCTCCACAAGCGAAGCGTCACCGGCGTGTTCCAACGCTGCGTCCAACCGGCCGAAGGACGCAAGATCCTCCACGACGTCCACTCCGGCGACTGTGGCCACCACGCCGGTGCTCGCTCCCTGGTCGCCAAGGCTATGCGGCACGGCTTTTACTGGCCCACCACACACGCCGACGCTGTCGACATCGTCCAGCGGTGCGCCGGGTGCCAGAAGTATGCCAACCAGACGCACGTGCCGAGCTCGGCGCTAAAAACAATACCCATCACCTGGCCATTCGCCGTATGGGGCATGGACATGGTGGGCCCCTTCAAGAAGGCTCCCTCCGGCTACACCCACCTCCTGGTCGCGGTCGACAAATTCACAAAGTGGGTGGAGGCCAAGCCAGTCCAGAAATGCGACGGGAAGACCGCCACTAAATTCCTACGCGAGCTCATATATCGCTACGGGTTCCCCAACAGCATCATCACGGACAACGGCACCAACTTCGCCAAAGGATCCATGGCCGAATTTTGCGAGGAACACCACATCCGGCTCGATCTCGCATCAGTCGCCCACCCGTAATCCAACGGCCAGGCGGAACGGGCCAATCAAAGCATCCTCCACGGCCTGAAGCCGCGACTCCAAGTACCACTCGAGCGCACCGCTGGGTGCTGGGTCGAGGAGCTACCCTCCATCATCTAGGGCATCCGCACCTCGGTCAACAGGTCAACAAGATTCACCCCCTTCTTCATGGTGTACGGCGCCGAGGTAGTCATGCCCACCGACCTTGAGCACGACTCGCCGAGGGTCGTCCACTACACGGAGGCTGCGAACGAACTCGCACGACAGGATGCGGTCGATCAACTCGACGAGGCACGCGACCTAGCTCGCTCGCGCACCGCCATCTACCAACAAGGACTCCACCGCTACCGCAGCTGGCGGGTGAAAACTCGCACCTTCCAAGAAGGCGACCTGGTGTTGCGCCTCATCCAGGACAAGAAGGGCATGCACAAGCTCTCCCCTCCGTGGGAGGGACCATTCGCCATCGGGCGAGTACTCGGCAACGACGCCTACTACCTCATCGACGTCCGCGGGGACGGCGAACTCGACGTCAAGCGACCATGGAATGTAAACCTCCTACGGAAGTTCTACTCCTAGAACCCCACATATGTACTCTCCAGTCGCTATGAAATAAAAAGAATTGGTTGCCGCAAATTGCACCTACTCTCCGTATCTTGTGCCACTCGCCCTCGTAGCAACAACGTCAATCTAACCGCAGAAGTCAACCTTTGGTACAGCGATCGGCACGGCTAAGTAGTGCGGTGCAAGAGCACTGAGTCACCTCAGGTCTTGCACCGTCCACGAAAAACGCCTACCCGGAGCCCCATTGGAGTCGCCCAGCCCGACTGGCTCTATGAGCCAAGACAACTGCATTCGCTTCTTACAGCGACCATGATCCTCCGCATCCTCGACATAGCGACTCAAACGGCCAAGTACCACGCTCGGGGACTGACGACCAGTTCAGCACGAGCGGCTCGGGAAAACGCTAAGTATGAGAGCATGTCCAGGACTCGCCACGCGACTGACCCAACGGGCCAGGCTAGAGTGACGCGCCAGAACCAACGCGCCAAGTCCTCACCCACCCTCGAGTCGCGCCTAGAACAACCAAGTACCACACTCGGGGACTCGGCCACCCGACCCCGTTTGCGCAAGGGAAAACGGTGAAGTACAGAGCGTTCAAGGGAGTCGCCCTACGACTGGCTCTTCGAGTCCGGGCGAGTAGACCACAATAATAAGACATTCAAAAACCACAAACAAATCACACACGAGGTAAACCCCACAAAAGGGCGGACGCGCTCGGGGACTCGTTCAAACCTCAATCACAAAACACATGTCAAATCCCAAAACAGACACGACGTCTCATTCATTAGCATGTAGCATTGTCTGAAATTACAAAATATGCCTAAATGGCAGACCTGCTACTAATGCCCCATGGCAAACTATCCTAGTCTGCAGGCTTCGACGACGACTCGCTAGCACCCCGGCGATTGCGGATGAATGGCGTGTATGGGTTTGACGGGTACGTCGTCAGTTCACCCGCCATCGCCGCGCGGAAGGGCTGCTTGACCTTTAAGTCCCGATGCTGTGGCTCGGGGTCGTTGGGCGCGACGACCGTCTCCTAGTACGGAAGGAGGTCGCCCATTGCCCAGACACGCTCGGAGTACATCGCGGCGCGGTCCGTCAACTTGAGCACCTCGGACAGCTCCACTGCGCCAGTCGACGACGGGTAGCCACTCGTCACGTCGTCGATGTCGAAATCCTCCGGAAAGTGAGCAAGTCCAAGGCTAAGTGCCGTCGCTGCTCCGCGCCGAAACGCCGATCGCGTCATGAACTCAATGACCGAGGGTGCCTTCTCCAAGTACTTCCACACCTCGACGAGGTTGCTCGGAATTACTTCCGTGGGAGACATCTCCTGGAGGTAGGCTCGGATGCACGTCGCCGATAACGTCGCCGAGTCAACGAGCGTGGACACACACTGCCGCGCGTCGAACGAGCTCGCCTCTTTCGCGCTATCAAGGATGCGACCTGCGAATGGAAGATAACAATGAGTACATCAGGCACCACAACAGAACACATGTTATTGGCAGAGGCAGATACACTCACCAATCAAGGGGCGGGAGAGATCCGTGATGAAGCATTGAAGCGAAGTATAGTCGTCCTGAAGCCCAGCAACAAGGGCGTCGGACACTTTACGATCCTCTGCGGTGGCGGTAATAGCAGCCTTGGCTCGCCCATCCGCCGAGTTCGCTTCCTCCTTCGCCTCTCTTAGCTCGAGCTCGAGTTCGGCGATCCGCTTCTCAGCCGAGCTCAGTGCTGATTGAGCCACCGCCAGCTCACCCACTGGGACAAGCCCCTGGCGAGCTTCCTCTGCCTTCACGGCAACCACCTGAAGCCCCTTGTTCGCCTCCTGGACAGTGGCCAGTTCCTTCTCCACGCGGCGCTTCGCTGCCAACCGGTCAGCTGATTCAAGTTGCAGACCCTGCACATCATTCAAACAGTTAATCAAAGCACATCCTAAGTGTCCACCCGCTGAAATTCAGCGAGTGCGCACTCGGGGACTGGCAATCCAAAAACTCCTAAGTGCCCACCCGCTGAAATTCAGTGAGTGCGCACTCGGGGACTGGCAATCAAAAAACTCCTAAGTGCCCACCCGCTGAAATTCAGCGAGTGCGCACTCGGGGACTGGCAATCAAAAAACTCTTAAGTGCCCACCCGCTGAAATTCAGCGAGTGCGCACTTGGGGACTGAACGCGAAAAATAACAACTATACACTAAAAGAATCAGACCGCTGCAACACACCGACCTGATCCTCGGGGACTGGACATACCTGGATGGTTGCGCCAAGCATGCCATGAAGTTGTATCGCGTCCACGGATGCGAGGAGAGCTGGCATGTGCCCACGATGCTGCTCGACTTCCGCATCGGCGACCCCAGGTGCACGGCTCGAGGGCGAAGTCCCACTCGCTGTGGCCGCTTTGGCCATGAAGCGCGGGAATGTCGCGATGGAGGCACCCGCACCAAAGGAGGTCAGCTCGGCCGCTCCAGGCAAGGGAGCGCCCTCCTTCGTGGATGCGGCCGCCTCTGATGCGGGTTTGGTCGGCGTGACCGCCGTGTCGTCGGAGATCGTGACGACATCGTCGCCCTTGGCCTTCTTGCCACCATCCGCTGGGACGACGACCTCGTCCGCCTTCCTCTTACGGGAAGGATCCTCCTCGCTGACGACGGATGGCACCTTAGCCACGGTCGGGTGGCCCATCTTCTTCACTCCGGTCCTGTAAATCAATCACGTAAGCAAGATAATTCAAACTGCTATGGAAGACAAAGGAAGGTGAGCAAACTCACTTGGCGACTGGAATGAAGCGCATCCCCGTGCGGAGGCCAGCCGGCTTCTCCAGTTCAGGGCCCAGTCGGCGGCTGAGCCCCATCTCCAGGACGTCGCGTGCCCAAGACACGGACGGCTTCTTCGTCGTCGAGGCTGCAACGGGAGCCTCTGGTACATCTTCGGTAGGAGCTTCCTGCGGCGGCGCCGCGCGCCGGAGCATCCCCAGCCCGTAGATGGGCGAATGGCGGGGCATCGGCGTGGCACCTCGATGGTGGCCGTGTCCAGCGCGGCTGCCGTTGGTGGCGCCTCGTCCTTTGCCGGGCTGGGGGCGTCGGAGCTGCTTGCCGAGTGCGGTGGCGAGGCCGGCCTCATCGGCTTTGTCTTCTTCTTCGGAGGGGCCTTCGCCTCCTTCTCTTTCTTCTTCTTCGACGGAGTAGCCTGGCGGCACGAGGTGGTCTCCGGAAGCTCTTCGTCGTCATCATGACGCTCGAGGCTTTTGCTCGCCTCAAGCTCGCGTTGGCGTTGCCCGCGGGTCTTGCGGACCAGCGGGGCGACCTCCTCCTCGGACTCGTCGTCGCTATTACTCTCGTCGCTCCCGGCGTCGCCCTTGGCGGGAGGCGACTCGCCCATGTCCTGGACAGACGAGCTTGAATTCTCATCATCCGAAGGCGGGAGCCACCCTTCCACCACTTGGAATAGCTGCAATGAAGGCAAGATGAAATTAGAATGACCGCGACTGCAAAAAACTGCGACTGCGAATGATACGAGGTGATTACCGTTGGGGCTGGACGCTTTGCGGTGTAGGGGGCAACCCCCGCCTGTGCGTCTAGGTACACGGCCTGGGTGATCTTCTTCAGTGCTGCGGTGTAGTCCTCGAGCTTCCACTCGGCTAGGCTGGCCTTTGTCGAGTCCTCCCGGCCCATGTATTGGTACATGTAGTGGTCGCGCCGAGCCAGAGGGGACGAGCCGCCGCCCGAGCCAGCAGTTATATAGGTTGATCGTTTGGAGGCCCTTCTTCTTCAAACCGCGGATGGTTTGGAGCATTTCATCCACGACCATCCGCTGGTCGCTGGGGAGCTTGCCGACTTGAAGACGACGCGGCTCGGACCGGTTGGCGGAGTACCGTGGGATCGCCGTCTCGCCCTCCGGGGTCGCCTTGGCAACATAGAACCACGACTTCTTCCAGTCGCTCCCTGCCTTGGCAGGCAGCATCAAGTCAAAGAATGAAGCCTTCGAATTCAGCTGGAAGGTTAGGCCGCCCGCAGCGAGAATTGGGCCGCCCGCTTCCTCGCGGCTGATCCGTCCGTGGAATAGATCTTGCCATAGAGGGAAGTAGGGCCGGCAGCCCAAGTAGCACTCGCAGAACGCCACGAAGATGGCGAGCTGCTCGATGCTGTGTGGACCCAGGTCCGACGGTTGGATCCCGTAGTAGGCGCAGAAGCGCCGGAAGAACAAGGACGTGGGGAATCCTAGCCCCCGTTCTAGGTGGCTGGTGAAGCAGATGAACTCCCCTTCGCGCGGGTTCGGGGTCACCTCTCCGGCCGCAGGGATGCGCCAACAGCTGGCGCGCAGGATCCCGGCCTCCTCAAAGGAAGCCAGTTGCGCCCTCGTACACTTGGATCTCCCCCAAGGTTCGGTGGAGAGGGCCATGGCGGAAGGATTTGCGGGGGATCGGAGGATTTCAGGTCGTCTGGATCGCGATGCGAAGGGAGGCGATAGTGCGCGCAATCAGAGGAAATAGCGAGAAGATGGTTCTCTGATCGCCTGCCATTCCCCTTATATAGCGGTCGTTACCCGCCAAATCAGGAAGCCGTTACTATGCGGTGATTACGCCAAAAGTTACCGTTGGATTACCCCAACGGCTAGTTTAACCGCGCTTAACGGTCCAACTTCAGCCACTCGGCTCGCTGACCCGATCACTACGGCAGTGTTTCGCCGACTCGACTCGCCAAGGCTGCGATCAGAATGACTAGTTTTCTCCTTTATACAGGAGCCCGCCGACGATTCGACTGGATGTCTACTTTGAAGCCGTATACTCCGACTGCCAGCAGCCACCTGCGCCTAATCGACGACGGCCTCGGGGACTACTGATGGGGATGTACCTACCGGGTATACCCAGCTGGAAGTTTCCGACTGGCCCAAGAACTGGCGAGTGGGCCTGCAAGACGGTGACTGGATCAAAGCCCGGCGTGGATCCAAGCGATGAAGTCAAGGCCCAGTAGTAGATAGGCCCAATCGGATTAGGTTAAACAAGAACCGAAGCCTTAATCGATTTGGTTGAGATATGTAAACCCTAGGGAGGTGAGACTATATAAACCTCCTGGGCGTAGAGATACGTTCCATCATACACCCAAGCGACTCGCCGCCTAGCCGCCGAGCTCGCCCATTGTACCACCTTCATAATACAATCTAGCATAAGTAGGTCTTTACCCTCCAGGGGGCCGAACCTGGGTAAAACCCTGTGTCTCCGCCCTCATCTCGCACCGCAGATGGCTGGCCGCCATTGCCCTTCGTTCTACTACTCGCTGCCGATTGCAGCATCTGCCGTGACCATTCCCACGACAAGACCACCCGGTGCAAAATCTTCAGAAATCTAAGACAATTTTGTAGATGGTCACTACCAAAACGTCACAAATTGACACATTTCTTGTAGTGACTTATTATGCATGGGGGTATCATGAGAAAACGAATTGTTGAAACAAAAAGCCACCAGCATAGGAAGACAAAACAGATGCAACTTTAAAGCTTTCAACGTAAAACGGGGAAATTTAACATCATTGAGATGCATAAAACCATGTTTCCCTCTCTCAAAATAACTTTCGGTAGAACTTTGAATAAAGTTGACAATATAACTTTCACTGGAAACAAATTTATCGTCTAAGTAAGCATACTTAGTGTCACCAAAAGGAGGTCCAAGGTAATAGACTGGATCAATAGAAGCAAGTTGTTCCATCCTGAAATCTTTATTAGGCAAGCTATTTTCACAAGGAGCTTTAACAAATTTGGAAAAGTTAAACTCATAAGAATCTCCGTCAAACTTATTTAAAATTTTTTCCTTCTTACAATCAATAATAGCTCCACAAGTATTCAAGAAAGGTCTACCAAAAATGACAGGACAAGTTTTGCTAGCTGCTGAATTAAGCACTAGAAAATCAGCAGGATACTTAATCTTACCACAGAGAATCTCCACATCTCTTACAATGCCAATGGGGCAAATGGTTTCCTTGTTAGCAAGGTGAATAACCACATCAATGTCCTCAAGCTCACAAGGACCAATCTCATGCATAATTTCCCTGTAAATCTCATAAGGAATAGCACTAGAACTAGCACCAATATCACATAAACCATAGTAGCAATGATCACCAATTTTAACAGAAAGCACAGAAACACTAGCTTTTCTAGCCTTACTAGGATGAGAAAAAATATTATTACCGTCTTCACAGAAGACAATGTGCTCATCCTCTATATTTCTAGTGATAGTGTCTTTCACAATAGCTACCACAGGTTCAACATTCAACTGCTTACCACGCTCCATAGTTTTCTTTGTACCTTTGTTATTTGCACTAATAATCATAGAATACTAATATGTTGGAAACGTATCTATAATTTTTTATGCTCCATGCTTGTTTAGTATCTACTTTGCTTTACTTGTCTACACGTTGAGGTGTTTTTTACATGTTTTCTGGTACTAACCTATTAACAAGTTGCAACAGTGCCAGATGCATGTTTTTCTGCTGTTTTTGGTTTTAGAAAAGTTAGTAAAGAAATATTCTCGGAATTGGATGGGATGAAGGACAAAGTCAATAAATTTCCGTGGGGAACAAGAAGTCCAGAGGAGAGCCCGAGGGGCCGGCCAGAGGGGCCAGAACCCCCCAGGCATGGGTGGGCCCTACCCCATGCCTAGGTAGGGTTTGGCTGCCCTGGCGGCCGCCTCGGTCTCCCCCTTCGCCTATAAGAAGCCCCCGATGCAGAAACTCTGAGTACCCAATCAGAAATCCATGAAACGTCTGTAGCCACCGCCACCATCGTCCCTAGATCGGGGGGGGGGGGGATCTGAAGCTCTTCTCGGCACCTTGCCGGAGGGGAGATCATCCTGGAGGCCTTCTCGCCGGTATGATTCGTGAGTAGTTCCACCTTGGACTATGGGTCCATGTAGTAGCTAGATGGTTGTATCTCCTCCTTTGTGCTTTCATGTATAGATCTTGTGAGCTCCGTTCATGATCAAGATCTAATCTATTTGTAATCATGCATGTTGTGTGTTGCGGGGATCCGATGGATATTGAGATTATTATGTTGGTTTGATTAATCGTTCTATCTTTATGATTCTATCATGTCTGTGTTGTTTGTGATCTTGCATGCTCTCTGTTGCTAGTGGTTATCTTGGCCAAGTAGTTGCTAGTGACTCCAAGAGGGAGTATTTATGCTCGACAGTGGGTTCATGGCTCTAGTTTCCAAGGGAAGTGACAGAAATCTCTTCGGTTGTAGATGTGCTGTTGCTACTAGGGAGAAAACAACGGTCTCTTGTTCATGGAACATGTGGACTGTTTACCTTACACACTTTGATTATAGCAGTTGTCTGTTGCTTGCAACTTAATACTGGAGGGGGTTCGGATGATAACCTGAAGGTGGACTTCTAGTCATAGATGCAGTTGGATTATGGTCTATGTATATTGTTGTATTTCCCAATCAACTTCATAGGATCTTTCTGGCTAGTAATTGCATTGTTATGCCTTGCTCTGTTCCTGTCAATTGCCCCGCTGTAATTTGTTTACCCTTCATGCCATGTTGTTTATCTAAGGAGAGAACCTCTAGTGAACTATGGACCCCGGTCCTATCTTTACCATTGATACATCTTTCACTGTTACTTGTTTACTTGCTGCAAACCATTACCTTCCACACCATACGTTTAATCCTTTGTTACAGAAAACCGGTGAGCTTGACAACCTCACTGATTCGTTGGGACAGAGTCTTGAGTTTGTGTTGTGCAGGTCTCCACGTTGCTTCCAACACATGTGTGACGTTTCCTTCCTACTTCTGGTTCGATAACCTCGGTCTCAACTGAGGGAAGACTTGCTTCTTGCTGCTTCACACCTTGCTCTTGGGGTTTCCAACGAAGCACTTCCACATCAAACACTAGGCGCCATCAAGCTTTCTGGTGCCGTTACTGAGGAATCTACTTCAACCTCTTCCACCTCGTCAAGCGCTATGAACAAGTTTTCTGGCGCCATTGCGGGGGAGGCTAAGGACGTCTTCACTAGGGGAGTACTTCACTTCCTTTCTCTTTACTTTGTTTTTAGTTTGCTTTGTTTCCTTTGCTTGGTTTTGTTTGCCTATTTTCAAAAAAACCAAAAAATTTATTTAAGTTTGGTTTGCTTTCTTTATTCAAAAATACAAAACAAATTAGTTCCTGCTCTAGCTGATGCTGTTGTTTTTGGCTTGCCCACCTTTGCCAAAATGAACTCTGCTGAGAACACTAAGTTGTGTGACTTCACTAGCACCAACAACAATGATTTCTTAAGCACACCTATTGCTCCACCTGCTCCTGATTCTATCTTTTATGAAATTAAGCCTGCCTTGTTGAATCTTGTGATGAGAGAGCAATTTTCTAGTGCTGGTTCTGATGATCCTGCTACCCATCTTAATAGATTTGTTGAACTTTGTGAGATGCAAAAGTATAAGAATGTAGATGGAGATATTATTAAGCTCAGGCCTTTTCCTTTCTCCTTGAGGGGAAAAGCTAAAGAATGGTTGTTATCTTTGCCTAAAAATAGTATTGATTCTTGGACTAAGTGCAAGGATGCTTTTATTGGAAAGTACTATCCTCCTGCTAAGATTATTGCTATGAGAAGTGACATTATGAAATTTAAACAGCTTGATAGTGAACATGTTGCTCCTGCTTGGGAAATAATGAAATCTTTGGTTAAAAATTGCCCTACTCATGGACTTACTACTTGGATGATTATCCAGACTTTTTATGCAGGTTTGAACTTCTCCTCAAGAAACCTGTTGGATTCTGCTGCTAGAGGTACTTTTATGGGACTCACCTTGGGTGCTGCAACAAGGCTCCTTGATAATATGATGGTTAACTACTCTGAATGGCATGTTAAGAGAGCTCCACATGGTAAGAAGGTAAATTCTGTTGAGGAAACTTCCTCTTTGAGTGAAAAGATTGATGTTATTATGGCTATGCTTGTTAATGGGAAAGCTCCTCTAGATCCTAATAGTGTTCCCTTAGCCTCTTTGGTTGTTCAATAAGAGAAAGTTGATGTGAACTTCATTAGAAACAACAATTTCAACAACAATGCCTATAGGAATAATTTTGGTAGCAACAACAATTATAGGCCTTATCCTCCTAATAATGACAATTCCTATGGAAGCTCTTATAATGATGCTAGAAGTGCCCCCTCTGAACTTGAAGTCATGCTCAAGGACTTCATTAGTAAACAAACCACTTTCAATAAGACTATAGAGGAAAAGCTTTTAACCGTTGAGAAAAATATATCCTCTTTGTCTGAAGCTCAAACTTCCTTGGTTAATAAAATGGCTGCTAAACCTGAAACTATGGAAAACACCTTTGCTACTACTCATGCCATACAAGTTACTATTGATGAAAATGATAGGCTGTTAGCTCAACTTCATGCTAGGTGGGAAAGGGAAGCTGAAATTGATAGAAACAATAGTGTGTGCACTATCACCACTAAACCACAAGTAGTCCCTATTCCTCCTCCTACTATGCCTAAGCCTATTGATCCTACTACTAGTGATGCTAAGTTTGATTTTGATATTGATGGTTGCAATATTTTTGAAGTGATTATGTTCCTACAAAAGCTTGCTAGAAGTCCTGATGCTAGTAATATGCATGTTGCCTTTACCAAACACATTACAGATGCTCTTGTTAAGATTAAGGAAGAGAAGCTAAAACAAAAAGCTTCTATTCGTAGGAAAGTAGAAGATAGCTGGGAACCCATTATTAATATGCAAGTGAATGACTTTGATCTCACAGCTTCATGTGATCTTGGTTCTAGTGTCTCTATTATGCCTAGGAAGATTTATGAAATGCTTGATTTGCCACCATTAGAAGATTGTTATTTGGATGTCCCACTCAATGATAATGCTAAGAAGAAACTCATGGGGAGTATTAATGATGTTCTCATTATGGTTAACAATGCTTATGTTCCGGTTGATTTCTATGTTTTGGATGTTGAATACAATGCTTCTTGTCCTATTACTTTGGGAAGACCTTTTCTTAGAACAGTTGGTGCCATCATTGATATGAAAGAAGGCACCATCAAATATCGTTTTCCATTCAAGAATGGTATTGAACACTTCCCTATGAGAAGAGAGAAGTTGCTTTTTGCTCCCCCTTTGAAAGCAAGATTTGATGTTAATGCTTCTTCATTTGAAAATACTTGATTCTTCTTGCTTCTTGTGCCTAACTTAAAGGCGTTAAAGAAAAGTACTTGTTGGAAGATAACCCAAGAGTTTCCTTGAGTCTTGGAAGTTATTACTACTGTAATGACATCTCCTTATCCTTTTGTTTGCTTTTTGTGCCAAGAATGACCTCTAATGAGAGGGAACTAAGATTTGGGGAGTTGCTGTCCCGAAACAGATTTCTGTCCTCCACCAAAAAAATGCGTGAGGAGGCTCTATAACTTTGATTGAGCTAAAAATTTACCAACAAATCCCCCGGTATGTTGGCTAACTTTCATTATTTCAACACATTTTTATTTGAGCAACCGAAGATGTTCGAAAAAATTCGTTTCTACCCTCTGGTATGTTTTGACAGATTTCTGCCATTATTTGCATTTGCTTCTTATTGATTCCTTTTTGAGCTCTCTTCAGGTAAATTGAGTTTCTTTGAAGGTGTCGTGGGAATGGTCACGGCAGACGCTGCAATCGGCAGCGAGTAGTAGAACGAGGGGCAAGGGCGGCCAGCCATCTGCGGTGCGAGATAAGGGCGGAGACACAAGGTTTTACCCAGGTTCGGCCTCCCGAAGGGTAAAGACCTACTCCTGCTAGATTGTATTATGATGGTGGTACAATGGGCGAGCTCGGCGGCTAGGCGGCGAGTCGCTTGGGTGTATGATGGAACGTATATCTACACGCCCTATAGGGAGGTTTATATAGACTTACCTCCCCTAGGGTTTACATATCTCAACCGAATCAGTCAAGGCTTCGGTACTTGTTTAACCTAATTCGACTGGGCCTATCTACTCGCCTGGGCCTTCAGCTTCCAGTCGCTTGGATCCACACCGGGCCTTGATCCAGTCGCCGTCTTGCAGGCCCACTCGCCGATTCTGGGCGATCGAAGCGTCTGCTGGGTATACCCCGGTAGGCATATCCCCATCAGTAGTCCCCGAGGCCGTCGTTGATTGGGCGCAGGTGGTTGCTGGCAGTCGGAGTATACGGCTTTCAACGCGGGCATCCAGTCGACTCGGCGTCGGGCTCTTGAGTAAAGGAGGAAACTAGTCATTCCGGTCGCAGCTTCGGCGATCGGGTCGGCAAAATATTTAGTCACGGTTTGTAGTGAGCGGGTCGGCGAGCCGAGTGGCTGAAGTTGGACCATCCAAACGCAGTCAAACTAGCCGTTGGGGTAATCCAACGGTAACTTTTGGCGTAATCACCGCGTAGTAATGGCTCCCTGATTTGGCGGGTAACAACCGCTATATAAAGGGGATGGTAGGCGATCGGAGAACCACCTCCTCGTCATTTACTCCGATTGCGTGCACCTTCGTCTTCCTCCGCATCACGATCCAGCCGACCCGAAATCCTCCGACCCCCACGAATCCTTCCGCCAATGGCCCCATCCACCGAGCCTTGGGGCAGATCCAAGTGTACGAGAGCGCAACTAGCGTCCTTCGAGGAGGCCGGGATCCTGCACGCCGGCAGGTGGCGCATCCCTGCAGCCGGAGAGGTGACCCCGGAACCACGCGAGGGAGAGTTCGTCTGCTTCACTAGCCACCTAGAGCGGGGGCTGGGATTCCCAACATCTCTTTTCTTCCGGCGCTTCTGCGCCTTCTACGGGATCCAACTGTCGGACCTGGGCCCACACAACATCGAGTAGCTCGCCATTTTCGTGGCGTTCTGCGAGTGCTACCTGGGATGCAGGCCCTACTTCCCCCTGTGGCAAGATCTATTCCACGGGCAGATCAGTCGCGAGGAAGCGGGCGGCCCAATGCTCGCCGCGGGCGGCCTGACGTTTCAGCTGAAATCGAAGGCTTCCTTCTTCGATCTGATGCTACCCGCCAAGGCGGCGAGCCAGTGGAAGAATTCTTGGTTCTATGTCACCGAGGGGACTCCAGACGGCGAGGTGGCGATCCCAAGATACTCCGCCGACCGGCCTGAACCACGCCGACTTCAAGTCGGCAAGCTTCCAACAGACCAGCGGATGGTCGTGGACGAAATGCTTCAGACCATTCGCGGCCTGAAGAAGAGGGGTCTCCTGCCCATCAATTTGTACAACTGCAGGCTCGAGCGGCGACTCGTCCCCCTGGCCCGTCGCGACCACTACATGTACGAGTACGCGGGCCGGGAGGACTCGACGAAATCCTTCCTCGTCGAGTGGCAACTCGAGGATTACCTCCTGGCACTGAAGAAGATCACCCAGGCGACGTACCTCGACGCGAAGGCTGGGGTCGCCCCCTACACCGCGAAGCATCCAGCCCCAACGGTAAGTCATCTTTTCGTCATTCGCAGGCGCAGTTAAATGCAGTCGCGGTCATACTGATGTTGTTTATGCCTATTGAAGCTATTTCAAGTGGTTGAAGGGTGGCTTCCGCCCGCGGACGACGAGAATTCGAGCTCATCCGTCCAGGAGGTGGGTGACTCGCCTCCTGCAAGGGGCGGTGTCGAGAGCGACGGGAGTGGTGACGACGCCGAGTCCGAGGAAGAGGTTGCCCCGCTGGTCCGGAAAACTCGAGGACAGCGGCAACGTGAGCTCGTAGCGAGCAAAAGCCTCGAGCGTCATGACGATGATGACGACGAGCTCCCCGAGCACACCTCGCGTAGCGAGGCCACTCCATCTAAGAAGAAGAAGAAGGAGGTGAAGGCCCTTCCAAAGAAGAAGGCGAAGTTAGCAAAACAGGCATCTCCCCCTCATTCGCCAAGCAGCTCCGACGCCACCAGCCTGGCCAGGGGTGAAGCCCCACAGATGGCGACGGTGCCATATCTCACCGCCGTCTTGAATGAGGTGCCTCTAGCCTCGATGCCTCCGCCGTTCGCCCCAGTCTCTGGGTCGGGGGCCGCTTCGGTCGCGGTAGCTTCGCCGCCCAAGGATGCTCCTGCTGAAAATGTTTCGGAAGCTCCGGCCACAGCCTCGACAACGAAGAAACCGTCCGTGTCTTGGGCACGCGATGTCCTGGAGATGGGCCTCAGTCGCCGACTGGGCCCCGAACTGGAGAAGCCGGCCGGCATCCGCACGGGGCTACGCTTCATTCCAGTCGCCAAGTGAGTTTTGCTCACCTACTTTTGTCTTTCATTGTACTCGGATTATTTTGCTCACGCGATCAATTTGTAGGACCGGAGATAAGAAGATAGGCCATCCGACCGAGGCCAAGGTGCCACCCATCGTCAGCGAGGAGGATCCCTCCTGGAAGAGGAAGGCGGACGAGGTCGTCGTCCCCGCGGATAGCGCCAAGAAGGCCAAGGGGGACGAAGTCGTCACGGTATCTGACGACACGGCGATAGCGCCGAGTGAACCCGTAGCGGAGGAGGCCTTGCCGACCAAGGAGGGTGCTCCCTCGCCTGGGGCGGCCGAGCCGGCCTCCTTTGGTGTCGGTGCCTCCATCGCAACGTTCCTGCGCTTCATGGCCAAAGCGGCTACAGCGAGTGGTACCTCGCCCTCGAGCCGCGCGCCTGGGGTCGCTGATATGGAGGTCGAGCAGCATCGCGGGCACACGCTGGCTCTTCTCGCGTCCGTGGATGCGATACAACTTCGTGGCATGCTTGGCGCAGCCATCCAGGTATGTCTAGTCCCCGAGGATCAGGCCGGTGTATTGCAGCGGTCTGATTCTTTTAGTGTCTTGTTTTATTTTTCGCGTCGGTCCAGTGCGCTTTTCGCTGAATTTCAGCGGGTGGGCACTTAGATTTTTGATGCCAATCCCGAGTGCGCTGAATTTCAGCGGTGGGCACTTAGAGATTTTGATTGCGGTCCCGATGCGCTTTTCGCTGAATTTCAGCGGGTGGGCACTACGATATTTGATTGCCCGTCCCGAGCGCTTTCGCTGAATTTCAGCGGGTGGGCATAGGATTTTTTGATTGCCAGTCCCGATGCGCTTTTCGCTGAATTTCAGCGGTGGGCACTGGCTTCCGCTTTTGTTAACTGTTTGAATTGTGTGCGGGGTTTGCGGCATGAGTCACTGACCGGCTTGCGAACGCCCGCGGAGAAGGAACTGCCACCCACCAAGAGGAACAAGGGCTTGAGCAATTGCCGCGAAGGCAGAGGAGGCCCGCCAGGGACTTGTCCCAGCGAGTGAGTTGGCAGCAGCTCAATCGGCGTTGAGCTCGGCTGAGAAGCGGATCGCCGACCTTGAGCGCGAGATGAGGGAAGCGAAAGAGGAAGCGAGTTCGGCGGATGGGCGAGCCAAGGCCACTGTTACAGCCGCCGCAGAAGAACGTAAGGTTTCTGACGCCCTTGTTGCTGGGCTTCAGGATGACTACACTTCTCTTCAGAGCTTCATCACGGATCTCTCCCGTCCCTTGATTGGTGAGTGTGTCTGCTCCTGCCTGTTGCATGTGCATTTTGTAATATCCGATGTACTCACTATTATCTTCTATCCGCAGGCCGGATCCTCGATAGCACGGAAGTGGCGAGCTCGTTCGACGCACGGCAGTGTGTAGCCACGCTGGTCGATTCGGCGACGTTGTCGGCGACATGCATACGGGCATACCTTCAGGAGATGTCGCCCACGGAAGTAATTCCCAGCAACCTCGTCGAGGTGTGGCGGTACTTGGAGAAGGCGCCGTCGGTCGTCGAATTCATGATGCGATCGGCATTCCTACGCGGGGCGGCGACGGCGCTTAGCCTTGGGCTCGCTCACTTCCCAGAGGACTTCGACCCGGACGACGTGACGAGTGGCTACCCGTCATCGACTGGCTCAGTGGAGATCTCCGAGGTTCTCAAGTTGACGGACCGTGCCGCGGTGTACTCCGAGCGCGTCTGGGCGATGGGCGACCTCCTTCCTTACCAGGAGACGGTCGTCGCACCCAATGACCCCGAGCCGCAGCACCGGGACTTCAAGATCGAGCAACCCTTCCATGCGGTGATGGCGGGTGAGCTGACGACGTACCCGTCAAACCCGTACACGCCCTTCATTCGCAACCGCAAGGGTGCTGGCGAATCGTTGTTGAAGCTTGCGGAGTAGAGTAGTTTGCCCTAGGGCGTTAGTAGCAGTTCTGCCATTGGGCATACTTTGTATTTTGTGACGATTGCGACATGCTATTAATGAGATATCGTGTTGTTTTGTGAATTGTCGTGCGTTTTTGATTGAGGGTTGAACGAGTCCCGAGCGCGTCCGCCCTTTTTATGGGGTTTACCTCGTTTGTTATGTGTTTGCTTTTTTGAATGTTTTGTTATTGAGGTCGACTCGCCCAAACTCGGAGAGCCAGTCGCAAGGCGACTCCCATGAGTGCTCTGTACTTCACCGTTTTCCCTTGCGCGAACGAGGTCGGGTGGCTGAGTCCCCGAGCGTGGTACTTGGTTGTTCTAGGCGCGACTCGAGGGTGGGTGAGGACTTGGCGCGTTGGTTTGAGCGCATCACTCCTGCCTGGCCCGTTGGGTCAGTCGCATGGCGAGTCCTGGGCATGCTCTCATACTTGGCATTTTCCCTAGCCGCTCGCGCTGAACTGGTCGTCAGTCCCCGAGCGTGGTACTTGGACGTTCGAGTCGCTATGTCGAGGATGCGGAGGATCATGGTCGCTGTGAGAAGCGATGGCAGTTGTCTTGGCTCGTTGAGCCAGTCGAGCTAGGCGACTCCAATGGGGCTCCGGGTAGGCGTTTTTCGTGGACGTTACCAGACCTGGGGTACCCCAGTGCCCTTGTAGCGCACTACTTGGCCATGCCGATCGCTGTACCAGAGGTTGACTTCTGCAGTTAGCTTGACGCCGTTATTACGAGTGCGAGTGGCACAAGACACGGAGAGTTAACGCAATTTGCGGTAACCATCATTTTTATTTCATAGCGACTGGAGGATACATATGTGGATTTCTAGGAGTAGAACTTCCGTAGGAGGTTTACATTCCATGGTCGCTTGATGTCGAGTTTGCCGTCCCCGCGGACGTCGATGGGGTAATAGACGTCGTTGCCGAGTACTCGCCCTATGGCGAATGGTCCCTCCCATGGGGGGTATAGCTTGTGCATGCCCTTCTTATCCTGGATGAGGCGCAGCACCAGGTCACCTTCTTGGAAGGTGCGAGTTTTCACCCGCCGGCTGTGGTAGCGGCGGAGTCCTTGTTGGTAGATGGCGGTGCGTGAGCGAGCTAGGTCGTGTGCCTCGTCGAGTTGATCGACTCCGTCTTGCCATGCGAGTTCGTTCGTAGCTTCCGTGTAGTGGACGACCCTCGACGAGTCGTGCTCGAGGTCGGTGGGCATGACTGCCTCGGCACCATACACCATGAAGAAGGGGGTGAACCCTGTCGATCTGTTGACTGAGGTGCGGATGCCCCAGATGACGGAGGGTAGCTCCTCGACCCAGCACCCGGCGGTGCGCTCGAGTGGTACTTGGAGCCGCGGCTTCATGCCGTGGAGGATGCTCTGGTTGGCCCGTTCCGCTTGGCCGTTGGACTCCGGGTGGGTGACTGACGCCAGGTAGAGCCGGATGTGGTGTTGCTCGCAGAACTCGGCCATGGCTCCTTTGGCGAAGTTTGGTGCCGTTGTCCGTGATGATGCTGTTTGGGAACCCGTAGCGATATATGAGCTCGCGTAAGAACTTGGTGGCGGTCTTCCCGTCGCATTTCCAGACTGGCTTGGCCTCCACCCACTTTGTGAATTTGTCGACCGCGACCAGAAGGTGGGTGTAGCCGGAAGGGGCCTTTTTGAAGGGGCCTACCATATCCATACTGTAACTACCTCGGTGAATTACGCTCCTAGTTACAAGCCTGGATGAGCGGAAATGGTTGAAATAGTACGGTGGGGCCCAAATGCCACTCACAGGTAGACCTTTCGGCCGTCCCAACCATTTCCAAACATCGGGACAAGAATGGGCGGCGTAATCGGCAGGCGAAGGGATCAACTACATACACAAATGAGTATGTATGCAAGCCACCATACAACAGTACATCAGAGCCATTCCATCTAAAAAGAAAGGAAAATATAGCAACGCCATACGGCAAGATCCAAATATTCTAGATAGATATAATATTTTAGGATATCTCCTCATACATCAAACATCAGAGTATCAGGCGGAAGCGGAAGACAAAATCCGAGTACGGATAAGAAGCAAATCGGCATAAGATGCCCCATAAATAAGCACATCCCGCCCACAGATCTCACGGATCCCGTTCCTAATCTCTACACGAATGATCGCTGCCCACATCGTCTGCTCTTCCACCCAGCATCCATCTTGCGAGTGTACTGCTCATCCGAACCAATAATTTATCGTGTGAGACCCTAGAGGTACTCAAAGTCTTTATGCCTCTAAAGGGGACACAACGTGGGGTGACGAATTGCAGCAAAGATAAACCCTAGCAATTCTCAGATACTGCTAACCATCCGCCTAACCAAAGATAGCGGATGTCCGTGAATTAATAACAACAGTTATAACGGTAATCTTAACAGATCCATCCTCCTCCTCGCACCATCGAGGAAGCGGACGAACAACCCCCCCCCCATCCGGTGGCAGTTTTATTATCCATTCCATGAGTGTTGCCCTATTTACTAGTCAGGTACCTAGTCTAGTCAAATTAGAAGCGGTACTTTAGTTATACTTGGCTATTATCGCGAAACCTGTGCTCCAAGTCGCCCATAACCATGACACGGCTTTCAGAAAGTTTTACCCTGCAGGGGTGCACAAATAGCAACACACACTCGATCAACCTCGGAAAAACCAAATCAAAACCCAACGAGGCATTCACGACAAAGCGATCACAGGATTCAGAAATATTTTAGGGGGCCACCCCATTGAGCTATCCGCAACGAAGTTAGCTGACTCCGAGACGGCCTCAAGGTTTGTGGAGCCATTGTAAACGAGGGAACCCGAAAGTGTGGTGGGCTTGTCGATACAGTAAAACGGTCACGGCCCTAACAGACAAAGGTGCAGTACCTCGCACAATTTAAATAAAGCAGTAAAGCATGGCATAAGTACAGGATAGTAAATAAAACCTCAAACTAGTTTGTGGCCCCAAGAAATAAGAATGAATCAAGCTCTGGCTCAGGGGGGTCCATAAGCCTCCCGGATGTGGATAGCGCGAATATTCTTGGAACAGGAATCAAGTACTCGGGGTCTTACGGGACACAAGTGAGCTTGAAAAACCAAATAGCAGATATTGCTCACCGGTGCCACTTTCATTAGTTCTCCCATTACTACTCAGGTTAAGTTGTTTAGGTACCTCGTTGTCCATCAGACACTCACATACCCTACACATGCTGTTCTACGACTCGCATGGCTCAAACAACTCCTGTAGTAAGGGCTCATGGGATGGAGGAACAAGCTTCTGTGGGGTTTAAAAGTAAAGGCTATGCAATACTTGGGATTCAATTTAATGCATTCGCGACTCAATGATGCAAGAATAAGAAAGAGGCAATAGGTACTATATGTATGCAAACATGTGGTAGTGCTTGCCTAGCAGCTCAGTTGAAGCGAGAGAAGGATCTGGGTAGTGCTCCTGGTTCTCTTGATATATCCCCTGCTCGGCGTCTATTCGAAGAAGAACCAAACAAACAAGGGCCAACATAAATAAGGTGCGCAAGCATATGAATAAAATGCGACAAGCAAACAATCATGCCATGATGAATGATGCACAATTTGCATGGCAATAAGGTAGCATGGCATGGGTGAGGTGTGGAATACAAGAATAAATCATTTTATTGAGTTTTAGCCTCATTTTAACCTCATATTAGTTGCTGTACACATTATATTTATATGATGCATTCTTCAAAACAAAACAAGGAATGCATAAACAGAAAGGTCTCGTCGAGCTAATCATTTTAGACATATTATTTGTCAAATTTGGAGTTATAAAACAAAAGTTATTAATTAATTAAGGAAAAAGGGCATTTTATTGTAATTTTATCCAACTTGGAATTTTAAGTGTTCAAAATATATTTTGGATGGCATATTTGAATTCCTCACATTTTTCTGATTTGAAAACATATATTATTTGTACTATTTGGAATTATATTTTAAAAGTTATTTAAAAACAGAATTAAATTTGAATTTGAATTAATTTTGAAAAAGATTTGAATTTAAACAGATTACAGAAAAACTTTTGTTACTCAGATAGATTCAGCCACAGTCACTGACGGGTGGGGTCACTGGCTGACTGGGACCAACACATCGCCAGAGAAAACTTTTACCATCATGGCTATCCTACCTCTCGACCGACGGTGGGTCCTGTGGTCATGGGCATCATACAGGCCAACGCGCCAACGGGTCGGACACGTGGCGATCCAGTTCATGGGAGGGTCTGTCCGTGGTGGTGGGGTTTTTCCGGGGGTCTTCTTGCAAAGCAACCACCAAGGCTGGCAAGTGGGGCCGCGGGGCTGCGGGTTTAGGCGGGAAAAAGGGGAGGGGGCTACGTGCAAGATGGTCATCGGCTGCTGCAGCGCGCTGACGGGCACGGCTCTGACGGCGTGGATCTGGCGGTTCTCCGGCGACAATGGCGGCGAATCTAGCGCGAACAAGACGATGATGCCAAAACAAAAGTTGGAGGGGAATGTCCGGCCTACAACTTTCATTCTCATTGGCATCGCCGAGGAGGTCTACATGGGCTCGGCGACGAACAGAGGCGGACAAGCTGCTGCCGCTGTCACTACGCTACAAGGCATGGCAAGCAGAGCGCTCGCCGGACGGCGGCGGCGATGCACGGTGAGAGGGGGAGGGAGACGATGTCGAGGGGGTCGATGTGCTCACCAGGGACTCATCGGGGTGGTCGCCGGAGCTGGAGGTGGCTCAGTCTGAGCAGAGGCGTGGCTCATGAGCTTCGGCTCCGGTGGCTGCGGCGTGTCCGGGGAGCTTCGGAGGGCGTCGGGGAGGCATGGCCGATGCAGGGCGGTGTGGAGGAGACAGAGGAGGGTCCTGGTGCTCCTGGATAGCATTGGGGAGCAGCAGGCTGCGCAGATCGAGATCAAGGCCGAAGTAGCTAGGGTTTAGGGCATGGTGGAAAGCTTGCATGGCTTGGGGAGGAAGAAGGGAGGTAGAGGAGGACCTGGGCGCCTCCCAGATCCGACCTGAGAGGGATAAGGTGAGCTGGGGTGGTTGGGGAGATAAGGGAGAGAGGAGAGAGGCACATGGGGTGGTGGTGGCTTTGACTAAAAGGGAGGAGGGTGATCGGGGCTCCCTCTTTCTCCTCTTTGTCTTGAAGCCAAAGAAAGGGGGAGGGCAGAGAGGCTGCCAGGTGGGGCTAGGTGGTCAGGTGGGGCCAGCAAAGAAGAGAGAAGAGAGAGGCCGAGAGAGAGGGGGTATAGATAGCATGGGCTCGGTCTAGGGTTAGAGAGGACTCGGGTTAGGGTTTGGAGGGATAGGGTAGATCATGGGTTAGGTTTAGGGTTTAGCCAGGTTTAGAGAGAGAGGTTAGAAAAAGGGTGGAGAGGTGGTTTTGTAGATGAGCACAAGGTGGTGGTAAGGAGACCACAAAGAGAGAGAGAGAGAGAGAGAGGGGGGATGGTGATGATGGGGTAGGTGATATGAGTGGCATGGTTTAGGGTTTTAGGGAGAGATAGATGGAGTGTCCTTTGACAAGATCAAGCATGAACAAGGCTAGCTCAAGCAAGATCTAAGCAAGGAAAAGAGAGGGATGTGGTGAGGTGGTTTAAGCATGATCAAGTAAGATCAAGCTAAAAGGAGGGAGAGAGAGAGGTATGGGGAAAAGATTCAAATAAAATTCAAATAAAAACAAAGGACAAGCAAGAGGTGGTACTTGCATGGCCCATGCAAAATATTTATTGCCATGTTGATTCTTGTGAAAACAATATTATCACATGGCATTATTATTATGCATTCCCAAAATTGGAATAAAAGCCAAGCAAAAAGAATGATAAGGATGCCCCATGTGGAGTAGATGGAGATGACCATTTTGAAATACAATGGGACTTGCTAGTGTGTATATGCCACTAGGTAGTTAATAAGTCCACAAAATATCCCAACATGATGATAACCCCAAACCAACACATATGGAAGCTAGAAATAGGGTTCCACCCACAAGGCATGCAAAGGTGGCCATGTGGCTCTCATATATCAATAATGTGAAAACAAAATGATGCCAAGATGAGAGCATGTGGAAAAGAATTGGATCCATCCCAACCCACATGAGCTAGAGGTAAACCAAATAAAGTGCATAGCTCATATTTAGTTGGATGGTGGAATTATAAGGTGGTGAAAGGAAAGGTGGTGGAGTTAATAAAATATATGCCCCCAACTCAACTTGGGCATTAAACAATATATCAACAACCAAATACAATATCAAGAGGCAAATACAATTTACAATGCATATGAGATAAGAACCAAATGAAAAGGGTTTTATATGATGCTCAATTGCAAGGTGGCATGATGACATGAGCATGATATAATTATGATGCAACAATTATATATAGGAAGGTAGCATCTAAATAGACTAGGCTAGTAGCATTGCAATTGTTAGACAATTGGGATGCTACAACTCTCCCCCACTAAACAAGAATCTCGCCCCGAGATTCCTAGGAAAAAGAAAACAACACAAGAAGAGGCGGGTGTTCGAACGAAGGTGACCCTCACGTTCCCAAGATGATGAAGAACGGAATGGTGCGACCACTACACCTTGCAAAACTTGCTAGACTTGTTGCGAATCTTGCATTTTGCTTGAGAAACAACGGATAGAAGAGTTGAAGGATTGTCGTGAGACAAGAAGGATAGGATGAACATAGCTCTGGTTTTCGAGAAACAAGATAAAAGAATAGAACCACTTGTGAAAGAAAGGACAAGATGATGTATCCTGGATAAAGAAAGACACACCGTTAAGATTAAAGATTTACTGATACGAGAGAGGTTGAATCTTTATCTCGCCGGAAGAAAAAGAGCTAGATTGGAGAGGTTTTGGACCACTATGACAATAGCATCGTATCTTCTCTCGGATTTGAGAAATGAAGTTCGGAAACAATATTGCCTTCAAACAATAGAGTCCCTTGATATCAACAGAAAGATCTAGTTAGACATCGTCGGATTAGATTCTTGTTGCGCCGGTAAGAACCAAGGATCACGCAATTGAGGTGCGCGGATATAACTTCCAGAGACGGATGTGAAGCCAGATCATGGTGGAATCCCGAGAAGCAAAGAATATGGAGGATCTGGAGTTTATAGTAGGGATACTTATTGCTTTCTTTAGCCTTGAGGCTAACGCAATAGATTCGCGGCTGATGGCATCAACCATAATTGGCTTTACCACTGAAAAAGATTGATGAAACACGGAGAGAGATAGTTTCCTTTCATCTTGTTTGGGGATGTCGAGCACCGGTAGAAAGACGAGGAACGATAGGAGTTTGCGTTTGTTTCCACCAGATAATTGAAGATTTTACTCCATCTAGAATAGCCAGACCACCAACAAGAGATTATTGATTACTTTCTTCGAGAGAGCACTCCGGAAAAACAAGGACGGAAGTAAAAGTATCAAGGGATAAAGGCCACTTCTAACTTCCGTTGGATGAGTGAAATCACATTAATTCACCAATTCAATGTACAAGAGCGAATGATAAGAGTAGTGGTATGGTAGCTACTCCATCCCGCACTCAAAGCATTACTCCGCACATGAATAAGAAAACCATGCAACCCACTACCGAAACAGACTAAAGGTATTGATAAGAAGAGCTCATGGAACTCCGTTAGAAAACAAGGATAGATGCAAACGATTCGCCGGATTCATAGATAGATAAAGATGATGATGTTGTCGTCATGTCTGAAGTACCAAGCCACCGGAAAGATATGAAGGAAGATTACAGAGAAGGCGCAGATTCAAGACTACGTAAAAGATATCTTTCAAGTTGGTGCTATCTTTTCTGGAAGGTCTTCATGGCCTCCGGTGGATTGAGCATAGATGATAGAACGAGATGGTTTCAGAGATTACTTGACGAGACTGAGGTGAAAAGAACTCCATGTTGTTCTTGAAATGATTGAGAGAGATTTAGCAGTCTTGAGGAAAACTTCGGCGGAACGACGATGATAACTTGCCCACAAGGAAACTCCGGGTTTGATTGAAGATGGAGGATGGAATTAACAATGAACTTGCTGATTCCAGAATTGAAGCGATCTATTTAGCAGAAGGACGTGGTCGAGATAGGTGACTTCAAGAAGCCAAACTTCACACTTTGAGACTTTGCACACAGGCAGTTCTCACGAAGCTTGAGAGAAAGAGACACAGATGATCTTCCATGTCCTTCCATTGATATCGAATAGGCAAGCATATTATCAACATATACCACCATGGATTAACAAGATATTCCCAGAATATCAAGTTCAAAAGGCGAGAGGAACGAACAAATGCTCGAACACTTCCTGAGCTCAACGCTCTTAGAAAGATCAACATTAAGAGCACGTGTTCGTGTTGAACAAGATGCACTGGAAGAATAGATTATCTGGTCCTTCGGAAGAGAACAGGAAATGCCACCTGGTTCACTTTTTCGATCGGATCACCGGTTACAAAGATAAAGAGATCTTGGTTAAGAACCGATGATAGCTCATACCTTACGCAAAGCTATCAGAGACGAAAAGATGCAATTCCTTTGAGACGAGGGAATTGTGCAGATATGGGGTTCAAAAAGATGTGCAGCATGATGAACAGATGATAGACCGCCGTAGTGCTTTGGGAAACTCCGGATTGCCAAAGATGCTTGAATATGTATAGATATGATCACGGTGTACTCGAAATCACAGGAGATAACCGTATCCTCCAGATGGTGACGGTTGATAGCATTTTCCATATTCCAATCGACACTTATCATGAGTGGAATATAGCTATGCCGAGAGCCAAATTACAATCATCAGCATCGGATCGACACATGTTATGTAATTAGCCCAAGAGAAAAGGAGATGAAAAGAAACTCCAGGATTAAGCGCCGGTGACAAAAGAATGAGTTAGCATGGACATGCTGACAAAAGAAAGATAGATAATGTTTCACACACAACTGAAAAGGAGTGTGGAAACACAGATTGATCAAAGAAAAATTTTCCGCATTTTTCGGCATTAAAATACCAATAGATGCGCAAAATCAGATAACGAATCAAGATTAGCGACTCTACCTCTCTACCTGATAAGTGATTTTGCACGGAATGTGGAGTTGCTAGAAGGAAGGACACCCTTAAGAAGATGGCACCGGTTAACAAGGAGTCAGATAGATCGCGCCGGTTTGCAAAAACCTGTCGGTATGGAATGTACCAACAGTTGATAACCAAAGGCAGATTGTGATAACAAAAAGGATGCAACAGATAGACAAGGAATTACACACACACACACACACACACTATGGTACTACGGAAACCCAGAACACGTGAATCCTAGTTTGAATTTTAAGAAGAGGATTGAAAACGGTACACTTCCTTACCAGAAAAAGGTGGTGGTTGGGTAAGAAGAAAAGTGGAAGCAGTCCTACTCTCGCGTTTTGTTTTTCCTTAATATACATAACTACCAAAAATATTTGCTAGACAGACAACGACCATTTGGCTAAGACCCTGAAGGGCGGGATGGCTCTGATACCAATTGTAACTACCTCGGTGAATTACGCTCCTAGTTACAAGCCTGGATGAGCGGAAATGGTTGAAATAGTACGGTGGGGCCCAAATGCCACTCACAGGTAGACCTTCGCCGTCCAACCATTTCCAAACATCGGGACAAGAACGGGCGGCGTAATCGGCAGGCGAAGGGATCAACTACATACACAAATGAGTATTTATGCAAGCCACCATACAACAGTACATCAGAGCCATTCCATCTAAAAAGAAAGGAAAATATAGCAACGCCATACGGCAAGATCCAAATATCCTAGATAGATATAATATTTTAGGATATCTCCTCATACATCAAACATCAGAGTATCAAAGTGAAGCGAAGACAAAATCCGAGTACGGATAAGAAGCAAATCGGCATAAGATGCCCCATAAATAAGCACATCCCGCCCACAGATCTCACGGATCCCCGTTCCCGGAATCTCTACACCGAATGATAGTTGCCCACATCGTCCGTCTCTTCCACCCAGCATCCATCTTGCGAGTGTACCTGTTCATCTGAACCAATAATTTATCGTGTGAGACCCTAGGGGTACTCAGCAAGTCTTTATGCCTCTAAAGGGGACACAACCTGGGGTGACACAATTGCAGCAAAAGATAAACCCTAGCAATTCTACAGATACTCGCTAACCATCCGCCTAACCAGAGATAGACGGATGTCCGTGAATTAATAACAACAGTTATAACAGTTATAACGGTAATCTTAATAGATCCATCCTCCTCCTCGCTTACCGACGAGGAAGCGGATTTAACAACCCCCCATCCGCTGGCGTTTTATTATCCATTCCATGAGTGTTGCACTATTTACTAGTCGTACCTAGTCTAGTCAAATTAGAAGCGGTACTTTAGTTATACTTGTCTATGATCGAGAAACTGTGCTCCAAGTCGTCCATAACCGCGGACACGGCTTTCAGAAAGTTTTACCCTGCAGGGGTGCACAAATAGCAACACACACTCGATCAACCTCGGAAAAACCAAATCAAAACCCAACGAGGCATTCACGACAAAGCGATCACAGGATTCAGAAATATTTTAGGGGGCCACCCCATTGAGCTATCCGCAACGAAGTTAGCTGACTCCGAGACGGCCTCAAGGTTTGTGGAGCCGGCTGTAAACGACTGGGAACCCGAAAGTGTGACTGGGCTTGTCGATACAGCGAAAACGGGTCACGGCCCTAAACAAGACAAAGGTGCAAGACTGCACAATTTAAATAAAGCAGAAAGCATGGCATAAGTACAGGATAGTAAATAAAACCTCAAACTAGTTTGTGGCCCCAAGAAATAAGAATGAATCAAGCTCGCTCGTGGGGTCCATAAGCCTCCCGGATGTGGATAGCGAATATTCTTGGAACAGGAATCAAGTACTGGGTCTTACGGACACAAGTGAGCTTGAAAAACCAAATAGCAGATATTGCTCACCGGTGCCACTTTCATTAGTTCTCCCATTACTACTCAGGTTAAGTTGTTTAGGTACCTCGTTGTCCATCAGACACTCACATACCCTACACATGCTGTTCTACGACTCGCATGGCTCAAACAACTCCTGTAGTAAGGGCTCATGGGATGGAGGAACAAGCTTCGGTGGGGTTTAAAAGTAAAGGTTATGCAATACTTGGGATTCAATTTAATGCATTCGCGACTCAATGATGCAAGAATAAGAAAGAGGCAATAGGTACTATATGTATGCAAGCATGTGGTAGTGCTTGCCTGGCAGCTCAGTTGAAGCGAGAGAAGGATCTGGGTAGTGCTCCTGGTTCTCTTGATATATCCCCGCTTGCGTCTATTCGAAGAAGAACCAAACAAACAAGGGCCAACATAAATAAGGTGCGCAAGCATATGAATAAAATGCGACAAGCAAACAATCATGCCATGATGAATGATGCACAATTTGCATGGCAATAAGGTAGCATGGCATGGGTGAGGTGTGGAATACAAGAATAAATCATTTTATTGAGTTTTAGCCTCATTTTAACCTCATATTAGTTGCTGTACACATTATATTTATATGATGCATGCTTCAAAACAAAACAAGGAATGCATAAACAGAAAGGTCTCGTCGAGCTAATCATTTTAGACATATTATTTGTCAAATTTGGAGTTATAAAACAAAAGTTATTAATTAATTAAGGAAAAAGGGCATTTTATTGTAATTTTATCCAACTTGGAATTTTAAGTGTTCAAAATATATTTTGGATGGCATATTTGAATTCCTCACATTTTTCTGATTTGAAAACATATATTATTTGTACTATTTGGAATTATATTTTAAAAGTTATTTAAAAACAGAATTAAATTTGAATTTGAATTAATTTTGAAAAAGATTTGAATTTAAAAGATTCTGTAAAAACTTTTGTTACTCAGATAGATTCAGCCACACAGTCAGACGTGGGTGGGGGTGATCGGGACCAACACACGCCAGAAAACTTTACCACTATCATAGCTATCCTACCCTCTGCGACCGGTGGTGGGTCCCAGGTCAGGCACATCAAGGTAAGCGTCTTTGACACGTGGGCGATCCAGCGCGAGGGAGGGTCTGTCCGTGGTGGTGGGGTTTTCCGGGTCTTCTTGCAAAGCAACCACCGAGGTGGCAAGTGGCCTGGGCTGCGGTTTAAGCGGAAAAAGGGGAGGGGGTTACGTGCAAGATGGTCATCGGCTGCTGCAGCGCGCTGACGGGCACGGCTCTGACGGCGTGGATCTGGCGGTTCTCCGGCGACAATGGCGGCGAATCTAGCGCGAACAAGACGATGATGCCAAAACAAAAGTTGGAGGGGAATGTCCGGCCTACAACTTTCATTCAGGTGGCATCGCCGGAGGAGGTCTACATGCTGAGGCTCAGGCTGACAATGTAGGACAAGCTGCTGCAGCGCTGCTGTCTGTCAACGCGCGGCGCGCGGCGCGCGCGCAGAGCGCTCGACGGAAGGCGGCGGCGATGCAAGGTGAGAGGGGGAGGGAGACGATGTCTAGGGGGTCGATGTGCTCACCAGGGACTCATCGGGGTGGTCGCCGGAGCTGGAGGTGGCTCAGGTCGGAGCAGAGGCAGGGGCTCTGCGAGCTTCGGCTCCGGTGGCTGCGGCGTGTCCGGGGAGCTTCGGAGGGCGTCGGGGAGGCGTGGCCGATGCAGGGCGGTGTGGAGGAGACAGAGGAGGGTCCTGGTGCTCCTGGATAGCATTGGGGAGTAGCAGGCTGCGCAGATCGAGATCAAGGCCGAAGTAGCTAGGGTTTAGGGCATGGTGGAAAGCTTGCATGGCTTGGGGAGGAAGAAGGGAGGTAGAGGAGGACCTGGGCGCCTCCCAGATCCGACCTGAGAGGTATAAGGTGAGCTGGGGTGGTTGGGGAGATAAGGGAGAGAGGAGAGAGGCACATGGGGTGGTGGTGGCTTTGACTAAAAGGGAGGAGGGTGATCGGGGCTCCCTCTTTCTCCTCTTTGTCTTGAAGCCAAAGAAAGGGGGAGGGCAGAGAGGCTACCAGGTGGGGCTAGGTGGTCAGGTGGAACCAGCAAAGAAGAGAGAAGAGAGAGGCCGAGAGAGAGGGGGTATAGATAGCATAGGCTCGGTCTAGGGTTAGAGAGGACTCGGGTTAGGGTTTGGAGGGATAGGGTAGATCATGGGTTAGGTTTAGGGTTTAGCCAGGTTTAGAGAGAGAGGTTAGAAAAAGGGTGGAGAGGTGGTTTTGTAGATGAGCACAAGGTGGTGGTAAGGAGACCACAAAGAGAGAGAGAGAGAGAGAGAGAGAGAGAGAGAGAGAGGGGGGGGATGGTGATGATGGGGTAGGTGATATGAGTGGCATGGTTTAGGGTTTTAGGGAGAGATAGATGGAGTGTCCTTTGACAAGATCAAGCATGAACAAGTCTAGCTCAAGCAAGATCTAAGCAAGGAAAAGAGAGGGATGTGGTGAGGTGGTTTAAGCATGATCAAGTAAGATCAAGCTAAAAGGAGGGAGAGAGAGAGGTATGGGGAAAAGATTCAAATAAAATTCAAATAAAAACAAAGGACAAGCAAGAGGTGGTACTTGCATGGCCCATGCAAAATATTTATTGCCATGTTGATTCTTGTGAAAACAATATTATCACATGGCATTATTATTATGCATTCCCAAAATTGGAATAAAAGCCAAGCAAAAAGAATGATAAGGATGCCCCATGTGGAGTAGATGGAGATGACCATTTTGAAATACAATGGGACTTGCTAGTGTGTATATGCCACTAGGTAGTTAATAAGTCCACAAAATATCCCAACATGATGATAACCCCAAACCAACACATATGGAAGCTAGAAATAGGATTCCACCCACAAGGCATGCAAAGGTGGCCATGTGGCTCTCATATATCAATAATGTGAAAACAAAATGATGCCAAGATGAGAGCATGTGGAAAAGAATTGGATCCATCCCAACCCACATGAGCTAGAGGTAAACCAAATAAAGTGCATAGCTCATATTTAGTTGGATGGTGGAATTATAAGGTGGTGAAAGGAAAGGTGGTGGAGTTAATAAAAGATATGCCCCCAACTCAACTTGGGCATTAAACAATATATCAACAACCAAATACAATATCAAGAGGCAAATACAATTTACAATGCATATGAGATAAGAACCAAATGAAAAGGGTTTTATATGATGCTCAATTGCAAGGTGGCATGATGACATGAGCATGATATAATTATGATGCAACAATTATATATAGGAAGGTAGCATCTAAATAGACTAGGCTAGTAGCATTGCAATTGTTAGACAATTTGGATGCTACACATACCCCACACGGCGAATGGCCAGGTGATGGGGATTGTCTTGAGCGCTGAGCTCGGCACGTGTGTCTGGTTGGCGTACTTCTGGCACCCGGCGCACCGCTGGACGATGTCGACGGCATCGGCGTGTGCGGTGGGCCAGTAGAAGCCGTGTCGCATAGCCTTGGCGACCAGAGAGCGGGCGCCGGCGTGGTGGCCGCAGTCGCCGGAGTGGATGTCGTGGAGGATCTTGCGTCCTTCGGCGGGTTGGACGCAGCGTTGGAACACGCCGGTCACGCTGCGCTTGTGGAGCTCGCCGTCGATGATGGTGAAGGATTTGCATCGGCGTGCAATCATCCGGGCGTCCGTCTCGTCTGCCGGCAAGGTGCCAGCCTCCAGGTAGGCGATGTAGGGCCTGGTCCAGTCGTCTGGCTCGGCGACGAGTGCGACCAGGGCCGCCTCTGGCTGCAGCGGGACTCCGATGTCGATCTCCCTTGGGGGTGAGACTGACGGCTTGGTGATCGTGTCGAGGAAGACGCCGGCGGGTGGCGCGAGTCGAGCCGACCCGATGCGAGAGAGTGCGTCAGCCTCCTCGTTCTTCCGCCTGTCGATCCACTCGACGGAGTAGCCTGCGAAGTGTCCCCCCAGCTTGTCTACTGCTTGGCGGTATGCCGCCATTGTGGGGGAGACGGCATCGCAAGTGCCGGCGACTTGCCCCGCGACGAGGTCGGAGTCTCCGTAGCAGCGTAGGCGGTGGACGTTCATCTCCTTGGCGGCTCGCATGCCGTGGAGTAGTGCCTCGTACTCGGCCATGTTGTTGGTGCAGGGGGTGAAGTCGAGGCAGAGGACGTAGCGGAGCTTGTCGCCCTTTGGTGAAGTCAGTACGATCCCTGCTCCTGCGCCGTCCGCGTTCTTGGAGCCGTCGAAGTGCAGGCTCCAGTAGTGGAGGTATGGCAGCTTTTCTGGCTGCTGGGCCTCTTCCCAGTCGGCGATGAAGTCCGCTAGAGCCTGCGACTTGATCGCTTTTCGTGGCTCGTACTTGATGTTATGGACGCCAATACGGCCCACTTAGCGACTCGCCCAGTTGCCTCACGGTTGCGAATGATGTCCTGCAACGGTGCTGAGGAGACGACCGTGATCGGGTGCTCCTGGAAGTAGTCTGTGAGCGCCCAGCTCTGAAGACCGCGTAAACCAGTTTCTGGTACTGCGGGTATCGCTGGCGCGACTTGGTGAGGACCTCGCTGATGTAATACACCGGTCGCTGTACCGGGCGCTCCTTTCCTTCCTCCGGTCGCTCGACGACCATGACGGCGCTAACGACACGCTCGGAAGCCGCAACGTAGACCAGCATGGGTTCTTTGTCGACGGGGGCGGCGAGTAATGGTGCTGCGAGTAGCACCTTCTTGAGGCCGCGGAGTGCGTCGTCCGCCTCCTTGTCCCACTAGAAGGTGGGGTTCTTGCGCATCAGGCGGTATAGGGGCATCGCCTTTTCGCCCAGGCGGGGGATGAAGCGACTGAGAGCCGCTACTCGCCCAGCAAGCTTCTGGACATCGCGCAGGCACTCGGGTTTGCCGAGTCGAGCGATCGTGTCGATCTTCGTGGGGTTCGCCTCGATCCCGCGCTTGGAGACGACGTACCCCAGTAGTTGCCCTGCTGGTACACCAAAGGTGCATTTGCCTGGGTTGAGTTTTATCTTGTATTTCCGCAGGTTGGAGAATGTTTCCGCCAGGTCGGCGAGTAGATCGCCCTGGCGAGCGGATTTCACGACCACGTCGTCGATGTAGACGTGGATGTTGCGGCCAATTTGGCTCGTGAGGCACTCCTGCATGCACCGCTGGTAGGTCGCCCCGGCTTTCTTGAGGCCAAAGGTCATGGCGGTGTAGCAGAAGGCTCCGAATGGCGTGATGAACGCCGTCTTCTCCTCGTCCTCAACAGCCATTTTGATCTGGTTGTACCCAGAGTAGGCGTCGAGGAAACACAGCGACTCCGAGCCCGCGGTGGAGTCGATTATTTGGTCGATCCGTGGGAGGACGAACTGCTCCTTCGGGCAGGCGCTGTTCAAGTTTGTGTAGTCGATACACATCCTCTAGGTCCCGTTCTTCTTCTCGACCAGGACTGGGTTTGCCAGCCACTTGGAGTACTTGATTGGACGGATGAAGCCTGCAGCGAGTAGACGCTGCACCTCCTCGGCGATAGCTCGGCGGCGCTCTTCAATGAAGGGCCGCAGCGACTGCTTGACGGGTCGCACTTTGGGGTCGGCGTTTAGTTTGTGCTCAGCGAGCTCCCTAGGGACACCAGGCATGTCAGAGGGCTTCCATGCGAAGATGTCCCTGTTCTCACGGAGGAACTCGATGAGCGCGCCTTCCTAGGCTAGACTCATCCCTGTTCCGATCGTCACCGTCTGGCTGGAGTCGCCTGGGACCAGCTCGACGGTACGGGTGTGCGTCGTTGCCTCGAAGGCTGAGGTGTTTGCGCCCTCCGAATTGGGCTTCTTGAGTATTGTGGGGTCGTCATTGTTCACCCTGCTCGCATACTTGGCGAGCTCGTCGGCGTGGTTGGCCTCTGCCGCGATGACAGCGTCGGCGAGTTCGGCTCCTTTGGCCTCGCACTCGGCGGCCATGTCGGGGTCGCCGTTGATGGTGATGACGCCGCACGGCCCGGGGAGCTTCATCGCGTTGTACGCGTAGTGGGGCGCTGCCATGAACTTGGCGAACGCCTGGCGCCCCAGGACGCAGTGGTAGGGGCTGTCGAAGGGTACCAGCTCGAAGACGATCCGCTCGGTGCGGAAGTTTGCTGGTGTGCCGAAGGTGACTGGCAGCGTGACCTTGCCGATCGGGTATGCCTTCCGACCGGGGATGATGCCGTGGAACATGGTGTGGGTCGTCTCGATCATCGACTGCGGGAGCCGCAGCCGCCTGAAGGTGTCCAGGTATAGGATGTTGATGGAGTTGCCGCCGTCCATCAATGTCTTGGGGAGCCAGTAGTCGCCCACCTTAGGCTTGACCACCAGGGCGACTCGGCCTGGGTACTCGATGCGCGACGACTAGTCCTGGTGGCTCCAGGTGATGGGCTGCTCTGACCAGTTGAGGAACTGGGGGACGTCCACCTGGGCCACCGCGTTGACAGCGACGGCGCGGGTGATGACCTTCTTCTCGCGCTTCGTGTTGAAGCCTGTGAAGGTATGGAGCGAGCCGTCCACGTTGCCGAACTTTCCGCCGTTTGGCGGGTTGTTGTTGGGGTCCTCCCTCGCTCGCCGTGCCTTCTCAATCTCCCGGAGAGTGTGGCAGTCGGCGGTCGTGTGTGTTGCGGGTTTCCCTTCCCTGCTATGAAACACACAGGGTTGGTTAAGGAGGGCCACGGGGTCGAACCTTGTCTTGGCCTTGTAGTTGCCGCCGTCGCGGCGTTGTCCTCCGTCGCGGCGGAAGATCTTGGGCTCGCGTTGTGCGTGCCCGGCGTTGGCGACGAAGTCGACTCGCCTTCACTGCGGCGCTTGCCAGTGAGGCGAGTGTTGCTGTAGCGTAGGTCAGACCGTCGTCTGTTGTCGTTGCCGCTTTTGCAGCGTTGGCCGCCCGACTCGTCGTCGGATTCCTGGTTTGGGTCTTCCTCCGCGTACCGTTTGGCGATCTCGAGGAGATCCGGTGTGTTGTCGAGTGTGCGAGAATGTCGCTTGAGCTTGGCGACCAAGGGCTCGTAGCGGCATGAGGTCTTAAAACAATGCATCGCGGTGTCCGGGTGGATGCCGACCGCGTTGTACCACAGTTCTTGCCACCGCTGGACCCAGTTGCGGGTCGACTCGCGGGGTCCCTAGATGCATCGCTCCAGGTCCTCGATGGTGGTGGCACGGGTGTAGGAGCACTCGAAGTGCCCGACAAAGGCGTCGCGCATATCCTCCCAGGAGTCGATGCTATCCTGGGGGAGGGTGTTGATCCACTGCCTGCACGTTCCCTCCATTATCAAGGGGAGGTAACGGGCGGCTAGCAGGTCTGTGTGGCCCGCGATCCCCATCGCCATGAGATAGGTGTCGAGCCACACGGAGGGGTCATACGAAGGGTCGTACTTTTCTATCTCCTTCGGCGCCTTGAAGTTCGCCGGGAACTTCTCGCCTCTGATGATTGGTCCGAAGCACCTGGGACCGAGTCGACTTAGCGACCCCATCGGCTCGCCGTCGCGGCGATTCGTGAGGGTGTGTCGCAGGTCGTCGGGCTGGCGTGCGTGCCAGCTTTGGTTGTTGATGATGTGGGTGCGGGCGTTGATGGGTTGACCGTTGGCGGCGACGAAGTTGGTCGCTGGCCTGGGGTTGTTGGTGGAGAGTGTCGCGTTCGCGGGTCGGTGTTGGAGCTGCAGTGGTTCTGGTGGCGGGCAGTTGATGGTGTTTGCTGCCAATGGGCGGCCGCTTGAGGCCGCTCTGCTTCCCGAAGAACGTGAGTACACTCGACCCTGCGAGTCGGCGCCTCCGTTTTGCTTCTCGACGGCCTTTGCGAGCAGGGCCCTGACGTACTGGATCTATAGGGCACCGTCGCCGGTGTCCGTGATGTTGTCAGCCGCTGCTCGGCCCGCCACGAGGTTGTGCATCGGGGTGGAGAATAGTGGGAGGCCGTTCGCGTCTTGCTCCCGTGAGGAGACTACTATCCGCGGCTGATCCCTGGGGGTGTGCGGTTGGGTGGAGGCGGGGCGCCCATCGCCATCGACCCTGGTGGGGGCCGGGCGCTTCCTCCTGGTGGCGCGTTCTTGCAGGTCGCGCGCTCGGCCACGCGGGACGGGTCGTTCTCGTCGTCGAATTTCAGGGCGCGCCCCTGAACGGTAGGGTTCAGGCCCGTCCTGATTCGCTGCGCGTGGTAACGCGACAGCTCCTGCGCCGTCACCTGCTCAAGGCGAAATTTTTCGCGCTCGGCTTGCTTCTTGCGGCCTGCCTCCGCTAGCTTAGGCGGAGTTCCTCAACCTCCGTCGCCGTGGCGTTAGGAGGGATTGGGGTGGAGAAGGGATCCTCCGGCAGATCGGTGCTGGTCGCCATGTAGGTCGCGGCGTGGCGACCGGTACCGTCGCGGAGATCGGCGGAGTTTTCCGACCCGGAGTCGAAGTCAAAGATCCCAAGGATGGAAGGATCCTCGAAGTCTCCCATGTTGGAGACCTGGGTGATGGAGCCCGCGGGTGAAGCCGCGGTGATGGATCCGGCGAGTGACGTCGGGGTCACCGAGTCAGCGTCATTGTTGAGGGCCGCGTCTTCCGCGGCCGTGGAGTTTTCGGCCACGTTGCTGTGGGCCGAGTTGTACTCGGAGGCGAGGCGGTGAATCGTGCGGACCTGGCTCTCGGAGAGCCGATCGTGTGGCGGCGACTCGCAGATGCGAGCCGAATCCTCCGAGACGATGCCGTCGGTGAGGCCGACGAAGAGGCTGATCATGCCGACCGGCAAGATCATGCTGTGCGTGACGGGTCGCGCCGCCGGGACGTTGCTGCTCGGCAAGATCTGGAGCATCTCGCTGATCGCTATCATGCGGCCGGTGGCGACCGTCTCGTTGATGGGCAGATTGGATCTCGCTGCAGAACACCGGCCAGACCGGCCAGGCCCCACGGTTGGTGCCACTGTCGTGGGAATGGTCACGGTAGACGCTGCAATCGGCAGCGAGTAGTAGAACGAGAGGCAAGGGCGGCCAGCCATCTGCGGTGCGAGATGAGGGCGGAGACACAAGGTTTTACCCAGGTTCGGCCCCCCGGAGGGTAAAGACCTACTCCTGCTAGATTGTATTATGATGGTGGTACAATGGGCGAGCTCGGCGGCTAGGCGGCGAGTCGCTTGGGTGTATGATGGAACGTATCTCTACACGCCCTGTAGGGAGGTTTATATAGACTTACCTCCCCTAGGGTTTACATATCTCAACCGAATCAGTCAAGGTTTCGGTACTTGTTTAACCTAATCCGACTGGGCCTATCTACTCGCCTGGGCCTTCAGCTTCCAGTCGCTTGGATCCACACCGGGCCTTGATCCAGTCGCCGTCTTGCAGGCCCACTCGCCAGTTCCTGGGCCAGTCGGAAACGTCCTGCTGGGTATACCCCGGTAGGCATATCCCCATCAGAAGGAGTTACTTCAGTAGCTTGTGTTTTTAGTGAAAATCCTTGCTGTTTCAAAGCTTTGTCAGTGGTATAATATCTTTTGAATAAGCTAATGTTGCTAATGAAGATTGTGTGAAGTTTTGTATGGAGGAAAAATTTCAGGTGTAGAGAGAGAATGATGCAATGAGATGAAGGATGGACAAAAGCTCAAGCTTGGGGATGCCACCATGGTGTCACCCCAAGAAATATTCAAGAGGTACAAGCGTCAAAGATTGGGGATGCCCAAGGCATCCCCTTCTTCATCAATAAAAAGCTTAGGTCTGTCTAGACACTTCGTTTTTATTGTTTCATGCACAGTTGTGTTGTTCTTGGAGCGTCTTAGTTTTCGTTTGCTTTGCTTAGTTTTCTTAGTTTTCTTGAGTAGTTTGGACCCCAGTTCTCACTGTGTTATTTTGCAAATAACTTTGCTTGGTGTTTGGAAAGGAGTAGTAAGTTCTTGCTTGAAGTGCAAGAGGAGCTTGCATTGACTGTGACTAAGACTTTAGCATGACATGCTAGGTGTTGTTTTAGCATTATTCTTAGTGATTATTGCTGTAGCATGTATTGTTCCAAACAATTGGGATTGCTTAGTGTGCCTTGAAGAAATTATGTGTTGTTTTAGCATGCAAAAACATAGTATTGTGGTATTCTCCTTTGATGTTTTGCTTGAGTTGACTTAGCACATGCTCACACCATGTTATGACTATGACAAGTCACCATTAGCCTCTATGATCATTTAGTCCTTGACTTGTTGTACCACTCTTTGCTTTGATTAGTTTGCTTTGTTGCATTGCATAATTATGGCCATTATTAATCTCTTAGTTGGTTGCTCCTAGTCTTTTGCTAGCCTCCACTTGTATGAGTAAATTCTACTCATGCTTCCAACTCCTAAGAAACCAAGTTATTCCAAAGTGTCCACTATAAACTTCTATGCATGGTGTGTTACACCATTCCAAGTATATTCTTGTTTTCAGCTATCTTCCAATTAAAAAACTATTTTGTTATGTGAAAACATAGTGATTAAATCTCTCACGAACTTGATGGCACATTTTATTCTTTGCCCCTAATAAACTTGAACCATTGAGGCAACTTTGTTGTATATGCTTGCACTTATAAGTTGGGATTAGCATAACCGTGTTGTCACGGGGAAAGTTTTCAACATTGCACTTGTACCTTGTTGTACTCCGTTGTTACCATGCTTTTTGTCTATGGATGTTACCGTGTGAAATGAAGTGGGAACTTGTAAGTCCATGGATTTTGTATTCTATGCTAGAGAAACGCCTGGGCCGCTAGCCTAAGCCATGCCTAATCATGGTGGAAACTTGCAGCATCACCATAGTGACATCTATGAAGCATTCTTCTTATAAAAAAAGAGTGACACATTGAGAAAAGAGGAAAGAGAGAAAAAAGCACCATATTCCCATGGTACATAAGAAGAATTGCTGAGATGCTCATTGTCTGCTTGCCTTGTCATTTTGGTTATGGGAAAGATCCTGTGCCATGTGCAAGGGGTACCCCATTGGCGGTTCTCAATGATATGCAAATACTTACAGTGACAAGAACTTGTCTGGGCCCTAAGTTGAGTATCCATGAGGTGTAGCCCTCATAGTCAAGGGACTTGAGATTGCCAACTTATACTTTGTCAAGCATATACTCCAGCTTTGCCACTTTAACCTTAACCACTTCAAGATGCTTATGATAGGGGCAATGAGGGCTGAAAGCTAATAAGTACCATAATTTTTGAAAGCTCTTTTTGAAACTTGTAATCCCTGCTTCCTTTACAAAAGGCCTTTCTTCCACCATTATTAAGTCTCCACCTTCTACCTTTAGGCACCATTAAGAGAGCATAGTTGTCATTCTGTGTGCAGTGTTCCAAAGCTTATTAATTGATGCATATTGTGTTATTACTTGCTCTTGTGCTACTTGTTTCTAGTCACCCTTGTGAACTTTGCAGGTGTCCTATGCATTATATTGCTACTCTATGAGGGACAAGCTAAATGCCACTATGCTATGTTTTCTGCATGTGAAACAAACAGACGTTTTTCAATACATATTATTCATGATCTTTATTTGTAGCTTGCCATGTTGCATGCATAGTTACTTTGTCCTATTGTTAGAACTCCATCTTTCATGCACATGTTTAGAGTTCTTTGATCCCAGCTTTCAATGCTTGCAAATGGTTGGTATTTATTGTGAGGGTGCATGTCACCTTAAAAATTATTCTTTTATCACTTACCTACTCGAGGACGAGCAGGAGTTAAGCTTGGGGATGCTGATACGTTGGAAACGTAACTATAATTTTTGATGCTCCATGCTTGTTTAGTATCTACTTTGCTTTACTATCTACACTTTGAGGTGCTTTTTACATGTTTTCTGGTACTAACCTATTAACAAGTTGCAACAGTGCCACATGCCTGTTTTCTGCTGTTTTTGGTTTCAGAAAATTTAGTAAACAAATATTCTCAGAATTGGACGGGACGAAGAACAAAGTCAATAACTTTCCGTGGGGAACAAGAAGTCTAGAGGAGAGCCCGAGGGGCCGGTCAGAGGGGCCAGACCCCCCCCCGTGCGGGTGGGCCCTACCCCGCGCTTGTCTAGGGTTTGGCCGCCCTGGCATCCGCCTCGGTCTCCCCCTTTGCCTATAATACGCCCCTGATGCAGAAACTCTGAGTACCCGATCAGAAATCTACGAAACCGTCTGTAGCCGCCGCCACCATCGTCCCTAGATCGGGGGGATCTGAAGCTCTTCCCGGCACCCTGCCGGAGGGGAGATCATCCCGGAGGCCTTCTCTCCAGTATGATTTGTGAATAGTTCCACCTTGGACTATGGGTCCATGTAGTAGCTAGATGGTTGTATCTCCTCCTTTGTGCTTTCAAGTATAGATCTTGTGAGCTCCGTTCATGATCAAGATCTAATCTATTTGTAATCATGCATGTTGTGTTTGCGGGGATCCGATAGATATTGAGATTATTATGTTGGTTTGATTAATGGTTCTATATTTATGATTCTATCATGTCTGTGTTGTTTGTGATATTGCATGCTCTCCGTTGCTAGTGTTTATCTTGGCCAAGTAGTTGCTAGTGACTCCAAGAGGGAGTATTATGCTCGACAGTGGGTTCATGCCTCTAGTTTCCAAGGGAAGTGCCAGAAATCTCTTCGGTTGTAGATGTGTTGTTGCTACTAGGGAGAAAACAATGGTCTCTTGTTCAAGAAACATGTGTACTGTTTACTTTACACACTTTGCTTAAAGCAGTTGTCTGTTGCTTGCAACTTAATACTGGAGGGGGTTCGGATGATAACCTGAAGGTGGACTTCTAGTCATAGATGCAGTTGGATTACGGTCTATGTATATTGTTGTATTGCCCAATCAACTTCATAGGATCTTTCTAGCTAGTAATTGCATTGTTATGCCTTGCTCAGTTCCTGTCAATTGTCCTGCTGTAATTTGTTTACCCTTCATGCCATGTTGTTTATCTAAGGAGAGCACCTCTAGTGAACTATGGACCCCGGTCCTATCTTTACCCTTGATACATCTTCCACTGTTACTTGTTTACTTGCTGCAAACCATTACCTTCCACACCATACGTTTAATACTTTGTTACATCAAACCGGTGAGCTTGACAACCTCACTGATTCATTGGGACAGAGTCTTGAGTTTGTGTTGTGTAGGTCTCCACGTTGCTTCCAACACTTGTGTGACGTTTCCTTCATCCTTCTGGTTCGATAACCTCGGTCTCAACTAAGGGAAGACTTGCTGCTTGCTGCTTCACACCTTGCTCTTGGGGTTTCCAACGAAGCGCTTCCACATCAAATACTAGGTGCCATCAAGCTTTCTGGTGTTGTTACTGAGGAATCTACTTCAACCTCTTCCTCCTCATCAAGCGCTATCAAATACTCCTTTACCTTAGCTGGGAAAGGCATTTTCTCAACATGAGGTTCAGGCACACTTTGATTAGTAGTACAAACTTGAGTACTTCTAACTGGAACATGACTAACAACATCTTTATACGGAGCATGGTACTAATTCCACTTCTTCTTGGGGATTTCTATGTAAGAGGCAAAGGCCTTAAAACATTTGGCAATACTTTGGGAAGACCAAACTCATTGTGAATATCACGGAAGTTGTCAGTACCCATAAAAGACTTAATGCATTCATAATCATAGTTTATACCTGACTTTCTTCCTTTGTCATTCTCCCAAGCCTCAGTATTATCTTGAATACGGTTTAAAAGATCCCATTTAGCTTCTTCCTTCATACTTGTGAATGATCCAGCATAAGAAGCATCTAATAAACCTTTATCATGAAGAGAAAGCCTAGCATAAAAGTTATTGAAAATAATATTGTTAGGGAGTTCATGAATAGGACATTTAAGCATTAGTAGCTTCAATTTCCCCCAAGCTTGAGATGTACTCTCTCCATCAAGAGGCCAAAATTTATATATAACACTTCTATCCTTATGGATTTCACTGGGAGGATAAAATTTAGAGTAAAAGAGAGATGCCATATCCTCCCATTCCATGGATTGTCCATTCTTTAGAAGCTTATACCATGCCCCAGCTCTCCCTTTCAAGGATATGGAGAGTAACTTATTCTTCACCTGTTCAGTTGTGATACCTGCACACTTAAACAACCCGCATAATTCATGGATATAAAGCAAGTGATCATCGGGATGGACAGTTCCATCCCCAAAATAATAATTACCCATAACACAATTAACAATACTTGTAGGTATCTTAAAAGGATCTATCTCAAAAGGTGAGTGGTTCATCTACTACCATAGCGGTGGCAGTAGTTTTCCCAAACACAAAACCAAGTGGGTTATCCATATCGGAAACAAAGTAACAAGCAGTAACAAAAGGAATACTCACAGTAAAAGTTTCCCTTACCAGTTCCACTCTTCAATAATGCTTCACTCCCCAGCAACGGCGCCAGAAAATAGTCTTGATGACCCACAAGTATAGGGGGTGTATCATAGTACTTTCGATAAATAGGAGTGTCGATCCCAACAAGGAGTAGAAGGTGCTGAACAATGGTATGGAGCAGGAAATCCCTGTGAATACTTAGAAAATGGATTTTTAGTGGTTTTCTGACAAAGCAACAAAACAAAGAGCAAGTAACAAAAGTAACGAACAAACGAAGCAAGTGGCCCAATCCTTTCTTAGCAAAGGACAAGCCGGTAGAAATACTTATAAGGACCAAAGGTTCTCGAGGGCACATGGGAATTCTGTCAAGTGCTTTTGCTTCAAATAGCTGAGTACTCTTCTCTGGTGTTGTAAGTGTTGTGTGGGTGAACCTGTGCTAACATACCTCCCTTCCTAGGACTAATACATACTTGTGATTAAACCCCCTGCAAACAACCGTAACTACAGGAAAGTAATTAAAATATAAATCTAACCACAGCCTTAAACTCTGAGATCCTACACTCCCTTGTGCAAAGGTGTCCTAATGGGGATTCAGGTTTCTGTCACTCCGGCAACCCCACGATTAGTAGCCAAATACACAATGCATTCCCCTAGGCCCATAAATGGTGAAGTGTCATGTAGTCGACGTTCACATGACACCACTAGAAGAATAGCACCACAACTTAAATACCGAACCATTGAATAATAACTCAACACAGATCCACTAATAACAACATGACTTATTTCCATATAGGCGAAGGGACGGAGTCAGAGGCCGGGCAGGTGGGCCACACCTTCCCTAGGCGCGGGGTCAGGTGGGCCTGCACCTAGGGGGTGTGGGCCCCTGAGGCCCATCTCTGTCCCTCCTTCTGGCTTCCTTCGTCTTCTAGTAAAATAATATGTTTCCATATATTTCTGGTATTTTTATGATCTTCGCAAAATTGCACCGAAACGCCTTATTTTCCATCAGAATCTAGACTCCGGCAGTCCATCCTCCAAGAATCATCCAACATGCAAAAACAGATGAAAATCCATAAGTAATACCTCATAATAAGACAAATATCAATGAATAGAGGTAAATTATGATATAGAATGGTGATGCAATTTGGGTGTATCAATAAACTAGTATCCATCTTCAAGAATAAGGGAGATATCCAAAAGTGTACCAATTATAGGGGAATAAGCTTATGACCCATACTATGAAGCTTTGGGAGAGAGTGATTGAGCATCGCTTGAGGAGAGTGACGAATGCCACTAAAAATCAATTTGGCTTTATGCCTAGGAGATCAACTACAGAGGCGATTTTGTTGCTTCGCCAGCTTATGGAGAGATATAGGCATCAGAAGAAGGACCTACATATGGTTTTCATTGACCTGTAGAAGGCATATGACAAGATACCAAGGATATTAATGTGGTAGGCTCTAGAGAAACACAAGGTCCCAACAAAGTACATTTCCCTCATCAAAGATATGTACACTAATGTTGTGACAAGTGTTCGTGCAGGAGATAGTGAGACTGACATCTTTCCAATTACTATAGGACTACATCAAGGTTTAGCTTTGAGCCCATAAATTTGACTTGGTGATGGATGAGGTCACTTCAAATTATGGACCTATAAGTAGATATTCCTTGGTGTATGCTTTTTGCTGATGTTGTGGTACTGGTGGATAATAGTAGGGAGGGTGTCAATATGAAATTGGAGTTGTGGAGGCAAACCTTGAAATACAAGGGGTTTAGACTTAGTAGGACAAAGACTAAGTATATGTGGTGCGACTTTAGCGGCGTTAGATGCAAGGACGAAGGGGTTAGTTTAGGAGGGAAAGTGGTGCCCAAGAGGGACACTTTTCGATACTTGGAATCAATGCTACAAAGCAATGGTGGTAGGATGTTAGCACAAGATCATGGAAGGGTGGATGAAGTGGCGGCAAGAATATTGCATCCTATGTGACAAGAAGGTCCCACAAAAGCTAAAAGGTAAGTTTTATAGGAAGACAATTAGACCTGCCATGCTTTATGGAGAAAAATGTGGGCCCACTAAGAGGCAACACATCCAACAAATGAGTGTTGCCGAGATGCATATGCTAAGGTGGATGTGTGGCCACACAAGAAAATACTGAATTAGGAATGAAGTCATACGAGAGAGGATAGGGGTGGCGCCAATTAGAGAGAAGCTTGTCCAACACAGATTAAGGTGGTTTGGGCATGTCCATTGGAGGCCACCAGAAGCACCGGTTAACTGTGGGATTCTAAGGGGTTTTCATAATGCAAAGAGGGGTAGAGGACGAACAAAGTTGACATGGGAGGAGAAAGTTAAAAGGGATATGAAGAACTAGAATGTCCCTTGATATTTGGTTTTTGATAGGGTTGCATGGAAATCAGCAATCCATATAAGAGAACTGATAACCTTGAGGCGGTGGGTTATTCAGATGCTGATTTTGCGGGGTTTGTTGACACTAAGAAATCCACATCGGGTTATATATTCACCCTTGCAAAAGGTGCTATTTCTTGGAAAAGCACCAAGCCAAGTGTTACTACATCGTCAACAATGCAGGCAGAGTTTGTAGCATGTTATAAGGCAATGGGGCAGGCAGTATGGATGAAGAATTTCATTCCGGGTTTAAGGGTGATTGACAGTATATCTGAGCCACTCACTCTTTTCTACAATAATTAACCCGTAGTGATCTATTCGAGTTACAATTCAAGTGGTGCTGCCAAAAACATTGACATTAAGTATCTTGTTGTGAAAGATAGAATCCTGGATCAGACAATAATTATTAGGCATATAAGGACTAACGCCATGTTAGCGGATCCACTTACGAAATGCTTGCCACCCAGTGTGTTTAAAGAACATGTTGCTAGCATGGGGTTGGCAGAAAGCTTTTGATCTTGAAATTGGGACCGTTATGACACCATCTCCCCATAAGCTAAGAAGGGTTCTTCTCTTCGATGGAATGATGTACTGTAGTCAATTAGTTCAATGGTACTTAACCGACCATTGTAATTTATTGTATCTGTATAAGTTTCAACAAATAGATGAGCTCATAAGTTTGTAATAAGTATAAGTTTATGGAGCTCCTAAGTTAAAGAAGTTCTGTTTTCAAATAAAGTGGTGTATTGTATAGTAACTGAGTTCTACGGTACTCTATGATCGTTGTAATTCTGTTTCTCATATACTGTTTTGTTGAGAAATGGGCTTATAAATTTTATCCTTACGATCAAGGGGGAGAATGTTAGATGTATAAATGATCTAAAGAAACTACGATAAAATAAGACTATATAATGTCTCTAAGGGGCTGTTTAATTAACATCCATTGGATGCCCTGATCAGGGGCATCCTGACCGTCCATCCATAGTGTGTGGTTCCCCTGTTGCAGGTCCAATATAAAGGGGCCCTAGCGTTTGAGAAGCTCGTACTCATACAGTTTTGCCCTCTCTCCCTCACTGTCTTCCCTGCTCACTGATCAAGCTAGGACTGAAAGCACCAGAAAGAACTACTCATTGCTGAAGATCGAGAACACTAGAAAAAGAATCAAATCAAGAGGAGGCCATGGATGGACCTTCAGATTAAGGTACAAACCCCTGATCCTATTCTTTGTGGCTCAAATCTTGTGATAATTGATCCTAAGGGATCTAACAAAAAAGATCACTCCAGAAAATGAAATATGATGCATCCCGTGTCATAGTCCCTGTTGGGCTAGTCCCTCCAAATAAAGTGCTACAGCCCATAAGTCCAGCTCACGCTCATGTGAACCGTTGATCTCAACTCGATCCAATGATTGGGATGACTCCTGCAGAAGGGAGAGAATGTGAAAGCCTATCCTCCATTAAGGAGTTGGGTGAGTCAGGCTAGAACGTGGGTGCCATCATGTTACAAGATTGGGGTGTTACCCTCGAAACATCACGCAAGCTAGCTTTTCGATAGACAAAAAATATGTAAACAACAAAAAATAACAGAAGTACATATAGCGTTGCAAAGATTATTTTCCTGTTAGCACTTATGATCATTTCTTCAGTTCACCGATTGCCTCATAGTTGCATACATGAAACCATATAAAACTAAGGGTCGTCTACGCGTCCCCCGAGGAATAATTCCCCAAAATCCCCCGGTCCTCCTGCTGATACGTGTCCACCAAAAAAAAAACAAATCCCGCTTTTGCAATAAACATACCCGTTTTTGTTATAAATAGTTCCACTTTTGCTACACGTAGCGGTTCGTTTTAAAAAAGAATAAATAGATTGGATCTCGCTGAGAGTTCGCCGACGACTTTGTAGTAAAAAATATATTTTAATGTAGCAAAACTGACTTTGCCGGAGACATCGTCGGAGACTCTCGCCTGAAATATCGTTGTCGGATACCTTGTAGCTAAAAATTTACACTAATGTAGCAAAACCAAAAAACGGTTATAGCAAAATATTTTTTCTAATGTAGCAAAACCGACTTTTGTCGGAGACATCACCGGAGACTCCCGCCGGAGACCTCTTAAAACCATAGAAATTGGTTGTAGCAAACCATTTGTGTGAAAGTAGCAAAAAGTATATGTATATTTAGCAAAAATAATATGCTAAAGTAGCAAAACGGTTCGTTGAGGAGACAAAAATAAACAACAGATCTAGCGGGAGACCTCGCTGAAGTTTTGCCGAAGACCGCCGGACACTTTGTAGCAAAAGGTGTGTTCTAATGTAGCAAAACCTGACTTTGCCGGAATTTTTTTCTGGAGACATTGTAGCAGACCGCTTGTAGCAAAACGTGATGACGCTTGTAGCACCGTCGCCAACCAGGTGTAGCACCGTCATCGACTGTATGTATCAAATCTCGACGATTTACGTAGCAGTGTTGGTGGCCTTACCACTAGTAGCAAAACTCGACGCCGCTTGTAGCACCGTCGCCGATCACATGTAGCACCTTCATTGATTGTATGTAGCAAATACGACGAGACCAGAAGATGAGGAGTCGGAGCTCATGTAGGCGCAGAGGAGGGTGATGGCCTGCTGGACAAATACATCGTCGTACTCGACAACACCGGCGGAGAGCCAATGGGAGGATGTTGCGGAAAAGCTACGGGCACGGGCGGCGTGGGAGGGCGGCGCGACCCGCTGGTAGCGCGACCTGCTGGCCAGTTGTGCCAGCACGGCCTCGTATCACTAGTGGAAACCGCCCCATGTGTCCCGGTTGGTAAGGGCATTTAGTCCCGATTACCCAACCGGGACGGGGCAATCGGGACTAAAGCCCCAACCTTTAGTCCCGGTTTCCCCACCAACCGGGACAAAAGGGCGTACATGTGGCCGCGGCAGAGGGCAAGGGGAGAGGAGAAACCGTCCTGGTTCGTAACACGAACCGGGACAAATAACCCTCTGTTGCGGTAGAGATTTGACACATTTCACTGCCGCGACAGAGAATTCATTTTGCCAACTTTTTTTGCCACGACAGCATTTTGGCCACTTTTTGTGCCGCGGCAGAGAATTCATTTATATTGTTTTATTTTTTATTTAGTGTTTTGCACTCATCGATGAAGGAACCATTATATTATACAAGATCATCATAACAATATAGATCCAAGTGTCGAACATATTACATTCGATACACAGAGTTCATGCACTACATATAAAATAAGCTCTTTATACAATCCCTATTGTTTATACACACCCGGGTAGTATTCTTCTTTTGGGTTTAGGAATTTTGCATCCAAGAATCCCGCCAATTCCTTCTGAATTGCTCGTACGCGATCCTTTGGCCAAAGACCGTCCCGTAGACGTTCGATCTGATTTAAAAAAGGAGTCAACCTATATGAATGAAATTAAACATAATTTGATGGTAATTAAAACTATAGAAATTGTTTACGTACGTGGAGTTACTCTAAATTTCTGCCCTTCTTATAGCACGTCTGACGGATGAACTCGTAAACATAGTATCCACATAAATTGTTCCCTGGTTTCTGCGTCAGGCACTTTACAAGAACAGAGTTCAATCAAAAAAATAATCAAGATGATAATAACGGTATCAAAACTAGAATCAAAGAGATGCGTGGATATAGCTAGTGGTGCTTACATCTAGTGGTTGAAATGTAAGATCCTCTTTCCAAACACCCCTAGCCTTGTTGGTGAACCGTTTCCAAGCGCTGCCCGGCGAAGAAAACGAATAAAAAAGTTATTAATTACTTGATATCATTAAATTCACGAACGTTGCTGATATAGTGTCGTAATGATTAGAATTACCGCTGGAGAATCATCTGCATGTCCTTCCACGACTCAAGGGGTTTATGTTTCGAGTCCATGACTAGTACACGCCCTTTGTCAAGTTGAATGATTAACAGAATATAGTGAAAGCTGCGTATGCATAACTAATAAATTATATACTTAACATCGAGTAAGCAAAATAAAAAGTGTATACAAGATAATAACACTCACTCGAAGTTGTAAGGAAATAGTATTTCCCTTCTAGTTTCTTAAAACCTTAACGCGTGTATGATATTATCCTTCGTATCCTGGGGGTTTGTTTTGAGATTAACTTGATAAACCCAATATGGGTCAATGAACCCAATGTCATAGATTTGTCCTCTGCTGCATTCGAGAATCTTTATTCTGCATATTATAGTATGATTATATACATGCAATAAACAAGGTGAGAAAGCTAGAGACTAAATTAATTACAGAATTAGTACTTACAGACAATAGACACCGATGATCGATTTGTCCAAGGCGTCTTGATTGAATAATTGAAATAATTCATCAAATTCAATGGATATCATGTCATCTATTTCTTTCCCATAATGCTTTTTTGTAACCCTCAGCATTATCCAGTTAGCCCCGGCCTTTGTGGCATACATGTACCAGTTATGAAATCTTCGTATTTTTGTTGTAAGATTATTTACCTCCTCAGGTTTGACGAGAGGTTTGTCGTACTGGTATTTGTATGCTACTTCACACACGGGAAGTAATCAGAATCGATAAGTCTGGGAAATACTCATACCTTGAGCAGCTGCAGCTTCTCCGTATTATGCAACTATATCTGGATCATACTGCTCTTCGGCCGCATATTTGCTCGACCCCATATTGGTATGGGAAATCACCTTGAGAGGGGCGCAAGACTGTTTTGCTTGTTCTCCGAGCTGGGCAACAGATTTCTCGCTTGCATCAGTACTGCTCTTAGAGGCTTGTTGTGCCGCATGTGACTTGAGAATAGAACGCCCATAGTCTGATGACATATTTGGCTCGGGTTGATGAAGAGTCTTTAGCATTTTGAACACTCAGGCTTTTTCTTCTTTGGTGTTGGGGAACTCTATCTCTTTTGGCCGCCTCATCCTAGCAAAAAACAATGTCATTTCTGCATCAACGATAGCCGTAGTTTCCTCTTCAGTACAACCATAAGCTCTCTTGGGAGGAACCTTTGGTACTTTCAGAAGAGGCTCTTGTTTATGTTTCAGCGATCGCTTACCACGACACAGAGTAGCGGTGGTATGCTTATGCTTTTTATCCTGAGGCGCCGACGATGGCTGCCGCGGCGATGGCTGCGCTGGAGATTGGTGAGGCGAAGGAGACGGGTGAGGCGACGGAGCCGGGTGAGGCGACGAAGACGGCTGCCGCGACGGCGACGACCTCGCTGGAGACGGGTGAGGCGGCGGCGAAGATGGCCTTGGCGTGTGATCTGGAAGCACGATACATTCCTTTGGCCATAGAATGGTGATGTTTGTTGCTTCTCCTAGTTCAGTCACATCCCCTTCACCTACAGGGTAGTCAAGCTTCAAAGCTTCAAAGGTGGGCATGATTTCATCCACCCCGACAACAGCGTAGCCCTGTGGAACCGGACGACAGTGGTAAGTTGGTGTGGGTCCAATTGGGAAGGCATAGCCGACCGCCACTTTCATTGGTATGTTCACAACTTTGACATGTAGCTCGCAGTGTGTCATCTGTGTGATATCATCCACTGGGTAGCCAACATGAGCCATCGTCGGTGGACCATCGTCATCGTCATTGTTATCACCCGGGACCTCGGTGGAAGCCACACTGCTTTTTCGATTATTCGATAGGCCGGTAGCATTGAATGCAGGTTCTACCACCATGTGCTGTTGATATGGGCCGGTAGTACCTTGTTGGCTAAGTGCGTTAATTTGATCTTGTTGTTGCTTTATTCGTTCTTCAATTATACGCATTCTCTCTTTCTGAATATCTGCTTCAACTTTCGCCTTGTCCTTTCTCCTCTTAAGGCTTCTATCAGGATATTTCTTCCTCTCTTCGGGAAACCCAGTGCTCCATGGTTTGGAGCCTATTGTGCCTCGTGTTCGTCCATCATGTTCCTTATTTCCAAGGGCGAGTGTGAGCTCATCATTCTCTCTATCGGGAATGAAGTCCCCATCTTTAACATCCTTTACTGCTTTTCTCATCTTCTCGATTGGCAAGGGGTCTTCTTTATGTCGTATGTCATATATACACTTCCCTTACGAGTCCAACATGCCCCCATGCCCGTAAAACCAATTCTTTGCATGTTCGATCCAATCGTCTGTCTCTAGGATGATCTTTTTAGCACATAGTTCATCCTCAAGTTTCTTCCACTTAGGAATGCCAGCCCTGTAGCCACCTTGCCCCATAGTATGGTGATACTTCTTGTTAGAAGCATTCAGCTTATTCATTGCAGACATTTTCTTAGCTTTTTCTGATGTCTTGTAATTCACAAACTCAACCCAGAATGGTTTTATCTTCTCAAACTGAATCTTCTTGAAATCCGGAGTCTTCTCTTTCATGACATAGTCAAGGTGCACTCTTTTCTTCTAGTTGGTGAAACACTAGGCCATCTTCTTCATAGACCACTCCCTGACCTTAGCCTCCATGGCTCGCGCATGTTCTAAGGCGTCCTCAACTGGATCCTCCGCATTTGGATCCAGCTCTATCTTCGGTAGTTTGAAATTAACCATGAGCCTCTTCCACAGTAAATCTTTGGCCACGGTAGGGAGAAATAAAGACGTTCCCTCTTCTTCCTCATCAGCAGCCCTATTTGTCAACACCCGTATTTTTAATTCCAGATGCCTGTTTTGCCATACATCGCAATCCCAGGATTACCATTTTTGCGAGACATAACAGATTTGGATATCACAGTACATCATCCATTACAAACCATACATAAGGTCTTACACAAATAAGGATCTCATGATCCAGTTCTTAATACATCTCAAACAGCGGAATAATGTAATAGTAATGATAGCGTAGGCGAAGCTCCATCTTCGGGGTCACAGGCAATGCTGACGATGAGAGATGATCCTAGTTGTCATAACCTTCCTACGGTCCATCATCCTGATACTCCTCTTCATAGTCTGGCCATGGGAATAGCCAGGGACAAAGCCATGAGTACTCTTCAAGTACTCGCAAACTAATACTAACAAGTTAAGGGGGTTTTTGTAGTAGGACACTAGGCTCTAGGGTTGTTTTGCAAAAAGCCAGATTTACCTCTACTAAGTTCAGAAGCAAAGAAAGCTAGTTGAAGTTTTATAACACCTAAGTGGGAACTGGAATTTTATATCACAACCTTGTTGTGGTCAAGTCAAAGTCTCAATTCATTTCACAAGTCATTTTGAAAACATCTGACGGGGGAACAGTATGGCCACTCCAACTGTCCATAATCGCGGACGCAGCTATTTGAAAAGTTTGACACTCTGCAGAGATTGTACACTTTCACCACAACATTCGATACATCCGTCAGGAACAAATCCTGAATTCACCATACTCAGTATGCGGATAATCAATCCTAACCTTACTATCACACGCCCTAATATAGGCACCTCTCCTGTGAGTTTGGCCTCCCAACCATGACCAACTGTCATCTTGGTTACTTGCACAGGTGGACAATCTTCACAAGGTAGCCGCAGCTCAGACCTTGGCCGCGAGGGAATCCATAGTAAGGTATATAAATTTCCAGTCAAGCCCTACCCAATTTTTTGGTATTGTTGTTGTACGGTAAAATTGGAATGGTATCGCATCCAGACAACCATCAGTTTTATAAAGGGATAAGGCTCATGCCTTAACATTTTTATCATCAAATTCATCTGGTGTTTGGAAACACATGTCAAAACATTTCAGTAGAATGACTCATCATTCCAAGGTTTTCATAACCATTTTCACCAAGTATTCCCATCTAAAGTTCATCAAGTTTTATGCTTAGAACTAGCATCTACAAGTGGTGGTAAGTACTAATGATGGGTAGTAAACAAGTGGGGATTAACTAAGTTCAATCTCCTGCCTTAGGATGATATCAAGATTATCTAACTTAGGACAAATTTTATGCTCTTTATGCTACCTTCAAATATCTTTCTAGTATCTACAAAACACTATGTAAACTCTAAGAGAGAGAGAGCTTTGATAAAGAAACAAAACTTAAGGCTTGCAAGTAAAAGCTAGGATGGTTGGACAAATGGTAGAAGATTGCTAAGTTAATAGCTTTGCATAGATAGGGTAACTTTCAAGTCTTAGCCTGCTAAATCAACCAGTGGTATTAGGCTTGCCTTGAGCAGAACAGTGGTTGAAGTTCTCCTCGGCTTCTTCCTCGTAGTATCCTCCTTCCTCCTCGTATCCTTGGTCGGTACTAGCGTCTATGAATAAATACAAGGTACACAATCACCAAACAATACTTAACTATTTTCAATCATCACACAAGGGTGTACTATAGATGATCTAGCATCATCACCTATCATTACAAGATTAAAGCATTTGCCTTATTTATTTTAATTTGAGAAAATTAATTTCTACTCATTGAAAAACTACTTAAGATTTAATATTCTCCAACTCAAACATGGGATCATGTTGACACATGTCATCACCACATATTTCAGTACATGGGAATGTGATTTAAAGTGGTGTCACAATTTAACAAGGTTTAACCTTTTTATTTTAATCAATAAAGTGAATAGAAATGCCTATGTGGCATTCTTTTATTACTTGAACATTATTCCTGTAGTGAAATGCATATGTTTTTATATATTTTGAAAGGTATGACCAAATGTGATTTTTGAGAGTTGGAATCAACTCAAAAGCTCTTATGGTTGAAATTTGAAAAATGTTTGAATGCAGAAAAGCTTCTGACTTGTTATTTTTACCAAGGTTGATCTACAGATCCAAAAGGTTTGAATCCAACGGGCTTGGATTAAGCCTTTCAGTACCTTTCTAACAAAATTGGTTTCATGCAATTTTGTTCATTAAATCGAGTTGGGTTGATTTTTGAAACTCGGTACAGAACTGTGTTTGAAATAAATGGAAAAATCTAAATTCAAACGGCTGGGTCGCGCGGGAGAGTTTAATGGGCCGGCCCAGTGTCACTCCACAGCACGGGGCGCAGCTGACAGGGGGTTCCTCCAATCAGTGTCTCATAACGCACGAAGCGGTACGGGGCGGTGTGGTTCATTGGATTAGAAGGGAGATCGATGGCTGAGGGTCGTCGTCGATGATGAACATGTCACCGGCGAGCTCGAACCCTAGCGGATCGGTGGGGGTGCATAGGGGGCATACTAGGGCTCTAGCGATGACGGCGAGGCAGGCAAACGAACGAGTGGTCGACGGCGAGCTCAGGGACAGTCGAGGCAGCTCCGGGGGTGGTCGAAATCAACGGCCCCTTTCTCCTCTAGAGGCGGCCTGCTCCGGCGCAATTCTGGCGAGTTGCTGCTCCTCATGCTCCGGCGAGAGGGTGGAACGATCAGTGAGGTGAGGGGAGTGGGATGGTGTGCTACAAATGGCTTGGGTTGGCCTCCTTTTATAGGCTCGATGGCGAGACCGAGAGGGATGGGCAGGCGACGGTGGCGACATGGCTATGGGCTGCTAGCGGCATGGCTGAGGTTGGCGATCGACGGGCGGTCTCCTGGTGGTGCTCTAGAGCTTAAATGCGTGCGTAGGGGCGGTGGCAATCGGTCGGGAACGTGCGGTGCTCTGCGAGGCAAAGGCGGCGAACTCCGCGGCGAGCGTTGGCTACAGGGTACGGGCGATGAAATGATCATGTCTAGTGGTCTCCTGGGACGGTAGGGTGCATGCTGGCGGGCGGCAAGGGCTTGAGGTGGTCGGGTCGAGTGGGAACAGTGCATGCATGGTGGTGTGCGTCAGCATGGTCGACAGCGGCGCAGGCACGGCATTTCTGGCGGTTTTGGTCTCTGTCCTTGAGCTAGGGCTAGTCGAGCGGGGGCGGTGAGGCATGGGCTACCTCCCAGACAAGGTTGGCACAGCTAGTTCTTCCTCTAGCTTTCTGCCCACACTGGGGTGGCATGGTGAGGCTCGGCCTGCTCACCATTGATGGCAAGGCAAGCTCACAGTGGTGCTAGATGTTTACAATTGAGCTAGATGATCTACTAAAGACTAGTTCCAACCACAGAGGGAACAAGTTAGGCCAAAATCACTGCACACTATAGTGTTTATGATTTGTTTGATTTGAATCTGCAAGGTGTTTGATGAAATGGCCGCAACAAACTTACTTTTGAATTTTGAAAAGATTTTTGGTGGGTGTGCTAGGCATGTACTGAGGATTCTGTGGATGCTTGGGTTTTGAAAATTGAGCTGGTTTGAGTGGTTTTTGAAATAGTGGGATCTTCCCATATGAGATAGATTCAATTTTCAACTATCAATTAAACCTAGCATTTGAATGTTTTTGGAAGATCACAAAGTGGGCCTTGGTACCTCATTATGAGTACTAACAAGGGGTGCAAAGATCCACAAATGTTTCTGTTAAGTTTTGAGTGCTTGGAATAACCAAAGTAGGCATGAGAGTTAATTTGGCCAAAGTGACCATTCACTTCATTTGTTCATTTTGAGTTGTTTGTCTTTAGGCAAAGTTTGGGGATTGTTTAGATGATGTTTATTTCACCTAAGAATCATTTTACAAGCAAAGAAACACAGAATCATGTCAATTCAAAAGAATCCAAATTCCAAATATACATACATATGAATGCTTTCATATTTTTAGTTGGGAAAGTTTTTGTTAACCCTAATTTTGATGACTAGAGTTTGATGATCCAAGCTTAATATTTTGGGATGTTACACTATTCCAATTTCAAATGGTGATCGGGATGAAGTCCCTAACGATTACTCCACATTGTGCCACAAATTTGTTTGCGACAACTTCGGGAGCAATCGGTTTGCCGTCTTCACCGATATCTTTGATCCTGAACCTCTCATGGTCTTCCAACTTTTTGGTTGGGCCTCGTCCGCTCTTTTCAGTAGATTTCTTCGACCCGGAGGGCTAAAAGAAGAAAGATCGTCATTACTATTTCTATATAGATAGCAGATGATTAATTAATGAATTAATTATATTACATGCACCTCGCCGGAGCGGTCGTCTTCTCGATCACACAAGGCATCGCCTTCTCCCTCACGTAAGGCATCACCTTCAACCTCAAACAAGTCGTCTCTTCTGGCAAAAAGAGGATCACCCTCACCGGAGTTGTTCAGAAACGTCGATACATCTAAATTTTCTTCCCCGCGGATCACACCTTGGATCAACTCTTCCTTTTCTTCGTCTCTGTCGTGTGGGTCCATATTTTCTGCATAGGTGGAAAAACGGATAAGTCAAAGCGGCTAAGGAAGAATGTTAGGTATGGTGTTGAGAGATATAAACCTTAATTCGGAGAAACCCTAATATATACATACACAATAATAAAAATGAATTTACAATATCAGAAACCCTAATTCAGAGAAACCGTCGGGCTCGGATCCTATCACGAAGAACCAATACCGGAAAGAAATGCGGCAATCAATCAACCCTCGGGTTCGGGATGCCCTGGCGAGGACACACCGGCTAACCCTAGGTGCAACATCGATTCAACTGGGGTCTATGACAACTAATATCATGGCTAAGCATCTACAATACGATGGCTATCAAGAAATCTTCGATCTTCGATGGTGTTGACCTCGGTCTTTGATCTCGATCTCGTATTCTACCGCGAAGAACCGAACACCGGAAAGAGAGGGGAACAATCAACACATGGCATCGATGCAATGATAAAACAAGGATGATGATATGACAAGTTAATTTGTATTGAAAAGTAACCCTAAGACATGCTCGGCAATTTAAACGGGGTTCCGAGGGGTGAAAACCCTAACTCGGCGAAACTCCGGAGTATATGAGAGGGGTTGATTTTGTTATGTAATTAAACTTGTCTTGAAAGTTGTTGAACAATGCATGATTATAGGTTAAATAGTTAGATCTCATTTTTCTTAACATTTTGATATATTATTTGTATTTTTCTGAGTTATAAATAATTAATTATTGAATTTACAATATTATATCAATTTCTGGATTTAATTAAATCATTTCTAAATTTAAACAAAACTGAAAACCTTTTTACACCGAGACCACTGCTAGCCACAGCGGCTGATAGAGGGGCCCGTGGCCACCTCAGCCTCCACGCAGCAGTGGGACCCTGACCAGAGGCTTGTGAGGTCAGACCCTAACCTAAACTATTTGCACCGTAGAGGCACCTAGCCTCTGAGGCTGGCAGGTGGGACCGGGGCCACGCGGGCACCACGCGGTAGCCACGCGAGCACCACGTCACCACGACGGCAGACGGGCGGTGGTCGACGACCACAGCCCGGAGCGCTGAGATCATCTATGCGCGATAGAACCAGCATAGCACGACGAACGATATAGAGGCGGTGCCGCTCCTATTTGGTAGCCGGAGCTACGTCTACGGCGAGGTCTGGCGGTGGCCTAAGGCGGCGCTCAAGGCTAGATTAAACCAGAGAGGGAGGAAAGAAAGGGAAGGGTACTAGAGGACCGGTGGCTCACCCTGAGCGCGGTGGTGGGGTCGGGGAAGCACGGCGAGGTCGGAATCGGGCTGATGGACGGCAGCGAACCTCGTCGGGGTTGGGGAAGAAACCGTCGAGGAGGGCGGGGCGTGCTCGAGCCTCTACTTCTTGACGAGGCGGCCAGGCGCCTGCGGACGGAGATGGTGTGGCGGGCGGCGAAGCTCGGGCAGCCTGGGGCGTCTAGTTTCCTGTAGCGTCGATGAAGCAAAGAAGTGAGATGGGGAAGAAGAAGAGGAGGCGAGCTAGTTATAAACGAAGGACCTTTTTTCCCGGTTGGTGGCTCCAACCGGGACTAAAGGGTCATACGTCCCGGTTGGAGCCACCAACTGGGACGTATAGTCCACTTTTTTTCATCAGCCCAAGGGGCGCGCGCAGGGGTCTTTAGTCCCGGTTGGTGGCTCCAACCGGGACACATGACCCTGTTTTCAAAAAAAATCAGGAATTTTCTCTCTGTTCCCGTCTTATTTTTTATTTTGGGGTTTTAAATTTGTAATGTTTTTTAAATGATAATTACTTTGGAATTTAGAAAAACTTTAAACATAAAAAGTGTTTGAATTTGAATAAGTAATTCAAAACCATTTTATGTTTTTAAAAATAATTAATGTAACCATTTAAACTATGAACCATTTAAAATTAAAAATGAATTAACTTATTTTTTTTGAATATTAATTTGGAATTTATAAAAACTTTAAACATAAAAAGTGTTTGAATTTGAATAACTAATTCAAAACCATTTTCTGTTTTTAAAAAATAATTAATGTAACCATTTAAAATTAAAAATGAATTAACTTATATTTTTTGAATATTAATTTGGAATTTAGAAAAACTTTAAACATAAAAAGTGTTTGGATTTGAATAACTAATTCAAAACCATTTTTTGTTTTTAAAAATAATTAATGTAACCATTTAAAATTAAAAATGAATTAACTTATATTTTTTGAATATTAATTTGGAATTTAGAAAAACTTTAAACATAAAAAGTGTTTGGATTTGAATAACTAATTAAAAAGCATTTTCTGTTTTTAATTTGGATTTGAATTAACTTATATTTTTATATATTAATGGGCGGGAAAAAAGGACGAGAAATAATGGGCGGGAAGAAAATTTTATGACGATAGAACTGGAATTAAAGTACATAACGCAACTAACACTAAGTCATTTTGTCGTAGGTCATGACGCTCTGGAGAGTCCGGCCTCGCCACCATAGCCGACGGCCGGCCTCGTTGAAGTTCGGAGGAGGTGGTCCGTCCTCCTCGTGCCTGGAGAGCGCCCTCTCACGCCGATCCCCGAAGAAGGATTCCCAAGTCGGGAAATAGTCGGGATGCCAGTTGGGACTCCTCCGCTGCTCCGGCGTGAGCTCGAAGTAGTAGTGGTTCGTGATGGCCATCCGGCGCACCACACCTAGAGGGACAGGAGGAACCGGCACGCCTCCGGCGCTCAACATCCTGCCGACGGGGACGCAGTAGCCCGGTGGGCACGGGTAGTTCGAGGCGCAAAGCGCCTCCGCCTCCCTGGGGTTAGTCGTATGGTGGAAGCCATGGAAAAGAGTGATGAGGTTGCAGATATGAGTCTACAGATGTGCAATGACAATGGAGGCCAATCCTACATATATGTACTGAGAAATGGCGGGAAGAACACTGTGGGAATAAATGGAGGGAAAAAACTGCGGGAAGAAATCGCGGAAAGAAATGGCGGGAAGAATAATGGCGGGAAGAAATGGCCAGAAGAAACTTGGGTTTAGGGTTTAGGGTTTTGTGAAGGTTTTTCGAAGCATCGTTAGAACTTGCATTGGATCTCTGAAGAAATCACATATTGCGTGTCTAAAAATGATTTTTTCAAAAAATCACGGGCGTTAGATCATGTACCTGTAGTACAAACCGGACACACGTCCTGCCGATTCAGCAGACATTTGTCCTTTTTAACCGGGATGGACGAAAAGGTTTGAGATGTCCCGTTTGGGAGATAGTACATGTAAGGTGGTCTAATATTTTAGAAAAATGGGACGGTAGCATTCTGAAAAAGTATTTTGGTGGTTACTTCAGAAAACGACCTGTTTTTTGCGCTCGGAAAATGGAAAATGGCTTTTCCGTGCGACGAAAAGGAAAACTTCCTCCTGCAACATTGTTCTCCATACCAGTGTCCACATGCATGCATAATATGGGCACAACATCACAAACTATGCCGTGATTCAGCACATAACATCGGTCATTTGGACCGAAAGCCATGAAACCTCGAAGATGATAGGTCATTTTGTGAAGGTTTTTTCGATACATGATCAATATACCAAGTCTGGTATTTTTCCTTGCAACTATGTCACATAATATGATACCACGCGAAGGATTTACATTGTTCGGATTTGTTTTGAATTTCTTATGTCCGTTTTGAATTTTTTGAATTTCTAACTATGGTCGAACCGGCGTGCATGAAGGTAGGGGACGAGCATCGTTAGAACTTGCATTGGATCTCTGAAGAAACCACATATTATAGTCTAAAATGATTTTTTCAAAAAATCACGGGCGTTAGATCATGTACCTATAGTACAAACCGGACCCACTTCCTACCGATTCGGCAGACATTTGTCCTTTTTACCCGGGATGGACGAAAAGGTTTGAGATGTCCCGGTTGGGAGATAGTCCATGTAAGGTGGTCTAGTATTTTAGAAAAATGGGATGGTAGCATTCTGAAATAGCATTTTGGTGGTTACTTCACAAAACGACCCGTTTTTGCGCTCAGAAAATGGAAAATGGATTTTCCGTGCGACGAAAAGGAAAACTTCCTCCTGCAACATTGTTCTCCATACCAGTGTCCACATGCATGTGTAATATGGTCACAACAACATTGATAGGTTCATACTTATTCCCGATTGGAGGGATTTCGCCACGCTGGGCCAGGCAGCACAAATGATAGGGGTGAGTGTCGACATTATGTCGTGCGACGTGTACCTTGTCCCGGATGGTGTCACCAATCGGGACTAAAGATGAACCTTTAGTCCCAGTTGGAGACACCAACCGGGACAAAACACGAGTCAGCACTAATAATAGGGGTGAGTGTCGACATTATGTCGTAAGTGTCGACACTATGCCGAGCTGCTTGTACTATAAATAGGCATCCTTGTGAGTCCAGTCCTCCAGCCAGATTGAGGCATCTCCAATATGGTTTTCGAGAGCAGGGACACCACTACGACCAGTTTCAGGGAGATGCCGTCGGATCCCAGTCCTCCGGCATCTCCAAGAAACTGGTCATAGAGGCACTCCCTAATATGTGAAATTAGTTAGCTCCCAGGTGTATTGATCTAGTTAGAGAAGTTACAAGCTGCAAGATGGTGTGCGAGAGCAGGGACACCACTACGACCAGTTTCAGGGAGATGCCGTTGGATCCTAGTCCTCCGGCATCTCCAAGAAACTGGTCATAGAGGCACTCCCTAATATGTGAAATTAGTTAGCTCCCAGGTGTATTGATCTAGTTATAGAAGTTACAAGCTGCAAGATGGTGTGCGAGAGAAGGGACACCACTATGACCAGTTTCAGGGAGATGCCATCGGATCCCAGTCCTCCGGCATCTCCAAGAAACTGGTCATAGAGGCACTCCCTAATATGTGACCACGCGCGTTTGGAGATCAGATCTTAATGGTAAGTACGAATCGGGACAACTTCTTCATAGTTCAGGAAAGTCGTTCTACGAATCGGGACTAAAGGCCCCCTTTAGTCCTGGTCCAGCCACAAAACAGGACTAACACTCAAGACATTTATTAATATTAAAAACCAAGACTACAAAACCGGGACTAAAGGGCCCCCTATATATAGTCCCGGTCAAGCCACAAACCGGGACTAACACTCAATACATTTATTAAACTTGGAAAATTGCAAACATCATAAGATATCTCGGCCAGACATGAACTAGAGTTACACAATATGAGCATGAACTTCTTGGCATATGTCCTTCCTTATGATCACTTCAGACGTAACCATGGAGCATCTTCTTTACTTAACGGAATGCTTGGGTCAGTTTTCACTGTGAAGGGCGGAATTTCATTAAACTTATTATAATCTTCTGACATGTCTGTCTTGTCCTCGATTCCCACGATGTTTCTTTTCCCTGAAAGAACTATGTGACGCTTTGGTTCATCATATGATGTATTTGTTTGCAAATTTTTTTATTTTTTTCGGTCTGGAGGACATGTCCTTCACATAGAAAACCTGAGACACATCATTGGCTAGGACAAATGGTTCATATATATAACCAAGATTGTTGAGATCCACTGTTGTCATTCCGTACAACTGGTCTATCTTTACCCCTTCCCCATTCAGGTTGACCCATTTGCAGTGAAACAAAGGGACCTTAAAAGAGACTCCATAGTCTAGTTCCCATATCTCCTCTATGTAACCATAGTATGTGTCCTTTTGCCCATTCTCGTCTGTTTCATCAAAGCGGACACCATTATTTTGGTTGGTGATCTTTTTATCTTGGGCGATCGTGTAGAATATATTCCCATTTATTTCGTACCCTTGGAAATTCAATATAGTAGAAGATGGTGACGCGGCCAACACGTATAGATGATCTCCAACAGTGGTGTCATTCAAGAGATGTGTCAGCATCCAACCACCGAAAGACTTCATGTGTTCATCTGTTATCCATGATTCAGGCTTTCCCGGGTTTTTAGAGCGTACAATATTCTTGTGTTCATCGATATACGGAGCTGCCAAGGTGGAATTATGTAGAACTGTGTAGTGTGCTTTAGTGAAAGAATCCCCATCCCTACATATCATTGCTTTCTTTCCCAGCGTGCCTTTTCCACTTAGTATTCCCTCATGCCGCGAGTCAGAAATACCAATCGGCTTAAGGTCAGGAATAAAGTCAACACAAAACTCAATGACCTCCTCTGTTCCATATCCCTTGGAGATGCTTCCTTCTGGTCTAGCATGGTTATGAACATATTTCTTTAAGACTCCCATGAACCTCTCAAAGGGGAACATATTGTGCAGAAATACAGGACCGAGAATGGCAATCTCTTCCACTAGGTGAACCAGGAGATGCGTCATAATATTAAAGAAGGATGGTGGGAACACCAACTCAAAACTAACAAGACATTGTACCACATCCTTCTATAACCTTGGCAGAATATCTGGATTGATTACCTTCTGAGATATTGCATTGAGGAATGCACACAACTTCACAATGGGTACTCGAACATTTTCCGGTAGAAGCCCCCCCAATGCAATCGGAAGCAACTGCGTCATAATCACGTGACAGTCATGAGACTTCAGGTTTTGGAACTTTTTCTCTGCCATATTTATTATCCCCTTTATATTAGATGAGAAGCCAGACGGCACCTTGATACTGTAAAGGACTTCAAAAAAGATTTCCTTCTCTGCTTTGGTAAGAGCATAGCTGGCACGACTTAAGTGACGCCCTTTATCCGTCTTGTTCTGTGTATGCATGTTCTTTGGGTCTTTCATAATTTGTTGGTCCTCCCGGGCTTCTGGTGTATCTTTTGTCTTCCCATACACGCCTAGGAATCCTAGCAGGTTCACGCAAAGATTCTTCGTCACGTGCATCACGTCGATTGAAGAGAGGACACGTAGGACTTTCCAATATGGCATCTCCCAAAATATAGATTTTTTCTTCCACATGGGTGCATGTCCTATAGCGACGTCGTTCGGAACTGATTGACCACCGGGACCCTTTCCAAAGATTACTTATATGTCCTTGACCATACCAAATACATCATCACCAGCAGGGAGTTCAGGCTTCTTCCGGTGATCTGCCTCACCTTTGAAATGCTTGTATTTCTTTCTTACGGGATGATTGGTCGGAAGAAATCGTCGATTCGCCAGGTACACAACCTTCTTGCATTTATGCAAATATGTACCTTCAGTCTTATCTAAAAAGTGTGTGCATGCCTTATATCCCTTGTTTGTCTATCCTGAAAGGTTACTAAGAGTAGGCCAATCATTGATGGTTACGAAAAGCAACCCTCATAGGTCAAATGGCTCTTGTTTGTTCTCATCCCACGCATGTACTCCTGGTTTGCCCCACAGTTGTAAGAGTTCTTCAACTAATGGCCTAAGGTACACATCAATGTCGTTGCCCGGTTGCTTCGGGCCTTGGATGAGCACTGGCATCATAATGAACTTACGCTTCATGCACAACCAAGGAGGAAGGTTGTTGAAAGAACATGTTGGGCCCCCATGTGTGGTTTTGGTAATTAATGACAATCTTTATGGACTAATGTGTGTATTAAGTTATACTTGTAGGATTTGTCCATTGGCATCGCTTGGAGCATGTGTTGGCTTCAAGGTCGATGAAATGCAAAGAAGATATGTTGTGCAAGCTCAATATGCGAGGTCGATGATGAGGAATTAAGAAAGGCGTTTCATCTTGAGAAGGGCAAGATCGTCTACATCGAGCTCAAGTGGAATGCTCAAGGCAAAGGTATAATCTTGATAGGTTTTCCCTTTTGCCGGTCTCTTGTTGTGTGTAGGAGACCGGGTTTAGGATAGATAACCGTACTATCAAGAGGGGCTCTCGAATGAGTAATTCGGTCACATTGTTCGGAGCAAGCTCAAACCTTTGCATACTTGCATCATCATATTTGGTTGTTATTTGGTCTTATCCATGTGAGGATATAGAGCTTGTGGTAATCTCCATAACAAGCTCTTGTTCATCAAAATCGGATCTCCCATATGTATCTTGTTGTGATTTTGATTTATGCGGCTTTTCGGTTTCTTACCAAGTGAGGTATCTCACATTCTTCTACTTGATACTTTCACACTTGGTGATAATCAATATTTCCACTATCCAACGCAATTGGAATCGGGTCAATCGGAGCTTCCAGTCAAAAGTTATTGTCGTTTGAATATTTTCCGGTTTTATTTATAAAAGAAAAAGGAAAATCGGAGCTTCCAGTCTTGTTGCGCCGCGCCTGCAGCCTCGCCCAATCCTGCGTGCTGCCTGCAGATCTCCTCGCACGCGCGCCTCTGCCTCGCTCCCGCGCAGCCGTTCCAATTCCCGCGAGCTGGCCTTGCTGCGCACGCGCTCGCCTGGGTCCTGCTTCGCTGTTGACCGATGTGGCCCCGCACGCTGGCCCCCCTGCTGCTGCCGCAGCTCGCGCGTGCAGCGCCCGTGGCCGCTTGCTGCCCCAGCACTGGCCCCGCACATTCCCAGATTCTCGCGCGCGTCCGCCCGCCTGGCGTTGACCAGCCCCGATGCGTCTGCCGCTGCTGGCTCGCACGCGCCACTTGCGGTGCATCTACTCGCGTTCGCCATCTGGCTCGACCTGCTCCTGGGCTGTTTGATATTTTGGGCGGTAATACCGGTTTGACCGGTACTACCTGTCCAGACCAAAAAATAGCCCAAACGGCTAGTTTTTCTGTGCCTCTATTTAAACCCTTTGCCCGTTTTCAGTTTGGGTTGCTTCTCTCTTATCTATTAGGGTAAGATTTGTCCACACTTGCTTTACATCTTGAAGCTTGCCTAATCTTTTCCCTCCGATGATCCTTGCCCATATTTGAGATGAAGAGAGAGGAGATCTAGACCCAGGTTTTGACCTAACCGATTCATCTCTTTGTGAGTGCATCTTTGGGGATCTAGATTTTGGGGGATTTTGTGTCTCTCTTTGATTCCTCCTCTCTTGTTCCCCCAATAGCTTTAGTAGCTTTGTTGGAACTTGAGAGTGAGGGATTTGAGCACCTTTGTGGTGTTCTTGCCATTTGCATTTGGTGCATCGGTTTGAGTTCTCCTCGAAGGATTTGGTTTGACTTACTCATTGGAGCTTATCCCTCTTGGGTTCTTGGAACCCTAGACGGTTTGTGGCCTTGGTGGCATTGTGGCCTTTTGTGGCGTTTGTTGGGAGTCTCCAATTAAGTTGTGGAGAAGTGCCTCAACCTTGTGAGAGGTTCCGGTTGCCACCGACAAGTGCACCGATAGTGCAAGCGTGGATCGATCCCGTTGGGGTGAGATTCACCGGACAATAAGGGAGGCCTTTTGTGGTGTTGGTGGTTTGATACCACCCCCTCTCCAAACGAGACGTACTCCATGTTGGGAGGAACTCGGTAAAATATCGGTGTCCCCGCGTGCCTCGGTTATCTCTATACCCGAGCTCTTTACTTATGTACTTTACATTGTGATAGCCTTCGTGCTTAAAGTAATATATATGTTGCTATACATTTGTTGCTTGTATTGCTTAGCATAAGTTGTTGGTTCACATAGGTGAACCTTAGTTGTTCTAGGTTGTTCTTAACAAAGTAAACACTAGTTTTATTCCGCCTTTGTTGAGCCACTCTAGGAAAAGTTTTAATCGCCTATTCACCCCCCCTCTAGGCGACATCTATATCCTTTCAGTTGTAGATACATAGAGTCACGGGCCAGGTGCTGTGACTGCAGCTCTGCTCCCCAAAAGGATTCATGCCATCCGTACTTAGACCAAACCATAAGTTCCTTCCGTCACCTGCAAAGTCCGGGAAGTCTCTCTCGATTTTTCTCCACTTTGACCCATCACAGGGTGTCTCAACTTCCCGTCTTTCTTACGGTCTTCTTTGTGCCATCGCAACAACCTGGCATGCTCTTTGTTTCTGAACATGTGTTTCAACCTTAGTATTATAGGAGCATACCACATAACCTTAGCAGGAACCCTCTTGCGGAGGGGCTCTCCCTCAACATCACCAGGGTCATCTCGTCTGATCTTATACCGCAATGCATTGCATACCGGGCATTTATCTAAATTCTCATACTCCTTACCGTGGTAGAGGATGCAGTCATTAATGCATGCATGTATCTTATACACATCTAATCCTAGAGGACAGAGAGTCTTTTTTGCTTCGTAGGTACTCCCGGGAAGTTTGTTATGTTTTGGAAACTCCGGCTTCATTATTTTCAGCATCTTTTCAAATAAGGAGTCAGTTAGACCATACTCTGCCTTCCATCGTAGCAATTCCAGTGTGGTACCGAGCTTTATGCTGCCATCTTTATAATTTGGGTACAACAATTTCTTGTGATCTTCTAACATGCCCTCTAACTTCAACTTCTCATTTTCTGTTTCACAGTCTCGCTTTGCATCAGAAATGACCCTACCAAGTTCATCAGCGGGCTCATTTGATGCCCGTCCTTCACCTCCTTCCTCTTTATTGTCTTCCATTGCAGTATCACTGTATTCAGTAAACATATGATGATAGTTGTTATCATCATCTTTTTCTTCACCGTCTTCCATCATAACCCCTCTTTCCCCGTGCTTGGTCCAGCAATTATAGTTGGGCATGAAACCTTTCATAACTAGGTGGCCGCGGATGATTTTCGAGGAAGAGTACTCCTTGTTGTTCCGACATTGAACACATGGACAACGTATAAAACCATTCTCTTTGTTTGCCGTAGCCACATCGATAAATTTATCCATGCCTTTAATGTACCCGGGTACACGCCAGTCACCGTACATCCATTCCCGACCGTTCATCTGCATCATATAAGTAAGTTTATCAAAAACAGGACATCATAAATAGTGAAATGACCAATTCACATCGACACATGCATTGTATCAATGACAGATAAAAGATAAGATTGCTAACCTCGATCGAGGGAAATAAAGAGGAGAAAGCTCAAGTGCGTCTCGACCTTCTATATTTTTGTTTTAGGAGAAATTGAACGGGATCATTCACTCAAACATTTCATCAAACACCTTGAATGCATGCATAGGAAAAAAATAAACTAGCACACCTCTCACACGTTCCACCAAGAAAAAACAGAGGGGAGGCAGAGGGCTGGGGCGTCGTATTTATAAAGACGGGATCATACATTCCGGTTTGTAACACAAACCAGGACTAAAGATGTGTGCCACACCACGTGGCTGACGTCCAACATTTAGTCCCAGTTTGTGTTACAAACCGGGACGCATGACCCCTTACGAACCGGGACGCATGCCTCCGGCCACCGTGCCCGCTCGTACCGGGACGCGTGCCAGCATTAGTCCCGGTTCGTGACGCAACCGGGACTAATGTTGTTAGGGGGCACGAACGGATAGCATGTTTTCTACTAGTGTATCCCGTCGATGGCCATCCATGGCAGCACTACCGCCAATCCTTCAGGGCGTTGCCGCACATCGGCACATGGAGGCAGCCAGAACAATCTCCAGACATGCGCTCATAGCCACAGTGGCCGCCTAGCAGCAGCGCCGCCATCCTCGCCGTCCTGATTTACAGTGAGATGGGGAGACGGGGGATTGAGGAGCTGTGTGGTGGCGGCGCGTGGCTGGGCGGCGCCACAGGCAGTAGCTGTGGAGGGTGTGGGTCGGAGACGGGAGATCCACGAGGACGAAGGCGCGCGGGAGGGCAGCGGCGAGGCGAGCTACGCGTGCGGCAGGGCAGAGGCAAGCGCGAGCTGCGGCGTCGTGCAAGTCCGTACGTGGAAGAGAAAATAGAAAGAGATAAGGTGGATCCATCGCGGGGCAGGCAGCGCAAAGGGAACGATCGACCCGGGAATCCTTGGATCCCGGAGAAATCGTATCGTTTTCCTAAAACTAACGAGCATTTTAAATTTCCATCTACCACGTGGATCATGATGATCCATGCACAAGCATTGTCCTTTTGTATGGCCTTGTGTTGCACTCCATCGAGGAAACATGAATATGTCAAAGGCAGGTTTTGGTAGGGAGTTTCCAGCGAAGTGGGTAGGAGTTTACCTTGCTGTCTAATCTAGTCCCTTCCTTCTAGCTTTTCCATAAAGCTTGACATTTCGTTTTCTTGTTAGGTCCAGATCTTGTTTAGACAAAAGAAAGGTAACAAATCTCGTCGGTGACGAAGTATTAAAACTTAATTTGATGCTGGAACATTTCTTTTGGAACATAATAAATACACTAAAGTAAGAAAAACAGAATCCATGCCAGCCCCTTTCTTGTTGGTGACTCGACGGCAAAGCGTCTCTACGTTGCCATGCATCGAGATCATGCAAGCTGAGATGCAGCTTTGTGTTAGCCGTCCTGAATAATCTCTGTCCCTGCAGTGCACACTAGCTGTCCTTATCTATCATCCGGAACTTTTGAAATATCTCCACACGAAAACCTGAGCAGTTCTTGGTAGGAGTATGAGCTTAGCTCCATGTGCGCAGACCCAGAAAGCAGATAATTAAGAGTGGGTATATTGAGCTTATGTTCCTACGGCCGGGGCTCCCATCTCTCTCCAACGTTGCATCGAAGTGAAGTCGAAACGAAACTAGAGGACGTCAAGACGTTAAGGAATCACTAGTAGAAAACATGCCATCCGTTCGCGCTCCCTCAGAGCATTAGTTTCGGTTGTGCCACCAACCGGGACTAATGCTGGCCTGCACCCCGGTTGGTAAGGGGCATACGTCCCGGTTTGTAACACAAACCGGGACTAAAGGTTGGGTGTCAGCCACGTGACGTGGCTGACACCCAACCTTTAGTCCCGGTTTGTGTTACAAACCGGGACGTATGCTCCCGCCCTCTATAAATGCAACGTCTCAGCTCTCTGCCTTCACTCTGTTTTTTCTCTTGGTGGAAGGTGTGAGGGGTGTGCTAGTTTTTTTCCCCTATGCATGCATTCAAGGTGTTTGATGAAATGTTTGAGTGAATAATCCCGTTCAATTTCTCATAGAACAAAAATATAGAAGGTGTCCGAGATACACTTGAGCTTTCTCCTCTTTATTTCCCTCGATCGAGGTTAGCAATCTTATCTTTTCTCTGTCATTGATACAATGCATGTGTCAATATGAATTGGTCATTTCACTATTTATGATGTCCTGTTTTTTGATAAACTTACTTATATGATGCAGATGAACGGTCGGGAATGGATGTACGGTGACCGGCGCGTAGCCGGGTATATGAAAGGCGTGGATAAATTTATCGATGTGGCTACGGCAAACAAAGAGAATGGTTTTATACGTTGTTCATGTGTTCAATGTCGAAACAACAAGGAGTACTCTTCCTCGAAAATCATTCGCGGCCACTTGATTATGAAAGGTTTCATTCCCAACTATAATTGCTGGACCAAGCACGGGGAAAGAGGGGTTATGATGGAAGATGGTGAAGAAGAAGATGATGATAACAACTATCATCATATGTTTCCTGAATACAGTGATACTGCAATGGAAGACAATGGAGAGGAATGAGGTAAATAACGGGCATCAGATGAGCCGGCTGATGAACTTGGTAGGGTCATTTCTGATGCAAAGCGAGACTATGAAACAGAAAATGAGAAGTTGAAGTTAGAGGGCATGTTAGAAGATCACAAGAAATTGTTGTACCCAAATTGTGAAGATGGCAGCACAAAGCTCGGCACCACACTGGAATTGTTGCGATGGAAGGCAGAGTGTGGTCTAACTGACTCCTCATTTGAAAAGATGCTAAAAATAATGAAGCCGAAGTTTCCAAAATATAACGAACTTCCCGAGAGTACCTACGAAGCAAAGAAGACTCTTTGTCCTCTAGGATTAGATGTGCAAAAGATACATGCATGCATTGATGACTGCATCCTCTACCGCGGTAAGGAGTATGAGAATTTAGATAAATGCCCGGTATGCAACGCATTGCGGTATAAAATCAGACGAGATGACCCTGTGATGTTGAGGGAGAGCCCCTCCGGAAGAGGGTTCCTGCTAATGTTAGGTGGTATGCTCCTATAATACCAAGGTTGAAACGCATGTTCAGAAACAAAGAGCATGCCAGGTTGGTGTGATGGCACAAAGAAGACCGTAAGAAAGACGGGAAGTTGAGACACCCTGCTGATGGCTCACAGTGGAGAAAAATCGAGAGAGACTTCCCAAAATTTGCAGGTGACGCAAGGAACTTATGGTTTGGTCTAAGTACGGATGGCATGAATCCTTTTGGAGAGCAGAGCTGTAGTCACAACACCTGGCTCGTGACTCTATGTATCTACAACCTGCCTCCTTGGTTGTGCATGAAGCATAAGTTCATTATGATGTCAGTGCTCATCCAAGGCCCGAAGCAACCGGGCAACGACATTGATGTATACCTTAGGCCATTAGTTGAAGAACTCTTACAGTTGTGGGGCAAACCAGGTGTACGTGCGTAGGATGAGAACAAACAGGAGCCATTTGATCTACGAGGGTTGTTATTCGTAACCATCAATGCTTGGCCTGCTCTTAGTAACCTTTCAGGACAGACAAACAAGGTATATAAGGCATGCACAGACTGTTTAGATAAGACTGAAGGTACATATTTGCATAAATGCAAGAAGGTTGTGTACCTGGCGAATCGACGATTTCTTCCGACCAATCATCCCGTAAGAAAGAAAGGAAAGCATTTCAAAGGTGAGGCAGATCACCGGAAGAAGCCTGAACTCCCTGCTAGTGATGATGTATTTGGTATGGTCAAGGACATAGAAGTAATCTTTGGAAAGGGTCCCGGCGGTCAATCAGTTCCGAACGACGTCGCTACAGGACACGCAGCCATGTGGAAGAAGAAATCTATATTTTGGGAGCTGCCATATTGGAAAGTCCTGCGTGTCCGCTCTTCAATCGACGTGATGCACGTGACGAAGAATCTTTGCGTGAACCTGCTAGGATTCCTAGGCGTGTATGGGAAGACAAAAGATACACCAGAAGCACGGGAGGACCAACAAATTATGAAAGACCCAAAGAACATGCATACATAGAACAAGACGGATAAAGGGCGTCACTTAAGTCGTGCCAGCTATGCTCTTAACAAAGAAGAGAAGGAAATCTTTTTTGAAGTCCTTTACAGTATCAAGGTGCCGTCGGGCTTCTCATCTAATATAAAGGGGATAATAAATATGGCAGAGAAAAAGTTCCAAAACCTGAAGTCTCATGACTCCACGTGATTATGACGCAGCTTGCTTCCGATTGCATTGAGGGGCTTCTACCGAAAATGTTCGAGTACCCATTGTGAAGCTGTGCATTCCTCAATGCAATATCTCAGAAGGTAATCAATCCAGATATTCTGCCAAGGTTACAGAAGGATGTGGTACAATGTCTTGTTAGTTTTGAATTGGTGTTCCCACCATCCTTCTTCAATATTATGACGCATCTCCTGGTTCACCTAGTGGAAGAGATTGCCATTCTCGGTCCGGTATTTCTGCACAATATGTTCCCCTTTGAGAGGTTCATGGGAGTCTTAAATAAATATGTTCATAACCGTGCTAGACCAGAAGGAAGCATCTCCAAGGGATATGGAACAGAGGAGGTCATTGAGTTTTGTGTTGACTTTATTCCTGACCTTAAGCCGATTGGTGTTTCTGACTCGCGGCATGAGGGAAGACTAAGTGGAAAAGGCACGCTGGGAAAGAAAGCAATGATATGTAGGGACGGGGATTCTTTCACTAAAGCACACTACACGGTTCTACATAATTCCACCTTGGCAGCTCCGTATATCGAGTAACACAAGAATATTCTACGCTCCAAAAACCCGGGGAAGCCTGAATCACTGATTACAGATGAACACATGAAGTCTTTCGGTGGTTGGATGCGGACACATCTCTTGAATGACACCACTGTTGGAGATCAGCTATACTTGTTGGCCGCATCACCATCTTCTACTGTATTGAATTTCCAAGGGTACGAAATAAATGGGAATACATTCTACACGATCGCCCAAGATAAAAAGAGCACCAACCAAAATAGTGGTGTCCGCTTTGATGCAATAGACGAGAATGGACAAAAGGACACATACTATGGTTACATAGAGGAGATATGGGAACTAGACTATGGAGTCTCTTTTAAGGTCCCTTTGTTTCGCTGCAAATGGGTCAACCTGAAATGGGGAAGGGGTAAAGATAGACCAGTTGTACGGAATAACAACAGTGGATCTTAACAATCTTGGTTATAGAGATGAACCATTCGTCCTAGCCAATGATGTGTCTCAGATTTTCTATGTGAAGGACATGTCCTCTAGACCGAAAAAAAGAAAAAATATGCAAACGAATACATCATATGATGAGCCAAAGCGTCACATAGTTCTTTCAGGAAAAGAAACATCGTGGGAATCAAGGACAAGATGCATATGTCAAGATTATAATAAGTTTGATGAAATTCCGCCTTCACAAAGGAAAACTGACCCAAGCATTCTGTTAAGTAAAGAAGATGCTCCATGGTTACGTCTGAAGCGATCATAAGGAAGGACATATGCCAAGAAGTTCATGCTCATATTATGTAACTCTAGTTCATGTCTTTCGCGGTTTGTGGCTTCACCGAAGGATATCTTTCGCGGTTTGTGGCTTGACCGGGACTATATATAGGGGGGCCTTTAGTCCCGGTTTTGTAGTCTTAGTTTTTAATATTAATAAATGTCTTGAGTGTTAGTCCTGTTTTGTGGCTGGACCGGGACTATGAAGAAGTTGTCCCGATTCGTACTTACCATTAAGATCTGATCTCCAAACGCACGCGGTCACATATTAGGGAGTGCCTCTATGACCAGTTTCTTGGAGATGCCGGAGGACTGGGATCCGGCGGCATCTCCCTGAAACTGGTCGTAGTGGTGTCCCTGCTCTCGAAAACCATCTTGCAGCTTGTAACTTCTCTAACTAGATCAATACACCTGGGAGCTAACTAATTTCACATATTAGGGAGTGCCTCTATGACCAGTTTCTCGGAGATGCCAGAGGACTGGCTCACGCATCTCCCAAACTGGCCGTAGTGGTGTCCCTGCTCTCGAAAACCATCTTGCAGCTTGTAACTTCTCTAACTAGATCAATACGCCTGGGAGCTAACTAATTTCACATATTAGGGAGTGCATCTATGACCAGTTTCTCGGAGATGCCGGAGGACTGGGCTCCATCGGCATCTCCTTGAAACTGGCCGTAGTGGTGTCCCTTCTCTCGAAAACCATCTTGGAGATGCCTCAAACTGGCTCGAGGACTGGACTCACAAGGATGCCTATTTATAGTACAAGCAGCTCGGCATAGTGTCGACACTTACGAAATAATGTCGACACTCACCCCTATTATTAGTGCTGACTCGTGTTTTCTCCCGGTTGGTGTATCCAACCGGGACTAAAGGTTGTCCCGGTTGGTGACACCATCCGGGACAAGGTACACGCCGTAGGACATAATGTCGACACTCACCCCTATCATTAGTGCTGCCCAGCCGAAATCCTCCAACCGGGACTAAAGATGAACCTTTAGTATATTGAAAATCCGAACAATGAAAATCCTTCGCGTGGTGTCATATTATGTGACATAGTTGAAAGGAAAAATACCAGACTTGGTATATTGATCATGTCTCGAAAAAACCTTCACAAAATGACCTATCATGTTCGAGGTTTCATGGCTTTCGGTCCAAATGACCGATGTTATGTGCTGAATCACGGCATAGTTTGTGATGATGTGCCCATATTATGCATGCATGTGGACATTGGTATGGAGAACAATGTTGCAGGAGGAAGTTTTCCTTTTTGTCGCACGAAAAAGCCCTTTTCCATTTTTCGAGCGCAAAAAAGGGTCGTTTTGTGAAGTAACCACCAAAATGCCGTTTCAGAATGCTACCGTCCCATTTTCCTAAAATACTAGACCACCTTACATGGACTATCTCCCAACCGGGACATCTCAAACCTTTTCGTCCATCCCGGGTAAAAAGGACAAATGTCTGCCGAATCGGTAGGAAGTGAGCCCAGTTTGTACTACAGGTACATGATCTATCGCCCGTGATTTTTTGAAAAAATCATTTTTAGACTCGCAATATGTGGTTTCTTTAGAGATCCAATGCAAGATCTAACGATGCTCGTCCCCTATCTTCATGCACGCCGGTTCGACCATAGTTAGAAATTTAGAAAATTCAAAATGGGCATAATAAATTCAAAAAAAATCCGAATAATGAAAATCCTTTGCGTGGTGTCATATTATGTGACATAGTTGAAAGAAAAAATACCAGACTTGGTATATTAATCATGTCTCGAAAAAACCTTCACAAAATGACCTATCATGTTCGAGATTTCATGGCTTTCGGTCCAAATGACCGATGTTATGTGCTGCATCACGGCATAGTTTGTGATGTTGTGCTCATATTATGCATGCATGTGGACATTGGTATGGATAACAATGTTGCAGGAGGAAGTTTTCCTTTTTGTCGCACAGAAAAGCCCTTTTCCATTTTCCGAGCGCAAAAAACGGGTCGTTTTGTGAAGTAACCACCAAAATGCCGTTTCAGAATGCTATGAAGAAGATGGCCCAGTGTTTCACCAACTGGAATAAAAGATTGCACCTTGACTATGTCGTGAAAGAGAAGACTCCGGATTTAAAGAAGACTCAGTTTGAGAAGATAAAACCATTCTGGGTTGAGTTTGTAAATTACAAGACATCAGAAAAAGCTAAGGAAATGTCTGCAACGAATAAGCTGAATGCTGCTAACAAGAAGTATCACCATACTATGAGGCAAGGTGGCTACAGGGCTAGCATTCCTAAGTGGGAGAAACTTGAGAATGAACTGCGTGCTAAAAAGATCACCCCCAGAGATGCATTTATTGGGTAGAACGCAAGGAATTGGTTTTACGGGCATGGGGCACGTTGGACTCGGAAGGATGTGTATATATAACATACATAAAGAAGACCCTTGCCAATCGAGAGGATGAGAAAAGCTGTTAAATATGAGGACTTCATTCCCGATAGAGAGAATGATGAGCTCACACTCGCCCTTGGAAATAAGGAACATGATGGACGAACACGAGGCACAAGAGGCTCCCAACCATGGAGGACTGGGTTTCCCGAAGAGAGGAAGAAATATCCTGATAGAAGCCGTCAGAGGAGAAAGGATAGGGCGGAAGTTGAAGCAGATATTCAGAAAGAGCGAATGCGTATAATTGAAGAACGAATAAAGCAACAACAATATGAAATTAACGCACTTAAAGAGCAAAGTACTACCGGCCCATCTCAGCAGCACACTGCATTCGATGCTACCGGCCTATCGAATAATCGAAAAAGCAGTGTGGCTTCCACCGAGGTTCCGGGTGATGACAATGCCGATGACGATGGTGCACCGACGATGGCTCCTGTTGGCTACCCAGTGGATGATATCACAGAGATGACACACTGCGAGCTACATGTCAAAGTTGTGAACATATCAATGGAGGTGGCGGTCGGCTATGCCTTACCAATTGGACCCACACCAACTTACCACTATCGTCCGGTTCCAGAGGGCTACGCTGTTGTCGGGGTGGATGAAATCATGCCCACCTTTGAAGTTTTGGATCTTCACTACCCTGCAGGTGAAGGGGATGTGACTGTACTGGGAGAGGCAACAAACGTCACCATTCTATGGCCGAAGGAATGTATCGTGCTTCGAAATCACATGCCAAGGCCATCTTCGCCGCCGCCTCACCCGTCTCCAGCGAGGTCGTCGCCTCCGTGGCAGCCGTCTTCGTCGCCTCACCCGGCTCCGTTGCCTCACCAATCTCCGGCGCAGCCATCGCCAAGGAGCCATCGCCGCGCCTCGAGATAAAAAGAGTAAGCGCATCGCCATCAAGGCCGTGGTAAGCGATCGCCAAACGTAAACAAGAGCCTCTTCCAAAAGTACCAAAGGTTCCTCCCAAGAGAGCTTATGACTGTATCAAGAGGAGATCATGGGCGATCGTTGATGCGGAAACGACAGCGTTGCTAAGCTGAGGCGGCCGAAAGAGTCGAGTTCCCCAAAGACCAAAGAAGAAAAGGCCAAAGTGTTGAAAATGCTAAAGACTCTTCATCAACCCGAGCGAAAGCTATCATCGACTATGAGCGTCTATTCTCAAGTCACATGCGGCACAAAAAGCCTCGATGAGCGATCGATGCAAGCGAGAAATCTGTTGCCCAGCTCGGAGAACAAGCAAAACAGTCTTGCGCCTCTCAAGGTGATTTCCCAAACCAATGTGGGGTCGAGCAAATATGGGGGAGAGAGCAGATGATCCAGAGGTAGTTGCATTAACACGGAGAAGTCGCCGCTGCTCAAGGTATGAGTATTGCCCAAGATTTATCCCTTAGAGTACTTCCCGTGAGTGAAGTAGCATACAAATACCAAGACGGCAAACCTCTCGTCAAACCTGAGGAGGTAAATAATCTTCCAACAAAATACGAAGATTGCATAACTGGTACATGCATGCCACAAAGGCCGGGCTAATCGGATAGTGCCGAGGTTACAAAAAGTATCATGGGAAAGAAAAGGATGACATGATATCCATTGAATTTGATGAACTATTTCAATTATTCAATCAAGACGCCTTGGACAAATCGATCATCAGTGCCTATTGTCTGTAAGTACTAATTCTGTAATTAATTTAGTCTCCAGCTATCTCACCTTGTTTATTGCATGTATATAATCATACTGTAATATGCAGAATGAAGATTCTCGAATGCAACAGAGGACAAATCTATGACATTGGCTTCATTGACCCATATTGGGTTCATGAAGCTAATCTCAAAACAAGTCCCCAGGATACGGAGGATAATATAGTACACGCGTTAAGGTTTTAAGAAACCAGAAGGGAAATACTTTTTCCTTACAACTTCGAGTGAGTGTTATTGTCTTCTATACACTTTCTATTTCGCTTACTCGATGTTAAGTATATAATTGATTAGTTATGCATTCGCAGCTTCCACTATATTCTGTTAATCATTCAACTTGACAAAGGGCGTGTACTAGTCATGGACTCGAAACATAAACCTCTTGAGCAGTGGAAGGACATGCAGATGCTTCTCCAGCGGTAATTCTAATCATTACGACACTATATCGGCAACGTTCGTGAATTTTATGATATCAAGTAATTAATAACTTATTTTATTTGTTTTCTTCGCCGGGCAGCGCTTGGAAACGGTTCACCAACAAGGCTAGGGGTGTTTGGAAAGCGGAGCTTATATTTGAAGCACTAGATGTAAGCATCACTAGCTATATCCGCGCATCTCTTTGATTCTAGTTTTGATACAGTTATTATCATGCTTGATTATTATTTTGATTGAACTATGTTCTCGTAAAGTGCCTGACACAGGGACCAGGTAACAATCTATGTGGATACTATGTTTGCGAGTTCATCCGGCAGATGTGCGATGAGAAGGGCAGAAATTTAGAGCAACTCCACGTACGTAAACAATTTTTATAGTTTTTAATTATAATTAAATTGTGTTTAGTTTCATTCATATAGGCTGACTCCTTTTTTAAATCAGATCGAACGTCTACGGGACGGTCTTCTGCCAAAGGATCGCGTACGAACAATTCAGGAGGAATTAGCGGGATTCTTGGATGCAGAAGTCCTAAACCCAAAAGGGAAATACTATTCGGCTGTGTATAGACAATAGGGATTGTAAAAAGAGCAACTTTTGTATGTAGTGCATGAACTCGATCCGTGTATCGAACGTAATATTGTCATGATGATCTTGTGTAATATAACGGTTTTTTCATTGATAAGTGCAAAACACTAAATAAATAATAAAACAACCTGAATGAATTCTCTGCCGCGGCACAAAAAGTGGCGAAAATGCTGCCGCGGCAACAAAATGTGTCAAAATGAATTCTCTGCCGCGGTAGAAGGTTATTTGTCCCGGTTCATGTTACGAACCGGGACTAATGCTCCACCCCCTCGCCCTCTGACGCCGCCACGTATACCCCCATTTGTCCCAGTTGGTGGGGCAACCGGGACTAAAGGTTGGGGCTTTAGTCCCGATTGCCCCGTCCTGGTTGGGTAACCAAGACTAATGCCCCTTATCAACCGGGACCAATGGGGCGTTTTCTACCGTGAATTGCTTCATGCATGTGACGTGAGGGCTATTATTTCTATTGTAAGAAAATTGGCGGTCTTGGTGTTTAAGCGGTATAGTTTCTGCAAGTGGTCGGAATATTTGAAGATATATATTGTCTTCCTTCTTATATTTCGTAAAAAGATCCAACCGAGTATTGCTTTGTGATGTGTAGTGTGGCTTAGCATCCACATAAGTCCATCCTTTTCTTCAGCAGGGCTGCAGGGGTGCTCTGCACGCCGGTTCGGAACCGGAAGGAAAACAAAAGGTTTCCTCTGGAAGAAACGGGTCGTTTTCATCTCAGGATTGACCGCTGCGCGCGCAGCAGGCACCAATTGTACTTGTCACCAGCAACGTAACGGGTTCTTCTTAATCTCATGCCTGACTGACAGAGCCATATTCAGCGTGGCGTAAGCGGAGGACGATGAGACGGGCAGCTTCTCCACGGTAAGCGCGCGATCGCTGTCTCTCACGAGATTCCGGTCCGTCCAGGTTTGAATTTTGGATAAAGTAAAGCTAAAAACACCGCTGTTATGTCTCCATAACAAGCATCTTTATTCCTTTTCCCTCTACTATGGCTCACCTACAGCCTGACTTAATATGCATCATGTTGTGATCTGAAAGACTGGAGCTTTTTTGCCCTTTCAGAAAGACTTGGCATTATACCTGCCGTTTAGCAGTGCCTCTGGCCCTCTGCGTACGTATATATGCGCACGGCGAGCCAGCTTAAAGCGTCGATAGATCGAGACAGGGTTGTACTTAAATATGGCCAAGCCGAACAATCTGCATCGCGGTGACCAATCACCAACCGGAAATCTCCACACATCACCGCGCGCGTCTCTTTGCTTGAGCCTGAAGTAGTAGCGGCGGACACAGGTCACCGGCCTCCTTAGCTCGCACGGTCACACCAACTCTGCTTCTTTGAGCCCAATCTTTTCGCCTCATCACACTACTTCACCACTATATAAGTCTTGGGCTCCTGCTCTGCATCCTGCTCAGCCAGCAACAGAAACCATCTGTCTGAGGGTAAGGAGAGCCGCAAAGGCAGTGAGATCAATGATGGCCAGGACTTGCACCTCCCTGTTTCTTGCGGCGGTCGCGGCGGCGCTCGTCCTGGCAGTGCCGTCGCTCGCCGGCGACCCGGACTACCTCCAGGACATCTGCGTCGCCGATCTCAGCTCAGGTACGCGAAGCTCTCAATTCCTCCTCTGTTTCGTTCGCATTGAATCGGTACTGCCGTCCCGCATTGAAGAGGTGTGGCCACTGGGTATGGCTATACGGTTTTGTACGTTCTGGCACTCTGACGTACTAGTACAGTGAGATACTATTCACGTTAGGTAGTTAATGCTAAATCCGGTGACGGTTCTTGGTTGGAGGCAGTGATGAGGATGGGTGCAAGTGGACGTTAGATCCACAAATTTACCAGCTTATAGTAGTTCCGAACGTGATTCAGTTCGACATCATTCTCCCTCTGCAAACACGCGCAGAGCTGAAGCTGAACGGGTTCCCGTGCAAGGCGAACGCGACGGCGGAGGACTTCTTCAGCGGCGTCCTCGCCAAGCCCGGGGCCACCAACACCACCTCCGGCTCCGTCGTCACGGGCGCCAACGTCGAGAAGGTCCCGGGCCTCAACACCCTCGGCGTCTCCCTCTCGCGCATCGACTACGCACCAGGCGGCCTCAACCCGCCGCACACCCACCCGCGCGCCACCGAGGTCGTCTTCGTCCTCTACGGCGAGCTCGACGTCGGCTTCATCACCACCGCCAACAAGCTCTTCGCCAAGACCATCACCCAGGGCGACGTCTTCGCCTTCCCGAGGGGCCTCGTGCACTTCCAGAAGAACACCGGTGACAAGCCAGCAGCAGTCATCTCGGCATTCAACAGCCAGCTACCCGGCACGCAGTCCATCGCCATGACCCTCTTCGGGGCTTCCCCGGAGGTGCCTGACGACGTGCTCGCCAAGGCCTTCCAGATCGGAACCGAGGAGGTGGACAAGATCAAGACCAAGTTTGCCCCAAAGAGCTAAGAAGTGGAGCAAGAATCCAACATGCTGTTTCGCACTTCTGTTCAAGTTCCACTGGTTTGCTCGTTGATTTGTTTGTCCTCCAATAACTGCTTTAAGCATGTACTATATCATAATTTCCAGATTCGCAGCTCGCTCATTTTTACTATCTGCAATGGTGACGGATATCGCGAATCGGGAACACGGTGTTGCTTATAGTACCTTTTTCTTATACGCGAATACCCACTAATGTTGCAAACTTAGAACAAATAGCATAGCTGCATTTTTTTTATAAAGAGCCATTTTTTACTTTGTTTTCCAAAATCGGGTTTACCCGGGCATCTGCATCCTATCAAATAACAAGTATAGAATAGCTTAAATTATATCTCATGGATAAGATAAGGTTGAGACAAATACCAACCATCTGAACAAAACTGAAATCCTCGGATGCAGCAGCCATGTATTAAAAAAATATCAAATAACAAGTTTAGAATAGCTTAAATTATATCTCATAGATCAAATAAGGTTGAGACAAACACCAACCATGTGAACAAAACTAAAAGCCTCATAAGAGGATGCAAACTGAAGCTAGACATATGTCAATCTACTAGTATGCCGCCACGAGGCCTGACGGTAAATATCCGACGCGGCCGCCACAAGGCGGGTGCACCTAGAAATCATAGATTACCGTTGATGCTCTGGGAGAAGGAAACCCCAAAACTGGATCCAGTGTGTCGTCATATGAATAACCTGCAAAAAAGATGAAACTTTGGCCTTGTTAAAAGTAATATTATTTCGGCATTTCTAAATAGACCAACATAAACTTGATAGGCCTATACGAATTTGTATCATCTCAATTGTCTAACAATTGTAATGCTACTTATCTATTATATATTGCTACTTCATACGTGTCATTTATTACATCATCATTATATCATGCTTATGTCACCATGCCACCTTGCATTTGAGCATCATATAAAACCCCTTTTGTTTGGTTCTTATCCTATATGCATTTATATTGTATTACTTGCATTTGCCTCTTTATATATTGTAGTTGGCTCTTGATATATTGCTTTATGCCCAAGTTGAGTTGGGGGCATATCTTTTCAAACTCCACCACCTTTCTTTGGCTCTATCTAAATTCCACCATCCCAAGTAATAGGAGCAATTACATTTAACATTGTCTTTTAAATCTAGCTCATAAATAATTGAGGTGGGTCCTATCTCTTTGTCTATGCTTCCATACTTGCTCTAGTATTGTTTTCACAATATTATGGTGGGAGCCACCCTTGCATGCTATGAGTGTGGCTCCTTGTTATCATCTTGTCATGATTTTATTCAAAATTGTGTGTATACTTGATTTATAAGACCATGCCATCTATAGTGGATCATGCACACTAACCCTTGGGCTTCATTAAAATATGCCCATCATCTATATACACTCATGAGAGGAAGATAGATTGGTTCCACAAACTTGTGGTATGCATATGCTAGTGGAAATGTGGTGGTTTTCACCACCACACCACATATGCATGCATGGCTCATGCAAACTCACCACATCCCATCAACCTTCTACATGTGCTTGTGCCTTCCATTCTTCTACATCAACATCTCTACATGTGACCATATTTCTCTTTTTCTTTCTATCATCTTCTTGTGCTTCCCTCTTTCTATTTTTGGGGTGCCTCTAATTCTCTTAATGAACATGTAAGCTTGTGGGAATCACCTTGTCTACCCCTTCTTTTCCTCGTTTTCCTCTACCTATTTGACACAAAGCTTCTATTTAAATCCCTGTAAAAAATTACAAAAAGATTCAAATGTTGAAAGTGTTTTGTAAAAGAAACAAACAACAAATTAAGGAAAAACTAACAGCGGAAAAAATAGAGAGAGGGCAGCTTCCCTGCAGCAGCAGCCTACCACCTGAGCCGGCTAGCATGGTTTCCACCTCGCCAGCCCATTACCTCTTCACCTCTGCTTCGGCCCAAGATACTGGTTCGTTGCGCCATTTACTGTTTCTCGTTCTTCGTCGCTTTCCCCTCTCTGCCGAGAGAAACAGCAGAGCATGTCCCCTTCCGCCATCGTCATCCTCATCATCTCACGCCTCCCGCGTGCTCCTTCCCCCTCCTCATATACCTGCACCACACCCAGAACCCTAGCCCCAATTACCCCTAGTGCCGCAACCCCTGCTCACCACCTGCTGTAGAACAGAGCAACGTCTCTACATCCCCCATCTCCCAATCGCCATGGACAGAGGCAAGCCTAGTTGGGTGCGTTTTTCGCCTCCCTGTACACCACTGCTCCCAGGAAGCTCAAAGGCGGAGCTAGAGCAGGCACACTCTGCGTCCTCATTCACGATACCTGCAGTCCGAGTCACCACATATGTTGAGTAAACACTATAAATTCAAAATAGATAGCAGGGGAGAATACTTGCTTGAGAAACAATGTATTTCACATCAACTCAATGGCCTATCCGAGAAGAAGCAAAGAACTAGCAAGAAACACCGAGTACATATTTAATACTACAACAGAGAATCTGGCATGTTTATGATATGATGCATGGCATGGAAAAATGCAATACAACTTAGCAATATTAAGCGAAATTGAGGTCCTGATAATTAATTAGAAGGTTCAAGTTATTTAACTACCTCGCAATTTAAATGTTGCATTAAAAAGAAAAAAACATGGCATCAGTGATGCACACAATTTAAATGGAGTCGAGATACAACAAGAATATCGCGCATATACAGTACTTATTCAATTTTTGTGTGACCGGCTAAATACCCCCAAACAACAACATATGTATGCAACACGAATGATTTAATATGCAACAAGTTGTATGGAAATTTATAAAAATATGGATATGTAGGGGTCACACGTGTTTCGGTCCGAAGAACTTGGGATCAAAGGGGTTTTGGGTTCGGCCTTCGGATTCCATGAAGGAGGACTAGTGGTTTCTGTGGAGGAGATCTTGGAATTGGGCGTCACTATCTTCGGGTGCCGTGTCAATGATCTCGAAATCCCGGGTTCGTTTTATCAGTGGAGAACTTGGGGTTTCCAACTCCCTTTGCCGATGTTGAACTTGAATTACCGGCAAACTCTGGTCTAACGGATTATCACTTGAGTACGATATTGATAGTAGACGCTAGGTAACGAAGATCGTGACATCAGATGGTCTTGTGGAAGCAGACTTGACAACAGAGTCACAACGTACTAAGCCACAGTGATCAAAAGAATGGATCATTTCTGGCCGTCGGGAGCAGCGGAACTTCCATAAGTCGGCATCAGGAAACTTCTTCATTCATGTATACACAGGCAGAGCAACGACATGGAGGTCAATATAGCCTAGCACACACGCCTTGGGAGGAGTAGAGCAGGATGCGTTGAGTCGCTTGAGCGAGGCGGACGGCCAGGGGCAACGCTGAACATGGGCCAGCGAGGACGAGAACACACGAGTGTAGGCAAGGAATGACACTAGGACGAGGACACAGAGGCGTTGACGGTGACAACACCCTGAAGGAAGCGCAGTCCGGGGACGAGTGATGAAGGAGTTGAAGACATGCTAGTGGTGGCGTAGAGAACGCGTGGCTCGTGCTAGGAGCTAGAGGAGAGTGATGACCCACAAGTATAGGGGATGTATCGTAGTACATTTGATAAATAGGAGTGTCGATCCCAACAAGGAGCAGAAGGTTTTGACTAGTGGTATGGAGCAGGAAATCTCTGTAAATACTTAGCAAACGGTTTTTAGGGGTTTTCTGATAAACCAAGGAAATAAACTGCAAGTAAATAAAACAGCAAACAATTGCAGCAAGTGTCCCAATCCTTTCTTAGCAAAGGACAAGCCGGTAGAAATACTAATGAGGACCAAACGTTCTCGAGGACATATGGGAATTCTGTAGTGCTTTCGCTTCATATAGCTGAGTAGTCTTCTTTGGTTTTATAAGTGTTATGTGGGTGAACCTGTGCTAATGTACCGACCTTACTTGGACTAATACATACTTGTGATTAAACCCCCTGCAAGCATCCACAACTACAAGAAAGCAATTAAGGTATAAACCTAACCACAGCCTTAAACTCTGAGATCCTACACTCCCTTGTGCAATGGTTTTCTAACGGGGGTTGAGGTTTCTGTCACTCCGGCAATCCCACAATTAGTAGCCAAACACACAATGCATTCCCCTAAGTCCATAAATGGTTAAGTATCATGTAGTCTATGTTCACATGACACCACTAGAAGAATAGCACCACAACTTAAATATTAGACCATTGAATAATATCTCAACACAAATCCACTACTAACAACATGACTTCTTCCATGTCCTCAAGAACTAAACGAACTACTCACGAGACATCATATGGATCAAGATCAAAGATGATATAATGATGGATAACAATCTGAACATAAACAATAATTTAATGGTTCCACTCACAAGCATCAACTACAATAGTAATCAATATCGGGAAAGTTTCCCCTAAGAACTATAAAGATTCAACACAATTGTTACAGCAGGATGGAGTGGTGACGATGGTGCTGGTGGAGATGATGGTGTGGATGATGATGATGATGATGATGATCTCGATGAAGTCTAGATTGATGATGGTGTTGATGGCGACGATCTCCCCTCTCCGGGAAGGAATTTCCCCAGCAGAAATCTCTCTGTCGGAGAGCTCTTTCTCTCTCGGTGTTTTCCGCCCCGCAGAGGCGGCGGAATCTTTCTATGGTTGCCCTCCGTGTATTAGGGTTTCGAGGAGAAGATATAGGCGAGAGGGCGGAGCCAGAGGTGGGCCAGGTGGGCTACACCCCCTGTAGGCGCAGCCTAGCGTGGCTCGCGCCTGGGGGGTGTGGGCCCCCTGTGGCCCAACTCCGCCTCCCCTTCTGGAATTCTTCGTCTTCTGGAAAAAATAGGGTTTTTTGTAGTTTTGCTGGTATTTTTCTAAGCTTCACAAAATTGCATCAAAACACCTCTTTTTCCATCAGAATCCTGACTCTGGCAGTTCATCCTCCAAAAATCATCCAACATGCAAAAACAGATGAAAATACATAAGTAACACCTCTTAATATGAAATATATCAATGGATAGAGGCAAATTATGATATAGAATGGTGATGCAAATTGGACGTATCAACTCCCCCAAGCTTAGACCTTCGCTTGTCCCCAAGCGAAAACTGAGCTCAGTAAACATGTCCACAGGTTTATGGAGTGGTGTCGATAAAAAGAATACGGACAAGAAGCATCACACTTACCAATACACAACTCATAGAAGAAAGCAAATCACCATTATATGACTTAGCTTGCAACAAGTATAGGAGTCACAATAGAGATGCATAAAGATAAATCATAATTGGAATTGGAAAACTTTGTTCTTGGTCAGAGAACAGTTGGCAAACAGTTTTCAAATAAAGCTTTTGCAAAAGTTTTACAACAGGAGTACTCTTTACTCAAACATAAAAGTTTTTTCACAATGATGGCTTTCAAAGTAATACTCATTAGATAAGAGTCTTGTGCAAACAAGGAAAATAAATAACATGATTGAGTAAATCATCATATGAATGCTTGAAACACAACAACTCAAATGCTTGCTGGAGATTGTAACATCCCAAAAATACCAAACTTAGATCATCAAAACACTAATCATCAAGATTAGGGTTAACAAAAACTTTTCTAACTAAACCCATGAATGCATGCATATGTATATGCATAGTTTTTGAATTTCTTTAAAACCACTTTGTTTGTGTGACCCATTGCTTGTAAAATGTTTCTTAGATGAAATAAACATCATCTAAAACATTTCCCACACTTTTCCTAAGGACAAGTAAATCAAAACAAATATATTAAGTGAATGGTCATTTTGACCAATTTAACTCTCATGCCTACTTTGGCTGCCTCAAACTTTCAGAACCTAACATAAACTTTTCTGGATCTTTGCACCCCTTGAATGTACTCATGACAGAGTATCAAGGCCCACTTTGTGATCATCTAGAAACTTTCAAATGCATAGTTTAAATGACATTTCAAAATTGAATCTTCTTCATATGGGAAGATCCCACTTTTTCAAAACCCACTCAAACAAGCTCAACTTTCAAAACCCAAGCATCTGCAGACTCACCAGGACCAATCTAGCAAACCCACCAAAATTCATTTCAAAATTCAAAACTTGATTTCATGCGGCCATTTCATCAAACAGGTTGCAGACACAAATCAAACAAAACCTCAAACACTATAGTGTGCAGTAAATTTGGCCTAACTTGTTCCCTAATTAGCTCACACACAGCTCAGTAGATCATCTAGAAAGATTTGCCCAACACTAGCACCCCTGTGAGCTTGCCATTGCCATTAATGGTGAACATGAAAGCACACCCATGTCACCCCATTGTGGACAGCAAGCTAGGAGCAGCAGAAAGCCTAGCCAGCATGTCTGGGAGGCAGCCCACCGTCCATCGCCACTCACTGTCCCAGCCGCGAGCGTTGCCAAGCCATGGACCACGCGCACAAGCCGCCAGACCATGCCGAGCGTGCGCCAGCGCCACCTCGACCATCACCCATGCATCCCGCCCTCACCGCGTGCACACACGATCACCGACCCAGAGACCGCCAGACATCCCTGCTTGCCGCCGTCGAAGACGCCGCCTCTGCCGTGCAGAGCATCGCCCGTTCCAGACCAAACCACACCGCCCCATGCCTCGCGACCATGTCGTTGAGCATCGCCGAGAGACACCACACTGTCCCCTACCCTTGCCCATGCCAATAGCCGCCTGTAACATCGCCCCCGACGAGCTCACCATGCGCCCCGACGATCCCCTCGCTCGACTGTAAATAGAGGCCACCCCCGCACGAATTCATCACACCATCTCACTCCCCTCTCCTCACTGACCGTGCCACACCATTCCCAGAGCAAGGCGAGCACCACCTCGCCGGAATTTCACTGGAGCCTGCCGCTGCCGGAGAAGAAAGGAGCCAGCGATTGGAGCCACCCCAGGAGTTGCCGCGACCACCCCTGAGTTTGCCGTCGTCGACTTCGTCGTTCGCCCGCCTCGCCGACCCTCGCCAGTACCCCGGTGAGCCCCCAGCACCCCTCACTGGCCGCGCTAGGTTTCGTTCTCGCCGGAGCTGTCTCGCGTCGACGATGACCCATAGTCGTTGGATTAGAACTAGATCGAACGATCCACGTCGCCCCATACCGCTTCGCCCAGCCCCGTGTCACTGACGCGTGGGGACACCCACTTACGCAGCCCGCGGGAGCACTGCGCTTAGCAGGCCGGCCCGTTAGAATTTCCCACGCAGCCCAGCAATTCAAATTAAATCTTTTTCTATTTCATTTCAAACACACTTCTGTACCCAACTTCAAAAATCAACCCAGATAGATTCAGTGCACCAATTTGAATGAAACCAATTTTGTTGGAAAGGTCTGTGAATGCTTAATCCAAGCCTGTTGGATTCAAGCCATTTGGATCTGTAGATCACCCTTGGTAAAAATGACAAGGCAGAAGCTTTTCTGCATTCAAACATTTTTCAAATTTAAACCATAAAAGCTTTTGAGTTGATTCCAATTCTCAAAAATCACATTTAACCATACCTTTCAGAATCTATAAAAATATATAGGTTTACTTGCAGAAATAATGTTCAAATAATAAAAGAATGCTACATAAGTATCTCTAGCCACTTTAATTAATGAAAATAAAAGGGTAAAACCTTATTAAATTGTGACACCACTTTAAATCACATTCCCATGGACTAAAATATGAGGTGATGACATGTGTCAACATGATCCCATGTTTAGTTTGGAGAATATTAAATCTTAAGTAATTTTTCAATGAGTAGAAATTACTTTTCTAAAAATAAAAAGACTTAAACCAAGCCTTAACCTTGTAGTGTAGAGATGATGCTAGATCATCTATAAGACCCTTGTGTGTGATGATTGCAAGTAGTTAAGTATTGTTTGGTGATTGTGTACCTCGTATTTATTCATAGACGTTAGTACCGACCAAGGATACGAGGAGGAAGGAGGATACTACGAAGAGGAAACCGAGGAGAACTTCAACCACTGCTCTGCACAAGGCAAGCTAACACTTGCATTTTAGCAGCCTTATACTGATATTGATGCAAGCTAAAACTTGCAAGACACCCTACCTATGCAAGCTACCCCTTGCAAGATTACCCATTCGATCAACCAATCCAAGTTTTACTTGCTAACTTCTTACTTTATTTCTTTATCAAAGCTTACTTAGAGTTTACTTAAGTGACTGGTAGATTGTGGAAAGTGCTGAAGGTTGCATAAAGAGCATAAAATTTGGCCTAGGACAGAAACCTTGATATCAGTCTAAGATATAAGGTTGGACTTAGTAAAACTCCATTAGTTACCACCCCTCATTAGTACTACCCCCCACCTGTAGATGCTAGTGCTAAGCATAAAACTTGATTAACTTTAGATGGGAATTCTTGGTGGAAAAATGGTTATGAAAACCTTGGAATGATGGATCATTCTATTGAAATGTTTTGGACATGTGTTTCCAAACACTTGATGATTTTTAGTAATGAAAAGGTTGAGGCATGAGCCTTAGCTCTTTATAAAAAAATGATGGTTGTCTGGATGCGATACCATTCCAATTTTATCGTACAACCACAATACCCGAATATTGGGTAGGGTTTGACTGGAAACTTATATTCCTTAGTATTAGTTCCCTCACGGCCAAGGTCTGAGCTGAGGCTACCTTGTGAAGATTGTCCACCTGTGCAGTACCCAAGATAACAGTGAGTCATGGTTGGGAGGCCAAACTCACAGGAGAGGTGCTTATACTAGGGCGTGTAAATGAAAGGTTAGGATTGACTATTCGCATACTGAGTATGGTGAATTCAGGATTTGTTCCTGACGGATGTATCGAATGTTGTGGTGAAAGTGTACAATCTCTGCAGAGTGTCAAACTATTCGAATAGCCACGTCCGCGGTTATGGACAGTTGGAGTGGCCATACTGTTCCCCCGCCAGACTTTTCAAAATGACTTGTGAAATGAATTGAGACTTTGACTTGACCACAACAGAGTTGTGACCTGAGTTACAAGATCCCACTTAGGAGTTATAAAATTGTGACTAGCTTTAGAACTTAGTAGAGATAAATCTGGCTTTTGCAAAACAACCCTAGAGCCTAGTGTCCTATTATCCAAAAACCCCTTACCTATTAGTATTAGTTTGCGAGTACTTAAAGAGTACTCATGGCTTTGTCCCTGGCTATTCCCATGGCCAGACTATGAAGAGGAGTACCTAGAAGATGGACCCCAGGAAGGTTACGACAACTAGGATCATCTCCCATCACAAGATTGCCTCGTGACCTCAAGATGGAGCTTCGCCTACGCTACCGTTATTATTACGTATTCCGCTGCTTGAAGTTGTATTAAGAATTGGATCATGAGATCCCTATTTGTGTAAGAACTTATGTATCATTGTAATGGATGAAGTACTATGGTATCCAATTCTGTTATGTCTCGCAAAAATGATCCTGGGATTGCGATGTATGGCATAACAGGCATCTAGGATTGAAAAATCCGGATGTTGACAAGTTGGTATCAGAGCCATCCTGACCATAGGAGACCCTAGTTAGGTTGGACGTTGAACCAAAAACTTAGTTTCAAAACCAAAGAAAACAAATATTTACAAAAACCTATTCTCTTTCTTATCTCTTTAATTATTTCATAAAAACTTCATGTTCCTCAAAAAAACTCTTGCAAAAGACATAAAATTTTGACACACTTGATCACTCTGCTAATCTACTCATCCTCTATTTTTATAGATGGACGTGAAGTACAGCAAGTTTTATCAGTTGGGGAATGGAGGAGACCTTATCTTTGAGAGGGATCTGGATCAGCTTTCGAACTTCGAGCGTCCACACCACGAAGTTCTTCGGAGCTCAGCTCAATGATCAAGGAGGAGAAGATCTGCAGTGGCTAATTGTTGCAAGTCTCCGAGGAAAGATTGAACCTCCCACTGCGGAAGGAATTCAGTTTACCTTAAGAGAGAACAACCGGCTCGATGGACTTGCCAGAGCAATGCAAGAATCTCTCTCCCGTCTGTGTGGGCAGAGCATCAATCAGATCAAGGGTACTCACTTTGAGTTTTTCCCAAGACGTGATGCAAATGGACAACCCCTGGAAGCCCCATACCACCCCGAGCTGAAGACTCAATTGGACCACCTTAGCTTCATGATGTATGATCGTCAGCAGGAGTTGGACAACTGCCGTGACTATTGCAACCACAAGTCTGCCATCATCAAGACGAAGGATCAGACCATAGCCATGCTAGCAAAGGACCGCAAGTCTCGTCGCTGTCAACTCGACAAGATGGAGCGCATTATTGCCCGTCTTCGCCACCGCATCTCATCTCTGGAAGAGACCATCCACGAGAGAGACATGAAGTTGGAGGAAAGGGAGAATGCCGGAGAGGATCTTTGTGGAGACCCTTACTCTTACCTCAGCGATGACGATGATTTTTTGGAGGATCAGGCCATGGACTTCTTCACCGATGAGGATGATTTTGCCTTCATCGATGATAAGGAAGATGATGAAGCCACAGACTCCGAGGAGTAGTATCACTGAGCACTAGCGTAGTGAATAGTAGTCGGTCCCACTGTATCGTAGTTTCCAGAATGGTTCTTAAAACCATCTGTTTTCCCTTGCTGCGGTGTGCATTGTATCGAGTGATTGAATGAATGAAAAAGCAAGTTGCTAGAAAAATCTGAGTCAAAACTTTAAAAACTTTTCAAAGACCCCAAACCTTAGAAAATTCTCTCTTTTCTCACGATTTATCTAAATCTTCAGATGCCACGTGGAGGAAGTGGTTCAGCCCCGGATCCGATGTTGCAGATTCTGCAAATGTTCACCTCTGACCGCGAAGCTGAAAGAGCGGAACGTCAAGCCAACCTAGCCACTCTGCAACAGATAGTCCAGTTAGCCCACAACAACCAAGGCCACGGAAATCAGGACCACCACGGATCTAAGCTCAAGAATTTCCAGAATACCAACCCACCCGTTTTCACCAAGTCAGAAGAACCCCTAGATGCCGATGATTGGCTGCAAACCATGGAAAACAACCTAGAAGTCACAGGAGTGGAAGCCAACGAGAAAGTCCTGTTCGCCACCCATTATTTAGCCGAAGATGCCAGGGCATGGTGGAACAGTGTTCGTGCCATGAGTGGAGCCCAGATGATGACCTGGGAGGAATTCAAGGTCAAGTTTAGCAGAACCCATGTGCCACCCGGTTTGATCAAGAGAATGAGAGACGAGTTCAGAGAGTTGAAGCAAGGAAGGATGACTGTAGTGGAATACCGTGACAAATTTTTGTCATTAGCTAGGTATGCCCCGGACGAGATAGACACCAAAGACAAGAAGAAAGAAAGATTCTTGAATGGTCTGCATGACGAGATGCAGACGGTGTTAGTCAATATCCCCTTTGCCGATATTGAAGCCCTTGTCGATTCAACCATCCAGATGGAAGGAAAGATCAACCAAGCCAATGAGAACCGCAAGCGTCGCATGATGCATCAACCCGGAACCCATTAGACCCCAAAGTATCGCCCCAACCCATCTCCAGGATTTGCCCCAAGAACCGATAGACCCCCTATGACCCGTCCTACCTACCCCAACCGTGGAAACCCTAGACCCGGAGGAAATCACACTAACCCCGGCAACTCTAGCAATTTCACCCGTGCCCCACCCAAGTTCAACACCAACAATGCTACCGCCAATCCCAACACTGCCCCGAGGACTGGAAGCAATGTTGTGCCTATCGCAGCCAAGGACAAGTCACAAGTGACCTGTTATGACTGTGGAATTAAAGGCCACTATTCCAACGAGTGCCCCAACAAGAAGAATGCTACAACACCCAATACCAACGTCCCAGCTCAGCAGCAGCGTCGTGTCCAGCCAGGAAGGAGATTAGCCCCAGGAAATTCACTCAACCGCAATGGCCGTCTTTTTCTCAAGCATGCTGAAGAAGCTCAGGAAGCGCCAGACGTCGTGCTGGGTATGTTTTCTGTTAATTCAGTACTTGCAAGAGTGTTGTTTGATTATGGTGCATCGCATTCATTTGTCACCGAAGAATTTGCCTGCACTAGTAAAATTCAACCAACCAAATTGAAGCATGTGATGATTGTACAAATTCCCGGATCAACCACCAAGGCTAGGCAAATTTGCAAAGCCGTCCCTATCCGAATCCATGGCATAGATTTTTATGCTAACCTAATTGTACTCGGAACTAAAGGTTTGGAAGTAGTACTAGGAAGGATTGGATGTCCAAACATAAGGGATTGATTGACTGTGCCAACAAAGCCATCACCATGACCAGTACCACCGGAATATCAGTCGAGCATATATCTGAAACCTTACCTCGCCAATTCAAGTGTAACAAGAGTATAGCCCAACCTACCATTGACCAAGTCCGGATAGTCTGTGAATACCCCGATGTATTTCTAGATGTTTTGCCCGGTATGCCCCCAGATCGGGATATCGAGTTTATCATCGAACTAATCCCAGGAACAGGACCCATAGCCCAGAGACCCTATAGTATGAACCCGTCAGAACTAGAAGAACTGAAGAAGCAACTGGATTCCATGCTGGAAATCGGATTGATTCAACCAAGTGCGTCCCCATGGAGATCACCTGTCTTGTTTGTGGACAAGAAGGATGGAGGTAACCGTCTGTGTACGGATTATCGGAAGTTGAATGATGTCACCATCAAGAACAAGTACCCCTTGCCCAAGATAGAAGATTTGTTTGATCAGTTGACCGGTGCCCAGGTGTTTTCTAAGATTGATCTTAGAACTGGCTATCATCAACTCAAAATTTGTGAAGAGGATATTCCAAAGACTGCCTTTACCACCAGATATGGATTGTACGAGTATACAGTCATGTCTTTTGGATTAACCAATGCCCCCGCTTATTTCATGAATCTCATGAATAAGATTTTTATGGACTTCCTGGATAAGTTTGTCGTTGTTTTCATCGATGACATTCTGATTTATTCCAAATCAGAAGAAGAACATGAGCTACACCTAAGGACCATTCTTGGAACCCTTAGGGAGCATCAGCTGTATGCAAAGTTTAGCAAATGTGAATTCTGGTTACAGGAGGTACGATTCCTCGGTCACATTGTATCAGCCGGAGGAATTGCCGTTGACCCTGCCAAAGTGAAAGATGTAGAAGATTGGCAAGCCCCCACCACTCAAACCCAAGTTCGTGCTTTTCTCGGATTGGCGGGATATTACCGCAAATTCGTAGAAGGATTCTCGAGTATCGCCCGACCCATGACCCAATTGCTGAAGAAGGACAAGAAGTTTGAGTGGACAGACAAGTGTGAAGCGAGTTTTCAAGAACTCAAGAGGAGATTGATATCAGCCCCAATCTTAATCATGCCGGATATCATGAAGCCCTTCGATGTGTATTGTGACGCATCCAAGATTGGTCTCGTATGTGTGCTAATGCAAGAAGGCAAAGTTATCTCTTATCTATCTCGACAATTGAAGCAACACGAGCAAAACTATCCAACCCATGACCTTGAACTCGCAGCCGTAGTTCTAGCCCTAAAGACATGGAGACATTACCTTATGGGAAACCGTTGTGAGATTTATTCGGATCACAAGAGCCTAAAGTATATATTCACTCAGAAGGAGCTGAATATGAGGCAGAGAAGATGGATTGAGCTAATCAAGGATTACGACCTGGACATTCACTATCACCCTGGTAAAGCCAATGTGGTAGCCGATGCCCTTAGCAGATTGCCGTGCCGCTTGAACTCCATGATTTTGAAGGAGCAACCAAGTCTGCACAAGGAGATGGAAGATTTTCGAATAGAATTAGTAGGTGAAGGATTTTTGGCTAGCATAGAACTTCAGCCCACTTTGATCAGTCAGATTAAAGAAGCGCAGAAGGGAAATGCTAGTATCGACGGAATCAAGCGTCGTGTGCAGACAGGCAAAGTACCCGGATTCACCGAGGACGAAGAAGGAGTTCTGTGGTACAAAGGACGCCTTTGTGTACCATCAGATTCGGAGTTGAAAGAAGTTATCTTGAAGGAGGCTCATGATACTCTTTATTCTATCCATCCCGGAGGAACGAAGATGTATCAAGATTTGAAAGAGCAATTTTGGTGGCATAAGATGAAGAGAGAAATCGGAAGCTATATCGCCAAGTGTGATATATGTCAGCGAGTCAAGGCAGGACATCAAAGACCCGCTGGATTGTTGCAACCTTTGCAAATTCTGGAATGGAAATGGGATTCTGTAGGAATGGACTTTATCACTGGACTACCTACTTCTAGTAGGGGAAATGACTCTATCTGGGTCATAGTGGACAGATTGTCCAAAGTCGCCCATTTCTTGCCTGTCAAAACCACCTATCAGAGTTCGAAGCTAGCCGAGTTGTACATCGCTAGAATCGTTAGTTTGCACAGAGTCCCCAAGAACATCGTATCGGATCGGATCGAGGAACTCAGTTTAACTCAAGATTCTGGAAGAAAGTCCAAGAAGGTTTAGGAACCCGCCTAGATTTCAGTACCGCGTATCACCCTCAGACCGATGGACAAACGGAGCGAGTAAATCAAATACTCAAAGATATGCTGAGAGCATGTGTGTTAGAATATGGATCCAAATGGGAAGACTGTCTGCCGTTTGCAGAATTTTCTTACAACAATAGTTACCAAGCCAGTTTGCAAATGGCCCCATTTGAATTCATGTACGGAAGAAAGTGTCGCACCCCTTTGAACTGGTCGGAAGTAGGAGAGAGTCAGATTTTCGGACCCGACATCCTACGAGAAGCAGAAGAGAAGGTTCACAAGATTCATGAGCACCTCAAGACCGCCCAATCCCGACATAAGAGTTATGCCGACAAGAGACGTCGAGACCTCGCCTTCAATATAGGAGATTTTGTTTATCTGAAAGTGTTGCCATTGAAGGGAATGCAGCGTTTCCAACTCAAAGGAAAGTTAGCCCCTAGATATATCGGATCTTTCAAAATTTTGAACCGTCGAGGAGAAGTATCGTATCAACTGGAATTACCTGAAGAGATGTCAGCTGTGCACAATGTGTTCCATATCTCGTTACTTCGCAAGTGTCTCGAAGTCCCCGAGAAGACCGAAGTGTTCAAGAATATCGATCACCGGACCATAGAGATCAACGATGACCTGACCTATCCCGAAGTACCCATCCGTATATTGGAAGAAGCCTTTCGAACTACCCGAACCCGAAGCATCAAGTTTCTGAAGATTCAGTGGAGCAACCACACGGAAGAGGAAGCTACCTGGGAGCGCGAAGATCACATCAGAACGGAGTTTCCCGATCTCTTCAAATCCTAGGTAATCTTTTCATCCTTTTTCAAATCTCGGGACGAGATTTTGTTTAAGGGGGGAAGGTTTGTAACATCCCAAAAATACCAAACTTAGATCATCAAAACACTAATCATCAAGATTAGGGTTAACAAAAACTTTTCTAACTAAACCCATGAATGCATGCATATGTCTATGCATAGTTTTTGAATTTCTTTAAAACCACTTTTCTTAGGTGAAATAAAAATCATCTAAAACATTTCCCACACTTTTCCTAAGGACAAGTAAATCAAAACAAATATATTAAGTGAATGGTCATTTTGACCAATTTAACTCTCATGCCTACTTTGGCTGCCTCAAACTTTCAGAACCTAACAGAAACTTTTACGGATCTTTGCACCCCTTGAATGTAATCATGATAGAGTATCAAGGCCCACTTTGTGATCATCTAGAAACTTTCAAATGCATAGTTTAAATGACATTTCAAAATTGAATCTTCTTCATATGGGAAGATCCCACTTTTCTAAAACCCACTCAAACAAGCTCAACTTTCAAAACCCAAGCATCTGCAGACTCACCAGGACCAATCTAGCAAACCCACCAAAATTCATTTCAAAATTCAAAACTTGATTTCATGCGGCCATTTCATCAAACAGGTTGTAGACACAAATCAAACAAAACCTCAAACACTATAGTGTGCAGTAAATTTGGCCTAACTTGTTCCCTAGTTAGCTCACACACAGCTCAGTAGATCATCTAGAAAGATTTGCCCAACACTAGCACCCCTGTGAGCTTGCCATTGCCATTAATGGTGAACAGCCGAGCACACCCATGTCACCCCATTGTGGACAGCAAGCTAGGAGCAGCAGCAAGCCTAGCCAAGATGTCCGGGAGGCACCCACCGCCCACCGCCCACTCCCAGCCGCAGCGTTGCCAAGCCATGGACCACGCGACAAGCCGCGCTAGACCATGCCGAGCGCAGCGAGCGCCACCTCGACCATCACCCACGCATCGCCGCCTCACCACGTGCACACACAATCACCACCGACCCAGAGACCGCCAGACATCCCCGTTTGCCGCCCGTACATACAGCCACCGCCGCCGAAGACGCCGCCCGCCACAGCCAGAGCATCGCCTGCCTGCACCAAACCACACCGCCCCATGCCTCGCGACCATGTCGTTGAGCATCGTCGGGAGACACCGCACCGCCCCTACCCTTGCCTATGCCAATAGCCGCCTGTAACGTCGCCCCCGACGAGCTCACCGTGCGCCCCGACGGTCCCCTCGCTCGACTATAAATAGAGGCCACCCCCGCACGAATTCATCACACCATCTCACTCCCCTCTCCTCACTGACCGTGCCACACCATTCCCAGAGCAAGGCGAGCACCACCTCGCTAGAATTTCACTGGAGCCTGCCGCTGCCGGAGAAGAAAGGAGCCAGCGATTGGAGCCACCCTAGGAGTTGCCACGAGCACCCCTGAGTTCGCCGTCGATTCGCTGCTCGCCTCGCCGCCACGACCTCGCCAGTCCCGGTGAGCCCCCAGCACCCTCACTGTCCGCGCTAGGTTTCGCTTCGGAGCTGTCTCGCGTCGACGATGACCCATAGCCGTTGGATTAGAACTAGATCGAACGATCCACGTCGCCCCATACCGCTTCGCCCAGCCCCGTGTCACTGACGCGTGGGGACACCCACTTACGCAGCCCGCGGGAGCACTGCGCTTAGCAGGCCGGCCCGTTAGAATTTCCCGCGCAGCCCAGCAATTCAAATTAAATCTTTTTCTATTTCATTTCAAACACACTTCTGTACCCAACTTCAAAAATCAACCCAGATCGATTCAGTGCACCAATTTGAATGAAACCAATTTTGTTGGAAAGGTCTGTGAATGCTTAATCCAAGACCGTTGGATTCAAGTCATTTGGATCTGTAGATCACCCTTGGTAAAAATGACAAGGCAGAAGCTTTTCTGCATTCAAACATTTTTCAAATTGAAACCATAAAAGCTTTTGAGTTGATTCCAACTCTCAAAAATCACATTTAACCATACCTTTCAGAATCTATAAAAATATATAGGTTTACTTGCAGAAATAATGTTCAAGTAATAAAAGAATGCTACATAAGCATCTCTAGCCACTTTAATTAATTAAAATAAAAGGGTAAAACCTTATTAAATTGTGACACCACTTTAAATCACATTCCCATGGACTACAATATGAGGTGATGACATGTGTCAACATGATCCCATGTTTAGTTTGGAGAATATTAAATCTTAAGTAATTTTTCAATGAGTAGAAATTACTTTTCTAAAAATAAAAAGACTTAAACCAAGCCTTAACCTTGTAGTGTAGAGATGATGCTAGCTCATCGATAAGACCCTTGTGTGTGATGATTGCAAGTAGTTAAGTATTGTTTGGTGATTGTGTACCTCGTATTTATTCATAGACGTTAGTACCGACCAAGGATACGAGGAGGAAGGAGGATACTACGAAGAGGAAACCGAGGAGAACTTCAACCACGGCTCTGCACAAGGCAAGCTAACACTTGCATTTTAGCAGCCTTATACTGATATTGATGCAATCTAAAACTTGCAAGACACCCTACCTATGCAAGCTACCCCTTGCAAGATTACCCATTAGATCAACCAATCCTAGTTTTACTTGCTAACTTCTTACTTTATTTCTTTATCAAAGCTTACTTAGAGTTTACTTAAGTGACTGGTAGATTGTGGAAAGTGCTGAAGGTTGCATAAAGAGCATAAAATTTGGCCTAGGACAGAAACCTTGATATCATTCTAAGATATAAGGTTGGACTTAGTAAAACTCCATTAGTTACCACCCCTCATTAGTACTACCCCCCCCACCTGTATATGCTAGTGCTAAGCATAAAACTTGATCAACTTTAGATGGGAATTCTTGGTGGAAAAATGGTTATGAAAACCTTGGAATGATGGATCATTCTATTGAAATGTTTTGGACATGTGTTTCCAAACACTTGATGATTTTTGGTAATGAAAAGGTTGAGGCATGAGCCTTAGCTCTTTATAAAAAAAATGATGGTTGTCTGGATGCGATACCATTCCAATTTTATCGTACAACCACAATACCCGAATATTGGGTAGGGCTTGACTGGAAACTTATATTCCTTAGTATTAGTTCCCTCACGGCCAAGGTCTGAGCTGAGGCTACCTTGTGAAGATTGTCCACCTGTGCAGTACCCAAGATGACAGTGAGTCATGGTTGGGAGGCCAAACTCACAGGAGAGGTGCTTATACTAGGGCGTGTAAATGAAAGGTTAGGATTGATTATCCGCATACTGAGTATGGTGAATTCAGGATTTGTTCCTGACGGATGTATCGAATGTTGTGGTGAAAGTGTACAATCTCTGCAGAGTGTCAAACTATTCGAATAGCCGCGTCCGCGGTTATGGACAGTTGGAGTGGCCATACTGTTCCCCCGTCAGACTTTTCAAAATGACTTGTGAAATGAATTGAGACTTTGACTTGACCACAACAGAGTTGTGACCTGAGTTACAAGATCCCACTTAGGAGTTATAAAATTGTGACTAGCTTTAGAACTTAGTAGAGATAAATCTGGCTTTTACAAAACAACCCTAGAGCCTAGTGTCCTATTATCCAAAAACCCCTTACCTATTAGTATTAGTTTGCGAGTACTTAAAGAGTACTCATGGCTTTGTCCCTGGCTATTCCCATGGCCAGACTATGAAGAGGAGTACCTGGAAGATGGACCCCAGGAAGGTTACGACAACTAGGATCATCTCCCATCGTCAGCATTGCCTGTGACCCCGAAGATGGAGCTTCGCCTATGCTACCATTATTATTACGTATTCCGCTGCTTGAAGTTGTATTAAGAACTGGATCATGAGATCCCTATTTGTGTAAGAACTTATGTATCATTGTAATGGATGAAGTACTATGGTATCCAATTCTGTTATGTCTCGCAAAAATGGTAATCCTGGGATTGCGATGTATGGCATAACAGGCATCTAGGATTGAAAAATCCGGGTGTTGACAGAGATGGAGAGGAATAGGTTTACTGACTCAACTTAGAAGTATAAGAAATGCCCTTCATAGAGGGAAGCAGGGATTTCAAGTTCATAAAGAGCTTTCAAAAGATTATGGTACTTACTAACTTTGAGCTCTCATTGCCCCTATCATAAGCATCTTGAGGTGATTAAGGTTAAAGTGAACAAAGATGGAGTATATGCTTGACGAAATATAAGTTTCCAATCTCATGTCCCTTGAGTACGAGGGCCGCTCCTCATACTACTCTACTTTAGTTACCGGTAAGTTATTTTCATTGTAAGTACATGCGTATCCTAGAGAACCGCTAACAGGGTACCCCTTGCATATGATACAGGATCTATCCCATAATCAAAATGATAAGGCAAGCAGACAGTGAGCATCTCAGCGATCTTTTTATTTGCTATTTGCATAGGTTTTTATTGAGGATGCTTCACATATTTCTCACTATGGTTATGCTACAAGTTTCCACCATGATTAGGCATGGCTTAGGCTAGCGGCCCAGGCGTTTCTCTAACACACATACATAACTTCATGGACTTACAAGATCCCCTTTTATTTCACACCAACGACATCCGCAAACAAAATAGCATGATATCAACTGTGTACAATGTACAGGTGCAATGTTGAAAGCGTTCCCCGTGACAGCACGGTTCTGCTAATTCCAACGTATAGGTGCAAGCATATACAACTTCGATGACACAATGTTTCAAGTTTATTAGGGGCAAGAAAATAAGATGTGCCATGAATTTCGTGAGAGCTTTACTAACTAGTTTTCTCATAACAAAATAATTTTTAATTTGAAAGATAGATGAAGCTTGAGAATTTACTTGGAATAGCAATAATGCTAATAGGTAGATATGGTGGACACAAATGTCATAGGTTTTGGTTTAAAAGGGATTGGATGTATGAGAAGTATGCCTTCTTAAAACAGGTTTTTGGCTAGCAAGGCTGGGTAGCAAGCATAAGAGTTGAAGTAAACAAACAAACCTACAAGTGATAAAGCCAAACATGCAATCTTCCTTAAAGACACAAAAGATCTTAAATAATGAATACTAAGCTTATGAGCCAATCAAGAAAGAAAATAAATGATACAAAATACCTGTAATATTTTTTCTCTTTTCCTTTCAAACCTCAAAAAGTGTTGATACTGACCAGAGCTCGGTTTTCCAAAACCAATTTAGATCTACTTGATGCTCCCAATGTGATACCAATACTGATCAACAAGATTAATCATATAATAGAGATTGCAAACTAAAATAAGAAGTGCAAAAAGTAAAAGATGAAACTTCTCATTAATATTCCATAAAGGCACTCACACCAAGGGATACATAGATAAGCAACTAAAGGAGAGATACTTCCATATGCAAACCAACCTATAAGATAACTTCTCTACCCAAGATATGAATCTACTAAAAAGGTAAAATATAAAAGATAATGATGTGATACCACGACACTCCCCCAAGCTTGGAACAAGCCAAGGGGATGCCGAACCTGATGATGAATTACTCCTTCGGTGGTGGTCCCTTGTCATCATCAGACTTCCAAGGTAAAGGCTCCCCATCCACAAAGGATGTCTTGGTTTCCACAATCCTGAAACTAGTAGTAGAGCTTATGCGATTAAATCTAGCCTCATACTCACAGTTTTGATTTTGTATGTCGTAGAGTTGTGCTTGTAATTGGTTGGTGGACTGATGGAGTGAGAGGATTTCGTCTCGGAGCTCAGAAACCTCCTCCTTATGCTTAGCGATGAGTTCTGAACTTATCTTATGGATGAAATCCACTTCGTGTTCCGCCATCTTCTTGTACCTGAAAACTTCCTACTTCAATGCTTCCATCCTGTCTTCCAGACTTCCTTCTCCTTTAGGGCCTTGAACTTCTTTCATCTGCACCTTCCCATACTTGAGAATCAACTCCCTGGGATGAATCTTCAACTCATACATGTACAGGTTGATGACATCCGCGGAGGAATCCTCCATGGGTGATCCAGAGGAAGACATTGTGGCTCCAAAACTGAGAATCTGCCTGACAGAAACATACCGAAATAAAAACACGATGAGAACACGATATACGAACATCGGGGGATCCGGGGGTTATTTATTACGAAGTTTCAATGCGTAAGGAAGGTACTGTGTGAAAACGAGGAGGAGACGCACTCTAGGGGGCTCACATCCCCTCTAGGCGCGGCCAGCTGGGGCCTGCGCCTAGGGTGGGTGTGGCCCCTTTGGCCCTCGTTTCCTCCTCTGTTTCGTCTCATATCCTTCCGTATGTAATAAAAACATCAAAAATATAAAAAGATAAGGTTTTCGCGAACCTTCTATTTTCACCACTTTTTACCTATTCAGATACGGACTCTGTAGATTCTGGTGTTTGGTTTCTAATAAATTCTTTTGGAGTCACCATTTGAATAATATCAACATTTTCATTATAAGAATCTCCAGAAATATAACGTTTGAGCCTTTGACCATTCACCACCTATGTAGTGTTGTCCTTCAAAGAAGATATTTTGATAGCCCCTGAATGATACACCTCCTCAATAACAAAAGTTCCTTCCCATTTTGAGAGTAGTTTCCCTGCAAAAAATATGAGACGAAACCTATACAAAAGAACTTTCTCACCAACATGGAACTCCCATTTGATAATTCTCCCATCATGCCATCTTTTGACTTTTTCCTTCAAGAGTCTAGCATTTTCATAAGCTTCACTTCTCCACTCATCTAAGGTACTCAAGTCAAGCAATCTTTTCTCACCAGCAAGTTTAAAATCTCTATTTAGTTCTTTCACTGCCCAATAAGCTTTGTATTCTAATTCTAAAGGCAAGTGACAAGCTTTCCCATAAACCATTTTGTAAGGAGACATCCCCATAGGATTTGTATAAGCGGTTCTATAATAATCCCATAAGGTGTCATTCAACTTTTTAGCCCAATTTTCCTAGATCTATTAACAGTCTTTTGCAAGATAGATTTAATTTCTCTATTGGAAAGTTCTACTTGCCCACTGGTTTGGGGATGATAATCTGAAGCAATTTTATGGTTAACATCATATTTAGCAAGAGTCTTCCTAAAACCACCATGAATAAAATGAGACCCTCCATCAGTCATGAGATATCTAGGCACACTAAACCTAGGAAAAATAACATCTTTAAGCATTTTTAAAGAGGTCTTACCGTCGGTGCTGTTCGTAGGTATGGCTTCTACCCACTTTGTAACATAGTCAACGGCAACAAGAATATGAGTATACCCTTTTGAAGGAGGAAAATGACCCATAAAGTCAAATCCCCAACAATCAAAAGGTTCAATAACAAGAGAATAATTCATAAGCATTTCATTGTGTCTCGAAATTTTACCAACTCTTTGACATTCGTCACATGATAAAACAAACCTCCTTGCATCCTTGAAAAGGGTAGGCCAATAAAATCCAGATTGTAAAACTTTTTGTGTAGTTCTATCCCCAGCATGATGTCCTCCATAAGCACTGCCATGACATTTTCTCAATATCTCTTGCTGTTCATATTCTGGAACACATCTTCGCACAATACCATCTACTCCTTCTTTATATAAATGTGGGTCATCCCAAAAGTAATTCCTTAGATCATAAAAGAATTTTCTTCTTTGCTGGGCTGTAAAGGTTGGAGGCAAATACTTGGAAACAATAAAGTTAGCATAATCAGCATACCAAGGACTCTCATGCGGGCTTGCCATTATTGCCGCCAATTGTTCATTTGGAAAACTATCATTAACATGCATAGGGTCAAAAGAAATATTTTCCAAATGAGATAAATTATCAGCAACAGGATTTTCAGCACCTTTTCTATCTACAATATGCAGATCAAACTCTTGTAAAAGCAACACCCATCTAATAAGCCTACGCTTAGCGGATTTCTTTGTCATAAGGTACTTAATAGCGGCATGATCAGTATGAATAGTAACCTTTGAATCAACAATATAGGGTCTAAACTTATCACATGCAAAGATTACAGCTAAGAACTCCTTTTTAGTAGTAGCATAATTCTTTTGAGCAGCATCTAAAGTCTTGCTAGCATAATGAATAACATTCAACTTCTTATCAACACGTTGCCCAAGAACAGCACCCACAGCAAAATAACTATCATCACACATAATTTCAAATGGTAAACTCTAATCAGGTGGTTGAACAATAGGAGCAGTAGTCAAGGCTTTCTTCAGAATTTCAAAAGCTTCCTTACAATCATCATCAAAAACAAAAGGTACATATTTTTGAAGAAGATTAGTAAGGGGATTTGAAATTTTGGAGAAATCTTTAATAAACCTCCTATAGAAACCAGCATGACCAAGGATACTACGAATACCTTTTATGTCCCTAGGGTAAGGCATCTTCTCAATTGCTTCAATTTTGGCTCTGTCTACTTCAATACCTCTTTCAGAAATTTTGTTTCCAAGAACAATCCCTTCATTAACCATGAAGTGGCATTTTCCCAATTAAGAACAAGGTTAGTTTGTTCACATCTCTACAAAAATTTATCAAGGTTGTGCAAACAATTACCAAAAGAAGTTCCATAGACGGAGAAATCGTCCATGAAAACCTCCACAATTTTTTCACAAAAACAATGAAAGATAGCGGACATACATCTATAAAAAGGTAGCAGGAGCGTTACATAAACCAAAAGGCATATGCCTATAAGCATAAGTTCCATAAGGACAAGTGAAGATGGTTTTCTCTTGGTCTTGTGCTCTCATAGCAATTTGAGAGAACCCGGAATAACCATCAAGAAAACAAAAGTGGGTCTTTTTAGACAACCTTTCTAGCATTTGATCAATAAAGGGTAGAGGATAATGATCTTTGTTAGTAACTTTATTAACCTTTTTAAAATCAATGCACATCCTATAACCAACCACTACTCACTGAGGTATAAACTCATTATTTTCATTAGGCACAACAGTGATGCCCCCTTTCTTTGGGACACAATGAACAGGGCTAACCCATTGAATATTAGCAATAGGGTAAATAATACCAGCATCAAGGAGTTTTAATACCTCATTTCTTACCACATCCTTCATCTTAGGATTTAAACAGCGTTGGTGTTCAACAACTGGTTTTGCATCAGGTTCTATATTGATAGCATGCTGACATATAGTAGGAGAAATCCCTTTTAAATCATCAATAGTATACTGAAAGAACATGTGGGCCCCCGTGTGTGGTTTTGGTAATTAATGATAATCTTTATGGACTAATGTGTGTATTAAGTTATACTTGTAGGAATTGTCCATTAGCATCGCGTGGAGCTTGTGTCGGCTTCAAGGTCGATGAAATGAGAAGAAGATATGTTGTGCAAGCTCAAAATGCGCAATCTTTATAAGATCTCATGTTTGATGCTTGCCATCCTCGGTGATCATGGATCGATGATGAGGAATCAAGAAAGGCGTTCCATCTTGAGAAGGTAAAGATCATCTACATCGAGCTCAAGTGGAATGCTCAAGGCAAAGGTATAATCTTGATAGGTTTTCCCTTTTTCCGGTCTTATATTGTTAGTGGAAGACCGGGTTTAGGATAGATAACCGTACTATCAAGAGGGGCTCTTGAATGAGTAACTCGATCACATCGTTCGGAGAGAGCTCAAACCTTTGCATACTTGCATCATCGTATTTGTTTGTTATTTGGTCTTATCCATGTGAGGATATAGAGCTTTCGGTAATATCCATAACAAGCTCTTGTTCATCAAAATCGGATCCCTCTTTTATATCTTATTGCGATTTTGATCTATGCGGTTTTTCGGTTTCTCACCAAGTGAGGTATCTCACATTATTATACTTGATACATTCTCACTTGGTGATAACCAATATTTTCACCTTTTATAGGGAAGCTCATGTCGTCCTCTTTCCAACGCAATTGGAATCGGGTCGATCGGAGTTACCAATCAAAAGTTATAGCCGTTTGAATATCCGCTGGTCTCCTAGGTACCAAAATGCGGTAGTACCGCATTTTAGTACCTAGCAAGGCAGAAGGTTTTGGAAAGTTGCCAAAATCCTTTGCCGACTGGTACCAAAAAGCGTAGTACCGCATTTTAGTACCTAAGCGCAGAAGGTTTTTTACTTTGTCATTTGGATCTATCCTCCCTTGATGGACTATGATGTTTCTTTGCATGATCTTATAGAGGTTGTTGTCCTCTTCGAAACGAGCCCAAGATCATCGAAATCGGAGTCCGGATGCAAAAGTTATGGCTGTTTTCGTTACATGATGACGGTAGTACCGGACCAGGATCCGGTAGTACCGCATTTTGGTACCGGGGAGCACAGAGAAAAAATGCGTTTGGGGCCCCCAGGAACCCCAGGAAATGTCTGGTAGTGCCGGGAAAGTCCGGTAGTACCGGGAAAAAGTCCGGTAGTACCGGGAATCGCGTTTTTGGGCTGCAACGGTTGAATTTTGGAGGGACCTATATAAGGGGCCTTCTTCCCCAATGGTTCCTCAACCATTCTTGCAAGTTTCCCCTCCATTGTTGACCTTCTTGAGCTTGCTTTCTCTCAATCCCTCCGATGATTCTTGCATATTCTTGAGGGATTTGAAAGAGGAGATCTAGATCTACAATCCCACCAATCAATCTCTCCTCTAAGTGAGGGGAACATATTGGGATCTAGATCTTGGAGTCTTTTGTGGATTTCCTCCATTGTTCTTCCTCTCTTATTCCCCCATAAGCTTTTGTAGCTTTGGTGGAATTTGGGAGAGAAGGATTTGAACACCTTTGTGGTGTTCTTGCCATTTGCATTTGGTGCATCGGTTTGAGTTCTCCTTGGAGGATTTGGTTTGAGTTGCTCATTGGAGCTTGTCCCTCTTGAGTTCTTGGAACCCTAGACGGTTTTGTGGCCTTGGTGGCATTTGTTGAGGCCTTTTGTGGCATTTGTTGGGAGCCTCCAATTAAGTTGTGGAGAAGTGCCCCAACCTTGTGAGAGGTTCCGGTTGCCACCGACAAGTGCACTGATAGTGGAAGCGTGGATAGATCCCGTTGGGGTGAGATTCACCGGAGATTAAGGGAGGCCTTTTGTGGCGTTGGTGGTTTGATACCACCCCCTCCAAACGAGACGTACTCCATGTTGGGAGGAACTCGGTAAAATATCGGTGTCCCCGCGTGCCTCGGTTATCTCTATATCCGAGCTCTTTACTTATGCACTTTACATTGTGATAGCCTTCGTGCTTGAAGTAATATATATCTTGCTATCACTTTGTTGCTTGTATTGCTTAGCATAAGTTGTTGGTGCACATAGGTGAACCTTAGTTGTTCTAGGTTGTGCTTAACAAAGTAAACACTAGTTTTATTCCGCCTTTGTTGAGCCACTCTAGGAAAAGTTTTAATCGCCTATTCACCCCCCCCTCCAGGCGACATCCATATCCTTTTATATACCCCATAGCTCCTCGGTGTTTCTTCAATATTTCCAATAACCTTTCCTGAAAGTTTAGAACTAATAATAACAGGTTAAATTTTCTTATCATCTAGATAAGCATATTTAAGATCATTAGGTAAAGGTTTTAATTCAAAAACAGGGTCCCCTTTTGGTGGTAGTGTGGTACCCAAATCTTCCACAGGTAAATTATGCTTAAGTAACTCAGGTTGACGAAGGAAAACCTCGTCAATTTCATTTCTTTACTTCATGAAGACCTCGCTTTCATGATCTTCCATAAACTGCTGCAAGGCATTGTTAGGAGCAAGATAAATAGCAGAAAGTTGTTCAACCCTGAAATCCTCATTAGTCAATTTGTTTTCATAAGGAGTTTTAGCAAATTTGGAAAAATTAAACTCATAAGACTCTCCATCAAACTTAGTCAAAAATTTTCCTTCCTACAATCTATTATAGCCCAACAAGTATTCAAGAAAGGTCTACCAAATATAATAGGACATGTTTTACTGGCTTCAGAACCAAGTACTAGAAAATCAATAGGATATTTAATCTTATCACAAAGAACCTCCACATCTCTTACAATGCCAATTGGACAAACTGTCTCTCTATTAGCAAGGTGAATAACCACATCAATGTCCTCGAGCTCACAAGGACCAATTTCATGCATAATTTCCCTGTAAAGCTCATAAGTAATAGCACTAGAACTAGCACCAATATCACATAAACCATAATAGCAATGATCACCAATTCTAACAGAAAGCACAGGGACACTAGCTTTTCTAGCTTTACTAGGATGAGAAACAATATTAGAAGTGTCTTCACAGAAGACAATGTGCTCATCCTCTATATTTTTAGCAACAAGATCTTTTACAATAGCTACCACAGGTTTAATGTTTATTTGCTCATCGGGTTCCACAGTTTTCTTTGCACTTTTGCTAACCACATTAGCTATGATAGAATGTTCCTTTACCTTAGCAGGAAAAGGGATTTTCTCAACATAAGGTTTAGGCAAGATAGGATCAATAGTACAAACTTCAATGCTAGCAGGAACATGGGTAACAATATCTTTATAAGGAGCATGGTACTTGTCCCACTCCTTTTTAGGAATTTCAATATAAGAGGCAAAGGCCTTAAAACATTTTGTAAGAACTTGAGAATCAAGACCATACTCATTACTAATATCACGAAAGTCATCGGTTCCCATAAAGGATTTAATGCATTCATAATCATAGTTTATACCTTACTTTCTTCCTTTGTCATTCTCCCATGCTTTAGTGTTCTCTTGAATACGGTCTAGGAGATCCCATTTAGCTTCTTCCTTCTGATCCAACACAAGAAGCATCTAGTAAATCTTTATCATGAAGAGAAATCCTAGCATAAAAGTTATTGATAATAATATTGTTAGGGAGTTCATGAATAGGACATTTAAGCATTAGTAACTTCAATCTCCCCCAAGCTTGAGCTGTACTATCTCCATCACGAGGCCAAAATTTATATATTAGATTCCTATCCTTATGAATCTCACTGGGAGGATAGAATTTAGAATAAAAGAGAGGTATAACTCCTCCCATTCCATGGATTGTCTATTCTTCAGCAGCTTATACCATTCTTCAGATCTTCCTTTCAATGATATAGAGAGTAAATTCTTCTTCACTTGTTCAGTTGTGATACCTGCACACTTAAACAACCCGCATAATTCATGGATAAAAAGCAAGTGATCACCAGGGTGGACAGTTCCATCCTCTAAATAATAATTATCCATAAAACGATCAACAATACTTGTAGGTATCTTAAAAGGATCTATCTCAACAGGCGATAGTTCATCTACTACCCTAACAGTGGTAGTAGTTTTCCCAAACATAAAACCAAGTGGGTTATCCATATTGGAAACAAAGTAACAAACAGAAATAAAAGAATACTCACAGTAGAAGTTTCCTTTACCAGTTCCACTCTTTAATAGCGCTTCACTCCCCGGCAACGGCGCCAGAAAATAGTCTTAATGACCCACAAGTATAGGAGGTGTATCGTAGTACTTTCGATAAATAGGAGTGTCGATCCCAACAAGAAGCAGAAGGTGTTGACTAGTGGTATGGAGAAGGACATATCTGTAAATACTTAGCAAACGGATTTTTAGGGGTTTTCTGATAAAGCAAGGAAATAAAGTGCAAGTAAATAAAACAGCAGACAATTACAACAAGTGGCCCAATCCTTTCTTAGCAAAGGACAAGCCGGTGGAAATACTAATGAGGACCAAACGTTCTCGAGGACACATGGGAATTCTATCAAGTGCTTTCGCTTCATATAGCTGAGTAGTCTTCTTTGGTTTTATAAGTGTTGTGTGGGTGAACCTGTGCTAATGTACCGACCTTAGTTAGACTAATACATACTTGTGATTAAACCCCTTGCAAGCATCCGCAACTAAAAGTAAGGTATAAACCTAACCACAACCTTAAACTCTGAGATCCTACACTCCTTTGTGCAATGGTTTTCTAACGAGGGTTCAGGTTTCTGTCACTCCGGCAACCCCATAATTAGTAGCCAAATACACAATGCTTTTCCCTAGTCCTATAAATGGAGAAGTATCATGTAGTCGATGTTCACATGACACAACTAGAAGAATAGCACCACAACTTAAATAATAGACCATTGAATAATATCTCAACACAAATCCACTACTAACAACATGACTTCTCCCATGTCCTCAAGAACTAAACAAACTACTCACGAGACATCATATGGATCAAGATCAAAGATCATATAATGATGAATAACAATCTGAACATAAACAATAATTCAATGGTTCCACTCACAAGCATCAACTACAATAGTAATCAATGCCGGCAAAGTTTCCCCTAAGAACTATGCAAGATTCAACACAATTGTTACAGCGGGATGGAGTGGTGATGTGCTGGTGGAGATGATGATGATCCCGATGAATTCTAGCTTGATGATGGTGTTGATGGCGACGATCTCCCCTCTCCGGGAAGGAATTTCCTCGGCAGAAATCTGTCTGCCGGAGAGCTCTTTCTCTCTCGGTGTTTTCTGCCCCGCAGAGGCGGCGGAATCTTTCTATGGTCGTCCCCTGTGTTTTAGGGTTTCGAGGAGAAGATATAGGCGAGAGGGCGGAGCCAGAGGTGGGCCAGGTGGGCCACACCCCCTGTAGGAGCGACCTAGGATGGCCCGCGTCTGGGGGGTGTGGGCCCCATGTGGCCCAACTCCGCCTCCCCTTCTGGCATTCTTCGTCTTCTGGGAAAATAGGATTTTCCATAGTTTTTCTGGTATTTTTCTGATCTTCGCGAAATCGCATCAAAACACCTCTTTTTCCATCAGAATCCTGACTCAGGCAGTTCATCCTCCAAGAATCATCCAACATGCAAAAATAGATGAAAATACATAAGTAACACTTCTTAATATGAAATATATCAATGGATAGAAGCAAATTATGATATAGAATGGTGATGCAAATTGGACGTATCAGGGAGCTCGAGGACCGGTCAAAGCAGCCCCTCCCCAGACACATAAGAGACAAGGGAGGCGTTCTGGTGGAGGCCGTCGAGGCTCACGGCTATGGGAAGGACAAGGAGGACCTACCGCGATCTATGGCGAGGGAGGAGACGGGAGAAGGGTGGAGGCGCTCAGGTGAGCTCCGGGAAGCAGGCGCTGGCGGCGGCCTGCGTTGCTAGGCGACAATGACGTACTGGCGGAGGAGAGGCGATAGGGAGGCGTGCGAAGGTGCTCACGGAAGGATAAAGAGCTCAAGGGCGAGGGGAGGCGGAGCTAGAGGCCATGGTGACAGCGGCGCCGCGCTCGGGGCAGAGGGAGGGAGACGGGGTAGGATATGGGGTTGGTAGCAATGGGGTTTGTGATGCCTGCATACATGGTGTGCGGCCAGGGTGTGGATGCGTGTGTGCGGTTCGCGTGGGGCATGTCGGGTGTGTGTGTGGCCGTTGTGTGCATTGAGTGTATGTGAGTTGGAGAGTATCCTGGAGGGTGGGATGTTTGGTTAGGGTTGTGTGCTTGTGTGACCAGGGTGTGTGCCGGTGGCGTGAGTGAGTGTGTGTGTGTTTTTGACGGCAGCGGGGGTGGTGTTGTGTGTGTTTAGGGCATGTCGGGTCTAGGGTTAGGGTTAGACTAGGATTTGGGATGGTAGGTGGCCTCCGGTTGGGCCACTTGGGCCTGGCCGGTTGTCTGCCTCCCGAAAACATTTTTATTTTTAACATATTTTTGCAAATAGTTTTTAGGCAATAAAATATCTAGAAAGACATAGGGTTTAGATTTGAAACAAGAGAAGGGAATAATGTAGAGAATAAAATAGGATTTAAAAAAATATTTAGAGAAAAAATATGCATGATGTCAGAATGATGCATATAATAAAAACAAACAGACAATTTCTACTATGGAATATTTTCCGGCCATCACACCCAATGTTGAGATGTTGGCTTAGTGAGTAAAAATATAAATATTGAGTATATGTAACGTAGTACAATTTTTGGTTTAAACTACCAATGCAATATAATTATTCCTGCTGTGTGTAATACGTAGTTCCTCGTTAGCATGTTAAAAAGCAAAATGTATTCCTATTATGTATAATATATATTTCTTCCTTTTTGTGCGAAGAATATGATATATTCTTGCAAATCAAACAACCATCTTCTCACAGCACTAAATTATATCCTTCTGTCGTCAATCACTAGAGATGGCATGATATAGATTTTTGATGTTTATACCTGAAGCCTTGTACATGTTTACTGCATATTAGACTTACACACGAATGAAAGAAATAAAAAGATTATGTCTCATACCTACAAAATGATTGCCAAATAATGGGGTCGACTAGACTATTCTTAATGAATTTGTTATCTCGCCATATAAAATATTCCAAATAACTCATCTACTCGTCTTCATATAGAATTAGCCAAATGTTTCTTTTTTACACCACTGCCCGGGTGTGGCGCCTTCTTGTAGTACTACATCCATCCATGATAGTGTTAGTAGTAGTAATATTTTAGGGATCGAAAGCTGGAACTTCAGTGTTGGGACCCCGAGCAGCTTTGTAGAGGAGCCTCGGAAAGATCTTCCTGTACTTGTCCTCCTCCCTCTTCTCCAGCAGGTAGGAGATTATGCCTTCAACCTCCGATTTAACATGCGTGTAAAGATGTGCCGCGGCCTGCCGATCGGTGAGGACGTCTTGTCTTCCTTTCGTCGGGATTGGTTTCCCAAAACGGTAGTAGAACCGGCCCGGGATTTTCAGAAGTACGCCCGGAAAGATCACCTCGTGATTAGCATCCCTAACAGTCGGAAATCATGCATACATATTGGTTGATTTTGAGAAAATGCCCTGGCTATAGACAGAAGGAGCCTGAAAAAAGAGAAATATCAAGAGATACCTTAGCTTGAGGTGGTTACTGTACGCGCGCATGATTTCCTTGCCAAAGGGTGCGCTCCTGATGTCGTCGAATGTACAAAGCAGCTAGTAGGACAATATAAGGGCGTCTATTATTAGCTGATTGAGTGAGTATATACTGATTGATGATTATAAAGCACCATGCTAGGCTACTGTTAAGAGATCAAAGGGCTTACATTTAAGAGATCGTCCTCTCCAACGACTCCGAATGGTACAATTGTGGCATTGAACTGCGCTGCCATCCTAACAAATTCAGTCTTGTCTGGCCAAAAGATCCTGTGCTCTTCACCCTACGATAATATCCACAGGTTAATTTCTGAGTATATGATACGTTTAATTAATTAATCAAATGAACAAATTGTGATGTGTACCTTGCAGTGGATTGCCTCCCTGTAACCACCCGGGTACATTAGAACGAACTCCCCTGCTGCCAGCAACTCGTATACATACTTGTAGGTCATGGGCACGCCTCCCCACAGAACGAGGAAGTCAAAGAAGTCATGGCCCTCCGACCACGTCCTCGCCTTTTTCGGGAACAGCAGAGGGTGCGCGATGCCGCGGACGACCGCCTTCTTCTCCCGCAAGAACTCTGTGGCGAGCGAGATGAGCTCGATCCCCATAAGCATATGGTTGCCCACCAGCAGTACCGGCCCGTCATCGGGCACCCCGGCGAGGCCCCGGACCACCTTGCCATCCTCCATCGTCGAGAACATCGCTGGGGACGTTCTGAACGTCAGGTCGCTGCATTTAATTTACCCATGTGTAATTAAGTAGTAGCACATTAATGTGTTCAGGATTCAGCATGTAGGAGTATTATGTAAAGCATTTTGCTCGTTGGTGATTTTGGTTACCTGCTAGCTTTGTCGACTTCCTTTAGCTCCGTCGTGGATGGCGGGATGTAGTCGAAAACCCGGTGATACCCACTCGAATGGCGGTAGAGGCCAGCACACTTGATGATGGATGAGACATGAACACCATGCTCCTGGAATTTGGATTAGTATCGTTCGTCAGCACTGTCCTTTGACTTGTACCACTTGTTTCCTTTCAGTTCATAATAAGACATTCTGGAATCTGATACAGTATGCTAAAAGTACAACTCACCAACAGTAAGCTGTGCCCATGCTTCTCAAAGAAGAAGACTTTGCATTTAAGTAATTTCTTCTGTAGCCTGTCAGCTTCAGACTTGCTTGGAAGTAACCTGTCAGCGCCGCTGAGTGCAACCAAACAAAAGAATTTCAGTCATGATCACATTCTTAGACATCCGATAAAATTATGCATTCAAACAAGAAAATTGCTAAGTCTTGCAGTCGAATTTATCATGTCAACCTAAACACAAGGTTTTTTTTTGGCTGCTCCGGCATGGCAGATTAAACACTAGAAATCTTACTTCAAAGAAAAATATTTCAGCTTCCCAGTTATAATTGTGCAACTTTGAGTTGCCACCAGGAGGAAAGACTAGTTCATCTTTTCTGGAATTGTCCTTTTGAAGTTAATAATATCTGCCCTCAGAGGACAAGGTAATTATCTGTTCTTCAAGTTTTTGAGGACATCAAGCCAAAGCTGAATTTTTCTTTCTTCATGGAGATCATTATTTTGGCATCATGGGGTATTCAATTTTCAGGAACAAAATTTTCAGAAGCCATCTGTTTGCAAGAGCTAGTCTTAGCTGAACAATTTTAATTTCTTCATTTTTCTAAAACCTTGTAATTTTCCTTGTACGTTTTGCAACATATTAGTAAAAATTGCTGTAGAAATCTGTCCTACTGTTTTACATCAAAGAAAGGTGTGACAATGTTCTGCAAGCTAATGATAGAATGGGAAGTACAGAACTGAGTTGCTTAAGGCCACAAACCTGGCTAGCAGTAGCACCTCAGATGTAACTGATTGTACACGGCAATTAGCATATGAAGCAGCCCTTTTGATCAGATTAATTTTCCATCTTAGGGTGTCTTCTGGTAGTTTGTCCAGTATGTTCTGCAATTAAACATAAACAATTTTATTTTGTAAACAAAAAAAGTGAAACATGGGGAAATATAGATTTGTAGCGAAGGAATTCATATCCGGACTATTTTCTCCCTTGACCAAATTAGACACATAAAAACAAGATGCAAAGAAGACGATGGTACACACTGAATGCTTCAGGGACGACGACATGCTATTTGTCAGTCTGCTGAGTGCTTCTAAAGGATGCTTCCCACTTTTCATTCTACTCAGTGCCATGTTCACTTCGTTGTCTGGTGTCATGATCAGGATGAACAGAAGTAGCAAGTATAAAAACTTAAAAGAACAAATGTAGACTTATAACAAACCAGTATATCCTCATATTATCAGGTAATTTTACATCAAATAATTTGTTCTATTCTCAGTTTTCTGCGCTGCAACCTGCAAGGTACTTACCGATGTTGTAGTTCAATAGAGCTGTAATTGCGATGCAGGCGCGGTCCGACAATTGACTGAAAACCGACATAAGGGTTTTTATGTCTGATCTCTCATATGATGTAGCTTTTCCGGAAAGTAAATAGGGACAAAGCGAAGGAATAAATATATATCAGAAATTTCATAAATAGGGAAGTCCACAAAACATAGCGTCAGAGTTACTGGTATACCTGGATTGACTAATACCAGTACCAAATCAATACGGGGGTGGCGGGCAGCAACTGCTAGAGCTAAGCATCCTCCAAATGAATTCCCCAATAGATAGATGGGCTTATTAGGAGAAATGGAATGTTCTGCTCTAACAACATCTTCTACCATTGTCACAAGTTCTGTAAAAGAAAAGGAGTTAAAACTATACGATTAATCTTTATAACTTCAGAACTTGCTGTTTGTCTTTCACTCTGAAAAGGTTAGCTCAAACTTTCTGTTCAGATGAAAAATGCTTCAAAGAGGAATTAATTAGAGTAATACACAAGCATCTGGTACCTTCGAATGGCGTGCGGTCGTGAAAAGGAATGTGCATGCATCTTAGTTCGAATATCCTAAAAAGGGAAAAAGCAAGTGCGTAATATTGTTCAAAGTATCTTAAGTACACATCAGGTTTGTTTGTCCGTATTAATTTGCTAGTATGAATTTTTCTAAGGAATTGTTTTTTGTATCTCACCTTCCAAGAGCCTTGTGGTGCATACAGAGCCCCATCCCCATTCCATCTACCCCTGAAAAGATTTAACCCCAACTCAGCAGCTGAAATTTGCCTAAACATAAGGGCATGAACTCACACCGGAAAGGTGCAAAGACACTGACAGCGGACAGATGAACATAAGCGACTAAATGGCATTTAGAGTCACACAATTTGTCTCGTATGTTCACAAGTCACAGAACTGGCAAATTGAAATAACTAATCACATAACTTACGAATCCGTGCACTAGATGGTTTTTGACTAAAACTGATCATAGACAGACTAATTTAAAACCGCTGCTCGCCGGCTTCCAACGGCAGGCCGGAGCTGTTTACATAATTATACCTGGCAAATACAGCATGAGTGGAGCATCCTCGACCGTCGAACCAGCGTCGACAGGGCAGAACCATCGAGGCGGCCCACTGTCATGCTCCACGAGTTCTCCTAGTGCGTGGTAGTAGTAGTCCAGGTCTTTGACTGTCCCGTATCCATCATCATACATCGCCTCAAGGCCCCTGTAGCTCGCCTGCAGTCTCCCGGCGTGTCTGAACTGGCAACTGAACGAGCCATGCGGCCATCGCTGCCCTTGTCGCCAAAGGGAGACCTGCGGCTGTACAAGAGGGAGAGAAAGAGTCGCCATTGGTGCAGGGAGCTGCAAAGCTTTTCTCAGTATCTCACTTGTGGTTTCAAGGGAGACTTAGAAGCCAGTTCAAAAAAAAAAGGAGACTTAGAAGCAGCAGTCATGCACTCGTGCATCGGGTACGTAACAGAAATAACTGAATTTGAGGAGGCACAAAGGGTGTGAGTGAGACCAGGGCATTACGGCTGCCAGCTAGGCTGGTTAACTATGTTAGAGTACGTATACGTATAGGCTAGAGATAGACTAGAACTCTACAACTTGTACTCCAAGTCTTCTCCTATCCCCGTATAACTCTATATAAACCTCCAAAGGGTTAGATCAAATCAACATCAAAATATTAGGGATTTAATATTTTCTACATGGTATCAGAGCGGTTAGCCTCACGGCACCGATCCTAGGTTCTTCCACCACTTCCGCAATACGCCGCCCCCGGGGAGATTACTCCTCGGGGGCGCGGCACCCGGTTTCGATCAAAGATCGGATCGGTTCTTTAGACTAGATTAGATCCAATTTTAATTCCCAGTTCTTAGATTAGATCCAATTTTCTCTCAATCTAGACTCAGATCCAATTAGCTAAATACATCCCTAAATCGACATAGATCCTCCGGTGCAAAAGATCTGTGTATGACGGCGTGAGCACGATCCGATCTGGTGGGCTCTACATCGACGATCTATGCCCGCACTTCTGCTCCCTCAACTCCACGATGCATGGACACGCGCCCAACTCCATGATAGTCATCTACTCTGTGCAAGCAATCAAAGCCATACAGGTGGCTTCATGAGCAACCACGATTTTGTTTTATATCACTTGCAGATCAAGATTGCCCGTGTTACAAGGGGACGCGTCTCCAAATTCATGTTCATGATCATCCAAGGATCCAAGTGCTCCACGTACGTGCCTGTCTCTCCATCTCCTACTCGGAGATCGGGCCGACACGGCACCCGCCATGATCAACCGCGCGCCCCGCACGTGCAACCAGGAAGTGAGGGCCGGCAAATACATCGCGCACGGATGACCGTGACACACGCCGCCGCCCACCGAGCTGAGCCGGAATACAACGATCCAAACATCGTACTACGCCAGGCTACAAAGCCAAGATCTTCGTCGATCACATCCACGGAGAAGCGACATCGACATCATCCACACGCCAGGCCGATGTGAACACTACTACGCCGACTTCTTCGACATCAAGGCTTCGACATTATCGCCGCTGCAAGGGACGCCTTAAAGCGACGATCATCGCCGACATGCCTACTCCTTCATCACCGACACATCATCGCCAAGGTCTACATCTATGTGGTCTTCATCAACATCTTCGTCGACACATTGCCGCCGCCGCTATACCCGTCCACATGATGGACATACACCTACGACGCCCTCTGACAGTACACGTACTGCAAGGCACGACGACGACATCGCCACGTCCACGACCCCGACGACGGTATCGACCGCGTCCACGACACTGACGACTGCATCTATAAACTGGCGTCACAATTGTGACGCCCCTACGACCGCGCATACGGTTCTGGCAAAACCGCGTGTGCTCGGTGACTTCCTCCAGTTCTGGCAAAATTTGGTGGTCTCACTTATGACCGCGTCCAAGAGACGCCCCGACGATACCTCTACAAGGTACAAAACGTCCACAACTGCAACTTCGTCAACAACAACAAAAAAATACCGCGCAATTTTTTGCGCCTTCGGCAATGACGGCCACACAACATACGGCGACTACGACATCGACCACACCCACCTCGACCACGGCTACATAACGATCGGCTACCTCGACATCGACATTAAGAACAACGTCTACAGCAACTCAAGAAATCCAGTCAACAGCGTCCGCGTCGTCACTTGCGTCTACGCCACTCCCGCTGTGACTGCGGGAGGAAAGAGAGGCACTAGAAGGGAACGCAGTCACCGCCTCTAGGTGCCATCCATGATCATGTCCACGCAGGTGATGATGACAAGGAGGTGAAGACGACGGAAGCACAAGACTTTAAATCCAGTCACAAGCGACGCAAGCACAAGACTTCAAATCCAGTCGCAAGCGTCCGCTTCACTCCCGCTCCGACTGAGGGGGATGTTAGAGTACGTTTACGTATAGGCTAGAGATAGACTAGGACTCTACAACTTGTACTCCAAGTCTTCTCCTACCCCTGTGTAACTCTATATAAATCCCCCAAAGGGTTAGATCAAATCAACACCGAAATATTAGGAATTTAATATTTTCCACAAACTAAACTAGAAGAAAATGTGAGCTTCGCCTCGCCGACTGTATTGCATTGTCACACTAGCATTATCACGCTACGTGACCATTGTGGTACACTACATACCTGACAAATCTATGTTTTCAGTGTTACTGTCCATGCCAAGACTCCATTCCTTCTCTAACGGCCAAGCCTTCTCAACATTGAGGATTTAGATGGACAACCGGAGGATAAAATACGATTCCCATCTAATTGAAGTCACATGCATAATACAGACCGGCAGATAACCTAAGAAGAGCTGCAGTTAGCCCAGCAAACAGTTTAGAGGATTTCTTCAAACGGAGCAGGCGTATGCTGTTTGGTTCTCAAGCTCAGTAGGAAAATCAAATTCATCTTAAGAAACTCTAGAGCAACACGACAGACAATGATTAACAGAAGCATACAACTGGGAAAATATGTTTACCCAAAGCGTTGCCTGGCATATTGAAACTCATAAAAACAGTGCTGAATTTAGGATAAAGGAGATATCTGAACAGAGAGTAACGCGACACAGTGACATCGAGTTACATATTTCCTGCCAAATAGGTAACATATTTCCTCTCAAATAAGCCAGAGATTTCAGCTAGTGCATGGACAGGAGAGCATAAGATTCAGCCACAAGAGCATAGGTGCTCTTTTATAAAGAAAAAACTCTAAAACACCTCTCAACTATGGATTTTTTTGTCTGTTGCTATAACCGGTACTGTGTACCCGGATCACATCAAAAGAAGTGATATTATAAGATGATATTATAATCAATATACTCATATCTTAGGTGTAATAACATCTTATATTTTGGAGCATACAAATTTACAACCCATAAAATAATTTCCATATACACTGAACGCATGCTAGAAACCATAGTGTTGGTTAGTTGTAGCCTGTCAACTTTAATTTTGCCTAAACATTTTTTTCCTGAAAAGCACATCCCTAAGTACATATCAGAAGTGTCATGAAACCATGCAGAAAATTCAAATGACTGCCAGACTTAATGAGGGATCATAGTGGACGGCCTGATTTTATTTGGTTTGATTCAAATAGGGATCCTTCCTCGCCAATCTTCTCAATATGGTACAGAGTGCCACATATTCTACACTCACTTCACGATCAGCTCATCGGTCATACCACAGATGCTAGGTCACACATACAAAAATCATATGGAAGTCTACCTCTGATGCACAACAACAATATATGCATTATCTGTTCCGATGCATACTTGAAAACCATAACTGGTACACAAACCTAGTAACTTCTAATAAAAGAACCAAAGAAAAAGATAGCATGGAGTTACCCTCTGTAATAAGGGCAAGAATCAGCTAAATAAAATAGCAGCCCAAAGATCACATCATCTTACGTTTTTGTTTTTGCATGTGCAGCCCAAAATCAGAGCAACCACTATTTCTTTTGCTCCATTTCTATCAGCTTACTGGCATTAAGAGCTTCAACATTCTCATTCTACAAAAACACGAGCGCTACTCCCTGGAAAATATAGGACCATGGTTTAATTAATGGAAATTAATGTTGTAAGATTAAAATAATTTCATCCACAACACATATGGAAGCTGTAATGATCACATAGGAAAACAATCCAAACCTGTATCTGGGAAATGCAAGGTCCTTTTAGGAGTTGGTCGAGGTTGAACAACAACTGTCTTGACAGCTGATATAACCGTTACTGTTCAAATGGCACCAGAAATTAGGCATAAATGAGGAATTAGCAATGAAAAAGAGGTAGTCATTGTAAATAATATGAAGGCCACAAAAAAGCACCATCGGATGAACTACAAAACAGCAAACTTTTCTGTATGTACCTGCAAGGGAAGTCGTGTCTGTTACCGAGGATACGCTGGAACGACTAAGTTTGCACACATCTTGATGCAAATTCTAAGGAATATAGCTGATCTCTGAGTTTTTTGTCTATCTCATAAACCAAGGGTCAGTGTAAAGGATCAATGGTGTGAAACAAAACTGTGCTTAAATCTATTTAACTGTACTCCCATATGCCCCGTTTAGAGCGCCACTCGGGTAGAGAGTCTTCAAATGTACCCAAATGTTCCAAAATAAAAGTTTGATCCTCATGTGCAGCCGCCGGCACTGTATATAGGCAATAAAATCACACATCAGTCAATTTTCTATTTGCATTATAACCGAGAAAAAATCGTCAACATTCAGTGCACAATCTACATCAGAAAGGCAAAACCAACTAAGAATTCACATCACAAACAAAAGCATGTACAAAAAAGTTAATATGAGAAGTCATCTATGTAGACATAACACAAACATCACAAACACGCGTCAACCTACAGTTCAGTCCAAGGCTCAGTACAAAATAAGTGAGAATGCAAAGAGAAACAAAAAGAGACACGAATAAATCGCACAAAACCATAAACATAGTTCCTCCACCATTCATATATGAACAAAATTATAGCTACCCTACTGTCTAACCACATTGAGCGCTGCTCTAGACAATTTATTTTCAGCAATGGTCCCACAAGACTAATTTTCATCTAGGAGTATAATGAACAACCTTCATTACTTAAGAAGAGTCACCCAAGGAAACATCAAAATAATCTCAAGGATTCATGACCGGCAAACCAAAACCCATGGACAGAGAGGTCCAACACAGATCTGTACACAAAGGACATGTAAAAACGGGATTTTCAGAGAAGCACTGCAGATCACACCTTCTAACAGAATGAATATACACAAGGTATTGATGGATTTGGCTTTGTCAAGACAAACTATTCATCATTGAATTAATAGTCTTAGTCTTCTCACTCTGAAAAATCGCCTCGGTAGCGGATATGACGCAATCGACGGCGAGCAGGCCAGGAACCTTGGCATGGGTCTCAGTCGAGGAAGTCATCGTCATCAATCGAGCCTCTTTGGTGTTCCCATGATGTAAGGCTGCCCACCGCAGCCCCTAGTCTCTCACGCAGCCGACCGCACCACCGCCTCCATAGCGGAAGCTCTGGTAGTACCCTCCCACAGGTCCCCTAGGTGTCTGACGAAGGAGGGAACAGACATGAGCCTGCTAGATTGTGGGCCAAGGAAGAATACGGTCGGCACAAGACGCCGCACGAATTTGGTGGGGGATACAACGACGATGAGGATGTTGTGATGGCTCCGTACCGAGGGTGACGGAGGACAAGAGCGTCACGCAGTTGAGCGCATCGGTGAAGATGGTGATGGAGACGCAAATCCTTTGCGGTCACACCTCTTTCTCCGCCGCGGGCACGTCCGTGGACGAGGCGGACACCATCGTCGTCATGTCCAGCGTGGCTCGTCGTGTGCCGGCTGCCACCGCCGCTCCGGTGTACCGGCGATACCTGCAGCCTTGCTGTGAACGACCCAGTCGAATGTCTAGACATCAGGTTTGTGATCCGTACTGCCGCCTCACCGGCCTCGCAACCTGCTCCACCTGCGCGCGCGCCGCCCACTGCTCCACCCGCCGCCCACTCAACCAGAAAGTGCCAAAGCGGAGGCCTCAATGAAAATGGTGCCAGGTACCTTGACCGGTGGCCTCTTGTTCGTCCTCCCAGCGCGGCCTGAAGGAGAGGAGGAGAGGCAGCGACCAACGCGGCCTATTCATCACTAAAATAGCGTCATGCCGGTTTGAGGCGATAAGGGTAAAAGGTGGGTTCGGTGGGTTACTGCGGTTGTTTCTCCCGAGCGCGTGGATTACTCGGTCGCTTTGCTATGGAGCAGAGTCGTACGTGGGACCACTTAGGCACAGCTTGCGGTAACAAAAAAACTCACTTTAATTATTCAAATAGACGAAGCTGATGGTTTTTATCCGAGACCGCTGTAGTCGGCTTGTGCACCGAGTGTCTTCATTAGGCTGGTATTCAACCAGGCTTAGGTCTAGTTTGGCAATAAAGTTTTTTCAAGACTATAGTATATCATTACTATAGTATTTTAGTGCCTAGCAAACAAATATTTTAGTTTTTCTTTTTTCTCAGTTTTAGAAAAAAGAGGGTCTGACCACTTTCTCAAATACTTTAAAAAAATCATAGTTTTAGAGAATACTTTAGTTTTAAAACCATATTATTTGTTGGATCCAAACACCTCAAAGTATTTAATACTTCGGTTTTTTCAGAAACTAAAGTATTTCCTCAATACTTTAAAAATACTTTAATAACAAACGAGGCCTTAAGCTTTAGTATTATTTGTGGAGGCACAAAGATAGCCACCTCTCCAAGCCCCTCCCAAGAGGGGCAGCTCGGGCGGAACCCTAGCGTCCGCCTCCCCCTCCGCCCCCTATTCACATACCGTTGTTGAAGGCCGTCGGTTAAAGGTCGTGCGACTGACGGTGGTTCCAGGCTCTCATCCCCTAGCGCGGCTGGTGGTAGCGGCGGCCCATACTCTTCGCATAGCGAGGTCTCTGGCCAGAGTCTCCCGATGGTCCTGAACAGCGTGGCTCTTCTGACGAAGATGGACGTCGGGGCGGTGGCCTCGAGCTTTTTCAGTGGCGACCGTTGTGGTCGTGAGGACGGCATGGCACATGGTTCGGGTGGGGGGGGGGGGGTCACTTCAGTTCATCCTCTCGTCTCCAAGTGGTGTGGGTGGTGGCGGCGGTGCCTCGTGACATCTCTGGCCTGTCGTTGGAAGCCAGTGAGCGTCGACACGAGGGATGTTGATCTGCCTAATAAAGGAGGAAATCCTAGGGTTATTCTCATGTCAATTCAGTGTTCTTCTTGATGCCTGCCCTCGTTGATCTGGCCGGTGATGAGTTTTAAAAGGCTTCATGGGAAATCTCCATTGGATGCTTCATGCATGTAGATTGCTAGATCGGATGGTATTCGGTTGTGTGCACCCCTATTTCTGGTCATGTGTCCTCAGGAAGGTGTGACGTGAAAGCTTCATTGTATGTTGTCATCATGGGACTCGTCGGTGTTTAAATTTCCATGGTAAAGATAGTGGCTGAGAATTTCATGTTGGCTGAGGTCGGAGGCCTAGTAATGGAGGACCGAGTCTTTGAGGCGATGCGGACTTTGATTGGTGTTTCTTAACTTGTTAACTTGTAGCAGTGGCATCAGCCAGGGGCGATAGCATATGAGGAGTATAGAGTCTTATCTTTCAGGGTGAAAATCCAAGGTCTGGCCTTGATTGGTTATGCCTGGCAACGGTCTTGTTGTAGGTATTTTTCGAGGGCACGGAATCTCTGTAGGGTGAAAACCTACACTATGTTTGGATGCACAAAATTAGGCCATGTAAATGGAAAACCTGGCCCGAATTCTTTTGTTTGGGTGGCTAACGAATTGGGGAATGGAAAGTGGATCCAATTCCATGCGCACCTCCCACGCGTGTTCGCTCTGAGAGCATTTTAGACCTCCCACCCTCTGAATCATCCTGGAATACACTCGCCTGTGTTGCATACCGCTTCGCATAGAAGCCCTCGCTTGCGAGCTCGTCTTCCTCGAGAGCTCTGGAACTCGTGGCAGCATCCGACAATGATAAGCCCCTCCCTTCCCTACTCTCCATCTCCCCTTTCCGCCTCCTCTCTCCCCATCCTCGCTCTATCCCGTTTCATCAGCTCCGGCAGCTCCCCATTAGCGCCCTCTCCCTTCCTCTTCGCCCGCCCTAACCCTAGAATCGTCTAGTCATGGAGGGGTGCCGACGGCAGGAAGGGAAATGGCTGCGAGGGGACTGGGTTCTGAGTGCCGAGGAGAAGTCAGTGCAGGAGGGGAACCTTACCAACCTTTGTACTTTGCAAATTACCGGCCAGTGTTCTTCTTCATGGACCATGTCCTTTATTTGATCGATATCCGCCACAACAGCATAACCAAAAATTATTTGACAACATTGCCAAAGACATGCCCAAGACATCTCTTGACTTTGCATCTCAAGCTTACAACATCCAGACACACACAGATGCAATTCTTGATCCAAGGATCAAATAAGAGCTCATCCGCGACGCCCTCAACTACACAAGAAGCTCATTCGATCTAGAAGAACTATTCACAAGCAAAGGGGACACAGGGACAATATCAAAATATTACGGGTAAATAATATGCTTATTAAAATAATAAAATGGCGAAGATTATGCAAGCTCAAAATAAGCATAACATAGAAAAGAGGGACAAGAGGTCTCGAGCTGCTGCGAAGAGAAGGGGCAAGCAAACTCGGGTCAACTATAAGACCATGGACATCATTGAGTATTCCGCCCTCCGGCAACATGACTGGTTTGAGGATGCCTAGCGTGATGCGGACCTTGAAGACCCCAATTTTTGGTGTGCTCATCAGATGTATATCTATCAGGACATCTACTCTAACTGGAAGATTCGCCCCATGCACCCCCTAGATTTGACTGCCACAAAGAGCAATCCTCATTTCGCTCATGCTCTTGCTATGACTGAGAAGACGGGGTTGCATCATCTTATAGAGATCTAGTGTGCATATGACACTACGTCGGTTCAGCAGTTTTTCTCTATGCTCATGATTTGTGGGGATCAGGCTCATACTACGAAGTGGATGACAGGTTTCCAATTCTACTTCGCTGACTTCTACACCTTTGCTCAGTTTCTTTCCTACCCCTTCCAGGGTCGCGATCATTCTCGTGGGAATCGCATCTGTAGCCCTAATTGACCCATCAAGGATGCGTTACTCTCAATATGCTATGGACCCAACGGTGTGGTTGGTAAGGTTGATGTTCTTCTTCCACTCTCTGCTCAGCTGGTTATCATGTTTCGTGATTGCATTATTCTGAGTGGAGGTAACAATTATAGCATTCGTGGCCATCTGGTTAATTTACTTGGCTTTGCATATGAATGTGCCAATATTAAAGACCCATCTGCGGATTACACCTTGGATGTTATGGACTTCATTTATCATGAGATGGCTAACGCACTATGCAACATGCATTCTATTCCATATGCTCCTTACATTATGATGCTCATCAGGGCCATGCTCCCTAATGAGGATTTTAGTGGCCCACTCGATGGGGTTCACAGGGTTAAGAAGCCATATATCAAGAAAAGGAACAAAACCTCTGTCTGATACTTCCATGGGTGATGTCTGGGCTAGTGGTAGCACTCATGGCAGGAAGCCCCCAGTCCCTACCATTGCTAGAGAGGTCAAGCAACTCAACTGGTTTCGGCGCAACATTCTTTGCATGAGTATAGATACTCACAAGGGATAGTAACATGCCTACCGTCAGCATCATGACATGGCTCATACCCAGCATCTCATTCTTCACCATGTCTCTGGAGCATCTAACAATCCTCCACAATAGTCTATCCCCACTCCATATGCTCAATGGAACACCACTGGCATCGATAATGGTGAGATGGAACGACACTTGTTTCCTGCCCCAACGAGGGCACCTACACCTCCGGCTGCTGATGATGAGGACGACGATGAGGAGTATGAGGGATAGGCAAGGATGAGTACGAGGATGAGTGATCTTCCAGGTCATTACCATTGCTCTTTTCCCTTTTTGGCATTCCAAAGGGGGGAATTAGTTCGATTAGGTTGTCGAGGGGAGTTGCCTGGGTCGGGTACAAGCATATTTTACTTTTCTCACTCTCTTTCTATCCTTGCTTATACCCATTTAGCATTGAAGTTTTATTTGCTATTTGGTTTGTATTTGTGAGACTATGGAGATTGGTTGTGAGACTATGGTTATCATCATGGATTTATCTATGGAATTTTAGATATGGACTAATCTTGGAAGTTATCTCTATGGATTTATTGAAATGGCATTAATCCTCAGAATTATCAATACGGGGTTATTGAAATGTGTCTACCTATATATGATTGAGAACTTGTTTATGGTTGTATGATAAATTTCTCACAAACTCATCATTTGTTCTTTGTTTCCAATCCATAAGAATTCTAGAACCGATATGTGTGCATTTGTATTCAAATGAAAACTACTTATCTACACATATTTAGGGGGAGTTTTTTATACTTGGAATGATGTTGTTTATTAGGGCTCTATTGTAAATCCTAGTATTTTCATATAACACCAAAAGGGGGAGATTGAAAGAACATTTCATGATCCCTAGAGTTTTGTTTGTTACATAACAATACCAAGGACAACTTAATGGTGCGTTGAGTGCTCCAGATTCTACTCCCCCAAAAATAACTCCTAGTCAATGAAGAAAAAAAGTTCTAGGGGTGGATTATCTGCCCCTGGCTAGCGCCAGATTATCTCCCCTTAGCTAGATCGACCAAGAAGCCAGTGGCATGCTCCCCCAAAGGGGACAGAGTATTCCCCGAATAATCCGCCCAGGGCCAGAGCTTCTGCCCTGGACGGATAATCCGCCCATCTTGGTGGGCCAGATTATTTGCCCCGGGGATTTTTGCAAAGTACTTGAAGCATGCCCATCAGAAGGGGGCAGAATTTTGGTTTAGATATTCCGTTCCAGGCCAAATGTTTTCCCCCGGTCGGATTACCCGGCCCCCACTTGGGCCGGATTATTCGGCCCCAGTTTGCTCCAACGACATCATTTCGGGATGGGGTACATATACCCCATCCCCTCTTCAGTTTGGAGTCTCTTGGATCTGATGAAAAATCTCTACACTGTTTAACTCAATTTTCCACAAAATCTCCACTTTCAACCACCTGAAGGCCTTGATATTTGGGGGAATCAAAAGATGAGAATTTGATCTACATCATCACCGAAGAAGATCTTCATTTCCTCCCTCATTCATTTGAGGTCCCTTTGATCCAGAGTTTCATTTGAATTCCTAGATCCCGATTTTGTTATTTGATAAACTTGTTTCTTGTGGCATCTCTTTTTATATCGGGAGCCTCCAATTTAGTTGTGGATTCATGTGTGCCCCAAACTCATTGTAAAGGCACCAGTTCATGCTCGAAGGGTACCATATAGTGGAAAGGTGAATTAGGCCAGTTGTGGCGAGATCCATCGGAGAACAGGGTGAGGCCTATTGTGGCGTGGTGGTATTAGTACCGCCCACCCCTCCAATGCATATGTACTTTTCTTTAGAAGGAAGGAACTGCGGTAAAACAAATCATGTGTCTCCGTGTGCTCCACTCTGATTACCCCGTTTCTCTTATCGCCTTTACTCGCTTAGTAGCTAGGTTGACATATAGGGAAATTATCCTTAGTTGATATCTAGAGAATTTACCTTTGTGTCAAGCCTAAATTGAAAAAGTACCAAAAATTTAGAGTAGCACCTATTAACCCCCTCCTTGTAGGTTCCCATGGGATCCATTTCACTTGGTTGTGCACTATATTCATGTATAAGAAAATCTGGGAAATTTTCGCACAAAACTAAAATGGTGTAGAGGGATCGATATCTCTTTTGTTATGATAAAGACACATAAGGACAAGTGCGATACGTTTCGACATGAGCTTTGTTCAATCTTATGGTTTGCGGAAAAGAATTCAAATAATTGTTTGAATTATGAATTTAGAATTTGAATTAAGTGTAAGCTTATATTAGATTGTTACTTAATGTGTAATTAACATAAGTGAGATTTAAATTTAAGTAGTTTGGATTGGAAATCCAAAATATTTAATTATAATATAATATTTAAATTAGTACTATTATAAATGAAATATGAGTAATGATTGACATTATATAAGATCATCATCACAATATACTTAATTTACTTCTATTTTACAATCTCGCAAATCAATTATACAAGTAATGGAAATAATTAACTAAAAAGGGAATGATTACAATAATAATAGAAAATAATTCTTTATTACATTGTTCTTTACAATAAAAGAAAATTTGAGACATTAAAGTAATTCAAATGTATACAAATAAATAGAAATCTTTTTTCTTTCTTATTCAATATTTTCAAAGATCTAAAGAATACAAGTGAATAAGAATTTGTTACACAAAAGAATAATAACAAGTAAAGAAAATAAATACTTTACTGAATCATATATATATTATTCTTACAAAATAATAAAAGAAAAATACAGAATAATGAATAAAAAACCTAAACTACATGACCTAAAAACTAAGTCTTATATCCTCATCCTCTTCTTTGTAACATTCTGTACCTACAAGTAAATAGAGAAACACAAAGAAAAGTAAAAAAATGGTTAATGGTTAGTTGTTTGCTCTCGGATTTAATAATGAGATGCACTATTAAAGTTTCATCACTTAGCAGAAATAATTGAAAAGGGGCAAATTTCACCAAAATGCAACACTTGTTCTTCATCACATTTTGCCTCAGTACGCTTGATACCTTCGATCCGGATTACGGATGTAGTATAGCTCTTTTTCCCTAGTAGACCTAGGTTTATCAAATCGTCGGGGAGCAAAAAGCAAAGTGAGATTACTTAAATAGACCTTCGAGAGTTTTAGAATTCCTATTGCGTTTTCACCGGACCAAGAGTTTGCGATCTTGTTGTTGTTGTTGACGATGGGGAGAGAGAGGGCCTAGGGTCTTCGGTTTTCACCGGTAGCTATGCAAAACATCTAATGGGAATAATAGATAATAATAAAATATGCATGCAATTGTTAGAGCAAGATAATTATATGTGGGCAGTGCATCCATAAATGTTATCGCCTCTGCAACCGCTTATAGCAATAACCTACTAGTCTCATCCATAGAAGAAAGAAAACTAATGATATGCGTAGTGATTCACCGTCAATTCCAAGTAAGTTCCTCACATACAGCCATACTACCCTTTCTGTCACTGGGTTTCCTATCCTGCAGATCAGTCGTTACTCACACTCCCTTTACCTGGATCAATCCTCGGGGTCTTGGATACCTGACAAGTCCTTAGACTGAGGCAAGAGAGTGTACTACAATCATCATGTCATACAAACTAATACATGATCCTATCCATGATAAATAACATGCACAAAAGCTACATGGCTAGGCCGAAGCCCTTAGCCCAAGGAGAATTACTCACGCATAGAGATGAAATCGAAAATCATAAATATTGTAATAGAGATCATAAGGTTGATAACAAATAGTCTTACAATGTCGCCAATTGGAGAAGAGATCTACTATTACAAGTGGTGGAAGATGACTATGATGGTAGAGAAGGGTTTAGAGGTTTAGATCTAGATCTATTCCTCCGGCGTGGCGGCTTCTGGTGGCAGGGAGAGTTGAGGTAAAATAAGAAGCGTTGTTTCCCGTTGCTCGAAGCCTCTTTATATAGGGGTCCCTTCACGAAAATTGTTCTATTTGACCTAATGAAGTCGATGCAAACTATACGGCGGCGGCCCGTATAGTTGGTCGTTAAGTCTTCTCCATCCACTTCATGGCTCCTGGTTTCTTGACATGTTGGAATTATCATATCTTTGGCATTTATGTAGTGATTCCCATCATCATACGTCATTATCTGCGCAGGAAAAAATAGCAAGAAAGGATTGCACACCCCTTTGATCATTAGGCATTAGTGTCAGGTTTTAGAGAGATATTTTATCAAATATATGAATAATATCTAGTTTAAATGCGGATGTGGATGACTATATTTCACAGCCATCAACCTCCCCAAGCTTAAACTTGATCGTCCTCGAGCAAGAAAACAAAAATCAAAAGGGAACTCGGCATTTAAACTGAAATAACGAGATGATGATCTTACTCATGATTGGTAGTCTCATGTTTCCTCCACTTTGTTAATCTAAAAAACTTCAGCATAGATAGAGTAATGGCAAGCATATTATATGGGTTTCATGAATCCTTATAGCACAGCAAAATTATAGTAAGCATGGATGATTCAAAAGAGTAAACTTTATTCCATGTCATGTCATCAACTCATAAGCTTGCCTTTGAACAATAAAGTATGATCGTGTAGAATTAAGAGTGTGAGAGTTTTTCATGAAAAGCATATACACTAAAGTATCTCAATTCTCCAACATCAATAAATCAAGACTTTTCAAGTACTACTTTTCTATTCATTGTCCTTTAATAATTCCAGTTCTTAAGTAATTGAGAGCATGTCAAAAAATATCATTAGTTTATCGGGCTGTGATGGACACTCGTGGCATCACTAAGGTTTTTGTTCCTTTTGCATAATGATTACTCATATCAGCCAGAGGAGTGATTCCATCATGTTATAGCTACCCGCGAGTGCTAAGAATCTTACTCATTATAGCATTGTTGCTACATATGTTTAATCAACTCATAGCCGAAATCTAGAAGTTTCCTCCATGAAGATCGTTCGTAGGCTAGCGGAGTTGTTGGCATCCGAAGTTTGACATGCATAAAGCTTTATCATTCTTATGATTTACAAGTCAAACTTTGGCATGCTCACAAAAACCGCTAAACATTAATCCAATTGAACAAATCTTTTCAAAGAGAGCTATTAAGTTAATCATTATTTCTGTGGTATTGAGTGTCTCTATAAATAAGCTTTCAAGAATAAACACTACAACACCCAAGTCTTCAATTGTAAGACTTTTTCTTATTTCAATTGTTTAGCAAAATTTTAGGCAAGACTTTGGTTAACTACAAGAGCTGGAACAAAAAGTACGCAGTTAAATACCCATGCAAACAAAATTTTACTACAATATAAAGACTCACTCCACCGATATAACATCTCAACATTAGTTCTAACTAGCATGGGTTTCTCAAACTTCAAAAGTGGGGAGTCATAAATCATACCTTTCATGTTTGGTTCCACTTCTCTCTTCCCTTTTTATTTGTTTCTTGGAAACTCGAAGTTAATCACTTTCGTGAAAATCAATGAGAACTTTGAGGCGAAAAGAAAAAGAGAGAGGGAAAATAAAGATAAACGGAGAAATCTTTTTGTGGTTTTTGAGAAGGGGGATTAAAGAATAGAAAATTGGCGGCAAATCTCGGCTTGAAAATCTCAAATAAAATAAAACAACTAGGATAAAGTGTTGGGGAAACCAACACGTGTGCTTATAAACTCAAATAAAAGCATAACCTCGAAAATAAGATAAAGCAAATGAAAGCTAAATAAAATAGATAGAAAATCTCCCCAATCTTAGGCTTTTGCAAGCCCTTCAAATTACTGTGGTGGGGGGAAATAGTTGTAACTCTAGTTCGCAAATTGAGTTGAGAGGTTACTTGTTGTTTCTCAGAGATTCGGGGTGAGATTCTCAGAGATTCAAGTTCTTGGAAATCTTGATATTTTGCAAACCGGTTTGGTGGTTGCTCCTCCTCTTGGTCCTCATCCTCATCCGGAATCTCCTCCTCGGGTTGGTGTTGCTCAACCTGCCTTCCGGAGGTTAGGTTTCGGTAATTTCTGGGTGTTCTGTATGTCGCCTCTTCGAACTAGATGCACGGGGTGAAACTATTTGAGGAGGCATAGGCGGCGCCAACTATACGGCGGCCCTCCGTATAGTTGGTCATCAACCGTTATGTCTCCACTTCTCTCTTCGGGTTTTCTTCTGGTATTGTTCATATTCCCCAAATAAGCGAATACGTAGTTTTTGGCTCCTTTTCTCTCTAGTGCAACTGCTCCAAGAATTGTGTCCTTTAGATCCATCATTTGATCTGATCCTAGTGAAAATAAACATAAAAAGTGCATGCGAACGCCGTAAAATACCAAAATACTTCATCTATAATGCAAAATAACAATATAAACATGATGCAAATATGCACTCATCAACTTCCCCAATATTAGACTCTTGCTAGTCCCGAGCAAGTTTAGCTTAATGGATGTAATCCTCATATTCATGAAGCTAAGTCAATAAAATAAATGAGGCAGTTGCAGCATGTGTTTATCATAAAGGATACATATAAATAAGTTTATGAATAGTACCTTACTCGAACCGTCTGAATAATATTAGCAAGCTTTCACACCTTAGCAATTAATAGTTCACAAAAGATTATTATCAACATGATCTAAAAGTATTCGGTTCAACCGAATGAGTTAGTGAGGTAGTCCCAAGTATTTTTAGGATTGAATTATTCACTTGGGATTCAAAATATCAAACGTCTATTTGTATTACTACAATATGGTGGTATATACCTACTTGCTCTTTGCACATTCGCTATTTTTCTTCATCTTTATTTTTCTTATTTTCATATATATATTTGTGCTCACGCTTTTGTTTAAGTGTTGTGCAAAGGAGCTAGCCATATAATCCACCTCATGTAGGAATTTTAAAGTTTAGCGATCTCAATTATCAAATTCCCAATATATATGAAGCATCTTTATAACTTGAGTGTTCTACCTCAAACTTGTCCTTACTATTTTTGATAGCACTTATAATTTCTCCTTTGTTCAAGGTTTTTATTTTTCATCTTAATTAGTTAGATAGTTTCTCCTTTTTGTAAATCAAACCAATTACCTACAACATATGAATGAAACTATCTTTATATGTTCCATTAATACCGATGGTGTGGAAGACTCTTATTGCTATCATAAAGTGCAAGTAAAATCATACTCAAGTCATTCATATATCCAATAGGACAAACTCAAACTCAATAATACTCCATATATTATAGTAAACTCAGCATTTCATAATAGGGATCAACTATTCCTAAAGGGAATCTAATGATGCAAACTTTATTATGATCTCAAACTAATGCAAAACTCGAATAAATAAAAACTTTTAAGATAGATTAGAAGGTCTTAAAAATCTCCCCAAGCTTGGAATCAAGCCAGGTGGGACCAAATAATCCCTTGCGATTATTTGATACCGTGCTTTATTGAAGGTCACTGTGGTGCCATAACATGTAGAACTACGGTGCATAGCTTCTTGTTCTTTAATGATCTCATTATTGCTTTGGAGGGTTTGTATCGCCTTGAGACTCATAGTGAAACCTGCTTTAGTGGTTTTCTTGATATCTTCGTCAAGTTTATCAAGATAAACATGCAGCCATCAAAGATGCCTAGGTGTCCCTAGCGCCTCCTTTTCTATTTCTCCAATCTTCAACTCGAGGGCCTTCAGCTCCTTCTTATGGCACTCCTTTTCATCATAGAAGAACTCAAAGGGGTGATCTTGATCTCCTTGCCTTGCTCGCTATTGCTTCCGATCTCCATAGGGACTCCTCCCCTTGGCCTCTTGAATCTTGATGGCTCTATGTTATATGTCCCCTTGTATGAACAAGAGGTAGATTTGTTCCTGGTGATTTGTGATTAGAGAGAGGCACAATAGGGCAGTATATAAGAGCGGACAGAGGTCGGTAAAACTCGCGAGAAACACCAAATTGTTGTCCAAGAAAACAATCCAAACCGACTAGAAAAAGAAATCGCTGATTTGGAGAAGTCCTGCACCGTAACGACCAACTATACGGTCGCGGGCCGTATAGTTGGTTTCGGGCAGAAACTTCGAAATTTTTCTAGCCCAGGTCGGTTAGATTACCGACTAAGAACCGACAAAAATGTTTTTTTGATAATAAAAATAACAAAAACGTGTCGAGGGTACTGAATATTTGACGACCAACTATACGGCGGGAGAATTTTCTTCGGCTGTATAGATACCTCACCTCGAAATTTATTTTGAGAAGAGGGTACAAAAGGTTTAACATCAAACTATACGGTGGGAGATTTTTCTCCGGCTGTATAGTTGCGCCCGTATAGTTACAGCACCCAAAAATTATTTCACAAAGGGGATACAACATTTTTAATGACCAACTATACGGCGCGAGGTTTTTCTCCGGCCGTATAGTTGCAACCCCCCCCCCTCAAAAACGTCAGAAAAACGAGAGGAATTCAAAGGAAAAAATTTAATAGTAGGAACTATGAAAACAAAGCACTTAGTAGAGTTAGAAAACTTACCTTCCACTTACCGTTTATTTAGTCGGGAGTGACAAGCTCCTCCAACAACAAGGACTTCTTCTTTTTGGAAGGATTTGGCCTTAGCTCATATAATAATTCTCGAAAGCAAAAATCATCAAGACTAAAACTCCTCTCAATAAGACCGATGTCTTGTTGGGTAAATATAGATGATGCATCTGCTACCTTTGCTTCCTGTCTCTGCATAATCTGCAACTTAAATTCTTGAAGTAAAAGGATCCAACAGATCAGTCTTGGCTTATGAAACTTCCTCTCGAGGAGTTCTTTTAAACCATCATGATCTGTATGAACTCTTAATTTTGCATCAACAATATAAGAATGAAACTTATCACAAGAGAAAATATATCAAAGAGTTATCTTTCTTCCTTAGGATTATTCTTTTGAGCACTATTGAGAGTTCTACTAGCATGATGTATAATATAAAATCTGCGACCTATGTGTTGTCCCAGAGTTACTCCTACAGCATCATCACTAACTTCACATATTAAATCAAAAGTTATATCCCATATAGGTGGTTTAATGATGGGAGCTCGAGATAAAGCATGTTTAAGCTTATCAAAGGCAATAAGGCATTTATCATCAAAATTAAATCTCACTCCCTTTTGCAACAAATTATTTAATGGTTTACAAATTCTAGATAAATTCCTAATGAACCTTCTATAAAATCCTACATGACCAAGAAAACTTCTTATACCTTTTACATCCCTTGGTTGTGGCATTCTCTCTATTGCTTCAACTTTAGCCCTATCTACTTCAATACCCCTATCTGATACTTTGTGTCCAAGGACTATGCCTTCTTTGACCATAAAATGGCACTTCTCCCAGTTTAAGACAAGATTGGTTGCTTCGCAACGCTGAAAAATTATTTTGAGATCATCCAAGCAACTAGTAAACTAAGTTCCATAGACAGAAAAATCATCCATAAATACTTCCATTATAAGTTCTATAAAATCTGCAAATATAGCAGTCATGCATATTTGAAAGGTAGCTGGATCATTACATAGACCAAAAGGCATATGTCGGTAAGCATGTAAACCATAAGGACTAATGAAAGTTGTCTTAAGTTGGTCTTCAGGATGAACAACTATTTGGGAAAAACCAGAGTATCCATCCAAGTAACAAAAATGAGTGTGGTTTGCTAACCTCTCTAAAGTTTGATCTATGAATGGTAAAGGATAGTGATATTTTCTAGTCTCCCTATTCAATTTTCTAAAATCTATGCACATCCTATGTCCAACAATAGTTATAGTAGGTATCAATTCATTGTTTTCATTAGGAACAACTATAAAGCCGTCTTTCTTAGGAACACAATGAACATGACTTACCAATTCACTTTTTTACAGGATAGATAATACCTGCATCAAGTAGGCGTACTATTTCTTTTCTTACCACTTCCTTCATTTCAGGCTTCAGCCTTCTATTAAATTCTGTAACTGGTTTAGCACCTTCCTCCATGAATATCCGATGGGAGGCTATCATGGGACTAATACCCTTCAAGTCATCCATTGAGTACCCAAAGGCCGTGCAGTGCTCCTTTAGTACCTTCATAAGTTCTTCTTCTTCATCCCCTAAAAGTTTAGTACTAATAATAACAGGGAATTTATTAGTATTATCTAAGAATCTATATTTAAGATTATCTAGTAAAGTTTTTAATTCTGGGGGTGGTAGTTCCTCATCCCCTCTCTTTTCTGGTTCTTCAAAAGCTTCATCAGTTGGAGGTTCTTCATTGAGAAATGAATCAAATTTATTTTCTAATTCTTCTAGAGTTTTATGCTCCATAATTATTTCTCCATAATTTGGATCTTCATTTATTTCTTCATCTTGATTATTTAAGAAAAGAGCTACCATTTCTTCACTAGTTTTCTCCGTCTCTTCTTCTTTTATGATTAGAGGTTTGTCTTTAAATTTTGAAAAATGGAATTCTTTTTCTGCTTCCCCAAGCTTAAGGGATACAACCTCTTTTCTGAAGTCAACTGTGGCACCTATATCACTCAAAAAGTTTCTTCCAAATATAATTGGACAAAAAGTGTCAATTGGCATATCAACAACTACAAAGTCTATGAGAAAAAAAATATTATTAATTGTGATAACTGCATCTTCAACTAATCCCATTGGAATTCTAAGATTTTTATTAGCTAACATGATTGTCATATCCGTATTTTCTATTGTAGCCTGTGCTATTTTTTATTTTATTTCTAGATAAAAATCATAATATATAATATTAACTTCGACGCCAAGATCACATAAACCGTAATGTGAGGTTTCTTTAAATATGCAGGGAAGAATAGGCTTACCCACATCTTTTACCTTAATTCTATCTTCAACCAGTATGGAAGTCTCTTCGTCAAGTTCAACTATGTTACAATAGCCATGATTGCTTCCTTGGTTACCTCATCACCTTTGGTTTTATCTAGATGTTTTTCAATTGTTGGCACACTTTCCTCTTGTTTCTCCTCCTGTACTGCTTTTGTTGGGCCACGCAGAGATAAAATAAAAAAATTCCTCTAACATGGTGATCCCAAGATCTAGCTGAGGTAGAAGGCCACGAGGTTTACCACTAGACGCGCAGTTGTGGTTTACTGATGAAGCGCATCAGTTGATGCAGTGCAGTCCTTTGCGATCCGATCGTCCTGGTGCTGATCGTACAACACCTCTGCTGGTATCCACACGTACAAGGAGGAGCGCCTTGGCGAATCGCTAGGTTCGTTGACGGCGGGACTCTTCAATGGAGCTAGGGTTTCCAACACATGGAATGACCTAACCGATCAAAGATTAACCTTTCTGGGTTACGGTGCTCCACTATATATAGGGAGTGAACGTGGGATCGACTCTTGTAGCATCCCGGGGAAAACCACTACTAAAAAAATCGCTGTTGTTTCTATTATGTGTATCATTATGACATCTGCATGCATATTGTTTGTTTAAAAACTATCTTGCTAAAAGTGTATTTTGTCTTCTACATATTCTCTCTTTGTTCAAACCAAAACGATCGGTCCGTCCGGATCTTTTATTTTATCTGAACTATTTATCAAATACTATTTAAAACAAACTAAATAAATAAAACATGTTGTTTTAAAACTGGGGAGGCAGACAACCGGTCAGGCCCAAAGGCCCAACCGGTGGAAACCCTAACTACCCCAAACCCCAACACCCCACCCCGTCGCCACCCTCCCTCCACCCTGCCGCCGCCAGGCACAGCGCACGCACGCCTCCAGCACACACGCACCCTTCCCCACCGACCAGGCCTGCCCCGCTCCTCCCTCGACTCACGACCCTGGCCCCACCTGCAGTGACCGAAGCCCACCAACCCTCTCTCTCCCGACGCGATCCCCTCCCCCATCGCCCTCCCTCATGCCAGGAACCCCGCCCCTCTGCATCCTCCAGCCGCCCAAAGGCCTCCGACCTCGCCTCCTCCCCTTTCGTCGTTCGCCGTCCGCCTCCGCAACCTTCTTGGTAGCCAGTCCTCCAGCGCCCTCTCGGCGCGCTACCCGTGACCGCCCTCACGTCCCTGCCGCGATCGTCTTCCTCGGCGCCGCCCTCCTCGCCGAAGCCACCTCGTCGCTTGACCTCTGCTCGGCCTCGATTCCGCGCCCAGCTTCGTCATTTCCGCTCGAGCCGCCACGGACGGCCGCCCTCCTCCCTGACATGGCCGCTGCTACCAAGTCCCCTTGCTAGAGCTCGATGCGCCAGCGCTGCTGCACGCTTCTCCTCCGTCGCTCGCGGCAGCCCCGAGCGCCACCGCTTCCCGTGTCTACATCACCGTCTCGAGCCCGAGCTCGCCCTGCCCGCAATCTCCCTCTTCACCAGCTCGCCTTCATTATCATGCCATCCTCTCCATGTCAAGATTCTGTCATTGACCTCTGTGTCCATATCGCCACGGTGTGGCTTGGCTTGTGAACCTGCCTTGCATCCTTGGATGGCACCACTCAGGCACGAGGAGCCCGAGGATGTTCCAGCTTGGTGATGCAGCACCCCTCACCTGTTGCAGCCCGAGCTTGCTCGTTTTTGGTTGAGCCACAGTTGGCCAATCTGTTGTTGTGTGTCCATCTTCCTTGATGGTTGTCCAAGTTATCTCGATGCGCCAAGTTCTTCTATGTGGATGTCGGAGAAACTCTCGCATACAAGAACAAGTTGTACCAGGACCGCCAACAAGTTCGACACCGACTCAGGATGAACCCGATGAACCAGTAGCGTCGAACCCGAGTCCACCACCGACAATCGAGAGGGAACATCAAGGCCACCTTCTCAGATGCGAATCCCGATCCCGCCGAGACCGAACCAAACACCTTCGGGCCCCAAGATCTTCGACCCCAATGTGTGACCCCTATCTTATCCGCCCCTATTTTGTAATATAACATCTATCTTGTTGTATAATTAAATTGTCATGCTTGCATACATATTATGGGTGTTTGGGGGTGTTTCGACAATTCACCTAAATTAAATATGGAGGTCACATGCGGGCAAATCTAGTCTTATATTGGCTCCATTTAAATTTGTGTAGCGAACCGGTGTTACATTTCGTCATGATAAGATAACATTTAAATTGTGGGGTATCTAAATAATTTGAACCACTTAATTAATTGTCGGGACCTCGGTTCCGCTTAATATGGCCTAATTGCATCTCACCTTTGACATGTCGTACATCATACATGCATCATGCTCGATCTTTTGACGTAGCATTAAATAGTGCATCCGGTGTTTCTTCTAGTGCTTTGCTTCTTCACGGATTAGGCCGATGAGTTGATGCGAGTGTCGACCCGATCTTCGGATGAACCTTCAACAATAATTTCAGGCGAGCATTCTCCCCCTTTCTACCTATTTTACTTTATAGTCTTTATTTCCTCCTGTTGATCTATTGCTATCTGTGATGCGATGCTCTAGTTTTCGTACCCATGATATCCCTTGGAGCCATTAAATTGCCTTGGACACATCCTATTACCTGTTGTTTGGTAGATAGTCAGCCTTGAGAGTCGTAGTTGCTTGCGCAGGTGTTGCGACGCGCCGTCGATGTTCCACAGTTGTTGGAGTAATGCCTTATGTTTAATGTTGGAGATGATTATAACTTTAATTACCGTTTAATAACTAAAATTGAAGTAGGTAAATAATGCAGAGGCACAGGTGGGCAATAGATGTTATTTGGTTTTTAACCGTCCACTTGTGTCCCGTAGGACCACGAGTACTTGATACTTGTTCTTTGAATATTCGCACTATCCGCATGTGGGACCATGAATCCCCCTAGCCAGAGCTTGAGTCATATTTATTTCTTGGGGCCACAAAGTAGTTTGGGGCTTTATTACTATCATGTACTTATGCCATGCTTTACTTCTTTACTTACGATTGCAAGGTGGGCCTATTTTATTTAGGTAAGCGGAGTGTTTTCGCGGTATCGACAAGCCCAGTCACACTTTCGGGTTCCCAGTCGTTTACAGCTATTGACGCAAACCTCTGGGTCCGTTCTGGAGCCGGCCAACTTCGTCGCGGGTAGCTTGGTGGGGTGGCCCCCTGAAATTTATATGAATCTTGCAGTTGCTCTGTCGTGATGCCTCGTTGGGTTTCTTTTGGTTTTTCTCGAGGTTGATCATCCGTGTGTTGCTATTTGTGCCCCTCTGCAGGGTAAAACTTTCTAAAACCCGTATCCGCGGTTATGGACTACTTGGAGCACAGTACCTCGACCATAGACAACTATAACTAAAGTAGTGCTATAAATTTGACTTTATAATGACTAGTAATCATCTTCACTATAATGGAATGGCTAAATAAAAGTGTCAACAATTGCTTGTTTGGGTTGTCACCTATTACCATTATATCTGACTAGTAAGTATTGCAACTACAACGGAATGGCTAAATAAAAGTACCAACAACTGTTGGATTTTGGGATACCTCATGCTATATATATCTGACTAGTAAGTACTACAACCACAACGGAATGGTTAATTAAAACTTCCCACTGCTTATTATATCAGGATGACTCATGCTATCTATATCTGACTAGTAATTGCCGCAACTATAACGAAATGAATAAAACTGCCAACTGTGTGAGTTCCTCGGTTGACTTCCTCGTTTGGTCTCGAGGGGGAAATACCAGCATGGGTATGCTTGGTGATAGTTTCAGGTTGGATCCGAATAGGTCTTTCTTATCCCTATCTGATAGCCGCCAGTTGTATTGAGTCTCTATAGGTTGTTTAGTGCATGTTGCGCTGCCGCTTCAGTCCACCATACCTATGTAGGCGAGGACCGCCGAATTCTAGTCTCGTGTCTTGGCCTCGATCTTGACCGCTCTCTTTTTCCTTTGCCCTTTGCCGGCACCCCTTTTGTTTTAACAGGTTTTGGGATCGACGTCGTTAGCAGGGTTACCCTTCCGTCTTGGCCTAGGCAGGGTTATGGACGTCATTGGTTATTCTTCAGGGCTCTTAGCCCCATTTGCATCTTGTCCATAGTCGAACGTTGTATCATTTTCAAGGTGATTTCGATCTTTGTATGGTATATCTGTATTCTTGACTCTTGGAGTCATTGTTGTATATATCTGTTCTGTGGGTTCCATCGTGGACTATTGTGTAATGGTATTACTTTGTTTTCCACCCGCATAAAAGTGCCTGGTGGGCACCTTTGAATCGTTTCTATGCGGGTTTGGCGGGAATCGTTGAAACTTGCATAGGACTGATTCTGAGGGTGTTACAGAGTGGTATCAGAGCTCAGCAGTTACGATACCCCACTGGTCCAGCCTGTAGGATAACCTAGCTAACAAACGTTGTAGAGTGTCAAAACTATTTTGTAAAATCAGTTGGATAGATCTGATTAGGTCTGTTTTTGCTCCTTATCACACTGCTCCTCTCTTCTTACCTCTGCGTGTTTTGAATCTGCCCCTTACCTTTTCTTCGAGTCTAGGAATTCTCGTGGTGGGGTTTTCGTCGCACCTTTAGGGTTTCGCTTCCATCCTCTTGTAACGGTGCTTTGACCTCCGGTCTTCATGCTATCTGATGGATCTTTCATCTGTTGTACCTTTTAGTGGACCAAAAATTCACTACAACTTTTCTTCGTATCCTCCGGTGTTTTCTGGCACGATGACATCATCTACATTAGATCTGATGAGGACATCCATCCCTTCTTTATTTCTGAACCTTGTTTGTCAAGATCTTCAGTCTGAATTCCGAGAGTTGGTTGCCTAATTCTCCTATTCATGTGTAGAGTAATGCTTTGGGTGCGCGATGGACTGATCACCATCCGACTACCCTTATCATTCGCTTTTGTACATTGAATCGATGGATCAAGCAATTCTACTTCGTTCGCCGAAGTTAGAGGTCCCCTTATCTTTTGATACCTCTACCTTCGTCCTTTGTTTCTCCGGAGTGTTCTCTCGATGGACGTGAGCCCCGACCCTTGTTGGTGGTGTCGCCGATTTCAAGATGAAGAAGGAACCCTTGTTAGTGGTGTCGGGGGGATCTACACGAAGCGAGAAGATTCAGGTCATCGACTGTAACATCCCAAAAATACCAAACTTAGATCATAAAACACTAATCAGCAAGATTAGGGCTAACAAAAACTTTTCTAAGTAAACCCATGAATGCATGTATATGTGTATGCATGGATTTTGAATTTCTTTAAAAACCACCTTGTTTTTGTGATCCATTGCTTGTAAAATGTTTCTTAGGTGAAATGAACATCATCTAAAACATTTCCCACACTATTCCTAAAGACAAGTAAATCAAAACAAATATATTAAGTGAATGGTCATTTTGACCAATTTAACTCCCATGCCTACTTTGGCCATCTCAAACTTTCAAAACCTAACAGAAACTTTTCTGGATCTTTGCACCCCTTGAATGTACTCATAACAAAGTATCAATGCCCACTTTGTGATCATCCAGAAACTTTCAAATGCATAGTTTAAATGACAATTCAAAATTGAATCTTCTTCATATGGGAAGATCCCACTTTTTCAAAAACCACTCAAACAAGCTCAACTTTCAAAACCCAAGCATCTGCAGACTCACCAACACCAATCTAGCAAACCCACCAAAAATCATTTCAAAATTCAAAACTTGATTTCATGCGGCCATTTCATCAAACAGGTTGCAGACACAAATCAAACAAAACATCAAACACTATAGTGTGCAGTGATTCTTGCCTAACTTGTTCCCTAGTTAGCTCACACACAACTCAGTAGATCATCTAGAAAAATTAGCCCAACACTAGCACCCGTGTGAGCTTGCCATTGCCATTAATGGTGAACAGCCGAGCACCTCAATGCCACCCCATAGTCGACAGCAGGCTAGAGGAAGAACTAGTCGTGCCAACCTTGTCTGGGAGGCAGCCCACCGTCCACTGCCACTCACTGTCCCAGCCGCGAGCGTTGCCAAGCCCTGGACCACGCGCACAAGCCGCGCCCAGACCATGCCGAGCGTGCGCCAGAGCGCCACCCTCGACCAGCATCCACAGACCACGCGCCGCCCTCGCCGCGTGCATACGCAATCACCACCGACCCAGGAGACCGCCAGACATCCCCGTTTGCCGCCCTGTGCCATACAGCCACCGCCCGCCATCGAAGACGCCGCCTCTGCCACGCAGAGCACCGGCCGTTCCAGACCAAACCACACCGCCCCATGCCTCGCGACCATGTCGTTGAGCATCGCCAGGAGACACAACACTGTCCCCTACCCTTGCCCATGCCATTAGTCACCAGAACGCCGCCGACGAGCTCACCGTCGCCTGACGGTCCCTCGCCGACTATAAATAGAGGCCACCCCGACGATTTCTTCACACCATCTCACTCTCTCCTCACCGACCGTGCCACACCCTTCTTAGAGCAAGGTGAGCACCACCTGCCGAATTTCACCGAGCCCGCCGCCTGGAGAAGAAGGAGCCAGCGATTGAGCCGCCCAGAGAAGCCACCGGTACCAGGAGGTTCGCCGTCGTCGACTTCGTCGTTCGCCCGTCTCGCCGACCCTCGCCCGTACCCCGGTGAGCCCCCAGCAACCCTCACTGGCCGCGCTAGGTTTCATTCTCGCCGGAGCTGTCTCGCGTCGACGATGACTCCCGGCCGTTAGATTAGAACTAGATCGAACGATCCACGTTGCCCCATACCGCTTCGCCCAGCCCCGTGTCACTGACGAGTGGGGACACCCACTTAAGCAGCCCGCGGGAGCACTGCGCTTAGCAGGCCGGCCCAGTAACATTTCCCGCGCAGCCCAACATTTCAAATTAAACCTTTTCTTTTTAAATTCAAACCCACTTCTGTACCCAACTTCAAAAATCAACCCAGATCGATTCAGTGCACCAATTTGAATGAAACCAATTTTGTTGGAAAGGTATGTGAATGCTTAATCCAAGCCCGTTGGATTCAAGTCATTTGGATCTGTAGGTCACCCATAGTAAAAATAACAAGGCAGAAGCTTTTCTGCATTCAAACATTTTTCAAATTTAAACCATAAAAGCTTTTGAGTTGATTCCAACTCTCAAAAATCACATTTAACCATACCTTTCAGAATATATAAAAATATATAGGTTTACTTGCAGAAATAATGTTCAAGTAATAAAAGAATGCTACATAAGCATTTCTAGCCACTTTAATTAATTAAAATAAAAGGGTAAAACCTTATTAAATTGTGACACCACTTCAAATCACATTCCCATGGACTACAATATGTGGTGATGACATGTGTCAACATGATCCCATGTTTAGTTTGGAGAATATTAAATCTTAAGTAATTTTTCAATGAGTAGAAATTACTTTTCTAAAAATAAAAAGATTTAAACCAAGCCTTAACCTTGTAAGGTTAGAGATGATGCTAGATCATCTATAGGACCCTTGTGTGTGATGATTGCAAGTAGTTAAGTATTGTTTGGTGATTGTGTACCTCGTATTTATTCATAGACGCTAGTACCGACCAAGGATACGAGGAGGAAGGAGGATACTACGAAGAAGAAGCCGAGGAGAACTTCAACCATCGCTTCAAGCATAAGCTTATTATATTGACACTGATGCAAGCCTAATACTACTAGTGAATGTGCAAGCTAACACTTGCACTTTAGCAAGCTAGTAACTATGCAAGCTTATATTGACACTGATGCAAGCCTAATACTACTAGTGAATGTGCAAGCTAACACTTGAAAGATACTATACCTATGCCAGCTTATACTCATATTGATGCAAGCCAACCCTTGCCAGATACCCTACTGATGCCACAAACCCATACTTGTGATATGACTACTATATGCCTTAAGCATATGTGATCATACCCACTTGATAAACCAATCCTAGTTTTATGTGCAAGCTTCTTATTTTATTTCTTTATCAAAGCTTACTTAGAGTCTACCTAAGAGTTTGGTAGATACTAGACAGTTGTGCTGAAGGTTGCATAAAGAGCATAAAATGTGGCCTAAGATAGAAACCTTGATCTCAGCCTAAGACATGAGATTGAACTTAGTAAAACTCCACTAGTTACCACCCCTCATCAGTACTACCCCCACCTGTAGATGCTAGTGCTGAGTATAAAACTTGATCAACTTTAGATGGGAATACTTGGTGGAAAAATGGTTATGAAAACCTTGGAATGATGGATCATTCTATTGAAATGTTTTGGACATGTGTTTCCAAACACTTGATGATTCTGGTGATAAAAATGTTGAGGCATGAGCCTTAGCCCTTTATAAAACTGATGGTTGTCTGGATGCGATACCATTCCAATTTTATCGTACAACCACAATACCCGAATATTGGGTAGGGCTTGACTGGAAACTTATATTCCTTAGTATTAGTTCCCTTATGGCCAAGGTCTGAGCTGAGGCTACCTTGTGAAGATTGTCCACTGCAAGACTCCAAGATGACAATGGTCATGGTTGGGAGGCCAAACTCACAGGAGAGGTGCTTATACTAGGGCGTGTAATTGAAAGGTTAGGATTGATTATCCGACATCTGAGTATGGTGAATTCAGGATTTGTTCTGACGGATGTATCGAATGTTGTGGTGAAAGTGTACAATCTGCAGAGTGTCAAACTATTCGAATAGCCACGTCCATTATGGACAGTTGGAGTGGCCACTGCTCCCCGCCGACTTTTCAAAATGACTTGTGAAATGAATTGAGACTTTGACTTGACCACAACAGAGTTGTGACCTGAATTACAAGATCCCACTTAGGAGTTATAAAATTGTGACTAGCTTTGGAACTTAGTAGAGATAAACCTGGCTTTTTTTGCAAAACAACCCTAGAGCCTAGTGTCCTATTATCCAAAAACCCCTTACCTGTTAGTATTAGTTTGCGAGTACTTAAAGAGTACTCATGGCTTTGTCCCTGGCTATTCCCATGGCCAGACTATGAAGAGGAGTACCTCGAAGATGGACCCCCAGAAGGTTACGACAACTAGGATCATCTCTCATCGTCAGCATTGCCTGTGACCCCGAAGATGGAGCTTCGCCTACGCTACCGTTATTATTACGTATTCCGCTGCTTGATGTTGTATTAAGAACTGGATCATGAGATCCCCATTTGTGTAAGAACTTATGTATCGTTTGTAATGGATGAACTACTATGGTATCCAATTACATTATGTCTCGCAAAATGGTAATCCGGGATTGCGATGTATGGCATAACAGGCATCTAGGATTGAAAAATCCGGGTGTTGACAAGTTGGTATCAGAGCCATCCTGACCATAGGAGACCCTAGTTAGATTGGACGTTGAACCAAAAACTTAGTTTCAAAACCAAAGAATAAAAAAATATTTACGAAAACTTATTCTCATTCCTACCTCTTTAATTCTTTCATAAAACTTCATGTTCCTCAAAAACTCTTGCAAAATACATAAAATTTTGACACACTTGATCACTCTGCTAATATACTCATCCTCTATTTTTATAGATGGACGTGAAGTACAGCAAGTTTTACCAGCTTGGGAATGGAGGAGACCTTATCTTTTAGAGGGATCTGGATCAGCTTTCGGAACTTCTGGAGCGTACACACCCCGAGTTCTTCGGAGCTCAACTCAATGATCAAGGAGGAGAAGATCTGCAGTGGCTAATTGTTGCAAGTCTCCGAGGAAAGATTGAACCTCCCACTGCGGAGGGAATTTAGTTTACCTTGAGGGAAAACAACTGGCTCGATGGACTTGCCAGAGCAATGCAGGAAGCTCTTTCCCATCTGTGTGGGAAGAGCATCAATTAGATCAAGGGTACTCGCTTTGAGTTTTGCCCAAGGCGTGATGCAAATGGACAACCACTGGAAGCCCCATACCACCCCGAGCTGAAGACTCAATTGGACCACCTTAGCTTCATGATGTATGATCGTCAGCAGGAATTGGACAACTGCCGAGACTATTGCAACCACAAGTCTACCATCATCAAGACGAAGGATCAGACCATCGCCATGCTAGCAAAGGATCGCAAGTCTCGTCGCCGTCAGCTTGACAAGGAGGAGCGCATTATTGCCCGTCTTCGCCATCGCATCTCATCTCTGGAAGAGACCATCCACGAGAGAGACATGCAGTTAGAAGAAAGGGAGAATGCCGAAGAGGATCTTCGTGGAGACCCTTACTCCTATCTCAGCGATGACGATGATTTTCTGGAGGATCAGGCCATGGACTTCTTCACCGATGAGGATGATTTTGCCTTCATCGATGATGCTGAAGATGATGAAGCCATAGACTCCAAGGAGTAGTAGCACTGAGCACTAGCGTAGTGAGTAGTAGTCGGTCCCATCAGATCGTAGTTTTAATGGTTCTTAAAACCATCTGTTTTCCTTGTTGTGTGTGTTGTAATTGCAGCTATGAATGAATGAAAAGCAAGTTGCTAGAAAATCTGAGTCAAACATTTAAAACTTTTCAAAACCCAAAACCTTAGAAATTTCCTCTTTCTCATGATCTATATCAATCTTCAGATGCCACGTGGAGGAAGTGGTTCAGCCCCGGACCCGATGTTGCAGATCCTGCAAATGTTGACTTCTGACCGCGAAGCTAAAAGAGCAGAACGTCAAGCCAACCTAGCCACTCTGCAACAGATAGCCCAGCTAGCCCATAACAACCAAGGCCATGGAAATCAGGACAACCACGGATCTAAGCTCAAGAATTTCCATAATACCAACCCACCCGTTTTCACCAAGTCAGAAGAACCCCTAGATGCCGATGATTGGCTGCAAACCATGGAAAACAACTTAGAAGTAGCAGGAGTGGAAGCCAACAAGAAAGTCCTGTTCGCCACCCATTATCTAGCCGGAGATGCCAGGGCATGGTGGAACAGTGTTCGTGCAATGACCGGAGGCCAGATGATGACCTGGGAGGAATTCAAGGTCAAGTTTAGCAGAACACATGTGCCACCAGGTTTGATCAAGAGAATGAGAGACGAGTTCAGAGAGCTAAAGCAAGGTAGGATGACTGTAGTGGAATACCGTGACAAATTTTTGTCATTAGCTAGGTATGCCCCGGACGAGATAGACACCGAAGCCAAGAAGAAAGAAAGATTCCTGAATGGTCTGGATGACGAGATGCAGACAGTGTTAGTTAATATCCCCTTTGTTGATATTGAAGCCCTTGTCGATTCAGCCATCCATATGGAAGGAAAGATCAACCAGGCCAATGAGAACCGCAAGCGTCGCATGATGCATCAACCAGGAACCCATCAGACCCCAAAGTATCGTCCCAACCCATCTCCAGGATTTGCCCCAAGAACAAGCAGACCCCCTATGACCCGTCCAACCTATCCCAACCGTGGAAACCCTAGACCCGGAGGGAATCACAACAACCCCGGCAACTCTAGCAATTTCACCCGTGCCCCACCCAAGTTCAACACCAACAATGCTACCGCCAACCCCAACACTGCCCCGAGGACTGGAAGCAATTCTGTGCCTGTAGCTAAGGACAAGTCACAAGTGACCTGTTATGATCAGTGGAAATAAAGGCCACTATTCCAACGAAAGTGCCCCAACAAGAAGAATGCTATGATCCTAATGTCCCAATGTCGACTCAGCAGCCGTGTTCAGCCAGAAGGAGATTTGCCCTGTGGAATTCACTCAACCGCAATGGCCGTTTTTTCTCATGCATGTGAAGAAGCTCGTAAGCGCCAGACGTCGTGGTCGGGTATGTTTTCTGTTAATTCAGTACTTGCAAGAGTGTTGTTTGATTCTGGTGCATCGCATTCATTTGTCACCGAAGAATTTGCCTGCACTAGTAAAATTCAACCAACCAAACTGAAGCATGTTATGATTGTGCAAATTCCCGGATCAACCACCAAGGCTAGGCAAATTTGCAAAGCCGTCCCTATCAGAATCCATGGCATAGATTTTTATGCTAACCTAATAGTACTCGGAACTAAAGGTTTGGAAGTAGTACTAGGAATGGATTGGATGTCCAAACATAAAGGATTGATTGACTGTGCCAAGAAAGCCATCACCATGACCAGTACCGCCGGAATAACAGTCGAGCATATATCTGAAACCTTACCTCGCCAATTCAAGTGTAACAAGAGTATAGCCCAACCTACCATTGACCAAGTACGGATAGTCTGCGAATACCCCGATGTATTTTCAGATGTTTTGCCCGGTATGCCCCCAGATCGGGATATCGAGTTTATCATCGAACTAATCCCCGGAATAGGACCCATAGCCCAGAGACCCTATAGTATGAACCCGTCAGAACTAGAAGAACTGAAGAAGCAACTGGATTCCATGTTGGAAATCGGATTAATTCAACCAAGTGCGTCCCCATGGAGATCACCTGTCTTGTTTGTGGACAAGAAGGATGGAGGTAACCGTTTGTGTACGGATTATCGGAAGTTGAATGATGTCACCATCAAGAACAAGTACCCCTTGCCTAAGATAGAAGATTTGTTTGATCAGTTGACCGGTGCCGAGGTGTTTTCTAAGATTGATCTTAGGACTGGCTATCATCAACTCAAGATTCGTGCAGAGGATATTCCAAAGACTGCCTTTACCACCAGATATGGATTGTACGAGTATACAGTCATGTCTTTTGGATTAACCAATGCCCCCACTTATTTCATGAACCTCATGAATAAGATTTTTATGGACTTCCTGGATAAGTTTGTCGTTGTTTTCATCGATGACATTCTGATTTATTCCAAATCAGAAGAAGAACATGAGCTACACCTAAGGACCATTCTTGGAACCCTTAGAGAGCATCAGCTGTATGCAAAGTTTAGCAAATGTGAATTCTGGTTATAGGAAGTAGGATCCCTCGGTCACATTGTATCAGCCGGAGGAATTGCCGTTGACCCTGCCAAAGTGAAACATGTAGAAGATTGGCAAGCCCCAACCACTCAAACCCAAGTTCGTGCTTTTCTCAGATTGTCGGGATATTACCGCAAATTTGTAGAAGGATTCTCTAGTATCGCCCGACCCATGACCCAATTACTGAAGAAAGACAAGAAGTTTGAATGGACCGACAAATGTGAAGCGAGTTTTCAAGAACTCAAAAGGAGATTGATTTCAGCCCCAATCTTGATCATGCCGGATATCACGAAGCCCTTCGATGTGTATTGTGACGCACCCAAGATTGGTCTCGGATGTGTGCTAATGCAAGAAGGCAAAGTTATATCTTATCTATCGCGACAATTGAAGCAACATGAACAAAATTACCCAACCCATGAACTCGAACTCGCAGCCGTAGTTCTAGCCCTGAAGACATGGAGACATTACCTGATGGGAAACCGTTGTGAGATTTACTCGGATCACAAGAGCCTAAAGTATATATTCACTCAGAAGGAGCTGAATATGAGGCAGAGAAGATGGATTGAGCTAATCAAGGATTACGACCTGGACATTCACTATCACCCTGGTAAAGCCAATGTGGTAGCCGATGCCCTTAGCAGATTGCCGTGCCACTTGAACACCATGATTTTGAAGGAGCAACCAAGTTTGCACAAAGAGATGGAAGATTTTCGAATGGAATTAGTAAGTGAAGGATTTTTGGCTAGCATAGAACTTCAGCCCACTTTGATCAGTCAGATTAAAGAGGCGGAAGGAAATGCCGAGATCAACGGAATCAAGCGTCAGATCGAGACAGCAAAGTACCCGGATTCACCGAGGACGAAGAAGGAGTTTTGTGGTACAAAGGACGCCTTTGTGTACCAGCAGATTCGGAGTTGAAAGAAGTTATCTTGAAGGAGGCTCATGATACTCTTTATTCTATCCATCCCGGAGGAACTACGATGTATCAAGATTTGAAAGAGCAATTTTGGTGGCATAAGATGAAGAGAGAAATCGGAAGCTATATCGCCAAGTGTGATAGATGTCAGCGAGTCAAGGCAGGACATCAAAGACCCGCTGGATTGTTGCAACCTTTGCAAATTCCGGAATGGAAATGGGATTCTGTAGGAATGGACTTTATCACTGGACTACCTACTTCTAGTAGGGGAAATGACTCTATTTGGGTCATAGTGGACAGATTGTCCAAAGTCGCCCATTTCTTGCCCGTCAAAACCACCTATCAGAGTTCGAAGCTAGCGGAGTTGTAAATCTATAATCGTTAGTTTGCATGGAGTCCCCAAGAACATAGTATCGGATCGAGGAACTCAGTTTACCTCAAGATTCTAGAAGAAAGTCCAAGAAGGTTTAGGAATCCGCCTAGATTTCAGTACCGCGTATCACCCTCAGACCGATGGACAAATGGAGCGAGTAAACCAAATACTCGAAGATATGCTTAGAGCATGTGTGCTAGAATATGGATCCAAGTGGGAAGACTGTCTGTCGTTTCGAGAATTTTCTTACAACAATAGTTACCAAGCCAGTTTGCAAATGGCCCCATTTGAATTCATGTACGGAAGAAAGTGCCGCACCCCTTTGAACTGGTCGGAAGTAGGAGAGAGTCAGATTTTCGGACCCGACATCCTACGAGAAGCAGAAGAGAAGGTTCACAAGATTCGTGAGCACCTCAAGACAGCCCAATCCCGACAGAAGAGTTATGCCGACAAGAGACTTCGAGACCTCGCCTTCAATATAGGAGATTTTGTTTATCTAAAAGTGTCGCCATTGAAGGGAATGCAGCGTTTCCAACTCAAAGAAAAGTTAGCCCCCAGATATATCGGACCTTTCAAAATTCTGAACCGTCGAGGAGAAGTATCGTATCAACTGGAACTACCAGAAGAGATGTCGGCTGTGCACAATGTGTTCCATATTTCGTTACTTCGCAAGTGTCTCGAAGTCCCCGAGAAGACCGAAGTGTTCAAGAATATCGATCACCGGACCATAGAGATCAACGATGACCTAACCTATCCCGAAGTGCCCATCCGCATTTTGGAAGAAGCTTATCGAACTACCAGAACCCGAAGCATCAAGTTTCTCAAGATTTAGTGGAGCAACCACACAGAAGAGGAAGCTACCTGGGAACGCGAAGATCACATAAAGACAGAGTTTCCCGATCTCTTCAAATCCTAGGTAATCTTTTCGTCCTTTTTCAAATCTCGGGACGAGATTTTGTTTAAGGGGGGAAGGTTTGTAACATCCCAAAAATACCAAACTTAGATCATCAAACACTAATCAGCAAGATTAGGGCTAACAAAAACTTTTCTAAGTAAACCCATGAATGCATGTATATGTGTATGCATGGATTTTGAATTTCTTTAAAAACCACCTTGTTTGTGTGATCCATTGCTTGTAAAATGTTTCTTAGGTGAAATGAACATCATCTAAAACATTTCCCACACTTTTCCTAAAGACAAGTAAATCAAAACAAATATATTAAGTGAATGGTCATTTTGACCAATTTAACTCCCATGCCTACTTTGGCTGTCTCAAACTTTCAAAACCTAACAGAAACTTTTCTGGATCTTTGCACCCCTTGAATGTACTCATAACAAAGTATCAAGGCCCACTTTGTGATCATCCAGAAACTTTCAAATGCATAGTTTAAATGACAATTCAAAATTGAATCTTCTTCATATGGGAAGATCCCACTTTTTCAAAAACCACTCAAACAAGCTCAACTTTCAAAACCCAAGCATCTGCAGACTCACCAACACCAATCTAGCAAACCCACCAAAAATCATTTCAAAATTCAAAACTTGATTTCATGCGGCCATTTCATCAAACAAAGGCACACAAATCAAACAAAACATCAAACACTATAGTGTGCAGTGATTCTTGCCTAACTGGTTCCCTAGTTAGCTCACACACAACTCAGTAGATCATCTAGAAAGATTAGCCCAACACTAGCACCCGTGTGAGCTTGCCATTGCCATTAATGGTGAACAGCCGAGCACCTCAATGCCACCCCATAGTCGACAGCAGGCTAGAGGAAGAACTAGCTGCCAACCTTGTCTCGGGAGGTAGCCCACCGTCCACCGCCACTCATCGGGTTGCTGCCAAGCCTCGACCACGCGCACAAGCCGCGCCAGACCATGCCAAGCGTGCGCCAGAGCGCCACCTCGACCAGCGCCACAGACCACGCACGCCTCGCCGTGTGCATACGCAATCACCACCACCCAGAGACCGCCAGACATCCCCGCTTGCCGCCTGCGTACATACAGCCCATCGCCGTCGAAGACGCCGCCTCTGCCGCAGCAGAAAGCACCGCCGTTCAGACCAAACCACACCGCCCCATGCTCGCGACCATGTCTTTGAGCATCGCCAGAGACACAAGACCGCCCCTACCCTTGCCCATGCCATTAGTCACCAGAACGCCGCTTCGACGAGCTCACTGCGCGCCAGACGGTCCGCTCGCCGACTATAAATAGAGGCCACCTCACGATTTCTTCACACCATCTCACTCCTCTCACCTCGTGCCACACCCTTCTTAGAGCAAGGCGAGCACCACCTCGCCGGAATTTCACCGGAGCCCGCCGCCTCTGGAGAAGAAGGGAGCCAGCGATTGGAGCCGCCCCAGGAGAAGCCACCGGTACCAGGAGGTTCACCATCGTCGACTTCGTCGTTCGCCTGCCTCGCCGACCCTCGCCCATACCCCGGTGAGCCCCCAGCACCCCTCACTGGCCGCGCTAGGTTTCATTCTCGCCGGAGCTGTCTCGCGTCGACGATGACTCCCAGCCGTTAGATTAGAACTAGATCGAACGATCCACGTTGCCCCATAACGCTTCTCCCAGCGCCGTGTCACTGACGAGTGGGGACACCCACTTAAGCAGCCCGCGGGAGCACTGCGCTTAGCAGGCCGGCCCAGTAACATTTCCCGCGCAGCCCAACATTTCAAATTAAACCTTTTCTTTTTAAATTCAAACCCACTTCTGTACCCAACTTCAAAAATCAACCCAGATCGATTCAGTGCACCAATTTGAATGAAACCAATTTTGTTGGAAAGGTCTGTGAATGCTTAATCCAAGCCCTTTGGATTCAAGTCATTTGGATCTGTAGATCACCCATAGTAAAAATAACAAGACAGAAGCTTTTCTGCATTCAAACAATTTTCAAATTTAAACCATAAAAGCTTTTGAGTTGATTCCAACTCTCAAAAATCACATTTAACCATACCTTTCAGAATATATAAAAATATATAGGTTTACTTGCAGAAATAATGTTCAAGTAATAAAAGAATGCTACATAAGCATTTCTAGCCACTTTAATTAATTAAAATAAAAGGGTAAAACCATATTAAATTGTGACACCACTTTAAATCACATTCCCATGGACTACAATATGTGGTGATGACATGTGTCAACATGATCCCATGTTTAGTTTGGAGAATATTAAATCTTAAGTAATTTTTCAATGAGTAGAAATTACTTTTCTAAAAATAAAAAGATTTAAACCAAGCCTTAACCTTGTAAGGTTAGAGATGATGCTAGATCATCTATAGGACCCTTGTGTGTGATGATTGCAAGTAGTTAAGTATTGTTTGGTGATTGTGTACCTCGTATTTATTCATAGACGCTAGTACCGACCAAGGATACGAGGAGGAAGGAGGATACTACGAAGAAGAAGCCGAGGAGAACTTCAACCACTGCTCTGCACAAGGCAAGCTTATATTGACACTGATGCAAGCCTAATACTACTAGTGAATGTGCAAGCTAACACTTGCACTTGAGCAAGCTAGTAACTATGCAAGCTTATATTGACACTGATGCAAGCCTAATACTACTAGTGAATGTGCAAGCTAACACTTGCAAGATACTATACCTATGCCAGCTTATACTCATATTGATGCAAGCCAACCCTTGCCAGATACCCTACTGATGCCACAAACCCATACTTGTGATATGACTACTATATTCCTTAAGCATATGTGATCATACCCACTTGATAAACCAATCCTAGTTTTATGTGCAAGCTTCTTATTTTATTTCTTTATCAAAGCTTACTTAGAGTCTACCTAAGAGTTTGGTAGATACTAGACAGTTGTGCTGAAGGTTGCATAAAGAGCATAAAATGTGGCCTAAGATAGAAACCTTGATCTCAGCCTAAGACATGAGATTGAACTTAGTAAAACTCCACTAGTTACCACCCCTCATCAGTACTACCCCCACCTGTAGATGCTAGTGCTGAGTATAAAACTTGATCAACTTTAGATGGGAATACTTGGTGGAAAAATGGTTATGAAAACCTTGGAATGATGGATCATTCTATTGAAATGTTTTGGACATGTGTTTCCAAACACTTGATGATTCTGGTGATAAAAATGTTGAGGCATGAGCCTTAGCCCTTTATAAAACTGATGGTTGTATGGATGCGATACCATTCCAATTTTATCGTACAACCACAATACCCAAATATTGGGTAGGGCTTGACTGGAAACTTATATTCCTTAGTATTAGTTCCCTCACGGCCAAGGTCTGAGCTGAGGCTACCTTGTGAAGATTGTCCACCTGTGCAGTACCCAAGATGACAACTGGTCATGGTTGGGAGGCCAAACTCACGGAGAGGTGCTTATACTAGGGCGTAATTGAAAGGTTAGGATTGATTATCCGTGATACCGAGTATGGTGAATTCAGGATTTGTTCCTGACGGATGTATCGAATGTTGTGGTGAAAGTGTACAATCTCTGCAGAGTGTCAAACTATTCGAATAGCCGTGTCCGCGGTTATGGACAGTTGGAGTGGCCATACTGTTCCCCCGTCAGACTTTTCAAAATGACTTGTGAAATGAATTGAGACTTTGACTTGACCACAACAGAGTTGTGACCTGAATTACAAGATCCCACTTAGGAGTTATAAAATTGTGACTAGCTTTGGAACTTAGTAGAGATAAACCTGGCTTTTTGCAAAACAACCCTAGAGCCTAGTGTCCTATTATCCAAAAACCCCTTACCTGTTAGTATTAGTTTGCGAGTACTTAAAGAGTACTCATGGCTTTGTCCCTGGCTATTCCATGGATGAGACTATGAAGAGGAGTACCTCAAGATGGACCCTGGAAGGTTACGACAACTAGGATCATCTCCCATCACAAGATTGCCTGTGACCCCGAAGATGGAGCTTCGCCTATGCTACCGTTATTATTACGTATTCCGCTGCTTGATGTTGTATTAAGAACTGGATCATGAGATCCCCATTTGTGTAAGAACTTATGTATCGTTTGTAATGGATGAAGTACTATGGTATCCAATTCTGTTATGTCTCGCAAAAATGGTAATCCTGGGATTGCGATGTATGGCATAACAGGCATCTAGGATTGAAAATTTCCGGGTGTTGACATCGGCTTTCTTTCCCATACCAGGAGGCGGATCTCGAGGGCGAGATCCATTGTTAGTGGTGTCAAATTGTAGCATCCCGGGGAAAACCACTACTAAAAAAATCGCTGTTGTTTTTATTATGTGTATCATCATGACATCTGCATGCATATTATTTGTTTAAAAACTATCTTTATAAAAGTTTATTTTGTCTTCTACATATTCTCTCTTTGTTCAAACCAAAACCATCGGTCCGTCCGGATCTTTTATTTTATCTGAACTATTTATCAAATACTATTTAAAACAAACTAATAAATAAAACATATTGTTTTAAAACTGGGGAGGCAGTCAACCGGTCAGGCCCAAAGGCCCAGCCGGTGGAAACCCTAACTACCCCAAACCCCAACACCCCACCCCGTCGCCACCCTCCTCCCTCCACTGGCCAGCGCCACAGCACGACGCCACGACACACGCACCCTTCCCCACCGACCAGGCCTGCCCCGCTCCTCCCTCGACTCACGACCCTGGCCCCACCTGCAGTGACCGAAGCCCACCAACCCTCTCTCTCCCGACGCGATCCCCTCCCCCATCGCCCTCCCTCATGCCAGGAACCGCGCCCCTCTCCTCTGCATCCTCCAGCCGCCGCCCAAGGCCTCCCTGACATCGCCTCCTCCTGCTCGTCATTACACTGCCGCTCGCCTGATCGCTGTGGTCGGTCCTCCTACGCGCTCTCCGAAGCGCCGCCTGCGGACCGCCTCACTGTCCTCGCTGCCGTTTCTTCCCAGCGCGCCCTCGCCGAAGCTTGGCCTCGTTGGCGCCACGGCCTCTAGCTCGGCCTTGATTCCGCGCCCAGCTTCGTCGTTGCCGCTCGATCCGCCACGGACGGCCGCCCTCCTCCCTGACATGGCCGCTGCTGCCAGGTCCCCTTGCTAGAGCTCGATGCGCCAGCGCTGCTGCACGCTTCTCCTCCGTCGCTCGCGGCAGCCCCCAGCGCCACCGCTTCCCATGTCTACAACACCGTCTCGAGCCCAAGCTCGCCCTGCCCGCGAGCTCCCTCTTCACCAGCTCGCTTTCATCATCATGCCATCCTCTCCATGTCAAGATTCTGTCATTGACCTCTGTGTCCATATCGCCATGGTGTGGCTTGGCTTGTGAACCTGCCTTGCATCCTTGGATGGCACCACTCAGCCACGAGGAGCCCGAGGATGTTCCAGCTTGGTGATGCAGCACCCCTCACCTGTTGCAGCCCGAGCTTGCTCGTTTTTGGTTGAGCCACAGTTGGCCAATCTGTTGTTGTGTGTCCATCTTCCTTGATGGTTGTCCAAGTTATCTCGATGCGCCAAGTTCTTCTATGTGGATGTCGGAGAAACTCTCGCATACAAGAACAAGTTGTACCAGGACCGCCGACAAGTTCGACACCGACTCAGGATGAACCCGATGAACCAGTAGCGTCGAACCCGAGTCCACCACCGACAATCGAGAGGGAACATCAAGGCCACCTTCTCAGATGCGAATCCCGATCCTGCCGAGACCGAACCAAACACCTTCGGGCCCCAAGATCTTCGACCCCAATGTGTGACCCCTATCTTATCCGCCCCTATTTTGTAATATAACATCTATCTTGTTGTATAATTAAATTGTCATGCTTGCATACATATTATGGGTGTTTGGGGGTGTTTCGACAATTCACCTAAATTAAATATGGAGGTCACATGCGGGAAAATCTAGTCTTATATTGGCTCCATTTAAATTTGTGTAGCGAACCGGTGTTACATTTCGTCATGATAAGACAACATTTAAATTGTGGGGTATCTAAATAACTTGAACCACTTAATTAATTGTCGGGACCCCGGTTCCGCTTAATATGGCCTAATTGCATCGCACCTTTGACATGCCGTACATCATACATGCATCATGCTCGATCTTTTGACGTAGCATTAAATAGTGCATCCGGTGTTTCTTCTAGTGCTTTGCTTCTTCACGGATTAGGCCGATGAGTTGATGCGAGTGTCGACCCGATCTTCGGATGAACCTTCAACAATAATTTCAGGCGAGCATTCTCCCCCTTTCTACCTATTTTACTTTATAGTCTTTATTTCCTCCTGTTGATCTATTGCTATCTGTGATGCGATGCTCTAGTTTTCGTACCCGTGATATCCCTTGGAGCCATTAAATTGCCTTGGACACATCCTATTGCCTATTGTTTGGTAGATAGTCAGCCTTATGAGTAGTCGAAGCTTTGAGGTGTTATGACGCGTCACGATGTTCCACAGTTGTTGGAGTAATGCCTTATGTTTAATGTTGGAGATGATTATAATTTTAATTACCGTTTAATAACTAAAATTGAAGTAGGTAAATAATGCAGAGGCACAGGTGGGCAATAGATGTTATTTGGTTTTTAACAGTCCACTTGTGTCCCGTAGGACCCCGAGTACTTGATACTTGTTCTTTGAATATCCGCACTATCCGCATGTGGGACCATGAATCCCCTTAGCCAGAGCTTGAGTCATATTTATTTCTTGGGGCCACAAAGTAGTTTGGGGCTTATTACTATCCTGTACTTATGCCATGCTTTTATTTTTTTTTTGATTGCGCGGGAGCGTGTACTCATTTAGGTAAGCGGAGTGTTTTTGCGGTATCGACAAGACCAGTCACACTTTCGGGTTCCCAGTTGTTTACAGCCATTGACGCAAACCTCTGGGTCTGTTTTGGAGCCGGCCAACTTCGTCGCGGGTAGCTTGGTGGGGTGGCCCCCTGAAATTTATATGAATCTTGCAGTTGCTCTGTCGGGATGCCTCGTTGGGTTTCTTTTGGTTTTTCTCGAGGTTGATCGTGCGTGTGTTGCTATTTGTGCCCCCTGCAGGGTAAAACTTTCTGAAAACCGTGTCCGCGGTTATGTACGACTTGAAGCACAGTATCTCGATCATAGACAACTATAACTAAAGTAGTGCTATAAATTTGACTTTATAATGACTAGTAATCAGCTTCACTATAATGGAATGGCTAAATAAAAGTGTCAACAATTGCTTGTTTGGGTTGTCACCTGTTACCATTGTATCTGACTAGTAAGTATTGCAACTACAACGGAATGGCTAAATAAAAGTACCAACAACTGCTGGGTTTTGGGATACCTCATGCTATATATATCTGACTAGTAAGTACTACAACCACAACGGAATGGTTAATTAAAACTTCCCACTGCTTATTATATCAAGATGACTCATGCTATCTATATCTGACTAGTAATTGCCGCAACTATAACGAAATGAATAAAACTGCCAACTGTGTGAGTTTCTCGGTTGACTTCCTTGTTTGGTCTCGAGGGGGAAATACCAGGATGGGTATGCTTGGTGATAGTTTTAGGTTGGATCCGAATAGGTCTTTCTTATCCCTATCTGATAGCCGCCAATTGTATTGAGTCTCTATAGGTTGTTTAGTGCATGCTGTGCTGCCGCTTCAGTCCACCATACCTATGTAGGCGAGGACCGCCGAATTCTAGTCTCGCTGCAATCGGCCTCGATCTTGTCCGCTCTCTTTTTCCTTTGCCCTTTGCCGGCACCCCTTTTGTTTTAACAGGTTTTGGAATCGACGTCGTTAGCAGGGTTACCCTTCCGGCTTGGCCTGGGCAGGGTTATGGACGTCATTGGTTATTCTTCAGGGCTCTTAGCCCTATTTGCATCTTGTCCGTAGTCGGACGTTGTATCATTTTCAAGGTGATTTGGATCTTTGTATGGTATATCTGTATTCTTGACTCTTGGAGTCGTTGTTGTATATATCTGTTCTGTGGGTTCCATCATGGACTATTGTGTAATGGTATTACTTTGTTTTCCACCCGCACGAAAGTGCCTGGTGGGCACCTTTGAATCATTTCTATGCGGGTTTGGCGGGAATCGCTGAAACTTGCGTAGGACCGATTCTGAGGGTGTTACAACTCTCGTGGCCCATTCACTAAAGCCCATATAACACTAGTCACCGTGAGTCCGACTCACTGACTCAGTCCTAATCCGGCTCGGGTTCAACCCGACCAGATTTCCGGTTCAGATCCAATCCGAACTTGCTCCCGCTCTTAAGTGTGTGACCCGGCAGGATCATGGCTACTCGGACACGATTGGAGTCCGACTCACAATCGATCAGTCGGCAGCAGCTCCTAGCAGAACGTGCCGACTCCCAAGTACCAAAGAGTTATGACGACTCGCCTTTCCAATGTGACATACGTCCGAGTCCCTTTTGCCTCACGATATACCTTGTCAGACTATAGGCGAATATATGTCATCCCTTGAATAGTCCAACTCTCTTCTCGATCCGAGATAAGTGATTCATCCGACTAACTCTTAGTTGACCGCCTCGGTTAACACTTAACCGAGTCGTGCATGGCCATGCTTTCCGAATCATATCTTTCGAGAGGGCCCAGAGAATATCTCTCCGAGTGGAGGGGCAAAATCCCATCTTGGTTATTCACATCACGTAGCTTGATTCTCAGTCAACCGAACTCTGCCTTTATAACTCCCTAGTTACGGATCAGCGTTTGATAGAACCTAAGTCGGTGATCCTCAACTCGGACTATGCAACAACCTCAGGTCTAAGGATTACATTGATTGAGATATGCAAATGACAACTTGTTCGTTGTACCTCAATATGGGTCAATCCGACTCGCTAAAATCTTTAGCCGAATCTGTGTAAGTCGGAATAGCATCACCATGCCCATGACAAGTGGAACCGAGTCATCAAGCCGACTTTCACATTGGTCTAAGTTGTGTGTCCAGCACAACCTCAATGACCAAGGACATTTAGTACAAACAACATGAATGTATAATTCAACAACCGATTCACATATTCAATGATACACATCAGATGTTTATACAAGGACAACTTAATAACTTTATGAATACAATGGGAAATATCATCATACATGATTGCCTCTAGGGCTTATTCCCAATAGTCTCCCACTTGCACTAGAGTCAATCTTCCGACATCACATGTCTAAGCATCTAATGCCCATGGCTCTCAGGTGCGCCTCATGCTTTGGATATGGTAACGGCTTTGTCAACGGATCCGCAATATTTGCATCCGTGTGTACCTTGCATAACTTGATATCACCCTGATCCACGGACTGGCGAATCAGATGGTATCGCATGAGTATGTGTTTGTTCTTATGGTGTTTTCTAGGTTCCTTGGCTTGTGCAATAGCACCATTGTTGTCACAATACACGTCTAACGGATTGGACAAGCCCTGAATCACACCAAGATCCATGAGAAAATTCCTCATCCAAACAGCTTCCTTTGCTGCCTCCGAGGCGGTAATATACTCAGCCTCTGTTGTAGATGCAGACACAGTCTCTTGCTTGGAACTTTTCCAGCTCACAGCACCTCCGTTTATAATAAACACATATCCGGATTGCGAACGAGAATCATCAGAGTCGGTAAGATAACTCGCATCTGTGTAACCCTTTACACTGAGTTCATCTTCATCACCATACACCAAGAACATATCCTTAGTCCTTCTCAAGTACTTTAGGATATTTTTAGCCGCTGTCCAATGGATTTCTCCAGGATCAGCCTGGTATCTGCTCACAACACTTAGAGCATAGGAAACATCCGGCCTAGTACAAATCATGGCATACATGATGGATCCGACTGCAGAAGCATACAGAATCGCACTCATCCGACTTCGCTCATCAGTTGTCAAAGGACATTGAGTCTTGCTAAGTTTTACACCATGGGACATCGATAAGAACCCCTTCTTAGACGATTCCATGTTGAACTTCTTCAACACTTTGTCCAAATAAGTACTCTGACTCAATCCAATGAGCCGTCTTGATCTATCTCTATAGATCCAGATTCCGAGAATATATGTTGCCTCACCCAAGTCTTTCATTGAGAAACTCCTTTCCAATGATTCCTTGGTTTCTTGCAACATCTGGACATCATTTCCAATCAGTAATATGTCATCCACATATAAGATTAGAAAGTTTACTTTGCTCCCACTAAAATTCTTGTATAAACAAGAATCATGATCACTCTTGATGAAGCCAAACGATTTGACTACCTCATCAAAGCGAATATTCCAACTCGTAGATGCTTGCTTCAACCCATAAATGGATTTCTGAATCTTGCACACTTTGTCAGCATTAGCCGGATCAACAAAACCCTCGGTTTGTATCATATACACGTCCTCAGTTAAATTTCCGTTAAGGAAAGCCGTTTTGACATCCATCTGCCATATCTCATAGTCGAAATAGGCCGCTATAGCTAACATGATCCGAACTTATTTAAGCATCGCTACAGGTGAGAAAGTCTCGTCGTAATCAACTCCTTGAACTTGTCAGAACCCCTTCGCGACAAGACGTGCTTTCTAGATAGAAACATTTCCATCCATATCAGTTTTCTTCTTAAAGACCTATTTGTACTCGACGGGTCTTGCACCGTCTGGCAGATCAACCAAGTTCCAAACTTGATTTTCATCCATGGACTTTAAATCGGATCTCATGGCTCCAAGCCATGAATCGGAATCAGATCCCACCATCGCTTCCGAATAATTTGCCGGCTCATCACTGTCTAATAGTAATACATCACGAACACTTCGTAATCTTGCCGATATTCGTAGTGCAGGTGCTGCTGCCGGCTCAGCTACCACGACCGGCTCAACCTCCAAGGTTTTTGACGACTTGCTACTAGCCGGTTGCTCTTGAATTTCTTCGAGTTGCACCGTGCTCCCACTTACTTCCCGACTGAGAAACTCTTTCTCAAGGAAGACACCGTTCCGAGCGACAAACACTTTGCCCTCTTCTCGGTTGTATAAGTAGTAACCCAAGGTTTCCCTCGGATACCCCACGAAGATACACTTATCCGACTTGGCCATAAGCTTGTCCGACTGAAGTCGCTTGACAAATGCTTCACAACCCCAAATCTTAAGAAAAGACAAACTCGGCTTTTTTCCTGTCCACATCTCATGCAGTGTCTTCTCTACCGATTTTGATGGTACTCTGTTTAGTGTGAACGCCGCTGTTTCTAGACAATAACCCCAAAATGATAAAGGCAGATCTGTCCGACTCATCATTGATCATACCATGTCCAACAAGGTTCGATTCCGCCTTTCCGAAACACCGTTCCTTTGCGGCGTTCCCTGGGGAGTAAGTTGAGGAACTATTCCACAACTTTTCAGATGGTCATCAAACTCATGGCTCATGTACTCGCCTCCTCGGTCCAACCGAAGAAACTTTATTTTCTTGCCGAGTTGATTCTGTGCTTCATTCTGGAATTCTTTGAATTTTTCAAAGGCTTCCGACTTATGTTTCATCAAGTAGATATATCCATACCTATTCAAATCATCAGTGAAGGTAATGAAGTACTCATAACCACCTCTGGCTGTCGTGATCATTGGTCCACATACATCACTATGTACTAGTCCCAACAAGTCGGACGCCCTTTCACAACTCTTTGCAAAAGGTGTCTTGGTCATTTTGCCGAGTAGGCAAGATTCGCATGTCTCGAACGATTCCAAGTCAAACAAAGTTAGGAGTCCATCATCATGGAGCTTCTTCATGCGTTTCCAACTTATATGACCAAGCCGACAATGCCAAAAGTAAGTCATATTCAGATCATTTGGTTTCAACCTTTTTAACATTTATGTTATAAACCGACTCACCATCAAGATTCAAAATAAATAACCCGTCCTGGACGAGTGCAAAGCCGTGAAACATATCATTCAAATACAAAGAACAACCATTATTCTTGATATTCGACTCATAGCCTTGCCTCATCAAACATGAAGCAGAAATAATGTTTTGACTGAGCACTGGAACATAATAACAATTATTCAGTTCCATAATGAATTCGGAAGGTAAATGAAGCTGCATTGTGCCGACTTCCAACGCAGCAACTCTTGCTTTGTTGCCGACTCGAATATCAACCTCACCTCTTACTATGCTCCTAGTTCTTACCAGTCCCTGCAACGAGTTGCAGATGTGAATAACTGATCCGGTATCATATAACCAAGAACTATTAGGTGTATCAGCAAGATATATGTCTATAACATTGCAAACAAGTGTACCTGAGTCGGAAGTCATACCTCCACTCTCGGCCTTATCGGCCAAATACTTGCTGCAGTTCCTCTTCCAATGGTCATCCGCCTTGCAGTAGAAGCAAGTGGATCCGGCTGAAGGAGATGGCTTAGTAACTGAGGAAGAGCTTGGGACCGGGTCCTGAGCCTGACTTAGCCTTCTTCTTAGTCCAAGAACTCTTCTTGAACTTAGCCTTATTCTGCACCATCAACACTTGACTGGCGCCCTTCTTGAGATCCACATCTGCCTGCTTGAGCATCTCATGCAATTCAGTGAGCTTCTTATCCATACCATGCACGCGGTAGTTCGAAATGAACTGCCCATATGCACTAGGAAGAGAGTTCAGAATTATATCCGTAGCGAACTCTTCGCTAATGGGGTAGCCAAGCCTCTCCAGAGACTGCATGTAACCAACCATTTTGATCACATGCGGACTCAGTGGATCACCATCCTTAAATTTGCAACCCAGCAAAGCCTGAGAGACTTGATACCTCTCAGTCTTTGCCTGAGCCTGGAACATACTTTTGAGGCTTTCGATCATATCGTAGGCCTCAACATTCTCGAACTGCTTTTGCAAGTCCGGTTCCATGTGAGCAAGCATAAGACAACTAATATCCGTGGACTCATCCTTAGTCCGACGGTAGGCATTGGTGGCAGCGATAGTCGCATTCTCATTCGGCTCATCTGGAAGTGGGTTGTCTAGGACATGGTCCTTATTTTCTTGTTTGAGAATAATTCTCAGATTGCGATACCAGTTGGTAAAATTAGTGTCGTTTAGTTTATCTTTCTCAAGGATAGTTCTCAATGCAAAACCGGATATCTAAGAGTGACTGCTACTTAGTGCCATGATCTACAATAGAAAATATGCAAAACACTTAAGACATGTATTCATAAAAGAGCAAGCATATTAAACATTTTAATATTTTATGCTCCCACTAGAACCAACACCCCTCCGATGGTTACTTAGTGATTCAGGATCCTAAATAAGCAAGTCGGCTAGTGAACTTTAGCATCACCGCTAGCCGCCAAGTGATCTAGGTAGACAACTCCTTGTCAATTTCATCTCATACGACTCCTGTTGGACGGGTGAATCACATGCCCCGGCTCCCATCCGACCTTTCCCTGAACCCCACAACCGTTGTGATAGACTCATCTAGCTTACCGAGTATTTCCGCAGTAAGAGTCCGACTCGAACCCACCTAGTCGGAAAGAATTAACAACACCTCAATTTTATGAGCCCACTACCAAAAATGTCCGACTTGTGATGGTGCAAACACTGGCGGGAAAACCGACTAGACCTTCTTTGAGGGATTAAATTTTACCAACTCTCTAATAGAGGTAAACCAGAGACATAACAATAACACAAAATAAAGCAATTATAATGTGAAATGGTATGGCTCTCTTCATGGCGATCTCCATCTCCACATAGTCTGTAATCCGACTCGTGCCAACTCTTGTCACTTGCTGTCTTATTCCATGTCGCCGATATGTACAACGCCTTGCATGCCTTCCGGGTTCTCCAAACAGCTACACTAGCTTAGTAAAGTAAATTACAAGGAGAATCCGACACGCAGGTCATTATACAATAATATGATAGCACCTAGGCTCCAGCCGGCTGACAAGAACCGTGATTCGCAGATCACGTATGGATTACACATATACATCACATGCACATGAACCATACCATTCACAACTTCCTGCAAAAACAAGTTATGCATAGATACAATATCTACCAACGCTGTGAAACTCGCAACAATGTCTAACGCGCTACGACAGGGAGAAGCCGGCGGTCCATGGATTCTGACCATTGTTCCGACTCGATCAAACTTTTTGATCTTTGATCACCGCCTCTGGATTTACGTGTCACAGTCTACCCCGATGGAGGAAGCCGACCGGTAGGGGTATGTCGTTCCACGACCTCAGCAGTATGATCACGGAAATCAGATCTACCATTTCCCGAGTACAACTGATCTAATCAACCTCGTACAAAACCGATCTATCTCATAGATCGACCACCAAACAGCACATAGATCTCATCTACAGCTAACCGCATATCACATATGCGAGATCTCGAGCCTAAAACTAGAAGCTATCGCTCTGATACCACTGTTGGGCCACACAGAGATAAAACAAAACCTTTTCCTCGAACATGGTGATCCTAAGATCTAGATGAGGTAGAAGGCCACGAGGTTTACCAATAGACGCGCAGTTGTGGATTACTGATGAAGCGCGTCAGTTGATGCAGTGCAGTCCTTTGTGATCCGATCGTCCTGGTGCTGATCATACAACACCTCTGCTGGTATCCACACGTACAAGGAGGAGCGCCGGCGGCGAACTGCTAGGTTTTTTACGACGGCATGACTGTTGTGGAGCTAGGGTTTCCAACACATGGAATGACCTAACCGATCAACGATTAACCTTTCTGGGTTACAGTGCTCCACTATATATAGGGAGTGAACATGGGCTCCACTCTCGTGGCCCATTCACTAAAGCCCATATAACACTAGTCACCGTGAGTCCGACTCACTGACTCAGTCCTAATCTGGCTCGGGTCCAACCCGACCAGATTTCCGGTTCAGATTCAATCCGAACTTTCTCCCGCTCTTAAGTGTGTGACCCGACAGGATCATGGCTACTCGGACACGATTGGAGTCCGACTCACAATCGATCAGTCGGTAGTAGCTCCTAGCAGAACGTGCCGACTCCCAAGTACCAAAGAGTCATGACGACTCGCCTTTCCAATGTGACTTACGTCCGAGTCCCTTTTGCCTCACGATATACCTTGTCAGACTATAGGCGAATATATGTCATCCCTTGAATAGTCCAACTCTCTTCTCGATCCGAGATAAGTGATTCATCCGACTAACTCTTAGTCGACCGCCTCGGTGAACACTTAACCGAGTCGTGCATGGCCATGCTTTCCGAATCATATCTTTCGAGAGGGCCCAGAGAATATCTCTCCGAGTGGAGGGGCAAAATCCCATCTTGGTTATTCACATCACACAGCTTGATTCTCAGTCAACCCGAACTCTGCCTTTATAACTCCCCAGTTACGGATCAGCGTTTGACAGAACCTAAGTTGGTGATCCTCAACTCGGACTATGCAACAACCTCAGGTCTAAGGATTACATTGATTGAGATATGCAAATGACAACTTGTTCGTTGTACCTCAATATGGGTCAATCCGACTCGCTAAAATCTTTAGCCGAATCTGTGTAAGTCGGAATAGCATCACCATGCCCATGACAAGTGGAACCGAGTCATCAAGCCGACTTTCACATTGGTCTAAGTTGTGTGTCCAACACAACCTCAATGACCAAGGACATTTAGTACAAACAACATGAATGTATAGTTCCACAACCGAATCACATATTCAATGATACACATCAGATGTTTATACAAGGACAACTTAATAACTTTATGAATACAATGGGAAATATCATCATACATGATTGCCTCTAGTGCATATTCCCAACAGCTTTGACCTGTTCATACTCCAAAATATGCTTTTGTGAAGTGTTAGGAAAAGGTATCTCATTCATTGGTTCAAGGGAGGCTACAGTTGCTTTAACTTCTCTTTTCTTTTTAGGTTCAGGTGGTAGTTCAAATTTTACCAGACCTACCTTTGGAGCTTCGATGTGTTCTGTAAAATCTTTAACAACTTGCAATACAAGATCTGAATCTAAATAATTGTAACACCCCTGCCTCTCCGGACCGGCGGCTGTCACTTCTGGCAGCTCAATAGGATCTCTAGACTAACCCCACAAACCAACACTAGTCTTTTCTACGCACTTTGTCCTCACTCATGCGCACCCGATACCCACTTCCCAGTCGGTCACCCATCCTCAAATTGCTCTAGGACAAGCACGTTTAACCTTAGAGTTCTTTTCAGATGAGCTTCCAGAAAATAAGTTGCAACTTGTTGGTATGGGTTTCCTATCAATCCTATTAAGACATACGCCAGGTTCTCACATACACTCACCCTTAGAAGATCAATGCCCTCGTCGATTAACCATAAGTCAGGAACATCCCCTCTTGGCACACGTGTGTGTGCGTCCAGTGCTAGCACATGTGCCATGCCGTGTCCACTCCGGGACACACGCGCCATGCACCACATGTCCACCACTGACCCGCACACGCCCATGTAACCATGAGGGTCGGCTTTGATACCAATTGTAACACCCCGGCCTCTCCGGACCGACAGCTTTCACTTCTGGCAGCTCAATATGATCTCCTGACTAACCCCACAGACCAACACTAGTCTTTTATGCGCACTTTGTCCTCACTCGTTCCCACCCGGTACCCACTTCTCGGTCGGTCACCCATCCTCAAATTGCTCTAGTCCAAGCACGCTTAACCTCGGAATTCTTTTCAGATGAGCTTCCGGAAAAGAATTTGCAACTTGTTGGTATGGGTTTCATATCAATCCTATTAAGCCATGTGCCAAGGTATCACAATAAATCTCTTTAGATAATTCATTAACATGGCCTTTTTTATTATATTCGTGAATACATTCATGATCTATTTCCATGCCCCCTTCACTTCCTAGACCAAAATTCCATGAAACTCTATGATCGCGGATTCTATTAAGTAAAGCCCAAGCTTTAGTTATAGGTAAATCCATAAAAGCTCCTCTCGCGCAATAGTGTAGTTCAATTCTATTAGGTTCAATTAAACCTCCATAAAAGATATTGAATAAATACCATTCAGGTAAATCATGATGATGGAATTGTCTAAGAAAATCTTTAAATCTTATGTAAGCTCTTACTAGTCCTTCATTGGGACGGTTCTTCCAAGTCATTATAATACGCCTGATTTCAAAATATTTTGATAATGGGTAATATTTGGATAAAAAATCGCAAGCTAAATCATCCCAAGTAGTAGTGGCTTATGGGGGTAGAGATCTATACCATGAAAGAGTTGTACTTGCCAAAGTTTGACTGAAAAGTTTAACCCTTACCTCATCGGCAGTATACCGCGTTAATTGGAACGTGCCACATATATCTTTGAAACATGCAATATGCTCATATGGATCAGAATCTTCTTCATCTCCAGTAAATTACTTCTTGTGTAGAATACCAACTAATAGAGGAAACCCCCTTGTCTTCTTGTTGGAGTTCTCTCTTTTATAAATATATCATAGGGCTTCCCAAAACGGTTGAGTGGGTTAGCACTAGTCATATGCTCAAACTCCATCATATTGGTGGAAACATGTAATTCAAAACAAAACAAAACTTAACAAAACTAAAGTAAATAAACAAAAACTAAAAGATATACAACGCTTAGCTCTCCGGCAACGGCGCCAGAAAATAGCTTGATGACTGCAAGTGCACAGATCAGATGTAGCTAGTTTTAAAATAAAGATATCGATACCACAGAGAGCAGGATTCTAAAGTCTAAGAATTCTTGAAGTAAATACTAAAAATAGAAATGCTAAGCAAAGTTTTAAGTGACAAGATAAAATGCGAGTAATGTGTGAGAACAATATGTAAAGTAAATAAAACTGAATACATAAAGTAAGTATCGCGTATGTAAAAGAGATTTGAAACTTTAGTGGGAGAAAGCATTCTCAAGGAGTGACGGATACACCACTAGCATTATAAAGGGCTGAGGTAAAGATTATCATCATGAACATTCTTAACTATGTATGTGTGGGAGGAACTCCGTATTTGGACAAAGAGGCAGCAACCACTAGTTAGATCATCCTCATAACCACATCAGACAACAATCAACATTAATTGAATTACCGCGCTATTAAGGGACGTATTCCCGCAGGACGTATCCCATGGCATGGATAGTGTTTTGTGAGTTTCTTCGATTCCCAAGTTGATACGTAAGGGGTGTCAACAGCTTTATAGTCACTGTAAGTGCTAACATCCCTCCTTCTACCAACAAGTAGTTCCCTACATCAAGTCCACGCAAGAGGCAAATATTAGAGAGGTCGACTTCTCCCAACATCAAGATGCAGACAATCTAACACATGGTCACTATCATGAATAACATAATAAACTTTATATTATTCTAATCTCATACTAGAGTTTCTCCATCTCCTCAAGAACTAATGATCTATTCAGACATGGAGGCAGACAACATCATAGTAATGATAATGGAAGCCATTGATGAATAGTACTTGTATAAATCCACAACTAGTGCAAGAATTACAACAAGATCTAGATGGGATGGATGGAGATGATGGTGGTGATGAAGATGCAGCGGTTGATGAACATGGAGATGGATGCCTTGGACTCGCAGATCTGCGTAGGGCGAAGATGGATCCCTAGGGCAAGTTCCCCCTCCAGATGCCTTCCGGAGGTTAGGTTTCAGCAATTTCTGGGTGTTCTGTATGTCGTCTCTCTGAACCAGTTACACGGGGTGAAACTATTTGAGGAGGCAGAGGTGGTGTCAACTATACGGCGGGAACTATACGGCGACCCGCTGTATAGTTGTTCGTCAACCCTTCTATCTCCACTTCTCTCTTCGGGTTTTCTTCTGGTATTATTGATATTACCCAAATAAGCGATTTACGTAGATTTTGGATCCTTTAGATCCATCATCTGATCCAAGAATTGTGTCATTTAGATCCATCAACTGCTTCAAGAATTGTGTCCTTTAGATCCATCATCTGATCTGATCCTGGTGAAAATAAACATAAAAAGTGCGTGCGAACGCCGTAAAATACCAAAATCCTACATCTATAATGCAAAATAACAATGTAAAACATGATGCAAATATGCACTCATCAGGGCTCCCAGATGATGACGCTGCTATGCCCGTAGACTTCACCTCCGCCACCCTTCTTGTGGCTCTGCGACGGGTGTGGGTACCGTAGGAGAGGATGATCTCCCTCGGTGATGTAGCACATCACGCCGGCGATAGTCCGGTTCGCCCACCACATGCGGCGGCCGACTTCGTTGTGGTTCACCTGGGGCGGGCTATCACCCGCATACCTGGCTAGCTTCCTTTTCCGCCGGTTAGCAAAGAAGGCATTCCAGGTGTTGTAGTTATCGAGATCCTAATGGGGATCCATCCGCTACTCTGGCATGAGCTCAATGTAGAAGTGGTTCGTGATGGCCGCTTGGAAGGCGGAACCTTGAGGCACAGAGGGACAGGAACCCCTCCAAAGCTCAGCATCTAGTCAGCGGGCAACCGGTAGCCAGGTGGGCATGAGTATCTAGAGGCGCACAGCGCCTCGGTCTCCTCGAGGGTCATAATGGCCCAGTATGCGGTGTCCATTGTTGTGAGAGGGTAAAGTGTGGATGTGTGTATGGCCATGGTGGTCGGCCTAGATATAGAGGGAAAGGGCGGGAAAACATTACGGGAAGCAGAGGGAAATGGCGGGAAAGCATGACGCGTGGTTTGATGACTCTGAGAATGGCGGAAAATATCTTTAGTCCCGGTTAGTGGCTCCACTACTAGGAAATCCTTCATCAGTGGCGCATCTATATTGGTCTTCTGTGGCGCATGGAAGGGACGCCACTGTTACGTCGCCACTGATGAAAACTTCTGTGGTGCATTTAGAAATGCGCCACAGAAGTCATGATACTTCTGTGGCGCATTCTGGTTGATGCACCACAGGACTCTATTCATGGCGCATTCTGGACAATGCACCACTGAATCTCTATGCGCCACAGAAGGTTACAACGATGCGCCACTGGTTTGAATATCAGGTATTAAAAAAATCAAAACTTGTCCAAATATACAGTATTATACAGGTATTATACAGAAATAGTATATTTGACTTAGTATATGAAAAAAATATAATACAAACATGAATATAGTGCCATCACACTACTTAGAGCCCGAATGAGATAGACAAGTGATCATCATATTACAATACAAGTCAAATGAAGTGTTTGTTACAAGTGTTTGTTACAAAGTTCACCATCTCATCACATTACAAATGAAGTGTTCATCGCCTACACTAGAATCAAACAGAATACAACTATGACGACGGTGAGCAAGAGCAAGAGCACTAGCAATATCTTCATCCGGTTCTCCTTCCATAGGTGGTTCCTCCACTTGGCTACCACCTCCTCTCGAGTCGCGTATCCTTTATAGTTGTTGCCGCTAAACTTGTTCACCTGTTTCTAACAGTCCTCCCACTCATCGTAGACTCCTGGAACCCAACCCTTGTACACCACGTACCACTTCGTCATCTCTATAGATAAGGCATATTAGTAAATCATGCAACAGAAAGAACTAAATTGGTTCACATCCATATATATTCACATAAACTAAAGCAAAAGATCAGTAAACATAGAAGATAGCACATCGATCATAATCATAGAACTTCGACGACAACGACCACAATAGTGAAGTTTACAACATACGACCACGGTAGTATATAGTTTGTGACACAACACTACAGACAGACATCTATGATAATTCTAGGCGCACACATCGATCAATGTTGAGAACTACTAACGCTCGGCTTCGGGAATGGTAGATAGCCATCCTTCGTCATCCACGTCTTGTTGTCACCCTGTTGATGAAGAATATTTTCAATCTCCCTCTTAGTCAACCCTCTATTGTGTTTTAGGACCCCTCCCCTCGTGTTGACATCTTCCACGATGATTTCCGACAACTTAACCTGGATGCGATGGAAGTCTTCTCTAAGATCATCATCGTCCCTTCGCGCCAAATTTTCGGACCATGCTCGAAAACTAGATGGCAGAGTTAGGTTCTGGCAATCCCGGACAAACCCTTTAAGGTGATGCATGGCGTAGAAGGCCTCCTTGGCGCCGCCAGTAGCCATCTCCTTGACGCAGGGGAACTCGAGCACGTGCTTGAACACGTGCTTGTCATCCTTGATACATTCCCCCTTGTTGACGAAGGGGCATCCCTTTTTAGCATAGCCCTCGAGAGCCTCATTCAAAACACCCCTTATTCTGGTGTAGTCCTTCTTCTTCTCACTCGCCGAGTCGAAATACGATGCTAACGAGTACTTTGTGCAAATGACGATGAGTGTGCAGTATTTGTCTCTGCACAACACGATTGAAACGGGATGTTGGAAAAGGGCAAAGGAAGAAAGCTATAAGAAATCCTAAGTTAACAATGCTAGGGGGTGTGTGTACTTACTCAGGAAAGAAAGGCAAAAGAAGTGTGTTCGTCCTCTTGTGGTCCACCATGAACTTCTCGAGATATGCCGTCGCCTTGGCACGCGTCTCAGATCCTTCCCTCAACTGGCTATCACGCATGTAGTAGGGATCCACTATCACGATGTAGGGGGTCTGCTCTCTCTTGGTCTTCATCGCCAAATTGAGCGCGAATAGGCGGACCATGTTATAGTCTAGCCGTTTCGAGAGAAACAGCTTGAAGACGTCCTCGTACGATATGAAGAACACATCCGCGGGGGCTTCATGGACGAAGTCCACGTCCGATGGCACCTTGACAGTGAAAACCTGGTAATTTGGATCTTTGTCTTTAAGAAGAATGCCCTCTAGTGTCTTGATACTATCATTCAAAGCGAGCATATGTCCACCAGCAAGGCGAAGCAGCTCCGGAGTCAGTACCGCTTCACTGGCTATATGTATCCTAGGCAAGCCATCCTCGCAGGCTGGTACGACATCATTCTTAGCCCGGATCCTCTTCGGAGGATGTTGGCTCTTAGATTTCTTACCTCTCTTCCTGTGCTTCTTCGTCTTCTGAGCAGGCTCCTCCACTGGGTATGCTAAGTGCTCAACGGCCGCCTTTTGGAGTGTGTCAGGGCTAAAGACGAATCCAACTGGTTTCTCCTGTTGATCGCAGCCGGAGGCGTCTCTTGAGATAAACCATGGAAGACCAGGCGTTGCGTGCATGTAGTGGACGCCCACCTTGACCCACGCGAGCGACGAAGGGTTCTTCATCCATAGCAGGCATGTACAATCCTATGCCGGTGCCGGTGTTGATGTAGTCGTCGATGTTGACAAATTATTCAACATCATCGTTGTTGCCGCCATGTGGTGATGGTGGTGGCGGGGGCGACGGCGGTTGCGTTGCGATGGCGGCATTGCCTTAGGGCGGCCCACACGCTCCCAACAGTTGTTGGTGGCGACTGTGGTGGCGACGATGAAAGGTGGCTTCCTAGGTGGCGCCGGTGACAGGTGGCATCCGAGGTGGTGGCCGGGCGATCGAGGTGGCGCTTAGGTGCCCCGTAAGACGAATCTGAGTCTTCGGCCATGTCATGGGCCAGCCGTGGCATTCTGCAAGGGTCTTGTGTTCGTCGGCTCCCTGAGGTTGAAAGGGGGGTCCATGTCGTCACACCCTGGCAACACCCGAGCAATCCGGACCCTCATCATGGCATCGTCCATTGCATTGTTGTGCATCGTGCGGTTCGCTGGTTGTACGATATTGCCCTTGGCAACATCCTTCAACTCGCCGTCGGCAACTTTGTGGAGTAGTACGCAAGCAGCGTCCTGAATATCGACACATATGTGTTGGGCATCATGATCGAGGTGGCAATCACCAAAGGCGCATAAATAAGATGAAGCGGAGTATGAAATTAGTTACCTTGGTGAGGGCGTTGAGCTCGGCTAATGTCGACACACGACCGATCCCGGCGGTAGGCCTATCATCAGCATTCTCCTGCGGTACTGGTGCCACCGCCGGCTGTGCGATACTGGTATTTTTGGCGGGAGCAGCAGGGGGCAGCTGTGCGACAACAAACTCTTGCGGCTGCGCTGCGGCGATGGTGGCCGACGGGGTCACCAAGTCCGGCGACGCATTAACGTTGATGCTCAAGTTGCTGCCGCTAAAGCTAGGCACGTTTATCGGCCCCTGTCGACCTCCCGCATTCCAAATAGCTAGCCCCTCCATCAACCCAGGGGGATGATCGCGTGAAGCTTCTCCTCCAATAACTTGCCCATTGCTTTCTCGTCAACTTTTTCCTCTAATGTCTTCACCTTCAACTTCATCTCTTCAACCTCGTCTTTATCTTTAGCCGCCGACTGGTTCTTCCTCTCCCTCCTCTTCTTTGCGTCCTCTTTGTAGTACTCGGTAAACTTCATGCTTGTACCAACTTCTTCTCCCTCTTATTGTAAGTGTTCATTGCCCTGTTAAAAACAGTGTCCCATGGCTCCGCCGCTGAATCTTGGGACGACAAGTCCTCGCTAGCGTTCAATTCCTTCTCCTGCAGAGATACAAGGAGAGGTGCGTCGATTAGCAATGCCGACATGCAGTGAGCGGTGGCCCTCGCGGTGACCATACCCAGCGAGCCTGCCGAGGTGCTTCTTGGTGGGTATTCCAACATCCTCGTTCTCGGTGGTTAGATAGTTCTGGCAGAAAGAGATGCACTCGTAGATCAGAAAGCCCTTGGCTATGCTTCCATCTGGACGGGACCTGCTTGAATCTAACCCTTTGATTACACCGTTCAGCCTTTCAAACGGCATCATGTTATGCAGGAATGTCGGCCCGAGCTGGATGATGTCATCCATGACATGGACAAGTAGATGCACCATGATGTCGAAGAATGCGAGCGGAAAGTAAATCTCGAGCTCGCATAGTATCACCACGATCTCTTCCAGTAGCCTGTCGAGCTGCTTCATGCCGATCGACTTCCTAGAGATGACGTCGAAAAAGTTGCACAAGCCAAACAGCGTCTCACGAACGTGCTCGTCCATTATCCCTCGTATGGCAACTGGAAGTATCTGTGTCATCATCACGTGACAGTCGTGGGACTTCATACCGCTGAACCTCTTATTCGCTACGTCGAGATACCTGCTTATCTTGCCCGAGTAACCGTGAGGAACTTTGACTCCTAGGAGGCACCTAAAAAACTGCTTGATCTCCTCCTGACACAGAGTGAAGCAGGCAGCGCGAAGCACAACCACCTCATTCTTCTTAACCCCTTTGCGGCGACCCTGAGTCCCTTCCGTTTGATCGTCATCATCATCACTAGCAGGGTACTGAAGCTCCTTCTTGATGCCAAGCAATTTCAGGTCATTTCTTGCTTTCGGCCCATCCTTGGTCCTCTCCGGCATGTTGAGGAGAGTGCCAAGCAGACTCTCGGTAATGTTCTTCGTGATGTGCATTACATCGAGGCTATGGGGCATGTGGAGGACCTTCCAGTACGGCAGGTCCCAGAAAACAGACCTCGCTTTCCATACACCTAGAAGAGGCTTTGTCCTTGGTCGCTTCTTTCCTGGCGCTGGGCACTCATCCCAATTATTCAGAAGCTCCTCGATTTCTTCGTCGCTCCTCGTACGCGGGGCTCTTTCGAGCTCGTCTTTACCATTGAACAGGTCACCGCGTTTTCTCCACGGGTGATCCGTGCGAAGCCACTTTCGAGTCCCTTGGAACACGGTTTTCGAAGACCCGGGATCCTTGGGTAGCTGGAGATGCGGGGTCTTATCCATGCACTTGAAACATGCATTGTGTCCGTGGTTCACCTGGGCCGATACATATGCGTAACAGGATAGTCCTGCACCGTCGTGAGCAACGCGGCTCTCATAGGGAAATATTCTTTAGTGTAGGCGTCCCACGTATGGGCTGGCGTCTCCCACAACGTGGCTAACTCCTCTTTCAACAGCCCGAGATAAAGATGCATATCGACACCTGGCTGTTTCGGCCCCTGAATAAGAATGCTCATGTGTATGTACCTTTGCTTTGTGCAGAGCCACGGGGGGATGTTGTACGGACATACAAACACGGGCCAGGTGCTATGCGTTCTACTCTGGTTGCCAAAAGGATTGAGTCCATCGGTGCTCATACCCAGCCTGACGTTCCTTGCATCGCCCCCGAACTCTTTGAACTCGATGTCCAATGCATTCCACTGGCTAGTGTCTGAAGGGTGTGTTAGGATCTTGCCCTTCTCTAGATCATCTTCGGGTTTCTCCCTTTCCGCGTGCCATTGCATTAGCTTTGCTTCCTTAGGATCTACGAAATATCTCTGTAGACGGGGAGTGATAGGAAAGTACCATACCACTTTTCGAGGAACTTTCTTGTTCCCTCTCTTGTACCGTCCATGGCCGCACACCGGACATGTGGTTCTCTCCGCTGCATTATGATAAAGTGCGCAATCATTGATACATGCGTGGTATTTAACGTGCGGTAGGTCGAGAGGGCACATGATTTTCTTGGCCTCCTCTATACTTGTTGGCAATGTGTTCCCGTTAGGAAGACGATCGTGCCAGAATTCCATGTTAGCATTGAAGCTCATGTCGGTCCATTTATGTTCCGCCTTCATCTCTAGAGCCTTGAGCGTTACACTCAGGCGTGTATCCTCGGTCCAACACCCAGGATACAATGGAGTCATCCCATCTAACTCCATTTGCGCCAGCTTGGCTTTCTCTCTGGCTGCAGCTTTGGCGTTGCTCGTCTCCTTGAGAAGCAGTTCCTGAACATGAGGGTCCCTTAACACCGAAGTTAGCAGCGTCTGGGTGTTCACTTCTTCTCCTTCTTCATGATGGTCATGCCCGTTGACATCTCCTTCTTCGTCATGATGATCATGCATGTCGCCGGTATATTCTTCGTCATCATGACCATGCCCGTCGGGTGACTCTTCGTCTTCTCGCTCGCCCAAGTCTTCATGATGACCAACACCATTTACTGCCAGCTCCTCATCGAAGTCGTCGCACATGAAACCGCACCTGAGCAGGTGATCCTCCAATTGTCCAGAATCAGGGTCAATCCAGCGCTGGAGGTTGCATGTTCGACATGGACATCTTATCTGGGTCTTGTTGTTCCGAATCATGTCCGCATTGGCGTCTTTCTTATACCTAGTAACTCGACCTTCGCTCATGCTGACGACCATGGTATCCTGCGCGGTATGCACATATAGAGCAAAAAGACAGAGAGTAGGTTAATTAGAAATATACACACACAAAACACACATGCATGGTCGTTGCCAGAAAAATTCGGCATGACCTTTCCTAAAAGTAGGACATATGGGTGGTGCAAAAATTTGCCGAAATGGAAATGAATCAACATTTCGGCAAACATCCATGCACCACATCAGGACAGAGACAAGCAAAAACAAGAATCTTGTTCCCATGCAAGCTTCCCATGCAAGCATTCATGCACCACACAAGCTTCATGCACAAACATCATCTTCGCGCCATGCATGCATCGCATATACACACCGCCCGCGCGACAAGCTTTACACCTACAAAACATGCATATTCATGGCCAATTACTCACCGGGTAGATAGAATACCGAGTCGAGAACGCAATGTGAGAGAGTGTGGATCAATAGATCTATAGAGAGATAATAGTACACAAATAGAGATGTGGAGGAGAAAAGTAGGTGTGTTTTAGATCAACTAGTTGGAGAAAGGCTTTCCCTACCCAATCTATCAACTATAGTAGGTTTAAATACAACAAAATATAGAAAAGCGTAGACACAATGGGGTGGGAGAGAGGAGGAAGACGAGCTGGGAGGAGGGGAAGAAGGATGTGAAATGGATGGTCGTAGATAGAGGGGTGCAAAGCTGCCACCTTTGTGCAGATCTGGTCGAAGGATTTTGTGGCGATATAGCATATGCGCCCACGTAGTTCAATCTTCCGCGACATCTACCGTCGTGGTATTATTTGAGCACGCCATGGAGGGGTCCTCACAGTGCGTGTTTAGAGACGTGGGGTAAGGCGGACGGTTGATGGGTACGAGGTTACACAGCTTACCCAGGTTTAGATCCCACGACGGCGGCGGAATCCTCCTGCTATAAATCACTATAATGGCAATACGCCGAGTTACAGAGATTAGGTTCGCTGTGCAAGGTGACTAGAGAGTCTAAGTTATCGTGCCCTAAAGGCTCCACAGGTCTGACTTATATAGTCGTCAGATCCTGGGGTTACAGGGAAAAGTCCTAGCCGGACAGGTTACAGAGTCCTACACCGTCTATCACTAGTCTTGTGTATCTTGTACTCCAAGGCTCCGGGTACGATGGTGACTCCACCGTAGCCTTCCTTTATTCGGCATGGGCCTCCCTTCTAGATCCACCTAATCAGGCCGCACCATAGGCCATGCTACCGACTATGGGCCACCCTGGTTAGTCGGATAAGAGACATGCTATGAGGATACCCATATAGCATATCCCCAACAGTAGCCCCCGGAGAACTCCGAGATCTTGCGCCGTCTTGCCTCTTCATGTGGAATGTTCCGTCTAAATGGATGTCGGCAATCGTCAAGCAATATCTTGTAGTCCTCTCAAAGAACCCTGCAAGGCTTTCTCCATCTTTTATGAGTAAGTCGGAGAAATGCTTAATCTTCGATCGTACGTTTCCGTTAGTCAGATTGAATCCGTCCATGCCGGAATCTTCGATGGGACGGCTCATCTACCATGTCAGTTATGACGACATAGGCTGTAGGTCAGCGACGCCTCGTAACTCACACATGCAGAGAACGTAATCATAGCCGATTTTCCCATGAAGCGTCATTTAACCATTGGCGGCGACGGTTGGAGACGTGGCGAAATTACCGTGCACGTTCACGAACACGTCGTCTACGCGGCAACCGTCCGATTAGCTGCACGAATCTTGACGCAGAGTAGGATAAATAGCAACCGTGGGACACTTGTTACTTTTTCACCTCATTCCTTCGCGTCATCGTCTTCTTCCTCTAGCCGCGCGCCTCCTCGAGCTCTCCGCGAAAACCTCGAGAAACCCTAGCCTCTTTCCTGCACCAGTCGTGTCCTTTTCCTTCCTCCATAGCTAGCAGCAGCTCATCTCCCTCAATGGCGGCATCGAGCGAAGCCGCGGCGAAGCCGGCAAGCTCCGTCGTTGTGCCCCCAGAGGGTTTGGTCATCCCCACATCGGTGGTGATAGAAACCACCGGCGGCGACCATAACTTGGTGGCGCTGGAGCCCTTGGAAGAGGAGCCTGATTCGCACAAAGGCGATTGGCGCGGCTCGGACATCACCGGCCGCGACATCCAAGAGATGGTCGCGGAGGCTTACCTCCCTGCGACGGAGGGGCTCGCCTGGAGGGCGGCGCCGGCCGGCGAGGTGATCCCTTCTCCCCAAGTCGGAGAGAAAGTATACCTCAAGGCGCAACTGGTACGCGGCGTTTCTTTGCCCATCTCCCACTTCTTCCTGTCCGTCTTGAACCACTTCTAGGTCAAACCCCACAACCTCTCCCCCAATAGCATCTTAGTGCTTAGCAACTTCGCGGCACTTTGCGAGGGTTACCTAGGGATTAGGCCTAGGTTAGATCTGTTCGTCTATTTATTCACCGTCAAACATGAAGCCGGACACAGCAAGGAGGAGCTTAGAAACTGCGGCACCATAAGCTTCAAGACCCGACCTGGCCGGCGGTTCCCCGAAATTGTCGGCCACGAGTCCTGTAAGAACTAGCAGCGAACGTACTTCTACGGCCCCGACATTCCTTTGTCGGGCCGAGAAGCAACGTACCCGGACTTCGTGGATGGAGCCGCCGCTGAAGTCTCCACATGGCGGTCCCATGCCTCCCTTCCCTCCGACCTCAATGCTTCTCGCGCAATAAGGCGGATCGAATGGTTTGTAGATACGGGTCTGACCGGCTTGGACCTAGCCATGTGCTGGTTCATCAGGCGGATCCAACCTCTGCAGCACCGTACGAAGGTCATGCACGAGTACTCCAGCGACCGAAGGGATACCCTCCGGATCTCCGAGGACAACTTCTCGAGTGACTCCCTCAAGTTCCGTCTTAAGGACATCGTCAAGGTGAAGGACAAGAAGCGTGGCTTCACCCTTACCTACGACATGTTCGTAAACGGAAAGTGCCCAAAGGTAGGTATTTATTCTCCGTGTATGACATTGCTCCAGTTTTTCCGTCTTGCTAATACCATCTTGTCTAACATGGTGATTTCTCACTTAACAGCTTAGCGATCTAGAGGAGGGCAAGCTGGCCGCCCAAATCTACGATCCCAAGTTGAAGGAAGTCACGTTCGTGTCCGACGATGACGCCCCGTTGGCGCGAAATCGAAAGAGCTCCACCTCTGACGCTGCCGACGGAGGCAAGAAAAAGAATACGGAGGGTGGAGCCTCCAAAAAGAGTGTTGCCGCCTTGGAGGCGGAAAAGAAGAAAGCCACTGGGATGTTTGCTAAAGCTCCCCCCTAGTGTAAGCTTCTTATTCTCCGACATTGTCTTGTTTGTTTATCTTATTCCTGGATGTATGCATTTTTGCACGTTTCAGGAAGAAAGCCACAACCAGCCTCAAGAAGTCCTCCAAGACTCTTGGGGCTTCTAGAAATATTAAAGATATGCTGCATCGCGACTCTTCCCCCGCCATCGCCCCTGCTACTCCTACCGTCAAGCCCTCCTCCGCTCCGACAAGCTCCCAAGCCCAGGAGGCACCAGGCCCTTCCGCCATGGAAGTGGATTCTGGAGCCTCTACCGAACTTGCAATTGCCGGCGAGTAGGCGACGCAGGAGAGCACTGCTCTTCAAATGGCTGAAGCTCCGGCTAAGGATGCCATCGGTAGTGGCAAGGCATTGGTGGTTGCTGGTACATCTGCCGAAGGCGGTGCCTCTGCTCCCCAGAAAACCTTGGAACTGCCAAAGATTATCTTCCCGGTGCTGACGTCGGGTAGCACAACTACGGTTCCTGGAGGAGTGTCGTCATCTCCGACGTGCGGTCTTGAGGAGCTACTCCGACAAGCAGACATCTTGCGAATCAACAACGTTTCTTTTGGCAAGCTACTGGCCGAGAGTGCTACGAACCTCAAGATCATCGCACTTGTAAGTTTTACTTTACCTTTTGCATTTCATATGAGTATCCCTACTGTAGCCCCCGAGGATGTGGACGGAAAACCATTGGTTTTGCATCTATATGCTCTAAGAGTGACTAAGTTAGGAAAAAACTCTCACTGTAGCCCCCAAGCATTTAGATGGAATGAATTATTCCGACTAGACGCTTTAATAGTTGCATACCCAGTGTTCATAATTTTAAGTGTTGTAGCCCCCAAGTCTCTAGTTGTAACTGAATTAGTTCCGACTAGATACTTAAAGAAAAGCTAAGCATTTTCCGAGTTAAAACTTTATACTGTAGCCCCCAAGCTTCTAGTTGAGAACTGAATTTGTTCCGACTAGATGCTTAAAGAAAAGCTAAGCATATTGATAAGTTAAAAACTCTCGCTGTAGCCCCCGAGCGCTTAGATGGAAAATCTCCAACTAGGGGCTCCAAGTAGACTGAACAACGACTTGACTTTGTATTTGTTTCCACAGAACGAGAATGCTCGGAGGGGCATGGCCAATGATAAGTACCAGAAGATGCACGCAAACCTTGAAGCTAAAAAGGGAAAAAACGCCATCTTGAAGGAACAGATCATCAAAAACAAGAGTCTGTTTTCTTTTTGCGCATTTCCGTCTTACTTTTATGCCTTCCTTCTTCGAGTACTCACGGTGTACTTTGTTTTCTCCGACCTGCAGAGCATGTAGCCAAGGCCAAGGATATTGTCGAGCAGTCCAAGCACATCCAGCAGCTGGACAGCGAGAACAAGATCCTTAAGAAGGAGAGGGAACAAATGCTGAAGATGCACGAGGATTCCATGAAAGTTGATGGGGATGTACCTACCGGGGTATACCCAGCAGGACGTTTCTGACTGGCCCAAAGGACTGGCGAGTGGGCCTGCAAGACGGCGACTGGATCAAGGCCTGGCGTGGATCCAAGCGACTGGAAGCAGGAGTAGGTCTTTACCCTCCGGGGGCCCGAACCTGGGTAAAACCCTGTGTCTCTGCCCTCATCTCGCACCGTAGATGGCTGGCCGCCCTTGCCCCTTGTTCTACTACTCGCTGCCGATTGCAGCATCTGCCGTGACCATTCCCATGACAGTGGCGCCCACCGTGGGGCCTGGCCGGTCTGGCCGGTGTTCTGCGGCGAGATCCAATCTGCCCATCAACGAGAAGGTCGCCACCGGCCGCATGATAGCGATCGGCGAGATGCTCCAAATCTTGCCGAGCAGCTACGTCCCGGCGGCACGACCCGTCACACACAGCGTGATCCTGCCGATCGGCACGATCAGCCTCTTCGTCGGCCTCACCGACGTCATCGTCTTGGAGGACTCGGCTCGCATCCGCGAGTCGCCGCCACGCGATCGGCTGTCCGAGAGCCAGATCCGCATGATCCATCGCCTCGCCTCCGAGTACAACTCGGCCCACAGCAACGTGGCTGAAAATTCAGCGGTCGCAGAAGACGCGGCCCTCAACGACGACGCCGACTCGACGACCCCGGCGTCACTCGCCGGGTCCATCACCGCGGCTTCACCCGCGGGCTCCATCACCCAGGTCTCCAACGTGGGAGACTTCGAGGACCCCTCCATCCTCGGGATCTTCGAATTCGATTCCGGATCGGAAAACTCCGCCGACCTCCACGACGGAACCGGTCGCCACGCAGCAACCTACATGGCGACCGGCACCGATCCGCCGGAGGACCCCTTCTCCACCCCAATTCCTCCTAACGCCACGGCGACGGAGGTCGAGGAACTCCGCCTGAAACTGGCGGAGGCGGTGCGCAAGGTACAAGCCGAGCGCGAAAAATTTCGCCTCGAGCAGGTGACGGCACAGGAACTATCGTGCTACCATCAGCAGCGGATCAGGTCGCGCCTGAACCCCACCGTCCAGGGGCGCGCCCTGAATTTCGACGACGAAAACGACCCGGCCCGCGTGGCGGCCGCGATCTGCGAACGCGCCACCGAGGAAGCGCCGACCCCGCCAGGGTCGACGGCGATGGGCGCCCCACCTCCACCCAACCGCACACCTCCCAGGGACCAGCCGCGGATAGTAGTCTCCTCACAGGAGCGAGATGCAAACGGCCTCCCACTATTCTCCACCCCTATGGACAACCTCGTGGCAGGCCGAGCAGCAGCTGACAACATCACGGCCACGGGCGACGGCGCCCTACAGATCCGATGCGTCGAGGCCCTGCTGCAAAGGCCGTCGAGCAGCAAAAGCGGGCGCCGACTCGCGGTCGAGTATACTCGCGTTCTTGAAGCGAGCGGCCTCAGCGGCCGCCCAATGGCGGCAAACACCCATCAACTTTCGCCACCGAGCCACGCAGCTCAACACCGACCCGCGAACGCGGCCTCTCCTGCGACCCGGGCCAGCGACCAACTTTGTCGCCAGCCAACCGCCGTCGCCCGCACTCACATCATCAACAACCAAAGCTGGCGCGCACGCCAGCCCGATGACCTGCGACACACCCTGACCAATCGCCGCGATGGCGAGCCCATGGGGTCGCTCAGTCGACTCGGCCCCAAGTGCTTCGGACCAATGATCCGAGGCGAGAAGTACCCACCAAACTTCAAGGCGCCGAAGGAGATAGAAAAGTACGACCCCTCGTACGACCCCGTCGTTTGGCTCGATACATACCTCATGGCGATGGGGATCGCAGGCCACACCGACCTGCTAGCCGCCCGTTACCTCCCCCTGATGATGGAAGGGACCTGCAGGCAGTGGATCAACACCCTCCCCAGGAGAGTATCGACTCCTGGGAGGAAATGCGCGACGCCTTCGTCAGGCACTTCGAGTGCTCCTACACACGCGCCACCACCATCGAGGACCTAGAGCGATGCGCCCAGGGACCCCGCGAGTCGACCCGCAACTGGGTCCAACGGTGGCAGGAACTTTGGTACAACGCAGTCGGCATCCACCCAGACACCGCGATCCATTGCTTCAAGACCTCGTGCCGCTACGAGCCGCTGGTCGCCAAGCTCAAGCGACACTCTCGCACTCTCTACAACATACCGGACCTCCTCGAGATCGCCAAACGGTACGTGGAGGAAGATCCAAAACAGGAAACCGACGACGAGTCGGGGGGTTAATGCCGCACGAGCGGCAACGATAGTGGACGACGGTCCGACCTACGCTACAGCAACACTCGCCTCACCGGCAAGCGCCGCAGTGACGGGCGAGTCGACTTCGTCGCCAATGCCGGGCACGCACAACGCGAGCCCAAGAGCTTCCGCCGTGACGGAGGACAACATCGCGACAGCGGCAATTACAAGGCCAAGCCAAGGTTCGATCCCGCGGCCCTTCTTAACCAACCTTGCGCGTTTCATAGCAGGGAAGGGAAGCCCGCAACGCACACAACTGCCGACTGCCACACCCTCAGGGAAATCGAGAAGGCACGGCGAGCAAGGGAGGACCCCGACAACAACCCGCCGAACGGCGGAAAGTTCGGCAACGTGGCCGGGTCGCTACATACCTTCACCGGCTTCAACACGAAGCGCGAGAAGAAGGTCATCACCCGCGCCGTCGCCGTCAACGCGGTGGCCCAGGTGGACGTTCCCCAGTTCCTCAACTGGTCGGAGCAGCCCATCACCTGGAGCCGCCAGGACCACTCGCCGCGCATCGAGTATCCAGGGCGAGTCGCCCTGGTGGTCAAGCCAAAAGTGGGCGACTACTGGCTCCCCAAAACATTGATGGACGGCGGCAGCTCCATCAACATCCTGTACCTGGACACCTTCAGGCGGCTGCGGCTCCCGCAGTCGATGATCGAGACAACCCACACCACGTTCCACGGCATCGTCCCCGGTCGGAAGGCGTACCCGATCGGCAATTTCACGCTGCCTATCACCTTCGGCACCCCAGCAAACTTCCGCACTGAGCGGATCATCTTCGAGCTGGTGCCCTTCGACAGCCCCTACCATTGCGTCCTGGGGTGCCAGGCGTTCGCCAAGTTCATGGCAGCGCCACACTACGCGTACAACGCGATGAAGCTCCCTGGGCCGTGTGGCGTCATCACCATTAACGGCGACCCCGACATGGCCGCCGAGTGCGAGGCCAAAGGCGAGCTTCGCCGATCTTGTCATCGGCGAGGCCAACCACGCGACGAGCTTCGCCAAATGCACGCGAGCGGGGTGAACAATGACGACCCCACCATACTCAAGAAGCCCAACTCGGAAGGCGCAAACACCTCAGCCTTCGAGGCAACGACGCACACTCGCACCGTCGAGCTGGTCCCAGGCGACTCCAGCCAGACAGTGACGATCGGCACAGGGATGAGCCCAGCCTAGGAAGGCGCGCTCATCGAGTTCCTCCGTGAGAACAGGGATATCTTCGCATGGAAGCCCTCCGACATGCCTGGTGTCCCTAGGGAGCTCGCTGAGCACAAACTAAACGCCGACCCCAAAGTGCGACCCGTCAAGCAGTCGCTGCGACCCTTCAATGAAGAGCGCCGCCGAGCCATTGCCGAGGAAGTACAGCGCCTACTCGCTGCAGGCTTCATCCGGCCAATCAAGTACTCCAAGTGGCTAGCGAACCCAGTCCTGGTCGAGAAGAAGAACAGCACCTGGAGGATGTGTATCGACTACACAAACTTGAACAGCGCCTGCCCAAAGGAGCAGTTCGTCCTCCCCCGGATCGACCAAATAATCGACTCCACCGCGGGCTCGGAATCGCTATGTTTCCTCGACGCCTATTCTGGATACAACCAGATCAAGATGGCTGTCGAGGACGAGGAGAAGACGGCATTCATCACGCCATTCGGAGCCTTCTGCTACACCGCCATGACCTTCGGCCTCAAGAATGCCGGGGCGACCTATCAGCGGTGCATGCAGGAGTGCCTTGCGAGCCAAATTGGCCGCAACATCCACGTCTACATCGACGACGTGGTCGTGAAGTCCGCTCGCCAGGACGATCTACTCGCCGACCTGGCAGAAACATTCGCCAACTTGCGAAGATACAAGATAAAGCTTAACCCAGGCAAATGCACCTTCGGTGTACCAGCGGGGCAACTGCTGGGTTACGTCGTCTCCAAGCACGGGATAGAGGCGAACCCCACCAAGATCGACACGATCGCCCGACTCGGCAAACCCGAGTGCCTGCGCGATGTCCAGAAGCTGGCCGGGCGAGTAGCGGCTCTCAGTCGCTTCATCCCCCGCTTGGGCGAAAAGGCGATGCCCCTATACCGCCTAATGCGCAAGAACCCCACGTTCCAGTGGGACAAGGAGGCGGACGACGCGCTCCGCGACCTCAAGAAGGTGCTACTCGCCGCACCGCTACTCGCTGCCCCGGCCGACAAAGAACCCATGCTGGTTTATGTTGCGGCTTTTGAGCGTGTCGTCAGCGCTGTCATGGTTGTCGAGCGACCGGAGGAAGGAAAGGAGCGCCCAGTACAGCGACCGGTGTACTACATCAGCGAGGTCCTCACCGAGTCGCGCCAGCGGTACCCATAGTACCAGAAGCTGGTATACGCGGTCTTCAGGGCACAGCGACGCCTGCCGCACTACTTCCAGGAGCACCCGATCACGGTCGTCTCCTTAGCACCGTTGCAGGACATCATCCGCAACCGTGAGGCGACAGGGCGAGTCGCCAAGTGGGCCGTCGAGATCGGCGTCCACAACATCAAATACGAGCCACGAAGAGCGATCAAATCGCAAGCCCTAGCGGACTTCATCGCCGATTGGGAAGAGGCCCAGCAGCCAGAGAAGCTGCCATACCTCCATTCGGAGCCACGCACCGGACGGCTCCAAGAATGTGGACGGCGCAGGCGCAGGGATCGTGCTAACTTCACCAAAGGGTGACAAGCTCCGCTACGTCCTCTGCCTCGACTTCACACCCTGCACCAACAACATGGCCGAGTACGAGGCCTTGCTCCACGGCATGCGAGCTGCCAAGGAGATGAACGTCAACCACCTACGCTGCTACGGAGACTCCGACCTCGTCGCGGGGCAAGTCGCTGGCACCTGCGACGCCATCTCCCCCACCATGGCAGCGTACCGCCAAGCAGTGGACAAGCTGGGCGGACACTTCACAGGCTACTCCATCGAGTGGATCGACAGGCGGAAGAACGAAGAGGCCGACACCCTCTCTCGCATTGGGTCGGCTCGACTCGCACCACCCGCCGGCGTCTTCCTTGACACGATAACCAAGCCATCAGTCTCTCCCCCGAGGGAGATCGACATCGGTGTCCCGTTGCAACCAGAGGCAGCCCTGGTCGCACTCGTCACCGAGCCAGACGACTGGACCAAGCCCTACATCGCCTACCTGGAGGCCGGCACCTTGCTGGCAGACGAGACGGATGCTCGGATGATCGCCCGTCGATGCAAGTCTTACACCATCATCGACGGCGAGCTCCACAAGCGCAGTGTCACCGGCGTGTTCCAACGCTGCGTCCAACCCGCCGAAGGACGCAAGATCCTCCACGATATCCACTCCGGTGACTGCGTCCACCACGCCGGCGCCCGCTCCCTGGTCGCCAAGGCTATGCGACATGGCTTTTACTGGCCCACCGCACACGCCGACGCTGTCGACATTGTCTAGCGGTGCGCCGGGTGCCAGAAGTACGCCAACTAGACGCACGTGCCGAGCTCAGCGCTCAAAACAATCCCCATCACCTGGCCATTCGCTGTGTGGGGCATGGACATGGTAGGCCCCTTCAAGAAGGCCCCCTCTGGCTACACCCACCTGCTGGTCGCGGTCGACAAGTTCACGAAGTGGGTGGAGGCCAAGCCAGTTCGGAAATGCGACGGGAAGACCGCCACTAAATTCCTACGCGAGCTCATATATCGCTACGGGTTCCCCAACAGCATCATCACGGACAACGGCACCAACTTCGCCAAAGGAGCCATGGCCGAGTTCTGCGAGGAACACCACATCCGGCTCGACATGGCGTCAGTCGCCCACCCGGAGTCCAACGGACAAGCTGAACGGGCCAACCAGAGCATCCTCCACAGCCTGAAGCCGCGGCTCCAAGTACCACTCGAGCGCACCGCCGGGTGCTGGGTCGAGGAGCTACCCTTCGTTATCTGGGGCATCCGCACCTCAGTCAACAGGTCGACAGGGTTCACCCACTTCTTCATGGTGTACGGCGCCGAGGCAGTCATGCCCACCGACCTCGAGCACGACTCGCCAAGGGTCGTCCACTACACGGAGGTTGCGAACGAACTCGCACGGCAGGATGGAGTCGACCAGCTCGACGAGGCACGCGACCTAGCTCGCTCGCGCACCGCCATCTACCAGCAAGGACTCCACCGCTACCACAGCCGGCGGGTGAAAACTCGCACATTCCAAGAAGGCGACCTGGTGCTGCGCCTCATCCAGGACAAGAAGGGCATGCACAAGCTATCCCCTCCATGGGAGGGACCATTCGCCATCGGGCGCGTACTCGGCAACGACGCCTATTACCTCATCGACATCCGCGAGGACGGCAAACTCGACGTCAAGCGACCATGGAACGTAAACCTCCTACGGAAGTTCTACTCCTAGAACGCCACATATGTAATCTCCAGTCGCTATGAAATAAATTGGTTACCGCAAAATTGCGTTTTCTCTCCGTGTCTTGCGCCACTCGCACTCGTATAAACAGCGTCAAGCTAACTGCAGAAGTCAACCTTTGGTAAAGCGATCGGCATGGCCAAGTAGTGCGATGCAAAAGCACTGAGTTACCTCAGGTTTTGCATCGTCCACGAAAAACGCCTACCCGGAGCCCCATTGGAGTCGCCTAGCCCGACTGGCTCTACGAGCCAAGACAACTGCCTTTGCTTCTCACAGCGACCATGATCCTTCGCATCCCCGACATAGCGACTCGAACGGCCACGTACCACGCTCGGGGACTGACGACCAGTTCAGCGCGAGCGGCTTGGGAAAATGCCAAGTATGAGAGCATGCCCAGGACTCGCCATGCGACTGACCCCACGGGCCAGGCAGGAGTGATGCGCTCAAACCAACGCGCCAAGTCCTCACCCACCCTCGAGTCGCGCCTAGAACAACCAAGTACCACGCTCGGGGACTCGGCCATCCGACCTCGTTCGTGTAAGGGAACACGGTGAAGTACAGAGCGCTCAAGGGAGTCGCCTTGCGACTGGCTCTTCGAGTCCGGGAGAGTCGACCACAATAACAAAACATTTCAAACAATAAACAGATCACACACGAGGTAAACCCCACAAAAGGGCGGACGCGCTCGGGGACTCGTTCAAAAACACCAATCACAAAAAGCACATGACAAATTCCAACATAGACACGATGTCTCATTCAATAGCATGTTGCATTGTCTTGCATTACAAAATATGCCCATACGGCAGACCTGCTACTAACGCCTCAGGGCAAACTACCCTATTCTGCAGGTTTCGACGACGACTCACCAGCACCCTGGCGACTGCGAATGAACGGCGTGTATGGGTTTGACGGGTATGTTGTCAGCTCACCCGCCATCGCCGCGCGGAAAGGCTGCTCAACCTTGAAATCCCGGTGCGGCGGCTCGGGGTCGTTGGGCGCGACGACCGTCTCCTGGTACGGAAGGAGGTCGCCCATTGCCCAGACATGCTTCGAGTACAACACAGCACGGTCCGTCAGCTTGAGCACCTCGGAAAGTTCCACTGTGCCAGTCGACGAAGGGTAGCCGCTCGTCACGTCGTCGAGGTCGAAGTCCTCTGGGAAGTGAGCAAGTCCGAGGCTAAGCGCTGTTGCTGCTCCGCGTCGAAACGCCGACCGTGTCATGAATTCAACAACCGAGGGCGCCTTCTCCAAGTACTTCCACACCTCGACGAGGTCGCTGGGAATCACCTCCAAGGGTGATATCTCCTGAAGGTAGGCTCGGATGCATGTCGCCGACAACGTCGCCGAGTCGACGAGCGTGCCCACACACTGCCGTGCGTCGAACGAGCTTGCCTCTTCCGCGCTATCAATGATGCGACCTACGAATAGAAGACAACAGTGAGTACGTTGGAAATCACAAAAAGCACAAACTACAGGCAGAGGCAAAGGCACTCACCAATCAGTGGGCGGGCGAGATCCGTGATGAAGCGTTGAAGCGCAGTATGATCGTCCTGAAGCCCAGCAACAAGGGCATCCGACACTTTACGATCTTCTTCGGTGACTGTAATAGCGGCCTTGGCTCGTCCGTCAGCCGAGCTCGCTGCTTCCCTCGCTTCCCGCAGCTCGCGCCCGAGATCGGCGATCCGCTTTTCAGCCGAGCTCAAAGCCAATTGAGCCGCCGCCAATTCACCCGCGGGGACAAGTCCCTGACGAGCTTCCTCCGCCTTCGCGGCAACCGCCTGAAGACCCATATTCACCTCTTGGACGGCTGCCAGTTCCTTCTCTGCGCGGTGCTTCGCTGCCAATCGGTCAGCTAACTCATGTTGCAGACCCTGCACATTGTTCAAACAGTTAAGTAACGCAACATCCTAAGTGCCCACCCGCTGAAATTCAGTGAGTGCGCACTCGGGGACTGGCAATCAAAAACTCCTAAGTGTCCACCCGCTGAAATTCAACGAGTGCGCACTCGGGGACTGGACGCGAAAAATAACGGCTATACACTAAAAGGATCAGTCCGCTGCAACACACCGACCTGACCTCGGGGACTGGACATACCTGGATGGCTGCGCCAAGCATGCTGTGAAGCTGCATCGCGTCCACGGATGGGAGGAGAGCTGGCGTGTGCCCACGAAGCTGCTCGACTTCCACGTCGGCGACCCCAGGAGCACGGCTCGATGGTGAAGTCCCACTCGTCGTAGCCGCTTTGGCCATGAAGCGTGGGAACATCGCGATGGAGGCACCCGCACCAAAGGAGGTCGGTTCGGCCGCACTAGGCAGGGGAGCACCCTCCTTCGTGGATGCGGCCGCCTCTGGTGCGGGTTCGGTCGGCGCGACTGCCGTGTCGTCGGAGATCGTAACGACATCATCGCCCTTGGCCTTCTTGCCGCCATCTGTAGGGACGACGACCTCGTCCGCCTTCCGCTTACGGGAAGGGTTCTCCTCGCTGGCGACGGATGGCACCTTAGCCACGGTCGGTTGGCCCATCTTCTTCACTCCGGTCCTGTAAATCAATCGCGTAAGTAAGAAAGTTCAAACTACTATGGAAGACAAAGATAGGTGAACAAACTCACTTGGTGACTGGAATGAAGCGCAGCCCCGTGCGGAGGCCAGCTGGCTTCTCCAGTTCAGGTCCCAGACGGCGGCTGAGCCCCATCTCCAGGACGTCGTGTGCCCAAGACACGGACGGCTTCTTTGTCGTCGAGGCCACAACGAGAGCCCCTGGAGCTTCTTCGGCAGGAGCTTCCCTGCGAGGCGAGGCTGCTACGGCCGGAGCGTCCCCCAGCCCAGAAACTGGGGCGAATGGCAGGGGCATCGAAGCCAGTGGCACCTCAACGGTGGCCGTGTCCAGCGCGGCTGTTGTCGATGGCGCCTCGTCCTTGGCCGGGTTGGGGGCGTCGGAACTGCTTGTCGAGTGCGGTGGCAAGGCCGGCCTCGTCGGCTTCGTCTTCCTTCTTGGAGGGGCCTTCGCCTCCTTCTCTTTCTTCTTCTTCTTCTTTGACGGAGTAGCCTGGCGGCGCGAGGTGGTTTCTGGAAGCTCTTCTTCGTCATCATGACGCTCGAGGCTTTTGCTCGCCTCGAGCTCGCGTTGATGCTGCCCGCGGGTCTTGCGGACCAGCGGGGCGACCTCCTCCTCGGACTCATCGTCGTTGTGGCTCTCGTCGCTCCCGGCGTCGCCCTTGGCGAGAGGCAACTCGCCCATGTCCTGGATGGACGAGCTTGAGTTCTCGTTGTCCGAAGGTGGAAGCCACCCCTCCACCACTTGGAACAGCTGCAATGAAGACAAGATGAAATTAGAATGACCGCGACTGCAAAAAAAACTGTGACTGCGAATAATACGAGATGATTACCGTTGGGGCCGGACGCTTTGCGATGTAGGGGGCGACCCCAGCCTGAGCGTCCAGGTACACCGCCTGGGTGATCTTCTTCAGTGCCGCGGTGTAGTCCTCGAGCTTCCACTCGGTTAAGCTGGCCTTCGTCGAGTTCTCCTGGCCCATGTACTGGTACATGTAGTGGTCGCGCCAAGCTAGAGGGACGAGCCGCCGCCCGAGCCAGCAGTTGTATAGATTGATCGTTTGGAGGCCCCTTTTCTTCAAGCCGCGGATGGTTTGGAGCATCTCGTCCACGACCATCCGCTGGTCGCTGGGGAGCTTGCCAACTTGAAGACGGCGCGGCTCGGACCGATTGACGGAGTACCGCGGGATCGCTGTCTCGCCCTCCGAGGTCGCCTCGGAGACGTAAAACCACGACTTCTTCCAGTCGCTCGCTGCCTTGGCGGGCAGCATCAGGTCGAAGAATGAGGCCTTCGATTTCAGCTGGAAGGTTAGGCCACCCGCGGCGAGCATTGGGCCGCCCGCCTCCTCGCGGCTGATCCGTCCGTGGAACATATCTTGCCAAAGAGGGAAGTAGGGCCGGTAGCCCAAGTAGCACTCGCAGAACGCCACGAAGATGGCGAGCTACTCGATGCTATGGGGACCCAGATCCGACGGCTGGATCCCGTAGTAGGCGTAGAAGCGCCGGAAGAACAAAGACGTGGGGAATCCCAGTCCCCGTTCCAGATGGCTGGTGAAGCAGATAAATTCCCCCTCACGCGGGTTTGGGGTCACCTCTCCGGCCGCGGGGATGCGCCAGCAGCCGACGCGCAGAATCCCGGCCTCCTCAAAGGACGCCAGTTGCACCCTCGTACATTTGGACCTCCCCCAAGGTTCGGTGGTGAGGGCCATGGCGAAAAACTTTGCGGGAGGATGGAGGATTTCGGGTCGGCTGGATCGCGATGCGAAGGAAGGTGAAAATGTGTGCAGTCGGAGGGAATGGCAAGAAGATGACTCTCAGATCGCCTGCCATTCCCCTTATATAGCGATTGTTACCCGCCAAATCAGGAGGCCGTTACTACGCGGTGATTACGCCAAAAGTTACCGTTGGATTACCGCAACGGCTAGTTTGACCACACTTAACGGTCCAACTTCAGCCACTCGGCTCGCCGACCTACTCGCTGCGACAGCGATTTGCCGATTCGACTCGCCAAAGCTGCGAATAAAATGACAAGTTTTTCCTCTATACAGGAGCCCGCCGACGATTCGACTGGATGTCTACTCTGAAGCCGTATACTCCGACTGCTAGCAGCCACCTGCGCCTAATCAACGACGGCCTCTGGGACTACTAATGGGGATGTACCTACCGGGGTATACCCAGCAGGACGTTTCCGACTGGCCCAAAGGACTGGCGAGTGGGCCTGCAAGACGGCGACTGGATCAAGGCCTGGCGTGGATCCAAGCGACTGGAAGTTGAAGGCCCAGGCGAGTAGATAGGCCCAGTCGGATTAGGTTAAACAAGCACCGAAGCCTTAACTGATTCGGTTGAGATATGTAAACCCTAGGGGAGGTGAGCCTATATAAACCTCCCTGCGGGGCGTGCAGAGATACGTTCCATCAGGAGTAGGTCTTTACCCTCCGGGGGGCCGAACCTGGGTAAAACCCTGTGTCTCTGCCCTCATCTCGCACCGCAGATGGCTGGCCGCCCTTGCCCCTCGTTCTACTACTCGCTGCCGATTGCAGCATCTGCCGTGACCATTCCCACGACAAAAGCCCTCCAGGACTCCGCCTCCGCTGAGATCAATCGCTTGAAGGAGGAGCTTGCGATCCTCAAGGATCAGAAGCAAGCTACCGACGAGCAAAACCTTCGCCATAGCGAGGCGTTTAAGCTCCTCCAACAGGATAAGGAATCCTTGGAGGACGTCGTCTGGCAGGCTAAGGCCAGCATATTCAGTAAGTATCCTCCGCCTTGGAGATCTGTAGTCCGGTCGCTTAGAATTTTTGAACTCATGCAATCGTTGTCAGAATTTTCAGTGCCCCTGGGTTTAACCCGCTCGCCTCCTTCGGACAAGGAATGCATGATACTTGCCGGCAACTTCATCAACACCGCCATCACCCAGGCCAAGGAGATCGCCACGCCCCTGCAGATTTATATCAAGGCCTCGGACTCCATGGTGAAGTACTCGGAGATTCTGCGCCGAGCCCCCGAGCGTGTCGCAAGCTGGAAAGCATCATGTGCACGGAATGGCGCAAGGATGGCGTTGTCCATGGTGAAGGCACACTATGACGGTGCCGACATTGACACGGTAACATCTGGTATCCCCGACGTGGATGATGACGGCAAGGAGATTGATCACGAAGCCATCCTGTCATCACTCGCGGGCTATGATACCAGGGTTGCCGAGTTGGTGGACGTCGACGTCTTCGTGCCCAAGAACTTTCTTGACAACGCCGAGCCTGAATCCTCCGAGTCTCCTCATAGTGGCGACGCTGAGGGTGAATCTCCGGCTGGTGATGATGCGGTCTCCAAGTCCCCTGCACCCAAGGAGTGAAAAACACTTTGTAATTCTTGTTTCACCTTTGGAGTGTGCATTGAAAAAACTTGGTGATGTAATCTTAAGGCGGAAAACAGTGGTTGTCGTATCCTGCTACGTAAGAATTAATGCCCAGTATGTATATATTTTTTAAGCAAGTGTTGGCTTATCCATTACTCTGGTTTTTATGCTTGACTTTTCGTGAGTCGGAAGACTCGTTGTCGGAAACATGCGCTTAGGCGATGATACCCAATGGCACCGTCAATAACCTCAGCACAAAATCACCGACAATAAGTGCCGAAAGTCACTACTCCAGAATCCACATAAAAACAACAAAGAACGTGTAGACCAGAAAACTTAAGCTAACGCCCGTAGGCGGAATTTTCACAAGTGCAATTGCAAAGCTTGTGCATAAAGGTTTATATGATCCAAAACTGAACACTAAAGAAGGTAAAAGACTCAGCAGTATGAGTGAACCAAAGAGCTTTATTTCATTGATCATATAAAAGGTATACGATTAGATAAAAAATGCTAAGTGTAGAAAGGACGTAGCTGTGCTATGTTCCATGGCCGATCAAGCTCCGGGTAGTCATCATCCGGGTCACGTCGCTTACGCTTATGATCCTTGTTGGGTCTATCCTTGAGTTCATGATTGTCGACAAGGTAGTAAGACCCATTGAGCAGCGCCTTGCTTATGATGAACGGTCCTTCCCATGGCGGGGATAATTTGTGTGACTTCTTCTGCTTAAGTCGGAGCACCAAATCCCTCTCTTTAAACGAGCGATGCTGGACGCGGCGACTATGGTAGCTGCGTAGCTTCTGCTGGTAGATGGCGGATCTTTGGCATGCCAAAACGCGCTCCTCCTCGAGAAGGTCCACATCTAGGCGTCTGGATTCTTCAGCGTCATCTTCGTCGTAGGCGACAACTCTTGGTGCATCGTGGAGGATGTCGGAAGGTAGGATAGCTTTTGCTCCATATACCATGAAGTAATGGGTGTAGCCGGTGGATCTGTTGGGTGTAGTTCGTAAACTCCACAGCATAGATGGCAATTCTTCCGCCCAGGCTCAAGATGCTCTATGTAGCGGTGCCTCAAGACGTGGCTTGATTCCCTGCAAAATTAATCCATTGGCTCGCTCAACTTGACCATTGGATTGTGGGTGTGCCACAGATGCAAGGTCAAGTCGGATGCCTTTGTCCCAGCAATAGGCCTCCACTTCTCCGAGTGACAAGTTGCTTCCATTGTCGGTGATGATGCTATGTGGGAGACCAAATCTCACCACCAAATCCCGGACAAACCTGAGGGCAGTTGCCCCATCAAGATTTCTAATGGGTTTAGCTTCTATCCATTTGGTGAATTTGTCAACTGCTAGAAGCAGGTGCGTAAACCCACATGGTGCCGTTTGTAACGGCCCCACCATGTCTAGCCCTCAGACTGCAAACGGCCAAGTTATTGGTATTGTTCGCAATTCTTCAGCAGGAACATGTGGTTGTCGGGCATAATACTGGCATCCTGTACATGTCTCAACCAGCTTGTCGGCGTTCGCCTTCGCGGTCAGCCAGCAGAATCCTTGCCGGAAGGCTTTTTCGACCAACGATCGAGGAGCGGCGTGATGCCCGCAATCTCTGAGATGGATCTCGCGTAGGATTTCCATACCTTCTAGCTGGGAAACACACTTTAGGTATACACCAGTAGTGATCCTTTTGTAGAGTTGCCCATTGATTATGGTATAACCCTTTGCTCGTCGTACTATCTGTCGTCTTTCGAATTTGTCGTCGGGCAAAGTTCCGTGTTCGAGATATTCCATGAATGGTTTTGTCCCAGCCAGAGGGATCTTTGTCACCATGTTGACGAAAGAATCAGCTCTATCCGGGTTGTCGATGTCGGCGCCCTTCACGGATGGTGTGCGTAGATGCTCTAGGAAAACTCCTGGCGGAATTTGCTTGCGCCCTGATCCAAGTTTAGACAATAGATCAGCCGCCTCGTTTTGCTCCCTAGGTACATACTTGACTTCGTAGCCCAAGAAGCTCTTGGCTATCTCGTCCACTTCGTCTCGATATGCCGCCATCATAGGGTTCCGCGCATTCTAGGTGCCAGCCACCTGCTGGGCAACCAAGTCGAAATCTCCACAGCAAACTATGCGCTTTATGCCAATATCCTTGGCTACACGTAGTCGGTGAATGAGTGCTTCATACTCCGCCATGTTGTTTGTAGCCTCGAAGTGGATCTGCAGAACATAGTGTAGCTTGTCTCCTTTTGGTGACTGTAGCAATACACCAGCCCCCGAGCCGTTGAGCAACTTTGAACCGTCAAAGTGCATCACCCAGTATTCTGGTTCCGGCAGCGGAGTGGCATCTGGCATCTCCGTCCAATCTGCGATGAAATCCACCAAGGCTTGTGACTTGATAGCGTCGCGTCTCTTGTAGGTGATCTCGAAGGAGGCAAGTTTGATGCCCCACTTCGCAACCCTTCCTGTAGCGTCGTTGTTGTTGATGATGTCGGACAGTGGAGTCTTGCTCACTACTGTGATTGGATGCTCCTGAAAGTAATGTCTCAGCTTCCGCGAAGCGAGGAATACTCTGTAAGCTATTTTTTGGTAGTGCGGGTAACGCTGCTTGGACTCCGTCAAGACCTCGCTTACATAGTAAACTGGTCGTTGCACTCCATGCTCATAGCCTGGTTCCTTCCGCTCTACCACGACGACGATGCTGATAACCCGGTTGGTTGCTGCCATGTAAATTAACAGGGGCTCTCCAGGCTCGGGTGTTGCAAGGATGGGCGTTGAGGAAAGAATCTCCTTGAGCTGCTTCAATGCTGCATCTGTCTCGTTCGCCCATGTGAATTTGTCCGCCTTCTTCAGCAACTTGTACAGCGGCAGAGCCTTCTCTCCAAGTCGGCTGACGAACCGACTAACTGCTGCAACACAACCTGTTAGTCGTTGAATGTCCTTGAGGCATGTCGGATGGTTTATGTTTAAGATGGCCTTGATTTTCTCTGGGTTGACCTCGATTCCACGCTGGGAAATGATGAAGCCCAACAATTTGCCGGCTGGAACCCCGAAGACGCACTTCCTGGGGTTGAGTATCATGTTGTATTTCCGGAGATTATCAAAGGTTTCTTTTAAGTCGGAGATTAAGTCGTTTGACTTTTTAGAAATCACCACGATATCGTCCACATAAGCATGAACGTTCCGACCAATTTGGTTGTGAACGCAACATTGCATTGTCCGCTGGTAGGTAGCACCTGCGTTTTTCAGCCCAAAGGGCATTGTGACATAGCAAAACGTGCCATATGGGGTAGTGAATGAAGTGGCCAATTGGTCCGACTTCCTCATTTTGATCTGGTGGTATCCTGAGTATGCATCAAGAAAACACAAAAGTTCCGAGCCAGCCGTCGAGTCAGTGACTTGGTCAATGCGAGGCAAAGCAAACGGATCTTTGGGACATGCTTTGTTCAAGCCGGTGTAATCAACGCACATTCTTAATTCATTGGTTCCCTTTTTGGGGACAAGTACAGGATTGGCCACCCATCGGGTGTGAAGGACTTCTCGGATAAAACCGGCCTTAAGTAACCTAGCTATCTCTTTGCCAATGGCGCGTCTCTTCTCATCTCCGAAGCGTCGTAGAGGTTGTTTCACTGGTTTACATTTTGGATCTATGTTTAAGCTGTGCTCGGCAAGTTCCCTAGGTACACCTTTCATGTCGGAAGGTTGCCAGGCAAAGATGTCCCTATTCTCACGGAGGAACTCGACAAGCGCGCTTTCCTATTTGGGATCCAGGTTCGTCCCAATGGCGACGGTCTTGGAGGCATCGCCTACCACAAGTTCCACCGGCTTGGTCTCGATGGCGGCCTTGAACGCAGGAGCGGAGTCGAAGATTTGCTTCTTCGACGCGGGCATCTCTGAGTCATTGACCTTGCTCTGGATCTACTTGAATTCTTCGCTATAGAGGACAGCTTCTGCAACGGCTGCTTCATTGATCTTGCAGTCCCTTGCCTTGGTAAAGCTTCCGGATACGGTGATGACACCGTTTGGTCCGGGTATCTTGAGCTTGTTGTAGACGAAGCATGGCTTGGCCATGAATGTGTGGAATATGCCGCGGCCGAATATGACGTGGTACACGCTCTTGAAGAGGACCACCTCGAAGGTCATGCGCTCTTGGCGGTAATTATTAATGTCGCCAAAGGCTACCTGGAGTGTGATGCACCCAAAGGGACCGAGCCTCCCGACCAGGCACTACGCCATGGAACACGTTGTTGGTCCGCCTTAGGTTTGCCTCCATCAAGTTCATCTTCTGTAGCGTATCCAGGTACATGATGTTGATGTTGCTTCCACTATCCACCATGCACTTGGTGAACTCCACGCCATCAATCAATGGGTTGATGACCATGGCGTACTGGTTCTCCGTGGGCACAAGGTATGGGTGGTCCGTCCTGTCCCAAGTGATTGGAACCTCTGACCAGCGCAGGTATTGAGGAACTGGGGGGAGAGTAGCCATCAGGATCCTTAAAGAGGTCTTCTGTTGTCGGACGGTGGGGGTGCCAAGGAAAGTGTGGTAGATTGGAGCCTTCTTTGCGAAGGGGTTTTTGCCCTTGTCGTCGCTCTTGGCGGCATGCTTGGGGTCAACGTCCTCGTCCATGTCACTTGAATCCTTAGACTCCTCCTCCTTCTTCTTCCCCTTGCCCTTGCCTCGCGGTCTGTTCTTCCGACTTCGCTTGTAGCCGGACTCTGGGTCTTTCTTGAGGTCGTTGACGAACTTGCAGTGTCGATTGGTATGGGTGGCCTTGCCGTTGGCGTCGAGGTGTACGAGGCACGGCATATCGCGGTACTCTTCGTAGGTTTGGGGAACACGGAGCGGCGCCGAGTTGGCTTCACTTCCTCGATGCTGCCCACGGCCTGCTCCCCTTCCTCGGCCACGTTGTCCACCATCTCCTCGTCCTGCGAAAGTCATAGCGACCATATTGGTAGATTGCTTTTCTTCTGGAGCGGTTTTCTGCTTTGTACTGCTGTTCCTCCGAGCTTGGGTTGGAACGGCCGTTGCCGGCAAGGAGCCACGAGCGTCGTCGTCGGCAGCTGCGAACTCACTAGCTAACTGAATCATCTGATTCAAGTCAAGCTGATGATTGTCCTGCAAGCGCTTTAGCTTATGTCGGAGCAACGTGCCCCTTTCCAACCCATTTATGAAGCGGCCATGGCGGTCTGGGCATGCACTTCTGCGCAGGAATTCTTCATGTCCAACCAGCGGGAGAGGTAGGCGTGAGATGTCTCGTCTTTCTCCTGCACGCACCACTGTAGATCGCCCACGCAGGACGGGCGCTATGTACCCTCAAAGTTCTTGGTGAATGCTTCTTGCATGTCCAACCAGTTGTAGATAGATTTATCCGGCAAGTCGTCGATCCATTGACGGGCCGTTCCCGCCAACATTAACGGGAGGTACTTGACGGCGACGTTGGGGTTGCCTCCGGCAATCTCCACCGCGTTGCCGTAGTCCTGCAACCATGTGGTAGGTTTGGTTGTGCCGTCATAGGGCTTAATGGTCTTGTCAATCCGGAAACCTTTGGGGTAAGTTGCGGACCGTATTCCAGGTCCAAAGCAACGTGGTCCCAGGTATGGTCCTTCCCGGGCCTCGTGGATCTTATCGATCCGCGAACGTGCATCGTATGGCTCCGGGTTCTTCTTCTTGTCAACAGGGGATGGGCTGCATGAACGACGCGGGCCTCCTCCGCCATGGTGACTTCTTGGTGGCAACGGAGGCGGAGGTGGAGGTGGGTTAGCCTTTTTGCTGTTACCCTCCTGCGACACCTCACGCCTGTCACGGTTGCTTGTCGGACGCGGAGGGTCGTGGTGTGACCTGCTCATGTGTCCTTGGTTGCGCTCTCCATCATGACGGGTCTGCTCCGTGCTGTCGCGGATGACGATGCTGCACTGTTTTGGTGGGGGCATATCCGTGCGATGGCGAGCCTTGTAGTCTTACTGACGTCGGGGGGATCGGGGCGGTGGCGATGGGCGGCGGGGTTGGGCTCTTTCTCCGTGGTCGGAGGATATGGGGATAGCATCCTTCCTGCTGCGCGCATCCCTCCGTCTTCGTTCTGATGAACCCGTTTGTGATCCGACATCCTGAGGAGATCTGTCCCTTGGCGGTTTGTACTGGCTAGATCGGCAGAGCGCTGGGTCAAACTCAAGCCTCTGAGAGGTGGCCTTTTCCTGCTGCTTTACCGCTTTGGCCACTAGGTCATAGACTTGTTCCACTGCCGCGGGTGATCTATCCTGCTCCAGAAGGGTCTTGGCGACGACGAGATTGAGGAGTGGGGTGGGCATCACCTGCTTGCCTTCGCTATCGATGTATGGCTTGGCATGTGCCGGCTTCGAGGGAGCCCATCCTAGGTTGCGCCGTACACCAGGATCGTTGATGACACGAGCCGGAGCTTTCTTAGCCTTCTGCTGTTGTAGCAGGGTCTTGTACTCGGCCTCCATTGCTCTAGCTTTCTCTATGGACTTCTACGCGTTGACCAGATCTCGATCTAGTTTAGCGCCTTGCTCCGCGATGGCTTGCGCTTCCTCCAGCAGTTGCTGGCGCTTCTCGTCAAGCTGAGTCACGTTCCGGATATGATCAACAGTTAGTGGCTCAATGAGGAGATTGCCGTACATCACTCTATCAGCTGGAGTAACATGGGTTGCTGCCGACGTAGATGCTGGAGGCAGCAAGTTTGCGGTGTTGTTGTTTCTCGGACCGGTGCCGAGTTCCTGCGGCTACTGCACTGGATTAGGCAGGGGAGGCATGACTCTTGCACGATCATCGTCAGCAGCAGTAAGTGGCCCCTTCACCTTATCCAGCGCCATTGGCGGAGCTTGCCCGGGATGGTCTTCATCCATCGCTGTCCCAATGGTGACGAACACCCCTCGGGACATGACGGTGTTATTAGCTTGTTCGTCGCGCGAGTACTCCTCCTCCATCTCCTGCATAGCGGAGTCTAGCTCTTCTGGACTGAAGTCTATCTCCTCGGAATCTGCATTGAAATCAGCATAAAGCGCGTCAATGACAGAGTCGGAGGGTGCCAGGACTTCCTCGATGATGGGTGGTGGAGGTGCAACGGCCTCGACGATGACTGGAGGTGGTGGTGTTGCTGCGACGATGGCGGCCGGAGGCAGTGGTGGTGGCTGAATCGGAGGTGCTCCGTCAATGAGCGCAAGCGCTGTCTGAGCTGCCGCTTTAGCCTCCGCATAGTTGTTGACGGTTTTCACCATACCTTCGAAGGTGAGGCGTCCTGACGCCTGTTGCCATCTTAGAGAATGTCAGAGAAGCGTGCCGTGGTCCAGTCCTTCCACAAAGTGATAGATGGCATCATCATTGGGGTAGTTGGCCAGGTCGGCCCGTATACGGAGCCACCTGGCGAGGTAGTCGCGGGGGTTTTCGCCCTCTCTCTCTGAACGTAGTGCGCCAGATTGAAGATGGTAACCACGCCGACGAACTTGGATCTCTGCTGTCCAGACGCATGGGCGAAGCCGGTGGATTTGCAGTGATCTTCCACCTTTATATCCTGCACAGGGGCGGTTTGGGTGGGCCTTGAATTTTTCCGATCTTTGCCGGCAAACTCCAAAGAGAGATCCGACATCGATCCTTCCGCGAACGTATCCTGCCCGTAGGCGGTCCGTGCGGGTCTTGATGCTCCTCCGACTCCCAGGGAACTAGTGCCCGAGTCGGTTTCGCCGATGAAGAGGTGGATGTCTCTGATAGGAACGATCGAGCACCGCGTAGGGTTCGTCTTCGCCGGGATCCATAACTCGTCAGGGGGGACGATCGGAACGTTGCCGGAGAAGAGAACGCGACCGATGGCTACGGTTTTGCCGATTCTCGTGAAGATCTTGGTCCTCGCCCGCTGAAGAGCCTGAAGCGCCTCTTGCCCCATGGTGGGTGCCAACTGTCGTGGTATTGCCGACGAGTACGCCATGGAGGGGTCCTCACAGTGCGTGTTTAGAGACGTGGGGTAAGGCGGACGGTTGACGGGTACGAGGTTACACAACTTACCCAGGTTCAGATCCCACGACGGCGGCGGAATCCTACTCCTGCTATAAATCACTATAATGGCAATACGCCGAGTTACAGAGATTAGGTTCGATGTGCGAGGTGACTAGAGAGTCTAAGTTATCGTGCCCTAAAGGCTCCACAGGTCCAACTTATATAGTCGTCAGATCCTGGGGTTACAGGGAAAAGTCCTAGCCGGACAGGTTACAGAGTCCTACACCGTCTATCACTAGTCTTGTGTATCTTGTACTCCAAGGCTCCGGGTACGCTGGTGACTCCACCGTAGCCTTCCTTTATCCGACATGGGCCTCCCTTCTGGATCCACCTAACTGGGCCACCCAGCAGACCATAGGCCATGCTACCGACTATGGGCCACCCTGGTTAGTCGGATAAGAGACATGCTATGAGGATACTCATATAGCATATCCCCAACACATACTGGCTGCATGCGCCACAGAACCTTGGCCATAGGGTGCAGTGGGCCATGTGGGCCCCTGACTCAATGTTCTGTGGCGCATGGCCAATGAATGCACCACATAACCTTGGCCAGTGGCCAGACACTATGGGCCAGGCACTTTGGGCCCGACACTCAGTGTTCTGTGGCGCATACTGTGGTTATGTGCCATAGAAGGTTAAAATTCTGTGGCGAATAGCTGACCTATGCGCCACAGAACACTGAGGGCACAGATCTGCACCTAATAAAGGTGGAAGATAGAGCTCTTTAATGACACCCCTCTATATATATGTCACACTCCCTATCCAAAGCAACATACCTGCCCCTCATGTCTTCTTCCCACAACTCGTCGGAAGACTCGCTGGAGAGCACAGCCCGCTCGCATTCCCTGCAGCCTACTCGCAGTGGAGGGGCAAGGTCGAGGGGTAGTGCTCGGAGTCAGCCGCCGCGGGATTCAGAGGTCAACCTAATCGAGGAGGAGGCCAGACTGCGGCACGAGGCCCTCTACAACAAGCCCATGAGGTTATACGCCGTGCTCGTGTCTCCGGAGGAGAGGGCGCGCATGGCGGAACCAATCGGGTGGCGGCCGGTGCTCGACCCCAACGTGTCCATGGAGGACCACGTCCGCAGGCTACAGGCGCGCGTGAACAGGGGGGTTTGGCATCTTCCACCTCCATCGCCCCCACCAGCTCTTTGAAGGGATTTTCAATGTTGTAGTTTGTGTATTTGCAATGATGTATGGCATTGTTGTTTTGCGCTGTTCAAGGCTATGCGCATGTGCATTTTGCAACGATGTATGCCACTGCACATGTCTATCTAATAGATTGTCTAGTATATTCTACCTATTCCACTACTAGTTGAGAAAAACACAAGAGAAGTTTGTTCAAGGAAACACGAAGCATTCTGTGGCGCATACTAGAGTAATGCGCCACAGAAGTTTGTTCTTCCGTGGCGCATATGCACAAATGCGCCACAGAAGCTTGTACATGGGTGTCCAGAGTGTGGGGCCCACATTATTGTTCTGTGGCGCATACGACGATATGCGTCACCGAAGATATAATCTTCTGTGGCGCATAATACTCTATGCGCCACAGAAGTTTGGTCAGAGCACGGTCGTACCAAACTTTAGTGGCGCATACGGGCTGATGCGCCACAGAAGATTCATGGTCCAACCGCTGGTGCGGGTCCCACCATACTTCTGTGGCGCATCACTCCGTGGGATGCGCCACAGAAGTTTGGTGGTTCTGTGACGCATTTCTCCTGATGCGCCACTGGATAACTTTTGTGGCGCATGGTCGGGACTAAAGGCCCCCAAAATATCTTTAGTCCCACTTACTAGTTTTAATAGTTAGACTAACTATTTTAGAAAACACAAAATGGTTTTGGATTAGTCAATCAAATTCAAACACTTTTTATGTTGAAAGTTTTATTAGATTCGAAAAGTATGCAAAAGATATGATTTAATGCATTTTTAATTCAAAATGATAAAATGGTTAATAGTTAGATAGATAGAATCCACATTTTTAATGTGCCAAAACAAGATATAGATAGAATCCACATATTGAAAATAATATTGAGCTTGGAGTTGATAACATTAATACAATATAGATAGAATCCAAATTAATACAAGTTCATATCATGTTATTATTGCAAAAATTACTCCCAAACTAAACCCACAAAACCCTTAAATTATATTTATTGTATAGTTATTTCTTTTATGAACATTTTGATATGATATATATACTTTATTAGATAGATATTTCTTTTATGAACATTTTGATATCATATATATACTTTTATTATATAGATATTTCTTTTATGAACATTCATGAATATACGGTAAAACATAACGCCCATGACATAGAGAATTACTTGCTAAAGTTAAAACAACAAACCAAAACAAAAATACTATTTCCTTACAACTTTGAGTGACTGTTACTGTCTTCTACACATTCAATTTTGTTTACTTGATGTTAAGTGTAATTGATGAGTTATGCGTGTGCAGGTTCCACTTTATTCTGTTAATCATTCAAGTCAACAACGGAAAAGTACTTGTCGAGGAATCAAAATGTAAAGACCCTAAGAGATGGGTGGACCTGGTTTATATGCTCCGGAGGTAATTTCAATCATTATCACACTATATCGGCATCTTTCGTTATTTCCTGATATCAAGTACTTAATAACTCCTTTACTCATTTTCTTTGTTGAGCAGGGTTTGGAAATGGTTCATCAAGACTGCTAGGGGTGAATGGAAATAGGAGCTGACATTTCGACAAATCCCTGTAAATAGTACTATATCTAGGTCCGTGCATCTCTTTGATTCTTGTTTCAATACCATTACCATGCTTGATTATTATTTTGATTGAACTCTATTCTTGTGAAGTGTTTGAGGCAGGAAGCTGGGAACAATTTATGTGGATACTAAGTTTGCAAGTACATTCGCCAGATGACCTATGAGGTGGAAAGATTTTCACAACAATTTGAAGTACGTCAACAATATTCACAATCTTATTTTATTACCATCAATTGTGTTGAGTTTCATATATATTGATCCCTTTCTTTAAATTAGATTGAATGGATGTGAGAAGGTCTTCTAAAATAGGATCACATACGAGCTATTCAAGAGGAATTGGCGGAATTCTTAGTTAAAAACGTCATATATCCATTTGGAGAATACCATCGAGAATTTATATTTATACAATAAGGATTGTAAGAGAAATTATATTATATATATGCATGAACATGTATTGTATGTAATATGTTCGACCAATAACGAAAAAAGAGGTCACTCTTCAATCTCTATATTCATGACGATGTTCTGAAATGGTTTCGCCATTGCATGTCACAAACGCCAAACCTCGTTCTCCCTCCTCTACCTATCCTCCTGTCGTGGAAGAAAACCGCCTCAAAACACTGTCGCAGAGCCACCCGCTACCGCGGCAGCCGAAACCCTAAAACGCTGCCGCGACAGAGCTCATGTAGTCACGTTCGTGTTATGAGCCATGACTAATGGCCCTCCACCCCCCCGCCTCCCCTTTACACCGCCGTCACGTGGAGCGACATTCGTCCCGGTTTGTGGCGGGACCAGGACTAAAGGGGGGCTTATAGTCCCGATTCCGTAGTCCCGGTTCGAAAACCCGGACTAAAGGCCTTTATGAACCGGGCCTAATGGGCCATTTTCTACTAGTGTGAGAAAGGAAATACAAGAAGAATAAATCGATCAAAGCTCAATACTTCTCCAATGACTTGCATCAGACTTGATACTGAACTGAAAATTGAAATCCAAGATTCGAAATGTTTTTTGTTTTGAATTTGAAATGTTTGGATTCGAATCTGCACATGTGGAGTCAGTTCCTTACGAAAAATGTCATCGGCTTGCTGCATTAACCCACAACTGCCGTGCCTCTAGTTGTTTTTCTCTCAAGAGGCAAAGGAAGAAGCAAAGTTTCGGGCCTTCTGTTTTCTAAGTTGCATTGCTTGATCACTGTGCTGTTCCAACCAAGCACGTGATCGTATCTTCTTGGTGATCCTTGTGTGTGGGTAACCACAGAATCCATTAGGTGTTCCTTGTAACATGTTGACTTCGAAATCATCTTATTTTATTATCTCGATGATCTCGCTGGAAGATTATGAAGATTCTATTTGCAAACCATACATCACATAATGACACGGGCAACCAAGTTTTGAGTTCAGTCCACTCGATCTGTTCTGATCATTATCATTGCAATAGATAAATTCCAAAACGGGTGGCAGTTGATTTAACTAGCGGGAGGTAGAATGTCCAGGGATGATAACAGAATCCTGATCTTCATCAAATGATTAAGGCAAAATCATTAGTAGAAACAGATCCATGCATCCCGGTTGGTAAGGGGCTTAGTCCCGGTTGCCCAACCGGAACGGGGCAATCGGGACTAAAGGCCTGGCCTCCTTTAGTCCTGGTTAGACCACGAATCGGAATAAAATGTGGTCCACGTGGCCGCTACTCCGCGCGAGGGGGAAGGAGCAACCGTCCCGGTTCGTAACATGAACCAGGACAAAATACTCTCTGCCGCGACAGAGATTTGACACATTTCTCTGCCGCGACAGAGAATTTATTTTGGCCACATTTTTTGCCGCGGCAGCATTTTGGCCACTTTTTGTGTCGCGGCAGAAAATTTATTTATATTGTTTTATTTTTATTTTATGTTTTTACTCATCAATGAAGGAACCATTATATTACACAACATCATCATGAAAATAGAGATCCAAGTGTTGAACATATTACATTCGATACACGGGTTTCGTACACATATATACATAAAAAATAATCTTTTTGTGTCTCTATTGCCTATACACCCGCTGTCGTATAGTATTCTCTTGGGTTTAGGACTTCTGCATTCAAGAATCCCGCCAATTCCTTCTGAATTACTCGTATGCGATTCTTTGGCAGAAGACCGTCCCGCAGCCATTCGAGCTGATTTAGAAAAGGAATCAACCTATATGAATGAAACTAAACACAATTTGATGGTACTAAAAAACTATGACAATTGTTTACGTTAAGTTGCTCTAAATTTCTGCCCTTCTCACAGCACGTCTGACGAATGAACTCACAAACATAGTATCCACATAAATTGTTTCCTGCTCCCTGCGTCAGGCACTTTACGAGAACAGAGTTCAATTAAAATAATAATCAAGCATGATAATGATATCAAAACTAGAATCAAAGAGATGCGCGGATATAGCTAGTGGTACTTACATCTAGTGGTTTAGTTTAAATATAAGCTCCTTTTTCTAAACATCCCTAACCTTTTTGGTGAACTCCTAGCCTACACATGCATTGTATCAATGACAGAGAAAAGATAAGATTGCTAACCTCGATCGAGGAGGAAAGAAAGAGGAGAAAGCTCAAGTGCGTCTCGGGCACCTCCTATATTTTTGTTCTGTGAGAAATTAAACGGGATCATTCACTAAACATTTCATCAAACACCTCGCATGCATGCATAGAAAAAAATAAACTCTCACACCTTTAACCAAGAAAAAACAAAGAGGAGGCAGAGGGCTGGGGCGTCATATTTATTGAGGGCTGGCTCATACGTCCCAGTTTGTAACACAAACCGGGACTAAAGGTGTGTGAAAGGCCACGTGTCTGGCGCCACACTCTAGTTCTCCCTCACCAACCGGGACGCATGCCTCCGGCCTCCGTACGGCGGACCGGGCCGCTCGAACCGGGACGCATGCCAGCATTCATCCCGATTCGTGGCAAAATCGGACTAATGCAGTTGTGGGCGCGAACGGATAGCCCGTTTTCTAATCGGAGGGTTATGGAGAAAATCCCAGAAGAAAATAGAGCGAACAGGAAGTTATAATTTGCAGCCTGACTGAACTACTAGATTGTTAAGTGAATATACATTCATTGCCCATCATCAAGTCGAATCAATCATATGAACTGTCAATGCAACGTTAGCGTCATCACTTACTTGTCGAAATAATAAAAACAACAGTTCTCATATATGGAGATCCTTATGTATATAAACGGTGTATTTTGCAATGCCTCCCGCAGAAACTCTGAATTTTTGCTTCCAAACAGACCACCATTCTCAGGAATCATTTGCTGTTCCCAGCCAGTGTTTTTGTTCCTCCCTGATTTCCCTCAGGTACTAAACTGAGGATAGTGTTTTCTTCCTCTACTGTTGGACGCCCAAACCGATATAGTATCTTTTCAGCTACTTCATGTCAGAGATGTAAGTCCGGAATCCGCGAGGACAGAACTGACAGGCCTCACAGGCTGATCGAATTCTACGATACGAAGAATGCGTGGCCGCTGTCGTGAGCACAGACCGATCGAGGCAGGAGCTGAAACTTGCTTCCAAGGAAGAACCGCCAGAAGAACATATCCCAGAGATTCACCATCCCCTGAGCTAATAATAATACGGAAATCCTGTAGGATCATTCGCCACCAGCTGCTAGGTGCGTAATGCATGTGGATGATCTGCCACTTATGACCGTGCTGCACATGTACAGAATGTCCATGCATGATCCTCGTCAACCGTCGTCCGTTCCCATCAGCTCGCTAGCCGGCCGCTGCTTATATAAGTACCAGAGAACACATGACAGGCTTCATCAGTATGCAACAGAGCGCTTACGTTTGATCAGTTAAGCACTCGCCGAAGCAGAGATGGAGAAGGTGGCGATCCTGGCGTTGATCCTGGGCTTGTGCGTGTCACAGCTGCTGGGGTGTTCAGTAATGGCCGACTACTGGACGCCCGCCAGCGCGACGTTCTATGGCGGGAGCAACGCGGACGGCACAATGGGTATGTGAGACCTGTTTGCTATTATACCTCCACACAGATCCTTATTACTACTCCACGCAATAACGGTTCTCATCCAAGCTACACCCTGCTTCTTCTTCCTCGCATGGATATATGCAGGCGGTGCGTGCGGGTACGGCGACCTGTACAGCGCCGGGTGCGGCAAGAACTCGACGGCGCTGAGCACGGCGCTGTACGGCGACGGCAGGTCCTGCGGCGCGTGCTACGTGGTCACCTGCGACGCCTCGCGCACGCCGTCGTGCAAGCCCTGGACGTCCGTCACCGTCACGGCCACCAACTTCTGCCCGCCGGACTACAACAAGCCCAGCGACGACGGCGGCTGGTGCAACTCGCCGCGGCAGCACTTCGACATGTCCCAGCCCGCGTGGGAGACCATCGCGCAGTACCAGGCCGGCATCGTCCCCGTCAACTACGCCAGGACCACGTGCCAGAGGACCGGCGGGATACGGTTCACCATCAAGGGCCACGACTACTTCAACCTCGTCCTCATCAGCAACGTCGGCGGCAGCGGCGCCCTGTCCGCCGTGTCTGTCAAGGGCTCCGCCTCCAACTGGATGACCATGACCCGCAACTGGGGTGCGCACTGGCAGAGCGGCGCCTACCTCACCGGACAGAGCCTCTCGTTCCAGGTACAGACGGACGATGGGAGGACCGTCACGGCGGACAACGTCGCGCCGGCCTACTGGAAGTTCGGAGAAACCTACGTGGCCTATGTCAACTTCTAGCCAGGATTGGGAGATCGCCAGGGGCCGAATTGGCTGCCCAGATCCATTCAAACTGGTGGGCTGGCCACGCAAGAAACTAGGCCGCCGAGTTAACGTAAGGCCGTGGACATATTTGGACTCGCAAGAAGAGCAACTTATTGGGCTATGGTCGTAGGCCCCGTTTTTTAAAAAACTGTTCTTTTTATTTGAGAGAATGTTGCCGTTTTATTGATTAAGAAACATCACAACACAATACTTTCACATATGCACTCCGGTAATATATCAAAAGAAAGAACACAAAGTGACACCTCTGTTACACAAGCTAAAATATGTGCTGCCACATTTGTCTTCTGACCGAAATGCTTGAAAATATAAGTGAAAAACCTGATGCGAGTCATTTGGTATCAATCACAACAGAACCCACAAAAGAGCAATCCTTTCCGGAAAAAGGATCCGTTGGGTCATCGAGAGACAATCACACACCAGAATGATGTCTATGAAGCCATTCTCCCTCATGAACATTGGAGCTCACCGAATAGTAGTAGCTCCAGCCAACTTCGGGGACAGGATGCCGTCAATTCCCTCATTGTAGGCAAGTTTGAGATTACCTGCATGAACACGCACCATTGCTCCCCATCCCATCCGATGCTCTTGCTTAAATATTATAGCATAAAAGTTCACACAAACTTTCTTTACATGTGGTGGAGTCCAACATGAGGAAGAAGAAGACTCACGCATGGAGGTTGTTGAGGTTTTTAAGCAATGTTGCACTATATTGTCCACATAGGCCTTCATATTTTTGACCACTCTCATCAGATGTAACATGACTTGCCATTTAGGGCCTCATTTCAAGTTTCTCAAATTTGCCAACACGAGATAGGCAAGATAGTAGCCTGTTTTGGAGAGGATCTTCCAGAAAAATCGAAGATCTAACATCACATTGCTGAGTGAAAAATACAATTATTTTGATGGAGTTCGTTGTATAGAAAAAAAAAATTCCTACGGTTGCAACTGCTAAGATCGAATCAAGGCGATACTATGTAACAGTTTCAGATGGACTCACCTTCGAAGACCGTTAGCGGGATGACATTCCCGCAAACAAACATGGTTGATGTAGATGTAAACGACCATCCTTAAGGATGTGCATACGATCAGCGCCACAAGAGAGCAGCGCCTCCGTAATCGGTCACACATACGGTGTACCGACGACTTCCATCCCTCGCTCCAGCCAAGCAACGGAAGTAGTGGATCCCCGGAAACTCTAGAAGCACTACGGCATTGTAAAGGTGGTGGAGGGGAAGATCTCGAGCAGGGCTTCGCCTAAGCACCTTTCTCTTGGCAATGGACAAAACTAGCAATGGCGAAGATGCCATCCAAAGGGCATATGATAGGAATGGTGAGAGGAGGAGGAGGGGCCTTTTATAGGTGAGGGAGGCACCCCAAAGGGCCATGGCGTGGCAGCCATGGTGGTGCCCCCACCTCTCCCCCATTTATGTAGGTGGACACTCCACTTACATAATTCACCTCCACTCATCCTTCATTAAATTCCCACTCAAGAAATCAAAGGTCTTTTCATTAAAGCACTTTAATTATCTTGGTTTAATGCAACTTAATTTAATGAATACTTCATTTAATGAGTATTTCATTTAATAAACACTTCATTTAATGAATACATTAACATTTTATCCCCCTGTTTTGTTTCGATATACCAAAACCATTTTGGCAGATTTGACAGAACAATTCCTGCGATGTCCAATATCTTCTCTTGTGTTCCCTATCCGCTCAAATGAGCCGACTATCCTTAAGTGTGTCTCCCTACGGGTTCGAGAACTATGTAGACATGATTGAGACTTTCTTTGATCAATAATTATTAGCGGGACCTAGGAATCCAAAATGATTCCCACTAGCTCCACGAAAATCCAATGATCGTCCGAACCTTTTTTGTGGTAATCAAATTATTTTTGTCTTGCGATATTTTACTTGTTCGAGATCTGATCATTTGATATCATCCATACCTTATTTAATCTTGTTCCCGACAAGAACTCTTTTTATTGTTTCGTGATATAACATTCTAGTGATCAAAATCACTTGCTTGCAAGCTATGTCAATGTGATATCACTGAGAGGGACCTAAGTATATATCTCTGTCATCTAGATGGACAAATCCCACTCTTGATCCACGAGCCTCAACTAACATTTTCCAAGTACCTGACGATACCTTTATAATCATCCTGTTACGATATGACGTTTGATGGAATCAAACTAATTTTCCGGTAGAAGTGATTGATGTGATCTCATGGTCTAAGGACATTGAGTTACTTTGAATGCGATAGCAATATAAACTGGAGGAATTGATCGTATTGCTAAAACTAATGTGGGTGACTGTTCATCATATCATTCTCCAATGATATGACCATGTTATTAACAACATCTATTGTTCATGATCAGGAAACCTTGACCATCTGTTAATCAACAAGCTAGTATTAAGAGAGGCATTAGTAGGAAACTTTTGTGTTTATAAATCACACATGTATTAATGTTTCCTCTTAACACAATTATAGAATTAAAACTAAACATTTATCATTGATGACTGGATTCCTGCACCAACAACAGGGTTATTGCAATACTTTTAGCAACAAATATTTAAGAGCTTGTCCCGATGGGAGATCGATGAACGGAAACAACACGACCCCGCAACCATTTTGTCAATGCGACCACGTTTCGCACCCAAATCGTGGTTTAGAAATAGCCTATTCTATAAGTTACTAGAACAACGATAATCGAGAGAGGTTTAAAGTATCTAATAACAAAGAACTTTTAACATGAACAAAATAAACTAAGACAGAAAGTAAACAGGAATATGAACTGAATTAAAGAGATTATAATTGTAGGATTGAATGGAATGAGAGAGGGATTCTAGGCTCCAGTCTCATAAGTACTAGATGGGCAAATATATGTGTGATCTATAAGAGATTACTCAGACAAATAAACGTTCCTCAATTAATTACCGGGCTGTCAATTTTTGTACACTATGCATGATTCTTGTGCGTCACCATAAGGCAAAAAGGCACTTCCGGACCAAAGGGTCACATAAACTCATCTTAGATCACAATAAATTCTAACTTAGCGCACTAGATCATACCTCAACCTAGAATTGAATCAATCAATCAATCACACATGGATGAACAACAAAACATATATAAATATATAAGGATATCACAACCGTGTTCAATCTTACAATTACTAAACACAAGAGAGAGTGAGATGGAGATTGATGTGTGGTGGTGGTGATGTCTTCCTTCTCCTCCTGTTCTTCTTGCTTGGATACCTTGATGGTGGTGGTGTTGAGGGAGATCTAGATCTCGGAGGTGTGGTTGAGGCATAGCTCCACCGCCGTGGAGATCAGATGGGTGGCGGCGGTGGCAGGGCTACGCCCCTGAAGGGCTATGGTGTATTATGGCTTCCTCCCTTCTTCTTTGACTCCTCCATCCTTTATATAGGCCTTGGGGTGCCATAGGGTTCCCCCAATACCGTCATATGACTTAGGAAAGGTTCTGGAGCTTTCACGGGGAGAAATCCCGTTGTTTGCGATCTTTTTACCAACTATACGGCCAAACTATACGGCGGGAATTTTTTCTCTGGTCGTATAGTTGGTCGTTGAACCTTCGGGTTTTGTAGTGTTTTGACCACCATTTCTTCATACGAACTCCATTTTGGGTGTTCTTGGGCTCGTTGGATTCGTCTCGACGAGGGATACAACCCCATGGTCTTGGATCTTCATTTTGCGAAGTTGGAAAATTCACTTTTTCCAACACCTCAATGGCTAAGTCTGGTCCTGCAGCTCCTCCATACTATGCTCTCTTTATTCCTTTTGCCTTTATTTTATCCATAATCATCATAAAAACGTACACACATGTCAAAGACAAGGAAGAGGGATAAAATTCTACCTAAACTACTAAATGTGCAAAGCTCATATTGAATTTAATGAAAACAAGTAATAATGCATATTAGGCATAGCAATAGCTAGATGGAGCATAATATGATAGGCAAATGACACAATTTATATAGCTAAAAAGTGTTGTATTATCACAACCATCAACTTCCCCAAGCTAGATCTTGCTCGTCCTCGAGCAAAAGGGATTGCTAACTTAATGGATGTGATCTTTCTTACCATTGAAAATCAATGCACCGTATTCTTGTTTTTCCTGCAAGCTCAAAGCAAGAGAGCACATAATCATACAATGCAATATAAGCTCAGTTATATTATTCCAAACCACTAGAGATTGGTCAAAAGTTATGCCCCATGTCAAAGTTAAATCTAGCTTGCAAGTAAACTTGTGATACTTCTATACGCACTTTATTGTATTTTTGTACTTTTATTTGTATAAGGCAAAGCTGAACACAGTTAGTTGTCAATCATAAATAGAGATAGAGTTTTCTAATGCTGCCCACTCATGCCATCTATTAAAGTCTCTCAAGTGCAAACTTCGATTGTTGAGCTCATAGAAAATCTATTTCTTAATAATGAGACCATGCCAAAAGAGTGGTATATGTTCGATCGAGACTGTGTAGGCTAGGAAGGACACTCGTGACCATTACCATGGTTTCCCTTTTTGGTATAATGATTTCTCATAACGGCCAGAGGAGTATTCCGACTTTTTCTTTTAACGTGGGTCCATGAGAATACCAATGCATACCCAAATATAGCATTTTTGCTATATATGTTGGGCAAATCATAGCCAAACTCCAAGATTTTCCTATTTTTGGATTATCCATAGGCCAGCAGAGTTGTTAGCATCCCATTTTGTGCGATAGTGGTGCAAGACACACATAAAACAATATCTCACTTTGATTTCCAAGACAAAATTTGGCATATGTAATCTTGAAACTTTGAAACATCATTTCTTATTTGACAACTCACCAAGTAAGCATCTATTAAGACCATCATTTCTAACACTATGGGGTCGTGCTACTCCATAACCATTCACTTAAGACAACTCTAAACAGTGACAACTAGCAAGTTTCAAAGAAATTATTTATTATTATTATTTTCAAAATGTAGAGAACATGGTAATGTATATTTAGAGGATCACAATATTTTTCACAAGCTAGATAAAAGTTGAACAAGGTGCATCAAAGCTATGGCTTGTATCCTATGGGGCCTAACATGAGCAAGTATATCCCTTATATAAATATGAACAAAAACTCACCTAAGCAAGCATTCGAAAACAGAGGGATACACAATAGCATGAAAACTTTTTAAGATAAAGAACATTGCACAAGACTCTATGCATGCAAAATAACCTCCCCAAGCTAAGAACTTTCCAAATACCAACATGAGAAGATCATGAAAACATAAGAGAAAATGCAGTTATCAAAAGAGAGTATAAGAAGTGGTTACCTCCCCAAGCTTAAGTTCAAGTAAGGGTGACACATTTTACCGTTGAGGTACTAGTAACCTCTCTTTCGATGGACAAAGAACTTTTGTTTCAACATGTGTTTCTTGATATGGCCCGGTGTGCCTTCCTTGAGAACCTGTTTAGAAACTAAAAAGAAATATTTTTGTGTTTCTGAAGACATGGGTTTAGCTCACAAGTGATAATAATAAAAGTCCCACTGAGTCGGTTCATCAACCTAAGCACTACGATTAAGTCAACAAACTAGTTCTAGAAGACGTTTCTCCTAGATTGTGATGAGGTGCAAGTGAAACAGGATACGAGACACGAGTGTGCAGCCCCTATGTGCTTATTAAAAGATGTTCAAGTTGGAAAGTTTTACCAGACATTAATAGGTAGGCATTTTGAATTTAAGCAACCAAGTGGCTCATGCGAGTGTTTGCACGGTTGGAACTACCGTACACGTCGTCACACAAGGTTTAAGTACCTATGAAAATAACACACAAAATAAAATGCGTCGGTTTGGTATACGAACATAGTTCGTTTACCCCACCGATAAAAGGAAAGTAAAAAAAGAAAACATGAACTTCTATAGAGAATTACAGTCTAGAAAGTTTCTGAGGTAGAAATTTTATTGCTTACAAAAAGATCCCATGTAGAGTTTCGAGGTTTTAGAAAAAGTAGGGAGAAAGTATATCAAAATTTTAATAGCTGGGTTACCTTCCCATAATGATTTTATGTTCCCACCAACTATACGACCGGAACTATATTTCCCGCCTTATAGTTGGTCGTCAAACATGAAGTAACCTAAAATAAGAATTTGAAGGAGGTGTCAATATTTATACGGCTGTAATTTTACGGCCGGACCAAAAAGGTCCCGCCGTATAGTAGGTCATTAAACCTTCTGGAGTCGAAACAACTATACGGCCAGATTTTTTATTCCCGCCGTATAGTTGGTCGTTAAACCTTCTGGAGTCATCAAAATTTACCTGTTTTTTCGAGAATTCTTCCTTAACCCGAAACTTAGCGAAACACCATGTTTTGACCAAAAAATGACAGAATAAATTTTCAACCAACATTAGCATGTATAAAACGGGATTTAAGTACAACCAAGTTATGCAACACATGGTAACAATAAATTCTATCTTTTGAAAACTTCAACAAGATAACTCTAATAGCAAGACATGCAAAGAATAAAAGTTCCAATGCAACGTGAATGCAACTAGAATCAAGACACAAAAACTAAGAAAGACGCCTAATAACTTCCTGGTTGCCTCTCGGGAAGCGCTTTCTTATAACCAAGTAGCCAGGCTTTCATACTCCACATTTATTCAGTAATGGAGGCATCTATAGGAGTAGTTTTGCTTACCTCCAACGAGTGTTTTCAAGATTTATATCATAGTTTTATCTAAGACGTACCCGCTTGCGATGCATCGGATCTTGTAAGTGTCCTCGTTGCCACGTGAGGATGGACGCACCAAGCGCGGTAAATATGTATTCTTTCCTTCCCGCATAGAGGGTGTTAAAGATTTATTATCAAACTTTGAATATTTACCTTGATTACTATTTTGAGGGTACAACTCATAATGTCCTTTTGTATCCAGTAGCTTGGTCTTTGCCACCGTACTTTCATGCACCTCATTAGTATAACAAAAGTCATAGCAAACGGGTATGGGAGGAACACAGGGTTCCGTCTTTGGCTCATCATAATTGATCAATTCTTGTGTCCGTATGACTGGCCGGTCTATGATAGATTTATGGTTTGTGTTTGATATCTGTTTTTAGATGGTATGTGTACTTGGCCACATATCATTTACCCTTGGGACTAAAGGTAGGGAGAAATCCGTTGGGCGTGTTTGGGATCGTGCCCGAAATAGCTTTGTGACAATTGGTGTTGGCTGATACATCGGAAACGTATCTATAATTTTTGATACTCCATGCTTGTTTACTATCTACTTTGCTTTGCTTTGTCTACACTTTGAGGTGTTTTTATATGTTTTCTGGAACTAACCTATTAACAAGTTGCCACAGTGCCAATGTCTGTTTTCTTCTGTTTTTGGTTCTAGAAAGGCAGGAAATCAATATTCTCGGAATTGGACGGGACAAAAGCCAAAGTCAATATTTTACCATGGGCAACACAAAGCTAGAATATGAGACGGAGGAGGCTCACCAGGGGGGCCACACCCCCTGGTCGCACGGGTGGGTCCACCCCGTGCCTGGGCGGTTGCAGCCGCCCTGGTGGCCCCCTGCCTCGCCTCTTCGCCTATAAGAAGACCCTGATGCAGAAACCCTAGGCACCCAATAAAAACTCCACGAAACCGTCTATAGCCACCGCCACCATCGTCCCTAGATCGGGGGATCTGAAGTTCTTCCCGACACCCTGCCGTAGGGGAGATCATCCCGGAGGCCTTCTTCTTCATCATGCCAGCCTCTAGTATGAAGCGTGAGTAGTTCCACCTTGGACTACATGTCCATGTAGTAGCTAGATGGTTGTATCTCCTCCTTTGTGCTTTCATGTATAGATCTTGTAAGCTCCGTTCATGATCAAGATCTAATTTATTTGTAATCATGCATGTTGTGATTGTGGGGATCCGATGGATACTGAGATTACTATGTCAGATTGATTAATGGTTTTGTCTTATTGATTCTATCATGTCTGTGTTGTTTGTGATCTTGCATGCTATCCGTTGCTAGTAGCTATCTTGGCCAAGTAGTTGCTAGTGACTCCAAGAGGGGGTATTTATGCTCGATAGTGGGTTCATGCCTCTAGTTTCCAAGGGAAGTGATAGAAATGTCTTCGGTTGTAGATGTGTTGTTGCCACTAGGGAGAAAACAACGGTCTCTTGTTCATGGAGCAAGTGGATTGTTTACCTTACACACTTTGCCTAAAGCAGTTGTCTGTTGCTTGCAACTTTATACTGGAGGGGTTTCAGATGATAACCTGAAGGTGGACTTCTAGTCATAGATGCAGTTGGATGGCGGTCTATGTATATTGTTGTATTGCCCAATCGAATCTCATAGGATCTTTTTGTCTAGTATTGCATTGTTATGCCTTGCTCAGCCTTGTCAATTGCCCTGCTGTAATTTGTTTATCCTGCATGCCATGTTTGTTTATCTAAGGAGAGCACCTCTAGTGAACTATGGACCCCGGTCCAATCTTTACCATTGATACATCTTCCACTATTACTGTTTTACTTGCTGCAAACCATCATCACCTTCCACACCATATATTTAATCCTTTGTTATAGCAACTGGTGAGATTGACAACCTCACTGTTAGTTGGGGCAAAGTCTTGAGTTTGTGTTGTGCAGGTTTCCGCGTTGCTTGCAACACCTTTGGGAAGTTCCTTCCTCTTACTGGTTCGATAACCTTGGTTTCTTACTGAGGAAAAACTTGCTGCTGTACCGCATCATACCTTCCTCTTGGGGTCTCCCAACGAAGTGTTGTTGCACGCATCAAGACATTTCTGGCGCTGTTGCCGGGGAGGCTAAGGACGTCTTCACAAAGGGATTCCTCCTCAACCTTTATCTTTACTTTGTTTTTAATTTGCTTAGTTTCTTTTGCTTGGTTTTGTTTGAATATTTTTATTAAAAACTCCAAAAAAATTAGTCTAGTTTGGTTTGCTTTCTCTATTAAAAAACACAAAAAAATTAGTCCCCACACTAGTTGCTACCATGTCTGGTTTTGGTCCAATCTCTGTGACACCTATGGAAGAGATCTTCACTTTTAAGCAAAAAATTGAAGAGAGTTTTAAAGAAGCTTGGTCTAGAATCTCTACTTTACAAAGGGAAACTGAGCCTAAGATGAGTCTTAGCTTGGTTATTAATAGTTTCTACCGCGGTATTGCTCTTTGTTATAGATATGCTTTGGATGATATGGCTGAGAAAGATATTTTTCAATGTACTGAGGATGAAGCTTTTGATGCCATAAATAAATTGATTATAATTTATAATACGCCTGGCAAGTCTGATTCCTCTTTCATAAATATTTTTGCTAGGTTGAACACTCTTGAGTCCAGTACTGCTGCTTTGAACAGTTGCTATCACACACTGAGGGAGTACCATGATTATGTTCCAATGAATTCTGAGCCTTTCAAAGTGGTTTCCCGCAATCAAAGTCACCATAAATAGTGCCACTTCTGATGCTCGTTGTGATATCATATCTGAATTTTGCCTTATGCCTAAAGATATTTATGAGTCTTTGAGTCTTTGGGGGCTTTCTAAAGGAGGAGAGGAAATCTCTCTTACTAATAATGCCAATTTATTACCCATTGGAATAGCTGAAGGTGTGTTTACAAAAATCTAAGGGAAAATGTTGTCTACTGATTATCTTATTATTGAATATGTAGGCAAAGGACAGATCACACTTGAAATATCCCTACTGAAACACCTTGGAGCAATACTAGATGTGGGAAAAGGCATTATGCATTTTGCTCCTGCAGTAAGCAATCATATTTTCCCTAAAGAGAAGAAGAAAGGTAAGAAAGGAAAGAACAAGAGAGTTAATGCTTCATTTGAAAATACTTGATTTCTTGCTTCGTGTGCCTAACTTAAAGGCGTTAAAAAAAGTACTTGTTGGGAGATAACCCAAGAGTTTCCTTGATTCTTGGAAGTTATTACTTCATTAATGACCTCTCCTTATCCTTTTTGTTTGCTTTTTGTGCCAAGAATGACCTCTAATGAGAGAGAAGTAAGATTTGGGGAGTTGCTATCCCAAAACAGATTTCTGTCCTCCACCATAAAAATTCGTGAGGAGTCTATGTAACTCGGATTGAGCTGAAAATTTACTAATAACTCCCCCAGTATGTTAGCTAACTTTTGTTAGTTCAACACATTTTGATTTGAGCAACAGAAGATATTCGAAAAAATCGGTTTCTACCTGCTAGTCCGTTTTGATAGATTTCTGCCATTTTTTGCATTTGCTTCTTATTGATTCTTTTTTGAGTTCTCTTTTGGGGAATTGAGCTTTTTGAAGGAGTTGATACAGTATATTGTGTTTTTAGTGAAAAGTTTTGCTATTCCAAAGCTAAACCCAAAGGTATATTATCTTTTGAATACACTAATGTTGCTAATGAAGATTGTGTGAAGTTTTGTATGAAGGAAAAATTTTAGGTGTGGAGAGAGAATAATGTAATGAGATGAAGAATGGACAAAAGCTCAAGTTTGGGAATGCCACCCCGGTGTCACCCCAAGAATTATCCAAGAGTTACAAGCGTGAAAGCTTGGGGATGCCCAAGTGATACGTCCAAAACGTATCTACTTTCTCGAACACTTTGCTATTGTTTCTTCTCTAAACTTGTGTGATTTGGATACAACTAACACGGACTGACGCTGTTTTCAGCAGAATTACCTTGGTGTCTTGTTTTTGTGATGAAAATGAACTATCAGGAAAAATCCTGGAAAATATACCAAAACATATATTTTACCAGAAGATCCACGGAGCCAGAAGAAGAGACGGAGAAGAAGCCTAGGGGCCCACACCTATGCCAGGCGCGAGTGGGCCCTGCCCGCGCCTGGGGGTGCAAGCTCCTCAGGCACCCCCTCGGCCTCCCTCTACGCCTATAAGTTGCCTCTCGACCTAAAAACCGAGGGCGGATCGATAGTTTTCCAGAAAGAGTTCCACTTCGTCGCCGCCACCAGAAACCAATATTCGGATCCATAAACTCCGTTTTGGCACCCTGACAGGACAGGGAATTTGGAGAGGGTCATCGCCATCGTCATCACTAACACATCTCAATCAACCATCGATGTTTCCCTCATCCATGAGTGAGTAATCCACCGTTGTTGGCCTGGGGATGGTAGAGATTGGATGAGTTCTATCATGTAATCGAATAAGATTGTTAGGGCATAGTGCCTAGTATCTCTTTTAGTGCTATTTGACTTTGTTGCAACTTGTTGTACTTAATGCTTGTCACTAGGTCCCGAGTGCCATGATCTCAGATCTGAACTTATTATTGAATCATTATGATAGTATTGTTTGTGATCTTATCTGCAAGTTGTGTACACATATCATTGTCTGGATCCAAAGGCCCCAAAGTGACAATAATTGGGACAACCGGAGGGGATGGTTGTGGTGTGAGGATCACATGTGTTCATGGAGTGTTAATGCTTTGCTCCGGTGCTCTATTAAAAGGAGCACATTAATTGCCAGTAGTTCCCTAGAGGCCCCGCTGCCACAGGCTGGATGGACAGAAGATTTTGTGCAAGTTCTCATTGCGAGCACGTATGACTATATTTGGAGCACATGCCTAGGATTGTTTAGTACTTGGATGCTTGTTATTATTTATCTGCAATGCCCTAGATCTTGAAGTTACATATTTAGACTCGTCCATGCAACGCCCGTCCATCCATCCCTATGCCTACCGCACTCGAATCCCATTATTTACTGTTACTATTCCTATTGCTCTTGTTTCACTATTGTTGTTGCTACTACCAAACTGTTGCTACTGATAAAATTCTGTGAGCAAGAACTATTTCTAGATGCATCTGAATTGACAACTCAGTTGTTAAGGCTTGCAAGTATTCTTTGGCTCCCCTTGTGTCGAATCAATAAATTGGGTAATACTACCCGCAAAGACTGTTGTTATCCCCTATACTTGTGGTTCATCAAGACTATTTTCTGGCACCGTTGCCGGGGAGCATAGCTTTATTTGTAAGTTCACTTGGATCTATTATTGTTCATTGTTACTCCTTTCAACATGGGGAAGTCTCGTGATGGAAAGTTCCCTATTTTACCATCCACTACAAGAAGAGGTATAGTCCTAAACACCTCTGCTACTCTTGATTCACCGTCTGTTATAAGTAAGCTGGTCACACGACCACCACATACACATGCTACACACACTGCTACTACTGCTGAGTTTGAAATTTCTTTTGATACTCATGATGCTGTTGGAGATATGCCCTAGAGGCAATAATAAATGTACTTATTATTATATCTTTGTGTTTATGATAAATGTTTACATTCATGTTATAACAGTATTAACCGGAAACATTAATACTTGTGTGATTTGTAAACTAAAATAGAGTCCCTAGTAAAGCCTCTTTATAATACTAGCTTGTTGGTTAATAGATGATCGTGGTTTCCCGATCATGAACATTGAGATATTGTTAACAACAAGATCATATCATTAGGAGAATGGTATGATGGACATACTCCTATAGATAAGCGTAGCATAAAGATCAAGTCATTTTAATAGTTTAATTGCTATAAGCTTTATGATACATAGTAACCTAATTCCTTCGACCATGAGATCATGCTAATCACCATCACCGGAAGGATGCTTTGATGACATCAAACACCACACCGTAACTGGGTGGCTATAAAGATGGCATTGAGTGTTTGGAAAGTATGGGTTGAGGCACATGAATCAAGAGTGGGATTTGTCCATCCATATGACGGATAGATATACTCTGGGCCCTCTCAGTGGAATGTCATCCAATTAGCTTTCAAGCATATGACTGGCTCACAAGGGATCACATACCACGGGAACGAGAAAAGAGTACTTATCGGTAACGAGGTTGAACTAGGTATGCAGAGATACCGACGATCAAAACCTCGGATAAGTAAACTATCGTGAGACAAAGGGAAATTGGTATCGTATGTAAGTGGTTCATTCGATCGCAAAGTAATCGTAGAAATATGTGGGAGCCATATGAATTTCCAGATTCCTCTATTGGTTATTGATCGGAGAAGTGTCTCGGTCATGTCCGCATAATTCACGAACCGTAGGGAGACACACTTAAGGATTCGATGTTGTTTAGTAGATATGGAATGTTAATAGGGATACCGAATGTTGTTCGGAGTCTCGGATGGGATCCGGGATATCACGAGGAGATCCGGAATGGTCCAGAGAATAAGATTCATATAAAGAAAGTCCTATTTCGGAGTTCGGGAAAGTTTCCGATGATTTCATCAGAGAGGTTCTAGAAGGGTCTAGAAGTTTCACTGGTCCGAAAGGAGAATGGTCCATGAATGTGTCATGGGTAAGTGGAATGATTGGATCATGTCCAAGGTCACTTGGTGTTGGAATATGCAAGAGAGAAATAAAGCTCTAAATTGAAAGTCAAACGGGAAGTTTGAAAAGTCAAACTGGAACAATGGTTTCCTAGTGGGAGAAGTCCTTCTCTCAATCCAACTTGGGTTTGGGTTTGGATTCAAACCCACCCCTCCCAAGGCTACCCCTCCCTCTCATAAATAGAGGGGTAGGGCTGCCCCAAACAACACAAGTTCCAAGCCCTCTCCACAAGCCGCCGCCGACCCGCGCCGCCGCTGCCGCCCAGCGCTGCCGCTCCCTTGCGTCGCCGCCGGTCCGTCGCCACCACCCTAGCCGCCGCCGACACCCTCCTCCTCCTCCCGGATCTCTAAACCCTAGTTTTCCGGGAAACCCTAATCCACCATAACTCGCATCCGGCTTAGGCGAAGCCCTGCAGGATCTTCCCTCTACTTCCGACACCACACCGTCATGTTGCCAGAATCGCGAGGGAGAACTACAACCTCCGCTGCCTGCTGGAACAAGGGAGAGGAAGGTCTTCATCGAAAATGTGACCGATCATTGAAGCGCTGCCGGAACGCAGCGCCGGAAGGATCGTCTACGCGATCTTGAGATCGGCAAGTGTACGACTACATCACCCACGCGAATCTGCTCTTGTTAACCGCTTTGGAATCTTCGAGGGTGAGTTCTTCTATCGACTCGTTGCTACAATCTAGTAGATAGATCTTGGCTTGTTTGTGTGCATGCGGTAGAATTTTTTGTTTTCCATGCTACAAACCCCTACAGTGGTATCAGAGCCGTGTCTATATGTAGATCTGTTGCACGAGTAGAACACAATGGTCATTGTGGGCGGTGGTGCTTTTATTATCAATTGCTTTTTGTGTACTTTGCATCTTGCGTATGATGGGATGAAGCGGCCCGGGCTAACCTTACATGATATCGTTCATGAGACTTGCTCCACGCTCAACATGCAACTTGTATTGCATAAGTGGCTTTGCGGGTGCCTGTCTCTCCCATCATAGTATAGATCCAATTTACAACGGGCACTTGATAGTTCAAGCATCAACGTTGTGGTTCTTGTTCGTAAGTTAGAACGACACTTACTGAAAGACCCAAACCACGTAAAATATGCAAAGAAAATTAGAGGCGTCTAACTTTGTTTTGCAGGGGTGTGCTGTGATGTGATATGGCCATGATTGTGATTATATATGATGTATGCAATGTTCCTTATTGTAAGTTGGAAACCGGAAGGAGCCATATGGTTGTCTTTAAATTCCGTTAAGACCCGCGTGTCTATTCAAAGTAGTTGTAATAGTTGAAGCTGGTGGACGACAACCATGATACGGCGCCATTGAACTTGACGCCATACCAGTGATGATGGAGATCATGTTCGTGCTTGAAGATGGAGATCGGAAGCACAAGAAGAAAGGCCATATCATATCACATATTATGAATTGCACGTGATGTTAATCCTTTTATGCATCTTGTATTGCTTAGTTCACGACGGTAGCATTATAAGATGATCCCTCAAGCACACAAATTTAGAGTTTTAAAGTGTTCACCCTTAGTAAGCACCGTTGCTAAAGCTCGTTGTTTCGAAGCACCATGTGATGATCGGGTGTGTTAGATTTTGCGAGTGTATACAACGTGAGCAAGCCAGATTTGCTCATGCAGAAGCTAAGGTTTGATCTTGACGAGCCTAGCATGTACAGACATGGTCTCGGAACACGGATCACCGAAAGGTAAAGCATGAGTCATATAGTAGATATGATGAACATGTTGATTGTTCGCCATTGAAGCTACATCAACTCTCATGATGATCGGTTTTGATGTGGTGGATTTGGTTCGTGTGATCACTAAAACAATTTGAGGTATATTGTTTTGAGTGGGAGTTCACCTAGATTAATTTAACTATTAATTAGAACTCAATTTGTCATAAACTTAGTCTAAACTATTGCAAATATGTTGTAGATCAATTGCGGCCCCTACCATCAATTTTAATGCGTTCCTAGAGAAAGAAAAGTTGAAAACAATGGAAGCAACTTCGCGGATTGGTTCCACAATTTGAGGATTGTCCTCAATGCTGGTAATTTGACCTATGTGCTGGATGCACTATTGGGTGACCCGCCTGCAGCTACTGCTACCGATGAAGTAAAGAATGTTTACCTCACTCGAAAGAATCAATACTCCACAGTTCAGTGTGCTATCTAGTATGGTTTGAATCGGAGCTTCAGAAAAGGTTTGAGAACCATGACCCACATGATATTGTCCGTGAACTCATAATGATATTTGAGGCTCACACGGCAGTTGAGAGTTATGAGGATTCTGAAAAGTTCTTCAACTGCAAGATGGAAGAGGGCTGCTTCGTCAGTGAGCATGTGCTTAAGATGTCTAGGCACGCAAACAAGCTCCAAAGTTTAGGTATAGTGATTCCTAATTCTTTGGGGATTCACCGTGTCCTCCAATCACTACCACCAAGTTACAAGAACTTTGTGATGAACTACAATATGCAAAAAATGGACAAGACGTTGCCAGAACTCTTCTCCATGTTAAAATCTGCAGAAGTGGAGATCAAGAAAGAGCACCAAGTGTTGTTGGTCAATAAGACCACCAAATTCAAGAAGCAAGGCAAGTATAAGAAAAAGGGAAACTTCAAGAAGGGCGGTAAGAAAGTTACCGCGCCGGCGAAGAAGACCAAGGCTGGGCCTAAGCCTGATACTGAGTGCTTTTACTGCAAGGGAGAAGGTCACTGGAAGCGGAATTGCCCAAAGTACTTGGCGGATTTGAAGAACAGCAACATCAATAAGAAAGGTATATTCGATATACATGTTATTGATGTGTATCTCACTAGTACTCGTAGTAGTGCCTAGTTATTTGATACTGGTTCGGTTGCTCATATTTGTAACTCGAAACAGGTACTACAGAATAAACGGAAGCTAGCGAAGAACGAGGTGACGATGCGCGTTGGAAATGGATCAAAGGTTGATGTGATCGCGGTCGGCACGCTACCTCTTCATCTACCATCGGGATTAGTTTTATACTTAAATAATTGTTATTTGGTGCTCGCCGAGCATGAACATTATATCTGGATCATGTTTATTAAGTAGACGGTTACTTGTTTAAGTCCGAGAATAATGGTTGTTCGATTTATATGAGTAATATGTTTTATGCACATGCACCTTTGATAGATGGTCTATTCTTATTGAATCTCGATTGTAGTAATACACACATTAATAACATTGAAGCTAAACGTTTGAAATTGAGCGATAACTCGAACTATATGTGGCACTGTCGTCTTGGTCACATTGGAGTGAAACGTATGAAGAAACTCCATTCCGATGGACTTCTTGAATCACTTGATTTCGAATCACTTGAAAGATGCGAAGCATGTCTGATGGGTAAAATGACTAAGACTCCATTTTCTGGTATGATAGAGCGAGCTACGGACTTATTGGAAATCATACATACCGATCTATGTGGTCCAATGAGTGTAGCATCGCGCGGTGGTTATCGTTATGTTCTTACTTTCACGGATGACTTGAGTAGATATGGGTATATCTATTTCATGAAACATAAATCCGAAACTTTTGAGAAGTTTAAGGAATTTCAAAGTGAGGTAGAGAATCAACGTAACAAGAAGATTAAATTTCTACGTTCTGATCGTGGAGGTGAATATCTAAGTTACGAGTTTGGCGAGCATTTGAAGAAATGCGGAATACTTTCACAATTGAAATGGCCGGGAACACCACAGCGCAATGGTGTGTCCGAACGTCGTAATCGAACTCTCTTAGATATGGTTCGTTCTATGATGTCAATTACAGATTTACCGCTATCGTTTTGGGGTTATGCATTAGAAACAGCCGCATTCACTTTAAATAGGGCACCATCTAAATCCGTTGAAACGACACCGTATGAATTATGATTTGGTAAGAAACCTAAATTGTCGTTCCTTAACCGTATGAATAATGGTTTGGGAAGAAACCTAAATTGTCGTTCCTTAAAGTTTGGGGTTGCGAAGCCTATGTAAAAAAGTTACAGCCGGACAAGCTTGAACCCAAAGCGGAAAAATGCGTCTTCATAGGATACCCGAAGGAAACTATTGGGTATACCTTCTATCATAGATCCGAGGGCAAAATCTTCGTTGCCAAGAATGTATCCTTTCTAGAGAAGGAATTTCTCTTGAAAAAAGTGACTGGAAGGAAAGTAGAACTCGACAAGGTTGTTGAACCTTCTCTCGAACTTGCGAGTAGCGCAGCACCGGAAGTAGTTCCTGTGGCGCCTACACCAATAAGAGAGGAAGCTAATGATAATGATCATGAAACTTCGGTTGAAGTTGCTACAGAGCCTCGCAGGTCAACGAGAACTCGTACCACTCCTGATTGGTATGATCCCGTTATGAGTGGCATGTTGGTGGACAACACCGATGACCCTGCAACATATCAGGAAGCGATGATGATCCCAGATTCCAATAAATGGCAAGATGCCATGAAATCCGAGATTGGATCCATGTACAAAAACCAAGTATGGACTTTGGTGGACTTACCGGATGGCCGGAAGGCTGTCGAGAACAAATGGATTTTCAAGAAGAAAACAGATGCTGATGGTAATGTTACTGTCTATAAAGCTCGACTTGTCGCAAAAGGGTTTCGACAAATTCAAGGAGTTGACTACGATGAGACTTTCTCACTAGTAGCGAAGCTAAAGTCTGTGAGGATTATGTTAGCAATTGCTGCATATTACGATTATGAGATATGACAGATGGATGTCAAAACGGCGTTCCTCAATGGAGACATTGATGAAGAGTTGTATATGATGCAACCCAAAGGTTTTGTCGATCCTAAAGATGCTAACAAGGTATGCAAACTTCAACGGTCCATATATGGATTGAAGCAAGCATCCCGAAGTTGGAGTCAATGTTTTGATAAGGTAATCAAAAGCTTTGGGTTTATACAAACTTATGGAGAAGCTTGTATTTACAAGAAAGTGAGTGGGAGCTCTGTAGCATTCTTAATACTATATGTAGATGACATATTGTTGATTGGGAATGATGTAGACCTTCTTAATAGTGTCAAGGATTATTTGAATAATAGTTTTTCAATGAAAGATCTTGGCAAAGCAGCTTACATATTAGGCATAAATATTTATAGAGATAGATCGAGACGCCTGATATCATTATCACAAAGTACATATTTGGACAAAGTTCTAAAGAGGTTTGGAATGGAAGATAGCAAGAAAGTGTTCTTGCCCATGTTGCCCAATACGACCTTGAGTAAAACTCAAAGTCCTGCAACGGCAGAAGATAGAGAAAGGATGAGTAAAACTCCCTATGCCTCAGCCATAGGATCTCTTATGTATGCCATGCTATGTACTAGACCCGACATTGCATATGCTGTTAGTTTGACTAGCAGATATCAAAGTGATCCAGGAGTGGATCATTGGACAGCGGTCAAAAACATCCTTAAGTACTTGAGAAGAACTAAGGATATGGTTCTTTCTTATGGAGGTGATGAACAACTCGTTATTAATGGTTACACCGACGCTAGTTGGAACACCGATCTGGATGATTCTAAATCTCAATCTGGATACGTATTTACTTTGAATGGTGCAGCAGTTAGCTGGAGGAGTGCAAAGCAAAGCGTTCTGGCGAGATCTTCAACTGAATCGGAATACATAGCTGCTTCGAAGGCTTCACAAGAGGCGATATGGATGAAGGAGTTCATTACAGAGCTCGGTGTGGTTCCAAGTGCGCTGGACCCAATGTCTATCTATTGTGATAACATGGGCGCCATAGCCAATACGCAAGAACCAAGGTCACACAAGAAGCTGAAGCACATCAAGCTACGTTTTCACGCTATTCGAGAGCATGTCCAAGATGGTGACATAAAGATTTGCAAAGTACACACAGATCTGAATATGGTGGATCCGTTGACTAAACCTCTCCTGAGGGCAAAACATGACCAGCACCAGACCGCCATGGGTGTTCGGTATATTACCATGTAATCTAGATTAGTTGACTCTGGTGCAAGTGGGAGACTATTGGAGATATGCCCTAGAGGCAATAATAAATGTAGTTATTATTATATCTTTGTGTTTATGATAAATGTTTACATTCATGCTATAACAGTATTAACCGGAAACATTAATACTTGTGTGATTTGTAAACTAAAATAGAGTCCCTAGTAAAGCCTCTTTATAATACTAGCTTGTTGGTTAATAGATGATCGTGGTTTCCCGATCATGAACATTGAGATGTTGTTAACAACAAGATCATATCATTAGGAGAATGGTATGATGGACATACTCCTATAGATAAGCGTAGCATAAAGATCAAGTCATTTTAATAGTTCAATTGCTATAAGCTTTATGATACATAGTAACCTAATTCCTTCGACCATGAGATCATGCTAATCACCATCACCGGAAGGATGCTTTGATGACATAAAACACCACACCGTAACTGGGTGGCTATAAATATGGCATTGAGTGTTCGGAAAGTATGGGTTGAGGCACATGAATCAAGAGTGGGATTTGTCGATCCATATGACGGATATATATACTCTAGGCCCTCTCGGTGGAATGTCATCCAATTATATTGCAAGAATGTGACTGGCTCACAAGGGATCACATACCACGGGAACGAGAAAAGAGTACTTATCGGTAACGAGGTTGAACTAGGTATGCAGAGATACCGACGATCAAAACCTCGGATAAGTAAACTATCGTGAGACAAAGGGAAATTGGTATCGTATGTAAGTGGTTCATTCGATCGCAAAGTAATCATAGAAATATGTGGGAGCCATATGAATTTCCAGATTCCTCTATTGGTTATTGATCGGAGAAGTGTCTCGGTCATGTCCGCATAATTCACGAACCGTAGGGAGACACACTTAAGGATTCGATGTTGTTTAGTAGATATGGAATGTTAATAGGGATACCGAATGTTATTCAGAGTCTCGGATGGGATTCGGGATATCACGAGGAGATCCGGAATGGTCCGGAGAATAAGATTCCTATAAAGAAAGTCCTATTTCGGAGTTCGGGAAAGTTTCCGATGATTTCATCGGAGAGGTTCTAGAAGGGTCTAGAAGGTTCACCGGTCCGAAAGGAGAATGGTCCATGAATGTGTCATGGGTAAGTGGAATGATTGGATCATGTCCAAGGTCACTTGGTGTTGGTATATGCAAGAGAGAAATAAAGCTCTAAATTGAAAGTCAAATGGGAAGTTTGAAAAGTCAAACTGGAACAATGGTTTCCTAGTGAGAGAAGTCCTTCTCTCAATCCAACTTGGGTTTGGGTTTGGATTCAAACCCACCCCTCCCAAGGCTGCCCCTCCCTCTCATAAATAGAGGGGGAGGGCTGCCCCAAACAACACAAGTTCCAAGCCCTCTCCACAAGCCGCCGCCGCCGACCCGCGCCGCCGCTGCCGCCCAGCGCTGCCGCTCCCTTGCGTCGCCGCCGGTCCGTCGCCACCACCCTAGCCGCCGCCGACACCTCCTCCTCCTCCCGGATCTCTAAACCCTAGTTTTCCGGGAAACCCTAATCCACCATAACTCGCATCCGGCTTAGGCGAAGCCTCAGATCTTCCTCTACTCGACACCACGCCGTCAGGCCGGAATCGCGAGGGAGAACTACAACCTCCGCTGCTGGAACAAGGAGAGGAAGGTCTTCATCGAGTAGAACGTGTGACCGATCATGAAGCGCTGCGGAACGCAGTGCCGAAGGATCGCTCACGCGATCTTGAGATCGGCAAGTGTACGACTACATCACCCACGAGAATCTGCTCTCGTTAACCGCTTTGGAATCTTCGAGGGTGAGTTCTTCTATCGACTCGTTGCTACAATCTAGTAGATAGATCTTGGCTTGTTTGTGTGCATGCGGTAGAAATTTTTTGTTTTCCATGCTACGAACCCCTATAGATGTTACTTCTACTGTGCTTGATCCGAGTGGTTCATTAGGTCCTTTTCTAGATGCTACTATGGCTAGTCTAGGAAATACCAAAACTCCTAGTGAAGACACTATTACACCTGTTAGCTCACCTGAGTCTAGTGAGAGTTATGATATTAATGATGTTTACATTGAGTTCACTGATGATTTTGTTGAATAGTGCCGAAACACACATGGTACTAGTGTTATTAAGAGTCCCCTTGCTAGACGTACTATCATGCCTAAATTGTCCTCTGATCCTAAGTTTGCCACTTCTCCCATTGATATTAAAGATAAAGATTATGATTTCTCTCTTGATTTATCTTATTTAGATATTATTGAGAAAGGACCTTTCTGTGGGACTGAAAATGAGAGTGTTGTGGCTCATATGAATGAGCTTTCTACTATGAGTGATTTATTCTCTAATGATTTTAAGATGCGCAAGTACGTTGTTACTAAGATCTTCCCTTTTTCACTAAAAGGAGAAGCTAGGGCTTGGTTTAATAGATTACCTCCTGGTTCCGTTGATAGCCCTGATTGCTTGATGGCTTCTTTCTTCCAGAAATATTTTCCTCCCGGTGCTAGACATGCTGCTTTGCAGAGACTTTTTGATTTTAAACAGGGAGAAGAAGAGAAATTGCCTGAGTCATGGACAAGGTTATGTGCCTTGATTCATGCACATCCTGGATGTCCATTACCTAAAAATGAGCTTCTGGATATTTATTATAATGGACTAACGGATGATTCTAGGACCTACCTAGATAGCTTTGCTGATTGTGTTTTCAGGAAAAGGACTCCTACAGATGCTGAAGAATTAATGGCTAAAATAAGCAAAAATTATGATGATTGGACTTCAACGGAGCTAAATACACCTGAGCCTACTACTCCTGAACCAGTTCCAACACCAACAACAAAGAAGAGTGGAGCTATTACATTAAATGATGAAGTGATGAAGGGAGCTAAGAAGTGTCTAAAGGAGAAAGGTATTAGAGCTGAAGATGTGAAGAATCTACCTCCTATAGAAGAATTATGTAAGCCAATTCCCCACTCATCCACTATTGAGGTACACTCTCTCCAACACTTTGATGAAGGTGACATTCCTCATGGTAAGCCTCCTGATCAATGCTTAGAGGAACTTGACATTTTTATTGTTAAACAAGGTCATTTTAATAAACAAGTTCAGAATCATTTATTGGAAAACTCTAGAGCTATCAATGAGTTGAAATATATTGTGGAAAGAACTTCCAATGATATTAAAATGCTTTTTAAACACTTTCAAATGGTTCAAACCCAACTTGATCAACTTGCTAAGGTACAAAAGGATATGCGAGTTAATGCTTCAGGAGATAAACATGCTTATGGAATTAGAACTAGGAGTGGTATAGCTACTCAAGACCCTTTATATCCTGAAGGGCACCCTAAAAGAATTGAGCAGGATTCCCAATAAGGTGAGAGTAGTGGTAGTACTCGTAAGAGAAAGAAAAAGAAACATAAAGTAGTTGAGGAACCACTTGAACCTGCAGTAGATCCTAATAGTATATATGTCTCTGATGCTGAAACTGAGAATGGTAATGATAAAAATGAGTCTCCTGATAAGTAGGAAGGTGAGGAAGAACCTGAGAAGCACACTAAGAACACTAGGTACACAAAGGTGGATTTTATTAATAATAAACATGGTAAAGAGAGAGAACCTTGGGTGCAGAAACCTATGCCTTTTCCAGGTAAGAAACACAAGTCAAAGGAGGAAGAACACTACAAAAAGTTTTGTGAGTGGATGAAGCCTTTATTCCTGCAAATTCCTTTGACTGATGCTATTAAGTTGCCTCCTTATTCAAAGTATATGAAGGATATTATCTCTAATAAAAGGAATATTCCTAATGAGGAGATTTCTACTCTACTTTCTAATTACTCCTTCAATGGTAAGGTTCCAAAGAAACTTGGTGATCTAGGTATACCAACTATTCCTTGCTCCATTAAGAATAATTATGTTAGAACTGATTTATGTGATTTGGGAGTTGGAGTTAGTGTTATGCCTTTTTCTCTCTATAAGAGGCTCTAGCTAGAAAAGTTGATACCAACTGATATATCTTTGCAAATGGCTGATAAGTCAACTACTATTCATGTTGGTATATGTGAGGATGTTCCTGTTCAAGTAGCTCATAATTGCATGGTTTTAACTAATTTTGTTGTGCTTCAAATGCCTGAAGATGATAATATGTCTATTATTTTTGGGAGACCTTCTCTTAATACTGCAGGTGTTGTCATCAATTGAAATCAAGGAAAAGTAACTTCTAATATTAATGACAAAGAGAACACTGTCTATTTCCCCAAGAAGGTTGCTAAGAGCTATTGCCTGAATTCCATTGAAAATATTGAGAGCATCAAGGTTGGAGAAATATATTGTCCCATTCCACAAGAAAATTTTGAAACTATTATGATTGGGACCATTGCTATCAAGTATGAGGCAACATAATCACCTTGTGTAATGCAAAGTTTTGTTTCATATAAGATTGTTTTGGTAACAAGACTTGATCAACCTTGTTAACAAAAGGATTTTTAATGAACAAAATAATGTTTTCACGGTGGTTATTCTTGCTTTCTTTTACTTTTCTCCTTCCTAGTATTTTCTTTAGCTTTAGTTTTGCTAGTTGCTTGTTTATTTGAGTTTCTTAGAGCTCCTGCGGTTTGGCTTTTGGTTTGATTTTGCTTCTTCTAAAAAAAACTGTTTATGCGAGAAAATCAATTTTCATACCCTGAAAATTGGCCAAAAATAAAGTTTCCCGAAAAATCCCAGAAAATTCAAAATAAATTTTCCTCAAAAAAGGGGCAGAGAGGCACCTGAAGTGACCCAGGGGGCCACCCCAGGCCACCACACCCATGGTAGGTGCGGCCTACCAGGGGGTGGCTCCTAGGGGGGTCTGGCCCACCTGGGGCCCTCCAGGCTGCCTCCTCAAAGCCGTCTTCTTTCTCTCTCCCGAAAAACACCAGAAAACTTGATCAAGCTCGAGTTCTTACTGTTCTTGCTCGCGATTTTCAATCTCCTTGTTCAGCCCATCTCAAGTTCTGATTTTTGGAGGGATTGCTCCTTGGTATGTGCCTCCTCCACTTGTCCAATTAGTTTTGTGATTGGTAGATTGTGTCTTGAGTATTTTGCTGCTATAGTTGTCAGGTTGTTTGAGCTTGCATGCTTGTTCTATGCTTAGAAACTTTGTTTTGATGCATGTGTAGTCCTCTAGCAAGTTCCTATAGTAGGTGCTCTTCATTTATCAAGTTAGAAATCACTTGGTTTGATGGTTGTCTAAAAATTTCAGCAAGGAAGATGAGTGCTTATCCACTGAACCAATATGACTTGATGGTGCATGAGCCAATGAAGGTTCATCGTGAGGAGGCAGTTTTTCCTTCCATATATCCATGCCATGAATTTATGAGAACTGCGGGGATCCTCCAAGATTTCCAAACTATGGTTACAAATGCAGGGTTGGAACACTTTGTTGAAGGTGAACCATTCCAATATGTTAAGCTAACCACGGCTTTTGTGCAGGACTTATGGTTCACTTGGTTTACTTGTAATCCCATGGTCCATTACAAAATATATAATATACATGTCGACCTGCCTTTTGTTGATTTATGTGCAGCAATTAGAGTACCTCAGTGGGGATCTTGTGAGAAGATCAAGGAAAGGCCCAAGTCACTTATGGATTTATATGCTGAGATTTGCCAAGGTTTCAACTTATCAAAGGAAAGTGGTAAAATTCAGAACATTCAGTTCCCAGCTATTAGATACTTTACCTATTTCATTACCAAGTGTGTTCTTGCTAGAAAGATTGCTAGAAAGTTGTCTTCTTTTGATCTAGCTTTTATCGCAGCTGCTCTGAATAAGAATAGGTCTTATAGCCTGGGAGCGCTGATACCTCACCGTCTCACCACCAACCGCGAGAAGGGTGGAATTTGTGGAGGACTCATTGCTTCTAGGTTGCTAGCTTTCCATGGTTTAGAGCCTCACTATTCATATTATCAGTTCCCCATAGAGAGGCTTGATATTGAATCCATGATTCAACATGGTTTTGTTTCTTTGGGGGCTAATGTGAGAAATTTACCGTATGAATTATATTTTGCCCAGCAAGGTCGTAGAAAGGGTAGGACTGAGAAAATAGTTTATTTGCCTGCACCTGCTTTGTTTAATTTTGATAACAGGCAAGGATGGTCGATTACGGAGGAGGAGGTTGACACATATGTGGCGGGGCTCTCCCAGCAAGAGAAGAATATTGAAGAGGATGCCGAAGACAATTCGGTTCAGCCCTCCAACTAGGTTGAGTCTTCATACCAGCAACCCTCATTTGATTGGGGCGCGTCTTCTTCTTCATCGCAGGCGCCTGACTATGATCATTCCTATGATGACCCACTGGCATGGGGTTACTATCCGCGCTATTGAGCCCCACTTAGGACAAAAGCCTAAGCTTGGGGGGAGGTATACATGTTGGAATTATGCCCTAGAGGCAATAATAAAGATGTTATTATTATAATTCTTGTTCATGATAATGTTTATATTCCATGCTAGAATTGTATTAAGCGGAAACTTTGATACTTGTGTGGTTTATGAACAACACCGTGTCCCTAGTACGCCTCTATGGACTAGCTCATTGATTAATAATGGTTAAGGTTTTCTAACTATAGACATGAGTTGTCGGTTAATAATGAGATCATGTCATTAGGAGAATGATATGATGGACAAACCCAAATTAAGTAGAGCAATTAGATCGTGTCATCGTGTTCATCTTTGCGAAGCTTTTTCTTATGTCAAATATTGTATTCCTTAGACCATGAGATAATACAACTCCCTGGTATCGGAAGAAAGCTTTGAGGTCATCAAACATCATCCTATGTGAGGGTGATCATAAAGGTGTCTCTCAGGTGATCGGAAAGTACTTGTTGGGTTGTATGTATCGAGATGGAATTTGTCCCTCCTGAGTCGGAGAGATATACTTCAGGCCCACTCGGTAATCGATATCAACACCGCTTGCAAGCATGTGGTTAAGGAGTTAATCACAAAGTGATATCGGATAACGGAACGAGTAAAGTACTTGCTATGAACGAGATTGAACTAGGTATACCGATACCAACGATCGAATCTTGGGCAAGTAAAATATCGCGTGACGAAGGGAATACATATATGGGATTAATTGAATCCTGACATCGTGGTTCATCCGATATGATCATCAATGAATATGTGGGAGTCAATATGGGTTTCCACATCCTGTTGTTGATTATTGATAGAAGATCATGTCTGCATATTCTCGAACCCGTAGGGTCACACACTTAACGTGCCTCGACGCTAGGATAGAATGGATAATTGGTTTATGAGTTTTTGTTCAGAGTCTCGGATGAGATCCAGGACATCACGAGAGGTTCCGGAATGGTCCGGAGAATAAGATTCATATAAAGGAAAGCAGTTTTTGGATTTCGGAATCGTTTCGGAGTATTCGGTATTGTACCGGAAGGTTCTAGAAGCTTCTGGAGTGGGACCAACGTGGCCCCACTTGTCGGAGGGCTGCGTGGGCCTATGAGGGAGTGCCCTGGCTGCTTTGGGCCAGGGGCACAAGGCCCCATAGGCCCAGCCGGCCAAAACCTTAGGAACCCTTCTAGAAGGAGGGGGAATCTTGCCCCCCACTCCAACCCTTGGGGCCGCCGCCCTAGGGCTTGGAGGAGGGGCCAAGGGGGCCGGCCAGCCCCCTATATAACGTGGGCAGGGGCGCACCCCTCCCCCACCACTCCTCCAACCCTAGCCACCGACATGCTGCCCTCCACCTCTCTCTCTCTCTCTCTCTCCCGACTGCGCGTAGGCAAATCCTTGCCGCAGAAACTCTCCACCATAGCACCACGTCATCGTGTTGCAGATCCAATCTATCTCTCCACCCCACTTGCTGGACCAAGGAAGGAGGATACGTCGCGTCACCGTACGTTTGCATCTCTCGGAGGCGCCGCCACTTGCGGCGTAGGATCGGATCAGATCGCGAGGAGGAGACGGCTAGTACGACTACATCAACCACGTTCTGTTGAACGTTTCCACTATGCGATTTCTTCAAGGGTATGAAGATCTCATCTATCCCTCTCGTTGATTGCATCTCCTATATTAGATATTGGCTTTCCCATTTGCATCCGTAGAATTTTTTGATTTACTATGTTGTGAAACCCTTCAGTGGTATCAGAGCTAGATCTATGTGTAGATGTGTTTCACGAGTAGAACGCAACATGCTTGTTGGGGGCGTTGATGTTTTATGTTGCAAGCCTCTTGTTGTGTACTTCTTATGACGTGGGATAGTGAGATCGAAGCGGTCCAGGACAACTTTACGCGACCTCGTTCGCGAGACCGGCTCCGCACTTGACGTGTGGCTTGTTCCACACATGCGGCTGGTGGATGCTAGTTTCTCTCACTATAGTAGTCATGGGATTTACACCGGATGTTGGCAACCATAATATCACCGTTGTGGCTTTCCATAGGTAAGAATCGTTCTTAGCTTGTTACTCCCATAAGCCACGTAAAACATGCAACAACAAAGTAGAGGCGTCTAACTTGTTCTTGTAGGGAGTGTTTTGTGATATGGTATGGCCCAAGATATGATGTGTATGTTGTATGCAATGATCATGTTTTGTAATATTTCATGACTTGCATGTAGATGAGTACACAACCAGAAGGAGCCATATGGTTGTCTTTATAATTGTGTATGACCTGTGTGTCGACTTCTTATACGCCATGTAATCACTTTACTTTATCGCTAAGTAGTTAGCAATAGTTGTAGTTGCTATTCGTGGTGGAGGCAATCATGGTGGAGTGATGGAGATCATGCTAGCGCGCACAAGATGGAGATCATTGCGCGGAGATTGGCTATACCATGTCACATAAAATTATATGCATGTGATGTTTATCCTTTTATGTATCCTATTATGCTTAGATCGCGACGGTAGCAGTATAAGATGATTCCTCACTTAAAGATCAAGATAAAATTGTGTTCTCCCCATGTATGCACCGTTGTGAAAGTTCGTCGTGTTCAAGCACACCTCGTGATGATTGGGTGCTATAAACTCTACGTTCACATACAACAGGTGCAAGCCAGTTTTGCACACGCGGAAATACTTGGGTTTAACTTGACGAGCCTAGCATGTACAGACATGGCCTCGGAACACACGAACCGAAAGGTTAAGCATGAGTCATATGAATGATATGATCGACACTTGGTGTCCACCATTGAAACCACATATGTTCTCGTGAATATCGGATTAGGTGTGGTGAATTTGGATCGTGTTCACTAAACAACTTGAGGGATGTTGAATTTAGTGGGAGTTCATCTAGTAATTTGATTAAGTTGAACTAGTTATCATGAACATAGTCTAAATTGTACTTGCAAATTGTGTAGATCAAATGGCTAAGTCCAACTTCAACTTCAACGTTTTTGCTGAGAAAGAAAAGCTTAAGAACAATGGGTCTAACTTCACCAACTGGTTCCGAACTGAGAATCATTCTTGTCGGCGGACAAAAGGACTATGTCCTTGAGAAAGCGCTTAGGTGACGCCTCATATTGATGCGCCGCTGATGAAAAAGTTGTTTATCGACAAGAAAGATGATTATGGAGTGATAAAGAGTACCATGTTGTTTGCTATGGAATCGGACCTTCAAAATCGTTTTGAGGAGTTCGCCGGGCCCTTTGAGATACTTGAGGAACTGAAAACCATGTTTCAGACTCAGGCCCGTTCTGCGAGATATGAGATCTCTGAGAAGTTCTTTAACTGCAAGATGGAGGAAGGGAGTTCCGTTAGTGAGCACGCCATTAAGATGTCGGGCTACACTCAATGTCTTGAGCAACTGGACTGCAAGATTCTAGAAGATCTCAAGATTGATAGAGTTCTGCAATCACTCCCTCCTACCTACAAAGGTTTTGTAGTTACTCACAATCAGATTGGTTCCACTGATACGATCACTGAGCTCTTCGCTAAGCTGAAAGCTGCGGAGGTGGATATCTAGAAAGATAATCATGTGTTGATGGTCAACAAGACCCCTAGCTTCAAGAAAGGTAAGGGTGCAAAGAAGTCCTTCAATAAAGGTAGCGGCAAGTGCGTTGCCCCTGCTGAGAAGAAGCTCAAGTATGGACCTAAGCCGGACATTGAGTGCTTCTATTGCAAGGACAAGGGTCACTGGAAGCGCAACTGTCCGAACTACTTAGCGGACAAGAAGGCTGGCACCATTAAAGGTATATTTGATATACATGTTATTGATGTTTACCTTACTAGCGCTCGTTGTAGTGCCTGGGTATTTGATAATGGTTCAGTTGCTAATATTTGTAACTCGAAACAGGAGCTACGGAATAGACGGCGGCTAGCAAGGTATGAGGTGACGATGCGCGTTGGCAATGGATCAAGAGTTGATGTGATGGTCGTCGGCACGCTCTCCTTAGTTTTACCTTCGAGATTAGTTTTAAACCTTAATAAGTGTTATTATGTGCCTGCGTTGAGCATGAACATTATATCTGGATCATGTTTATTGCAAGACGGTTATTCATTTAAATCGGAGAATAATGGTTGTTCTATTTATATGAGTAACATATTTTATGGTCATGCACCTGCTGTGAATGGTTTATTTCTTCTGAATCTCAAAAGCAATGAAACACACATCCATAACATTGAGGCTAAGAGATGCAAAGTAGATAGTGATAATTCGACTTATTTGTGGCACTGCCGTCTAGGTCATATTGGTGTAAAACGCATGAAGAAACTCCATTCTGATGGACTTTTGGAGTCTCTTGATTTTGAATCATTTGACACGTGCGAGCCGTGCCTCATGGGCAAGATGATCAAAACCCCGTTCTCTGGAATAATGGAGCGAGCAACGGACTTGTTGGAAATCATACATACCGATGTATGCAGACCAATGAGTGTTTCGACGCGTGGTGGATATCGCTATTTTCTCACTTTTACTGATGACTTAAGTAGATATGGGTATATCTATTTAATGAAACATAAATCTGAAACGTTTGAAAAGTTCAAAGAATTTCAGAACGAAGTGGAAAACCATCGTAACAGGAAAATTAAATTTCTACGATCCGATCGTGGAGGTGAATATTTGAGTTATGATTTTCTCACGCATCTTAAAGCAAGCAGAATCGTTTCACAACTCACGCCACCCGGAACACCACAATGCAATGGTGTGTCTGAACGCCGGAATCAAACTCTATTAGATATGGTGCGATCGATGATGTCTCTTACAGATTTGTCGTTATCATTTTGGGGTTATGCATTAGAAACCGCTGCATTCACTTTAAATAGGGCACCATCTAAATCCGTTGAGACGACACCGTATGAACTATGGTTTGGTGCTAAACCTAAGTTGTCGTTTCTTAAAGTTTGGGTATGCGAAGCTTACGTCAAGAACTTGATGCCGGACAAGCTCGAACCCAAAGGGGAGAAATGCGTCTTCATAGGATACCCTAAGGAAACGATTGGGTATACCTTCTACCACAGATCCGAAGGCAAAGTGTTTGTTGCAAAGAACAGATCCTTTCTTGAGAAGGAGTTTCTCTCGAAAGAAGTGAGTGGGAGGAAGGTAGAGCTAGACGAGGTTATTGAACCTTCTCTTGAGTTCGAGAGTAGCGCAACACCTGAAATTGTTCCAGTGTCGTCTGCACCAACAAGAGAGGAAGCTAATGACGAGGATCATGAAACTTCGAACGATGCTACTACTAAACTTCGCAGGTCGACAAGGTCACGTGCCACTCCTAAATGGTATAGCAACCCTGTCTTAACCATGTTGTTGTTAGACAACAGTGAACCTGCGAACTATGAGGAAGCAATGATGAGCCCACACTCTGAGAAATGGCTAGAGGCTATGAAATCCGAATTGAGATCCATGAGAGAAAACCAAGTATGGACTTTGGTGGACCCTCCTAGCGACCGTAAGGCCGTTGAGTGCAAATGAATTTTCAAGAAGAAAACGGACGCGGATGGTAATGTTACTGTCTATAAAGCTCGGCTTGTCGCAAAAGGGTTTCGGCAAGTTCAAGGTGTTGACTACGATGAGACTTTCTCTCCCGTAGCGATGTTTAAGTCCATTCGGATTTTATTAGCAATTGCTGCATTTCATGATTATGAAATATGGCAGATGGATGTCAAGCCTGCGTTCCTCAATGGCAACATTGATGAAGAGTTGTATATGATGCAGCCCGAAGGTTTTGTCGATCCTAAGGATGCTGATAAGGTGTGCAAACTTTAGCGTTCCATTTATGGACTAAAGCAAGCATCTCGGAGTTGGAACCTTCGTTTTGATCAAGTGATCAAGAGCTTTGGATTTGTTCCAAATTGCTACGAAGCTTGTATCTACAAGAAAGTGAGTGGGAGCTCAATGACATTTCTAGTACTATATGTGGATGACATATTGATTATTGGAAATGACATTGGTATGCTTAACGATGTGAAGAGTTATTTGAATAAATGTTTTTCAATGAAAGACCTAGGAGAAGCTGCTTATATATTGGGCATCAAAATCTATAGAGATAGACAAAGACGCCTAATATATTTAAGCCAAAGTACATACCTAGACAAGGTTCTGAAAAGGTTCAGAATGGATAAAGCAAAGAAAGGTTCATTGCCCATGTTGTCAGGTAAGATATTGAGCAAGGCTCAGTGTCCATTCTGATGGCGATAGAGATACTATGAGCAAAGTGCCTTATGCCTCGGCCATAGGTTCTATCATGTATGCCATGCTGTGTACTAGACTGGATGTGTCCAATGCTCTTAATTTGACGAGCAAATACCAAAGTGATCCAGGAGTGGAACACTGGACGGCCGTGAAGAACATCCTAAAGTATTTAAATAGGACTAAAGAAATGTTCTTGGTCTATGGAGGTGATGAGCAGCTTGTCGTTAAAGGTTATGTCGACGCTAGTTTCGACACCGACCCGGATGATTCTAAATCTCAGAGAGGATACGTTTATATTTTGAATGGAGGAGCTGTGAGCTGGAGAAGCTACAAGCAAAGCATGATCACGGGATCTACAATAGAAGCGGAATACATGGTTGCTTCAGAAGCGTCAAGTGAAGGAGTTTGGATCAGGAACTTCATCACTGAGCTTGGTGTGGTTCCAAGTGCCTTGGACCCACTGGAGATATTATGCGACAACACTGGTGCCATAGCACTGGCTAAGGAACCAAGATATCATCCAAAGACCAAGCACATCAACCGCCGTTTTCATATAATTCGAGATTATATAGCAGATGGAGATCTGAAGATTAGCAACGTACATACGAATCTGAATGTCGCAGATCCGTTGACTAAACCTCTTCCACGAGCAAAACATGATCAGCACCTCAATGCCATGGGTGTTAGATTGTTGCCATATGTAAACTAGATTATTGACTCTAGTGCAAGTGGGAGACTGTTGGAATTATGCCCTAGAGGCAATAATAAAGATGTTATTATTATAATTCTTGTTCATGATAATGTTTATATTCCATGCTAGAATTGTATTAAGCGAAAACTTTGATACTTGTGTGGTTTATGAACAACACCGTGTCCCTAGTACGCCTCTATGGACTAGCTCATTGATTAATGATGGTTAAGGTTTCCTAACCATAGACATGAGTTGTCGGTTAATAATGAGATCATGTCATTAGGAGAATGATATGATGGACAAACCCAAATTAAGCAGAGCAATTAGATCGTGTCATCTATTCATCTTTGCGAAGCTTTTTCTTATGTCAAGTATTGTATTCCTTAGACCATGAGATAATACAACTCCCTGGTATCAGAAGAAAGCTTTGAGGTCATCAAACATCATCCTATGTGAGGGTGATCATAAAGGTGTCTCTCAGGTGATCGGAAAGTACTTGTTGGGTTGTATGTATCGAGATGGAATTTGTCCCTCCCGAGTCGGAGAGATATACTTCGGGCCCACTCGGTAATCGATATCAACACCGCTTGTAAACATGTGGTTAAGGAGTTAATCACAAAGTGATATCGGATTACGGAACGAGTAAAGTATTTGTTGTGAACGAGATTGAACTAGGTATACCGATACCAACGATCGAATCTCGGGCAAGTAAAATATCGCGTGACGAAGGGAATACATATATGGGATTAATTGAATCCTGGCATCGTGGTTCATCCGATATGATCATCGATGAATATGTGGGAGTCAATATGGGTTTCCAGATCCCGCTGTTGATAATTGATAGAAGATCATGTCTGCATATTCTCGAACCCGTAGGGTCACACACTTAACGTGCCTCGATGCTAGGATAGAATGGATAATTGGTTTATGAGTTTTTGTTCGGAGTCTTGGATGAGATCCAGGACATCACGAGAGGTTCCGGAATGGTCCGGAGAATAAGATTGATATAAAGGAAAGCAGTTTTTGGATTTCGAAATCGTTTTGGAGTATTCGGTATTGTACCGGAAGGTTCTAGAAGCTTCCGGAGTGGGACCAACGTGGCCCCACTTGTTGGAGGGCTGCGTGGGCGTATGAGTGAGTGCCTTGGCCGCTTTGGGCCAGGGGCACAAGGACCCATAGGCCCAGCTGGCCAAAACCCTAGGGGAAACCCTAGGAACCCTTCTAGAAGGAGGGGGGAATCTTGCCCCCCACTCCAACCCTTGGGGCCGCCGCCCTAGGGCTTGCAGGAGGGGCCAAGGGGGCCGGCCAGCCCCCTATATAAGGTGGGCAGGGGCGCACCCCTCCACCACCACTCCTCCAACCCTAGCTGCCGACCTGCTGCCCTCCACCTCTCTCTCTCCCGACTGAGCGTAGGCGAAGCCCTGCCGCAGAAACTCTCCACCATAGCACCACGCCGTCGTGTTGTAGATCCAATCTATCTCTCCACCCCACTTGCTGGACCAAGGAAGGAGGAGACATAGTGGCACCGTACGTGTGCATCGTGTGCATCTCTCGGAGGCGCCGCCACTTGCGGCGTAGGATCGGATCGGATCGCGAAGAGGAGACGGCTAGTACGACTACATCAACCACGTTCTGTTGAACGTTTCTGCTGGGCAATTTCTTCAAGGGTATGAAGATCTCATCTATCCCTCTCATTGATTGCATCTCCTAGATTAGATCTTGGCTTTCCTGTTCGAATCCATAGAATTTTTTTGATTTACTATGCTGCGAAATCCTTCAATACCGACGTCACACTCATATTTATATATCATGTTCGGTCGGTTCTTTGTACATCCATTGTTTTCGCCTTCTTTTTGGTTCTTGTTGCTTCTTTCTCAAAAACACAAAAATACCAAAAATATTTTCGTTGTTTCTCTTGGTTTGTTTCTTTGTTTTGGTTTGCCTTAAAAGAGAAAATTCCAAAAATATTTTGCTTTGTTCGCTTTGCTTTGTTTGCTCTTGTTTGGTTTGCTTTTGCTTTGTTTGCTTTCTTTAAAAAAATCGAAAACACCAAAAATATTTGTTGTTCTTCTTTGGTTTTGTGAGTTCTTTGCAGGGTTCAGCCGTCCTCAGTGGATTTTGGTTTCATGTTATTATTCAAGTCACACAAGTGAAGGGCAATAATGAAGATTAAGACAACCTGAGGTGTGGTAAGAGGCTGGTAACAAACTCTATTTGTTTCATTTTTGTACATATACTCATCATTGTGAGCATGCTTAGCCTGTTTGTGTAAGGTGTATGTCATTATGGATGCTTAGTAGTTCTTGCTTGTCTATGATTAGCTCCAGCTTGCTAATAGTTTGTAGCATGTCATATGAATGTTTGCCTGTATTGTTTTATTCATACTTTGGTATGATATTGTGGTATCCTCCTCTGACTGTTCATGTGAATCGACTTGGCACATGCTCACGCATGCATATGACTAATCAATAGTCAGTAAGCCTCGATGATTTATTTTGCCTCAGAGTTCTTGTATCACTTTCATGCCATATTTAGTCATGTTTTGTTGCAAGCATGATTATGACAATTACTGCTCTCTCGTTTGTCGCTCCCTCTCTATTGCTAGCCTTCACTTGCACTGAGTATGAGCTCTACCTATGCTTCCAACTCCCCAAAACCAACATTGCCAGCTGTGTCCACCATACCTACCTATTGGATCATTTGCTATTTCGGTGCATATTCTATATGCCGTGTTTTCTTCCAAAATAAAATGTTTGTCTGTTTTGAGAAAGTTAGTTAGTAAATCTCTCACGAACTTGATGGCACACTTTATTTCTTGCGCTTAATAATCCTGAACCATTGTGACCTGTCCATGAAAGTTATATGCTTGCAAATTATATGCTGGGAGCCAGCAGAACTGTGTTGTCATGGGGAACGCTTTCAACACTTTTTGTATATCTCATCCAATTGATACCTTGCTATTTTGTTTGAGGATATCGACATGTGAAATGAAAGGGGAGCTTGTGAGTTCATGGAGTCTATACATTGTGTTAGAGAAATGTCTGGGCTGCTAGCCTAAGCCATGCCTAATCATGGTGGAAACTTGCAGCATCACCATAATGAGCATTTATGAAGCATCCTCAATAAAAAGCTATACGCATAGTAAATAAAAAGATCGCTGAGATGCTCATTGTCTGCTTGCTTGTCATTTTGATCATGGGATCGCTCCTGTATCATGTGCAAGGGGTACCCTGTTGGCGGTTCTCTATGATATGCATGTATTTACAATGACAAGAACTTTCAGGTAACCAAAGTTGAGTAGCATGTGGAGCGACCCTCGCACTCAAGGGACTTGGGATTTCCAGTCTATGTTCTGTCAAGCATATGATTCAGAGTGGACCTCACTTTCACCTTAACCACATAAAGATGCCTATGATAGGGCAATGAGAGCTAAAAGCTAATGAGTACCTTCCTTTCAGCATTTGGAAGCCTTTCAAACCTTTCAAAACCGTTTTCACAACCTTGTTGAGTCACCACTTATTCTATGAGCACCTTATTGCGAGCATAGTTGTCATTCTTGTGTTTGTTCCAGAACTTGGTTAATTATGTCATGACTTTGATGCTTGTATCTCTGATATCTTTATCTCTAGTCTTCACTTGAACTTCAGAGGTTCCTTGGCATTTATATTGTGCTCTTCAAACAAAGGCAAGTGAGATACCACTCTATCATACCTTAATATGAGCATTGCAATGTTGTTTATGTTTATGTTTCATGCTACTTATTATTATTGAGTTGGTTTCTCTTCATAGCTTGCAATGACTATTGAGTAGACTTAGTTGCATACTCTTTATTATGAATTGTCTAAGCATCTACTCCTGTGCTGAGAATATTTACATCATATGAAGAAAATGTGTTCGTGAAAGTTCTTTTATCGCACTCAGTTTTCAACTGAATTGCTTGAGGACAAGCAATAAGCTAAGCTTGGGGGAGTTGATACGTCCAAAACGTATCTACTTTCTCGAACACTTTGCTATCGTTTCTTCTCTAAACTTGTGTGATTTGGATACAACTAATACAGACTGACGTTGTTTTCAGCAGAATTACCTTGGTGTCTTGTTTTTTTTGCAGAAAATGAACTATCAGGAAAAATCCCGGAAAATATGCCAAAAATTATATTTCACCAGAAGATCCACGGAGACAGAAGAAGAGACGGAGAAGGAGCCTGGGGGGCCCACACCCATGCCAGGCGCGGTTGGGCCCTGCCCGCGCCTAGGGGGTACAAGCGCCCTAGACACCCCCTCGGCCTCCCTCTGTGCCTATAAGTTGCCTCTGGACCTAAAAACCGAGGGGGGTCGATAGTTTTCCAAAAAGAGTTCCGCTCCGCCGCCGCCACCAGAAACCAAGATTCGGATCCAGAAACTCCTTTCTGGCACCCTGTCGGGACGGGGAATTTGGAGAGGATCATCGCCATCGTCATCACCAACGCATCTCAATTAACCACCGATGTTTCCCTCATCCATGAGTGAGTAATCCGCCGCTGTAGGCTTGGGGATGGTAGGGATTGGATGAGTTCTATCATGTAATCGAATAAGACTGTTAGGGCATAGTGCCTAGTATCTCTTTTAGTGATATTTGACTTTGTTGCAACTTGTTGTGCTTAATGCTTGTCACTAGGGCCTGGGTGCCATGATCTCAGATCTAAACTTATTATTAAATCATTATGATAGTATTGTTTGTGATCTTATCTGCAAGTTGTGTACACATATCATTGTCTGGATCCAAAGACCCCAAAGTGACAATAATTGGGACAACCGGAGGGGATGGCTGTGGTGTGAGGATCACATGTGTTCACGAAGTGTTAATGCTTTGCTCCGGTGCTTTATTAAAAGGAGCACCTTAATTGTCAGTAGTTCCCTAGAGGCCCCGCTGCCACGGGCTGGCTGGACAAAAGATGTTGTGCAAGTTCTCATTGCGAGCATGTATGACTATATTTGGAGCACATGCCTAGGATTGTTTAGTACTTGGATGCTTGTTATTATTTATCTGCAATGCCCTAGATCTTGAAGTTACATGTTTAGACTCGTCCATGCAACGCCCCTCCATCCATCCCTATGCCTACCGCACTCGAATTCCATTGTTTACTGTTACTATTGCTCTTGTTTCACTGTTGTTGTTGCTTTGCTGTTGCTACTACCAAACTATTGCGACTACCAAACTATTGCTACTGATAAACTTCTGTGAGCAAGAACTATTTCCAGGTGCAGCTGAATTGACAACTCAGTTGTTAAGGATTGCAAGTATTCTTTGGCTCCCCTTGTGTCAAATCAATAAATTGGGTAATACTACCCGCGAAGACTGTTGCGATCCCCTATACTTGTGGGTCATCACCAAGGCATCCCCTTCTTCATCAATAAAAGCTCAGGTCTGTCTAGACACTTCATTTTTATTGTTTCATGCATTATTGTGTTGTTCTTGGAGCGTCTTAGTTTTGTTTGCTTTGCTTAGTTTGTTTAGTTTGCTTGAATAAAGTAGTTTGGACCCCCGTTCTTGCTGTGTTATTTCAAATAAGTCAATTGGTGTTGGAAATGAGTAGAAAGTTCTTGATTGGAAGTGCAAGAGGAGCTTGCGTTGACTTTGACTTAGACTTTAGCATGACATGCTAGGTGTTGTTTTGACCTTATGCTTAGTGATTATTAGTGTAGCATATCTTGTTCCAAACAATTGGGATTGCTTAGCGTGCCTTAAAAGAATCATGTGTTGTTTTAGCATGCAAAAGCATAGTATTTTGGTATTCTCCTTTGATGTTTTGTTTGGGTTGACTTGGCACATGCTCACACCATGTTATGACTATGAACAAGTCACCATAGCCTCTATGATCATTTAGTCCTTGACTTGTAGTACCACTCTATGCTTTGGTTAGTAATGTTTTGTCGCTCTGCATGATTATGACCATTATTGCTCTCTTAGTTGGTTGCTCCTAGTCTTTTGCTAGCCTCCACTTGTATGAGTAAGCTCTACTCATGCTTCCAACTCCCAAGAAACCAAGTTATTCCAAAGTGTCCACTATAAATTCCTATGCATGGTGTGTTACACCATTCCAAGTATTTTTGTTTTCAGCTATCTTTTAATTAAAAAGTATTTTGTTATGTGAAAACTTAGTGATTAAAGCCCTCACGAACTTGATGGCACACTTTATATTCTTTGCCCCTAATAAACTTGAATCATTGTGTCATCTAAGTTGTATATGCTTGCACTTATTCGTTGGAATTGGCAGAATCATGCTGTCATGGGGAACGTTTTCAACATTGCACTTGTACTTTGTACATAGTTGATATCATGCTCTTTTGTCTATAGATGTCACCGATGTGAAATAAAGAGGGAGCTTGTAAGTCCATGGAGTTGTGTATTTTGTGTTAGAGAAACACCTGGGCCGCTAGCCTAAGCCATGCCTAATCATGGTGGAAACTTGCAGCATCACCATAATGAGCATTCTGTGAAGCATCCTCAATAAAAAGCTATGCACATAGTAAATAAAAAGATCGTTGAGATGCTCATTGTCTGCTTGCCTTGTCATGTTGGTTATGGGATAGCTCCTGTACCATGTGCAAGGGGTACCCCGTTAGCGGTTCTCTAAGATACACATGTACTTACTATGACAAGAATTTACAGGTGACTGAAGTTGAGTAGCATGAGGTGTGGCCCTCGTATTCAAGGGACATGAGATTGCCAACTTATACTTTGTCAAGCATATACTCCATAGTTTGTTCACTTTAACCTTAATCACTTCAAGATGATTATGATAGGGGCAATGAGGGCTGAAAGCTAACAAGTATCATAATTTTTGGAAGCTCTTTTTGAAACTTGAAATCCCTGCTTCCCTTTATGAAGGGCCTTTCTTCCACTATTATGTTGAGTCTCCACCTTCTATATTTTAGGCACCATTAAGAGAGCATAGTTGTCATTCTTAGTTCTATGTGGAGTGTCCCAAAACTTACTGATTTATGCATATTGTGATATTGCTTGTTCTTGTGCTACTTGTATCTAGTCACTCTTATAAATTTTGAAGGTGTCATATGCATCTATTTGCTACTCCGTGAGGAACAAGCTGAGTGTCACTATGCCATGTTTTCTGTATGTGAAACAAACGAACGTTTTTCAATGCATGTTATTCATGATATTTGTTTGTAGCCTTTCATGTTGCATGCATAGTTACTTTGTCTTATTGTTAGAACTCCATCTTTCATGCACATGCTTAGAGTTCTTTGATCCCAGCTTTCAATGCTTGCAAATGGTTTGATCTTGGTTTTGATGGTGCATGTCACCTAAAAAATTATTCTTTTTTCACTTACCTACTTGAGGACGAGCAGGAGTTAAGCTTGGGGATGCTTGATACGTCGGAAACGTATCTATAATTTTTGATGCTCCATGCTTGTTTACTATCTACTTTGCTTTGCTTTGTCTACACTTTGTGGTGTTTTTATATGTTTTCTGGAACTAACCTATTAACAAGTTGCCATAGTGCCAGTTGCCTGTTTTCTTCTGTTTTTGGTTCCAGAAAGGCAGAAAATCATTATTCTCGGAATTGTACGGGACAAAATCCAAAGTCAATATTTTACCGTGGGCAACACGAAGCCAGAATACGAGACGGAGGAGGCTCACCAGGGGGCCACACCCCCTGGCCACGCGGGTGGGCCCACCCAGTGCCTGGGGGTGCAGCTGCCCTGGTCCCCCCGCCTCGCCTCTTCGCCTATAAGAAGCCCCCGATGCATAAACCCTAGGCACCCAATCAAAACTCCACGAAACAGTATGTAGCCGCCGCCACCATCATCCCTAGATCGGGGGGTCTGAAGTTCTTCCCGGCACCCTGCCAGAGGGGAGATCATCCTGGAGGCCTTGTTCTTCATCATGCCAGCCTCCGGTATGAAGCGTGAGTAGTTCCACCTTGGACTACAGGTCCATGTAGTAGCTAGATGGTTGTATCTCCTCCTTTGTGCTTTTATGTATAGATCTTGTGAGCTCCGTTCATGATCAAGATCTAATCTATTTGTAATCATGCATGTTGTGTTTGCGGGGATCCGATGGATATTGAGATTACTATGTCAGATTGATTAATGGTTTTGTCTTATTGATTCTATCATGTCTGTGTTGTTTGTGATCTTGCATGCTCTCCGTTGTTAGTAGCTATCTTGGCCAAGTAGTTGCTAGTGACTCCAAGAGGGGGTATTTATGCTCGATAGTGGGTTCATGCCTCTAGTTTCCAAGGGAAGTGACAGAAATCGCTTCGGTTATAGATGTGATGTTGCCACTAGGGAGAAAACAACGGTCTCTTGTTCATGGAGCAAGTGGATTGTTTACCTTACACACTTTGCCTAAAGCAGTTGTCTGTTGCTTACAACTTTATACTGGAGGGGTTTCGGATGATAACCTGAAGGTGGACTTCTAGTCATAGATGCAGTTGGATGGCGGTCTATGTATATTGTTGTATTGCCCAATCGAATCTCATAGGATATTTTTGTCTAGTATTGCATTGGTATGCCTTGCTCAGTCCTATCAATTGCCCTGCTGTAATTTGTTTACCCTGCATTCCATGTTTGTTTATCTAAGGAGAGCACCTCTAGTGAACTATGGATCCCGGTCCAATCTTTACCATTGGTACATATTCCACGGTTATTGTTTTACTTGCTGCAAACCATCATCACCTTCCACACCATATAGTTAATCCTTGTTACAGCAACCGGTGAGATTGACAACCTCACTGTTAGTTGGAGCAAATATTGAGTTTGTGTTGTGCAGGTTTCCACGTTGCTTGCAACACCTTTGGGACGTTTCCTTTCTCCTACTAGTTCGATAACCCTGGTTTCTTACTGAGGGAAAACTTGTTGCTGTACCGCATCATATCTTCCTCTTGGGGTCTCCCAACGAAGTGTTGCTGCACGCATCACCAGCTCGTAACCTACACGGTCAAAGGAGGATAAAGAGAGACTCCATAAGCTAATTATGATATCCACGGGGAAATCCTTAATTGCGGTGGTTTGTATGGGTGATTTATCTCATACATCGCAATGGTTACTTAGAGGTGACCTCGCTCTTGGCTCGACAAAGTGGCTTCCTAAGAGCCTTATACTGAACATCTTATTACGGAGCTCTCTCAACATATCTCATGACACAAGAAGTATATTATCTTAATTAATAATAATATCATGCCAGCGGTGTATCTTATATCCCCGAGAACGTTTTAGCCCTATTGAATTCAACCACGCTTTCACACGACCTTGTTACTTGCTTTGTTTTACTCGTTTTAATTACTTTTCTGCAAACAATCAAAAACCTTTCAAACACCCTTACTTGATACCAAAGGCAGTTTATAAGTATTCTTTGGTAGATAGTAACAAGGGGCATAAAGACCTTTACCAATAATAATAATATCATGCTAGTGGTGTATCCTACATCCCCGAGAACGTTTTAGCCATATTGAATTCAACCACACTTTCATACGACCTTGTTACTTGCTTTGTTTTACTCGTTTTAATTACTTTTCTGTAAACAATTAAAAACCTTTCAAACACCCTTACTTGATATCAAAGGCAGTTTATAAGTATCCTTTGGTAGATAGTAACGAGGGGCATAAAGACCTTTACCAATAGCTCTCTGTGGGTTCAATACTTTTACTTCAAAACTAGCTACAATTGATCTATGTACTTGTAGTCATCAAGTTATTTTCTAGCGCCATTACCGAGGAGCTAAGCGCTTTTGGTCTTTGTTCTCAGTTGGTTATTTTACTAATTTTATTACTAAATTTGCTTATTAGTTTCAAGTAAACATCATGGTCATAGACATGATTGTTTTTCTAAAGTTGCTTATTCAATATTTTATTAAAGTTGCTAATTTTATTAGTTGCTTATTAGTTTCAAGTTGATTATTTTACTAATTTTATTACTAAAGTTGCTAATTTTATTACTAAAGTTGCTTCTTAGTTTCAAGTTGCTTTTGGGCCCTTCATCACACTATGCCGCTAATATCCAAAGTACACAAAAGTTTGCAATAACATGATCGTGAACACCCACATCTCCATGTGTTCTAACCGTGCAAAGCATCTACGCATAGACATAACTCTGATACCACTGATGGGGTTCGTTGTATAGAAAACAAAAAATTCCTACGGTTACAACTGTCAAGATCGAATCAAGGCGATATTATGTAACATTTTTAAATGGACTCGCCCTCGAAGATCGTTAGTGGGATAACATTCCCGCAAACAAATGTGGTTGAGGTAGATATACACGACCGTTCCCAAGGACGTGCAGACGATCATCGTCTCCGTAATCGGTCACACATATGCTGTGCTGACGACTTTTGTCCCTTGCTCCAGCCAGGCAGCGGAAGTAGTGGATCCCCGGGAACTCCATCAGCACCATGGCATGGTAGATGTGGTGGAGGGGAAGATCTCGAGAAGGGCTTCGCCTAAGAACCTTTCTCTTGGAAATGGACAAAGCTAGCAAGGGGGGAAGATGCCATCCAAAGGGCATGTGAGAGGAATGGTGAATGAGTGAGATGAGAGGAGGAGGAGGAGGGGGCCTTTTATAGGTGAGGGGGAACCCCAAAGGGCCATGGCGTGGCAGCCATGGTGGTGCCCGACCTCTCCCCCATTTATGTGGGTGGACACTCCACTCACATAATTAACCTCCACTTATCCTTTATTAAATTCCCACTCAAGAAATTAAAGGTCTTTCCATTAAAGCGCTTTAATTATCTTGGTTCAATGCAACTTAATTTAATGAACACTTTATTTAATGATTATTTTATTTAATGAAAACTTCATTTAATGAATATATTAACATTTCATCCTCTTGTTTTGTTCCGATACACCGAAACTATTTTGGCAGATTCGACAGAACAATTCCTGCGATGTCCAGTATCTTCTCCTACATTTACTATCCACTCAAATGCGTTGACTACCCTTACGTGTGTCTCCCTACGGGTTCGAAAACTATGTAGACATGATCAAGACTTTCTCTGATCAATAATCATTAGCGGGACCTAGAGATCCATAATGACCCCACTAGCTCCACGAAAATCCAGTGACCGTCTGAACCTTTTTCGCAGTAACCAAATTTCTTTTGTCTCGTGATATTTTACTTGTCCAAAATCAGATCAGTTGGTATTATCCATACCTTGTTTAATCTCGTTCACGACAAGTACTATTTTTCTTGTTGTTGTTATATAACATTCTAGTGATCAAAATCACTTGCTTGCAAGCTATGTTAATGTGATATCACTGAGAGGACCCTGAGTATATCTATCATTCATCTAGATGGACAAATCCCACTCTTGATCCACGAGTCTCAACTAACACTTTCCAAATACCTGACGACGTCTTTATAATTATCCTTTTACGGCCGGTGTGACTTTTGATGGAATCAAAGTACTTTTACGGTGGAAGTGATTGACGTGATCTCATGGTCTAAGCACATTGAGTTACTACGAATGCGATAACAATATGAACTTAAGGACTTGATCGTATTCCTAAATCTACGTGGGTGACTGTTCATCATATCATTCTCCAATGATATGATCCTGTTATTAACAACATCCAAGGTTCATGATCAGGAAATCTTAATTATCTGTTAATCAACAAGCTAGTATTAAGAGATGCATTATTAGAAACCTTTTCTGTTTATAAATCACACGTGTATTAATGTTTCCTATTAACACAATTATAGCATAAAAAATAAACATTTATCATAAATATGGAATAATATAATAATCTCTTTATTATTTTCTCTCGGTCATATTCCTTTCACATTTTTACCCATGACCGCGAGAAACCGTGGTCGGCATGGGCTCTCGCCAGGCCCCTCTACCCGGCGGGTGCGAAAGCGTGTCGTGCCGGGAAAGCATCTCACCGCACGCTGTCTTGCCCGCAGATGATGCCGACGGGCTCATGTCACGCACGCAGTCCACCTTCCCGCGACGCGAGATACGACGCCGCGCGCGACAACCGTCCGCGGTCTGAAATCTTTCGCCCTGGCGCATAGCAGGGCCCGCCTCTCAGAAGAGCAGAGCTCCGTTGCGACGTCGCCGTGTGTCATTTTCGGCGTCCATCCCACCAAGAAAAAAAAACCGAACAACGTGGATAGCAGTTTTGGACCAAAACATTTGAACGCTATTATTTACTCTGATATCCCTAGTATTGCCGCATCCATTTGTCACAGATCCCAAGTCCCCAACCGAAGGTGGTTCTCAAATAGTACCCGGCCATATGATTACGTGAACCTAGTGATGCTTATGAAATCTCTAATGATAGATTGACCTTGATTTCTGTAGTGACGAGTATGCTTAATTCCTACCTACAGAATTATATATTCGGTGTTTAGGACTTGGTAATACACAGGTAGCCAGCCGGGTTTTCTGCCCGAGCATGTGCCTGAACCTAACTGTGAAACATATATGCATAGCTGCCATAGCGTGTGGTGCGTAAAGAATTGCGTACGAACCGCGACGGCTTCGATCGGATGGTACCAGCAGGTGCGTACGGCCCTAAAATCATGCGTACGTAGCAACATATTCTAGCTTCTAGCAACAAACATGTTCCGTGCTCGATCGTCTGAACACAAAAATGTCAACCGTGAGTGTCAATTTTTTTTTTCAATCTCCTTGCACACTAGACTTGTTTTTTCTTCTTATATTATTTTTCGACCACTCTTGCACTGTATTGATATGTCACTTTGGCATGGAAGCTCACCGCCATCCCCTGGCTGGATAGCAAGGCACTTTGACTTTAGGTGCTATTGAGCCATGTGATCGGGGAAAACTGGAGCGGAGTTGATTGATTTGTAGAAAGTCAATTTTGCTCAATACCCTTGTGGGTCTAGGTGGTGAACCTCAGACCGGCGGTGCTCCGGTACTCTCGGGTGAACGCGGTGCTGGTGGTGCCGCTACTTGGCGCCAGAGATCGATGGTGGCGGTTGCCCCCCTGGTGGATGGAGAAGTAGGGGCTAGTGTGCGGGTTGGCTTGGACTATGGTTCCCCTGCTGCAGTGCAGTGGCGGGGATTCATGGCAGACCCTTGTGGGATCGATCGGGCCAGGAGAGCCTGGTTTGCCTTCGCGGCCGTATCTGGTCGGCTACCACCTTTCGGTGGTGGAGGTTGTTCCCTCCCGCGCACCGTTGCTCTGGCAATCCTCGCCAAAGTTTCCCTCTTTTCTATCTTACTGGCCCTACTGCGTGTGTCACGGTGAGACGGCGGTGGCGGTTGCAAGACCGTGATGGCGTGCGTTGGCGGGCGGCGAGCATGGTGGAGCACCGCAAAGTGTTTGGAAGTGTGGTTTTTTATGGGTAGGGAGAAATCCTTGTCATCTTGACATCGACGCAGTGACGCCTGCGGATGCCATCGTCCTTCCTGAAGGGCGTCGGGAGTACCTCTTCCCCATCTCTTGGAGCGTACCAGGGGGAAGGACTAGTCCGGGCAGCAGCGTCGCCATCGCCGCCTTCCTTCTTGGACGTGTTACTTGGTGTGTGGCGCTTCGGAGTGCTAGGCATGTGGTGGAACGTAGCTGGATGGCGCAACGGCCGCAGGTCATCTTTGTTTTCATCGAGCCACTGTTGTCGGCTTTGTTTTATCTTCTTATTTTTCTTTGTTGTTTCTTTTGGACATTGTGCTGTCTGGCCCAAAGAAGATATCAATTGTGGTTGCTATATTAATATAGCGGGACGCGAACCTGTTTTAAGGAGAAATTTAGCTAGAGTAAAATATACCATCTCTAGTAATCAACAATACCAAATTTGTTCATGCTTTCTTTAATGGAGGCGTTTATGTTTGGGCATTTTCTATGACATCCAATACTTGAACCGTATGAATCGTTGTGCTTCATCAAGGCATGAGCAGGATGATTTTGAAGCGGCGGACCTAGTGGAAGCGGTGACGATACAGAATGATAGAATGGTGGAGTCGATGCTTGGAACCAATAGGAGGTGGAGAAGATGGATGGAAAAGGTGAAGCTAGAGTCATATAAGGAGACAATGAAATAATAAACATGGATTTGTTTCCATGATGACAGGGTTAGGTTTAGAGTGGGTGCAGTAGGATCGAAGAAGAAGACGATGCCCGTAGGAGTTCGAGGGGCGACCGACAGTGGCGAGAGCACCGGATGTAGTGGTGGGTCAGGATACCGCACCTAACAACACCGACCGGGTAGGGTGCGGCAGGGCTGGTTTCAAATGGCTAGGCGGCTGAAGGGGACCAACATACTCTCTCTCTTGAATCAGGATTTCACCCCGCTTTATAAATAAAGCAACATCCAGGTTCATACAAACATCCAACCATAACTGTGGCCGAGGCCAAACGAGAAAAGGAAAAGAAAGTAGAAGTCCACTAGGGCCACGTCACAACAGAGCCCAAAACTAAAGAAGAAACGAAGGTACCCCAACAACACTCTATCTGCGGTCCGGGGTAGTACCATCACGAACGAGCCGGTGCCGAGATGGGGGACGCCGCCGTCCTCAGGGGCCGAAGAGTGTCGTCGAGAGCTGCCCGGTCACGCTGCATCACCAATGGAGACTAATGTTGTAGGAAGGCAATAAAAGAAAAGATCGAGTCAGAAACACGGGTGGGAAAATCCTCTCAATCACCATCTTATTTCTCACGTTCCATAAGGTCCAAGCTAGGGCCGCGAACACTAGCCAGAAGAGGTGGCGTCTCCATCCGGCACAGTTCTCCTCGGCCTGCAAGAACTCCCTGAGCTCCTAGGCCTGCCAAGAAGGCGCCAGTGCCTCCCTAACAAAGCTCCACAGAAACTAAGCCACTGTGCACGAGAAGATAATATGGGCATAGGTCTCCGGGGTCCCACATAGGGGACACGGACTGTTTCCCTGTACATTACGTTTAGCCACCTCCACCCCTGAGGGCAGGTGATCACGGAGAAGCTGCCATATGAAAGTACGAATGCTGAGGGGAGAGGGGCCTTCCAAAGGGGCAAGGTACACCGTAGCTCTGGGCCCTGGAAAAAGGGCCCGATAAGCCGAGATCACCGAGAACTCCCTACCCGGGTTCAGACGCCAGGATGTCGAGTCCTGTTCCTCAGATAAGGAGGTATGGAGGGTAGCCGTCAGGCGTTGGTACTCCTCCGCTTCGGCCACACTAAAGGTTCGCTGGAACAATATGTTCCAACTTCCCTCTCGAAAGGCCTCGACAACAAGGATCGCTAGGGAGGCAGATATGGAATATAGGGCGGGGAACTACTCGCAAAGCAGGAATGCTAGGAGCCATGGAGAAAGCCCCAAATGAACCTTATGCATGTCACCAATGGCAAAGGATATGCCCTGCCCGATATAGTGCTTAATATCCTGGATGGCCGTCCAAAAATGAGAGCCCTCCTGACGTTTGCACGTTAAGAAGGGACTACCGTGGAGATACTTGGCCTTGATGAGTTGAAGCCAAAGCCCCCCGTCATCACTAAGGATGCGCCAGACCCACTATAACATCAGGGACACATTAAAGCAGCGAGAGTCGAGGATCCCTATGCCCCAAAGACATTTGGGGGAACATAAGTCTTCCCATTTAACCATATGGTACCTATGGTGGCCATCCCGCATTTCCCAGAAGAACCTAGATAACTCCTTGGCGAAGTCTGCGTGGGTCCCCTTGGGATCAGGTATAGCCCCATCTGGTACATGGGAAGGCTCGAGAGACAAGAGTTGATCAGGACTGTCTTGCTCCCCTTTGTCATGATCCTATCTCGCCAGGGTTCAGCTTTGGACTAGACCCTTGTGACTAGGAGTGCGAGGTCCTTAATCAGGACCCTAGTCTCTCGGATGGGCATCCCTAGGTAGGTAGTCGGGAAGTCCGCTAGCTTACAATTCAAGTTATCGGCGATGCGCTGCCGATCCTCCTCGAGGTCCAGGGCAGGGCTATCAGGGCCGGAGCCAACGGTGGAGGAGCGTGCGACTCGCCGCGTGACAGGTCGTGACGAGGTCTCAGGTACTTCCTATATTCCTCCCCCTCCAGTTTTCGACTCTACTTGCTCTTCTGGATCCTGGTTCTCTATGCTCATGGACTCTCTTTGGCCCACCTAGGCGAGGTGGCTGATGATTGTAGGATTGTCTTTGGTGGCAAGAAGGGTCCCAGGGTCACTCAGCTTGCTGCCATTAAGGAGCAGGAGGGGTATGAGGGTGCAATCGTAGCAGCCCATGCGTGGGATGCACGGGAGCGTGAGCGCGCCTTGGTCCTTGCAGAGGCTAGGTATACTGTACCCGGCCCCAGTAGGGACCCCCCTCCGGCTCCTGATGGCATAGAGGTCCCCCAGAATCCTACCCCCTCAGGTAGGCCTCGTGGGAGACCACCCAAAGAAATAGAGAAACCCTAGGCCCGTATCCATGCCCGTTTGGCCCCCACTAAGGCCGCCCCCCCCTCACTGAGTCGATCTATATGGACATCCTCCGAGCCATCCGGGCGTTCATCTGGAACATCAGGGGGTTCGGGCATGAGGGACGTTGTCGCCAGATTAAGGAATACTTGCGTACCGAGGCTCCAGATATTGCCGGGCTTCAGGAGACGATCCGACATGACTTCACTATTGCTGAGTTCGAGGGTCTTAGCCGCTGCAAATTTGTCTGGTCCTGGCTGCCAACCACTGGCCACTCGGGCAGGATCCTCCTGGAGTGAAGGAGGAGACCTTCAAGGTAGATGACATGGACCACGGGGAGTTCTTCCGGAGCATGTCTCTCACCCATAGAAAATCCTGCTTTAAGTGGGAGATGATCATTGTCTATGGCCCCACGGACCACAGGAGGTCCGCCGAGTTTTTGCAGGATCTCAGGTCGAAAGTGGAACGGTCTAATATCCCGGTGGTGGTAGCCGGGGACTTCAACCTTATCCATTCCATTGACGACAAGAGATCATCAAACATGGACCTCCCTAGGATGCATATGTTTAACGACTGCATCGCTGATCTTGCATTGCACGAGATTGTGCGGGTGGGAGCTAGATATACGTGGACTAATAAGCAGCTCGACCCGATCCACAGTGTTCTAGATCATGTTTTCGTATCGGTGGATTGGGAAGTGGCCTTCCCTCTTTGCTCCCTTAAGGCAGTCACCAGAATTGGGTCTGACCACACCCCCTCCTCGTGTCCTCAGGGGGCGGGCCTCCTTCGAGACTAAGACAATTCCACTTCGAGACTTTCTGGCTCCATAAGGCCAGGTTTGTGGAGGCGGTTTAGTCTAAGTGGAAGTAGGACGCCGCCTCTCCTCCTCGAGTCTATTGCGAGGTTGATGTTTGGCATCACTATGCTAAACTCACCCGACAATTTATGAGAGGAGGGGGGCAAACCTAGGGGCAGCCCTTCGGGACCAAAAGGAGACCATTCTGCGGGAGATCCAGGCCCATGACATGGAGGCCGACCAGAGCGGCCTCTTGGAGGAGGCCTGGTCTCATAGGTACTCCCTTGAGACCTCTATTATGGAGATTTACAAAGGAGAGGAGGCTTTCTGGCGACAACGAAGTTGCCAGAACTGGACTATCCAGGGGGAATCGAACATGGCCTACTTTCGTGCTATTGCGAGGAGGAAGTGCTCAATCTGCTACCTATGGGAGGGGGACACCCTGTTGGAATCCCCACAGGAGCTCTCCTCCCATATTTATGCCTTCTACAAAGAGTTGTTCTCTATGGCACCGCGTTCAGGCCTTTCGTAGGCTCTAGACTTTTGGGCGGATGAGGCGACTGTCACCCCCGCTGAGAATGGGGAGCTTACTCTCCCGTTCCTTCCGGAGGAAGTGGCCGCGGCGATGAGGTCCATGCAGACCGGGTCGACGCTAGGCCCTGATGGTTTGTCGGTGTCCTTCTTCCAGACCTTCTGGGCCCATTTGTATCCTGTGATCATGCAGATGTTTTAGGAGTTCTATACCGGGACCCTCGTCATGTCTTTTCTAAACTTTGGTGTGATTACCCTGATCCCCTAAGTAGTGGGGCCATGAATATCCGCCAGTTCTGACCGATCACGGTCATCAATGTCATTCAGAGGATCTTTGCGAAGGTCTGTGCCCTGCGGCTTGCTCCCATCATGGAACGACTCACTCATCCTCTCCAGTTCGCCTTTCTTAAGGGACGCTTGATTCATGATGGTGTCCTTGCCCTTCATGAAATTATTCATAAGGTAAAGGCACGCCGTCAGAAGGAAGTGTTCCTTAAGTTAGACTTCCAGAAGGCCTATGATCACTTGGATTGGGCCTTCTTGAGGCTAGTCCTGGAGTGGAGGGGTGTGGATGACAGCATGATTTGTTGGATCATGCAGTTTGTGATGAGCGGTAGGACGGCGATCAACATTAATGGGAAGATTGGCCCTTACTTTAGTACGTCCTGTGGGGTTAGACAAGGGGATCCTATCTCTCCTCTTCTGTTTAACTCAGCGGTGGATGCCCTGACAGAGATTTTGGATCAAGCCAAAATCGCTGGCCACATCCCGGGTGTGGTGGGGCACCTTATCCCTGGAGGGTGCATCTCCCACCTCCAATATGCGGATGATACCATGATCATGGTGCAGGGTTCGGATCTCGACATTATTAATATCAAGTTCCTGCTTCTCTGCTTTGAATCCATATCAGGATTGAAGATTAACTTCAACAAGAGTGAGGTTTTTGTTCTAAGACCAACATACTCTCTGAGTTCGAGTCCTAAGAGTTAGCAAAGATGATTATGTTGGAGTATTTTTTGACTCATTACGGACACTACTGAAAAAACCCTCTACGGTTCGACGTGAACAATGCCACCAGTCCCGGCCTGACACAGCCCACGACTAATGCTAGCACTAGTTCCGGGCCGTGAGGCCTCTAATGGCTAGAAACGGCCGTAGTCACTAGTCCTGGGCCGGACCACATCTCCAGTCCTGGTTCGTATTACGGCCCGGGACTAATGACCTGGAGTAGGCCAGCTGGTCTTTTAGTGGACTATTAGTCCCGGGTCGTATCATGGCCCGAGACTAGTTGTCCACCACTATATATTCTACTGCTTGTCCTGCTTCCCTAAAGCATATGGTGGCCATTTTTCTCAAAGAAGCAAGCGAGTTCATGCCATTTTTTTCAAGATTTGTCAAGATTTAGTTTGCAACCCCTAAATCCAAAGCTTTAAAAGGTTAGAACTTCATTCTTTCATCTCTTATTGCTACTTTAGCTCTATAATACTCTAGAAGTATATATAGAGATATGGATCAATGCATGCATGCTCTAGAAGTAGAAGGATTTTGATATATATGTGTAACAAATTTTTATTAGGCACATAGTTACTGAAAATTGAAATGTGTAATTTTAGAGTTTCAGAGCTTAGAATAGAATGAGGTTTTCACTAATAGAACAATAATAAAAAACTCCACATTTATCATGTTGATTGTTTTCTCCAATTCACAAATTGGTGCATGTAAATTTTTCAAAATTCAAAATTAATGCTCTAGAAGCTCTCAATATAACTTGTAATAATTTTATCATGTTGTGTAATGGTTTTTGATACACTTTTACTATAATGCAGATGGTCCGGGAATGGATGTACGGTACTGCCCGACGCTCTGGCGAGTTCATTAATGGCGTGCATGAGTTCATCCGTGTTGCTGATGCAAACAAGCGCAATGGTTTTGTATTCTGTCCATGTAGTGGATGTAGGAATCAGAAGGATTACTCTGACTCAAAAACCCTTCACAACCACCTATTGAAGTCTGGCTTCATGCCCAGTTATAATTGTTGGACCAAGCACGGAGAGAGAGGGGTTATAATGGAAGACAATGAAGAAGAGGAGGAGGATGACAACTATCATGGTTTCCCTGAGTACGGAGATACTTCCATGGGGGATGCTAAAGGGGAGGATGAAGAAGAGACACATGATGAACCCGCTGATGATATTGGTCGGATCATTGCCGATGCACGAAGAGATTGTGAAACTGAAAAGGATAGGGAGAAGTTCAATCACATGTTAGAGGATCACAAAAGGTTGTTGTACCCAAATTGCAAAAATGGTCTGAAAAAGCTGGGCAGCACACTGGAATTGCTGCCATGGAAGGCTGAGTGTGCTATACCTGGCTCCTCATTAGAAAAGTTGCTGAAAATGATGAAGAATATGCTTCCAAAAGATAACATATTTCCCGCCAGTACGTATGAAGCAAAGAAGGTTGTCTGCCCTCTAGGTTTAGAGGTTCAGAAGATACATGCATGCCCTAATGACTACATCCTCTACCGCACGAGGGATCGTTGGACCCAGAAACAGGGAAGACATTATTTCATGAAAAAATTCTAAAATCCTCCCAAGACCTTATTTAAGCAATGAACGATGCTCAATTGGGATTGTTCCGTCCCGAGAGAGAGAACGACGAGCTGACACACGTCCTAGGGAATCCTAAAAAGGGAGGACGAACACGAGACAAAGGCGCCGGTGTCTCGTGGAAGAAAGGTTTTCCTCGATACGATGCCAGTTACAGAAGCCGTCAGAGAAAAAAGGACCAGGAGGCAGACCGAATCTCCACGGTAGAGCAGGACCTAGCTGATCTGAAGAACCTCATGCAAGAAATTAGACAAAGGCCACCGTCGTCAACTCACCCACAGGCTGATGATCCTGCATTGGATCTTAGCTAGCGGAGAAGCAGCGTGGCTTCCACGGAGGTCCGGAATGATCATCAAGCACTGCTGGATGATGCATCGGCTCCTCACTACCCCGTGGATGATGTCAGACAGATTGCACAATGTGAGCTACATCAGCCAATGAACAACCTGTCCTTCAAGGTGGCGATCGGCACTGCTTTACCTTGTCTACCTGGAGCACTCCACCATTCACTTCCGATTCCACCAGGCTATGCTCGTGTCACGGTGGATGACATAGTGGAGGATTTTGCGGAACTAGAGATTGAAATCGCTACGCCTGAAGGCCTTACGAAACTAGGAGATGTCAAGCGCAACATCTTTCTATGGAAGAAGAAGTACATCAAGTTTCCAGGCTCGGCGCCAAGGCCACCGACTCCGAGGAATCCAAGTCCACCCCGCATCGAATATCGTCAACCTCCAAATCCACCCCAACCCGATTATCGCCAACCTCCAAGTCCACCCCGCCCCGCTGACGATCGCCGCAGCAGGAGTACATCAACTCGATCTCCGCCTCCGCGCAATACTCGATCTCCGCCTCCGCCTCCGTGCAATACTACTACCTCGTCAAAGAAACGGAAGTTCGACGCTCCCCCGCGCCCCACATCGAAGAAAGGTCAAACGGCGAAGATAGTCGACATCATGTTGGCTCTTCCAAAGAGACCTTATGACAAGACCGATGAGGAAACTAACGCGGATGTGGCTGCCCAAGTTAAGGCGCATTTTGCACCCAAAAAGCCTGAGCCAAAGCCGGTATATGATGAAAAAACCAAAAAGTGGGCTAAGTCCTTTCTTGAGCAACCATCCCAGATATCGATGAATCCGAAATTAGACTATGACCAGGAGATTATTAAGCAAGCACAGAAGAAAAAAATCACAAGTGCAAAAAGCGGGAAACAAGTTGCCCAGCTCGGAGCACAGAAGAATCAATCGGTCGCCCCGCTCAAAGTCATTTCAGACCTCGACAAGGCCTTCAGAACTGAAATGGATATGGACATGCAAATAATGGACCGTAGAGGCCGTAATAATGCTGCACTAATGGGAATCACTGTATCGCAGGCCAAAGCACTTGCTACCAAAGCAAAAATGTCTCTTGGTCAATATTAGTCTATGAAGATACGCCAGTGGGTCAGATAGTACAGAAGTATGTCCAATGGGAGCCTCTAGTCAGTAATGAGGAGCTCGCACGTCTATCCACACATATGCGAAATCTGCACGAATGGTACATGTCGCAAGCAGAAAAAAAACATTAGAAAGATTGGTTTCCGGTGGATGTTAGAAAGGAGCATCACTTCAAACCATACTCAATATAGGTTCAAATGACCGAACTTGAAATTAAGTGATTTATTTCAGTTATACAACCAGCGCGCCCTCGACAAATCTATCATTAGTTGCTACTGTCTGTAAGTGATTTATTTCTATAATTAAGTTTATAGCTCAGCTTGTTCATTGCATTTAATATATTATCCTAACTATATATCCTTTTGTATGATAGTATATTCTGCAGAATGAAGATGCTTGAATGCAAAAGAGCTAGAAGATACGACGTTGGGTTCATTGACCCATATATCGTTAATGAATATATGTTAAAGAATCACCCTAAGGACGTGGAGAAAGACCTGTGCAGGTTCTTAACCGAGAATAATTTTTTTAAGGAAATACTATTTCCTTACAACTTCAAGTGAGTGTTTAGATCTTGTACATATTTTATTTTTGCTTACTCGGTGAGCTATGCATGTATGCTTATGTAAACGTCCGCAGATTCCACTGGATCTTGCTAAACATTCAAGTTGACAAGTCCTTAGTTGAAGTCCACGACTCATTAAGTTGGGACCAAGAGCAGTGGAGCGACATGAAAGCAATGCTCCATAAGTAATTTCATTATCGCATTATATCGGCCTTTTTCATTCATTTCCTGTTATCAAGTAACTAATAACTCATTTGTTCATTTTCTTTGCCGAGCAAGTGTTGGACACGGTTCAGACAGAAAATACCAGGTCCATTCAAAGAGGAGCTAACATATAAAATGGTGAAAAGTTTACAGGAGCCACCGGGAACTCATTTATGTGGATACTACGCATGTAGTACATCCATGAGTTGACCAAAGGAGCGGAAAGTTGACTCACATTATATTTATGGTTTATGGAGAAACTAGAGCAGCACCAGCATAAGAGCAATTCAAGAGGAGCCGGCGGGACTTATGATGAAGGAAGTCCTTGATGTACATGGAGAGCATTATGCGGATGACGTGGAACTTGATTTTCCTTAGTGATCTCCATGTAGCTGATATATATACATATATATATATATATATATATATATATATATTCATCAATGACCATGTAATTTCAAAATATTTCTTCCTTTTGATATATATCATCAATGTATGCTTATAAGGGATCGATTAATTATATAAATGTATCAACGTGTACTGTGTATGTACTAGCGTAGAATATGTGTACTTAAATATATTTTTGAAATTATAGTGAAACACAAAATGAAAAAGGAACGAAATGGCAAAAAAAAGGAAATACACAATCTCTGTCGCGGCAGAGAAACACACAATACTCTGCCGCGGCAGGAAACCTTATAGTCCCGGGTGGTGTTACAGCCCGAGACTAGAGGGTTTCCGCCCCCCACGGCGCTGAAACAGCCACGTGGTTGTTATCAGTCGTGGGCCGTAGCGAGCCGGAACTAGAGGGGGGGCCTCTAGTCCCGTTTTCGCAATCCCGGGTCCAAAACCGGGACTAGAGCCAGTTGCCGCCCGGGACTATAGGCCTTTTTCCACCGGTGGGACTTTCCGATGATGTTCTTTTAGGCAGAGACGAGACGTGACTTGCGTTCTGTACCTTAATTCTAACAAAACGTATCCAGGGCTGGCTCTATACTTTGCGGGGCTGTAGGGCGAAGTTAGTGACATGGCCCCTAAGGCTAATATATATGTCGCCAGGGATGGGACCGATAGTTTGTAGCATAGTAACTATAATATATATTGTTAAAATTATGATTACAAATTAACCATCTCAATTTTTTAAAGTCCGGACTTTCATCTTACAGCAGGTGACCACAGACTATTTTAGGACTAATTCACCATGTGACCACGTACTACCAAACATATAATTTAACTTATAGCAAAAAATCAAGACATTATCTGATAAAACATCAAACCCTAAAACTGTGGGCAAACTGAGATATGATTATAGATGGATCAAACGATGGCCCTTACAATTGAAACTATGGACAAAGATTTTTTGACGAGGAGGCGACGGCGAGAGCAATGAGTTGCATGAGGAAAGAGGACTAGAGGCGACGAGACAGAGCAGTTTTTCCTTCGTCTGGTTCATTCAGTAGGAAACTAGCGAGCGGCATGGTAATGACTGAATCCGCATGCGACCAAGGCGGGCGAGACATAAAAATAGACCAACTCGATCGCTCAGGTTTCCAGGTCTAACGTTTCGGCTATTCGTTTCATCTTCTGATTGTTGTGCTTTGCTGGCTTGCTACCCGTTATTATTTTCTAGCCCAACATAAATACGTATACGCATACAAGGGATGTTGCAATCATGCCCCCCCCCCTCCCCTTAAGGTGTGGACCCTAGGGCGTCGTCTATGTTGGCCATGGGTCAGAGCCGGCCCTGAATGTATGGGTGCGAAATTGACGAGACTCAACGGGGTGGACAAGCCACATAACATGATCCTCACCTCACAAGTGACTTCATCCTGATGGCTGGAGCCGGGAGAACGCACATGGCACATGAACATACAATGGGTACCAGGAATCTGCAGCCACCGTCGCGGGACGGGAAGCTCTGACTATGGACACAAACCAGTACAGAAAATTTGTCCCGCGAGACATTAGCGTTCATTCGTTGGACCCAATCATGAACTTATAACATGCAAATGCGCGCAAAAGTCAAGAGATCAGCCTAGCGTTTACGTAGCCGAGATACTCGCGTCTCAATGAAAACACCGACGCGCTAATTAAGAAACACACTCGATTTCGCGCAGTAAATTAAGGGAGTTGCCAATCAAACCGAATCATTCGGGATATATATTGCTGTCCCGACACTTCCTTCTCAAAACACAAGACGTACATTCCCAGCAGCAGATCAGTACGATCTTTGTACTACACATCTCGACCGGCAGGCCGGATCGGCACCGACATCATGGCGGCCATCAGGATCCTCGTGCTCCTGGCGCTCTGCGCCTTCCTGCTCAGTCCGGCGTCGGCGGTCAAGTGGACTCCCGCGTACGCGACGTTCTACGGCGGCGGCGACGCCTCGGGCACGATGGGTTAGTCAATCATACGCCTTCTCTCTAGATCCTTTTTCGCCAGATTCCCGTCTCGGTGCGATCGGCTGATGCTAACATGCGTGTCGATCTCACCGCCACCAGGCGGGGCCTGCGGGTACGGCAACCTGTACGGCGCTGGGTACGGCACGCGGACGACGGCGCTGAGCACGGCGCTCTTCAACAACGGCGCGTCGTGCGGGGCGTGCTTCACCATCGCATGCGACGCGCGCAGGTCGCGGTGGTGCAGGCCGGGCACCTCCATCACCGTCACGGCCACCAACTTCTGCCCGCCCAACTACGCGCTGCCCAGCAACGACGGCGGCTGGTGCAACCCGCCGCGGCAGCACTTCGACATGTCGCAGCCCGCCTGGGAGACCATCGCCGTCTACAAGGGCGGGATCGTGCCCGTCAACTACAGGAGGGTGCGGTGCCAGCGGAGCGGCGGCATCAGGTTCACCATCAACGGCCACAGCTACTTCCAGCTCGTCCTCGTCACCAACGTCGGCGGCAGCGGCGGCGTCGCGCAGATGTGGGTCAAGGGGTCTAGGACGGACTGGATGGCCATGACCCAGAACTGGGGCGCAAACTGGCAGAGCAACGCATACCTCAACGGACAGAGCCTCTCCTTCCGCATCAAGTCCGACGACGGCCGCGTCGTCACGGCAGACAACGTCGCGCCCTCCGGCTGGTGGTTCGGAGGCACCTACACGTCAGGGGCGCAGTTGTACTGATCGATGCGTGTACCCACGCATAAATTGCATAATATGCATGAAACCAAGGAAAATTGGCATCCGATCGATCGATCGGCCGGCGTGCTTGTTCTTGATTGTGTGATTCGATTATTAATTAAGCACGATCCTGTCCCCAGTTTTACCGTGTTCTTCTGCATTCTAATATGTGAACACCTGCTTAATTGGTAGGATCGCATATGTTATTTCAGATCCATTTACCTTTTCTTGATTTAGAAGTACAGTACTAATGTTCATGGATAGTAGGCAAACACGAGAACTTTTTCTAAAATAATATATTTTTTTATTCAATTTCACAAATAATACATAAAATGGAAATTTTGCAAATCTAACAGGACGTTTTCTTTTTAAAAGACGACGGGAGCTGGTCTTTATTTGAGACAACGGGGAGCTGTCTTTAATTGAAAAGACGACCGGTGCCGTCATCTTTCGAAATGACGACCGAATTTAAGGAAGACGGAGGCACCGGTCGTTCAAATAAAGAACAGCTCCCCATCGTCTTTTCAATTAAATACGGACGCCCGTCGTCGTCTCAAATAAAGATCAGCTTCGTCGTTTTTTGAAAAGAAGACGGCCCGTTAGATTTATAAAAATTTCATTTTATATATTATTTATAAAATTAAATAAAGAAATTATATTACTTAAAAAAAATTAGCGGCAAACGTAACATTGTCTGAGACTTCTCTCGCCCATGGGCTCTATTGTCCCCTCCGTGCGAGCCAACTCGAGAACGAACCATTAGGCGTAGCCAACAACACCTCCCCTTCCTTCTTCTCACACAAAAAATTATATTTTGCTACTTCCTCCGATCCATATTAATTGATTTTGATTTATCAAAATTTGAATAATCTATATATACTAAATAATGTCTAAATTTATTTAAATCTAACAAATTTAAATCAATTAATATGGACCGGAGGGAGTACCACAATTGAGGCTACTGTTTCAAAAAACCGCCGTAATTCAGATTTTTTTTTAAAGCTATCATATTTGCGTCTAATTGTTAAAAAAAACTACCATATTCATGTAATTGCAGTATTAGTCTCGTTTGATCACGTTTTCGACAGAGCGGACCCACCTGGACGCTGATGTGGCATGCGATAGACAGTTCGAATGTATAAATTGAAATATATTTTGGATCTTTACGTAAAATTTTGTGGACCTCACTTGTCAGCGCACTCTCCTCTCCTAAATCTATCGATAGGCGCTGCATCGCTCGGGCTCACGTGCGACGGATTGCTATTCAGAAAAACATGTCCCAAGTCGCTGTCTTGACAACCGCTCGCATGGCTAATCCTTCTTATCCCATCAGTCTCGCTTGCCCTTATCTCCTCACAACTGTTCTCCACCACACAATTCCCCTCTCTCTCTCTCTCTCTCTCTCTCTCTCTCTCTGAAACCACCATGGGAACTAGCCCGCACAGGAGAGGGAAGAGCTGAGGAGGCTGCCACCACCCATCAGCCAACAGCGGGGGAGGTCGCCGTCGCATGAGTAAGCAGCAGTGGGGGTGGCCGCCGTTGCGCGAGCACGCAGCTGAAGGCAAGCTCGCCGCCACCGAGCGCAGAGTGTGGAGTATGGCGCCGGCGAGCACATTGAGCCATGGCCACGAGGAGTCCTAGACCATGCGGTTGTTTAGGGGTCCAACGGAGAAGGGCTTAGCGGCAAGAGTGGGCGAGATGGCGGAGAAGGATTGGTGATGACGGGGCTCGGCGGGATGATGGCTAAGGAGCTTCACGGCGGCGCGGGGACGTCGACTGATGCGTGTTGTCCATTGTTAGGAGAAACATCTGGTATAAGAGAGGTAGATTTTCGATCAATCGGGCAATTAGGTGGTCTAAACCAGACAAATAGATTTAATTAATCTGGCAGTTCGACTTATCTTAATCTTGCTATTAGTTACTCTCAACTGGTAGTAATAGATGGTTTGAGCCTGGCAATTAGGCTGAATTAATCTGGCAATTACTCTGATAATTAGATGATTTGAACCTGGCAATTACTCTAACAATTAGGATAAATCAATATGGCAATTAGTCCTACCGCTCTATTTTACATACGTATTTTATTTGCCAATAGAAAAAAACCTATGACTACACCATGTATGTGCATGTTACTCTGGAAAGAGAAAGCGTGGTTGGTGTTTGGTGAGTGCATGGATTGCGCGCGCTAGGGAGTGCAGGTAGTAGCCGTCGTACGGAGCCAGAAATATGCGGCTCCGTGCTATAGAACTATCCTTTCTTTTTTTCTTTTTTTCTTTTCTTTCTTTTCCTTTTTATTATTCCACAGTTGATCGCAGGAGAGGGGCCTGTACACCCATACGGGGCCATCGCCAGCGGAGGATGGCACGGCCGGCGGCGGCGCCTCCTGTACGCGAGCCCCGTCTCACGCCTAGCAACCCACGCCCTGACGCTCACCAACCCCGTCCCCAATCTTGCCTCTGCCTCGCCGGCGCCATGACCTCTGCTCCTCCACCTCCGCCGCGACCTTTGCTCCTCCACCCCTTTCCTCGCCGCCAGTGAGCCTGAGCTCCACGACGCCCACGTCCTCCCGCGTGCCGCCTAGCCTCGGCTCCGTGCTCGCCCTCCTCCCAGTGCTCGCCAACCGAGCCCCTCCTCTCCTCCCGGCCTAGCGCCGCCAGGTGCCCGCGACCGTCGTCTCCTTCTCACCGGCGCTATCCCGCGGCTCCACATCGACCCGACACTGCCGAATGCGCCACTCTCTGTAGTCCTCTCTCAAGATCGCCTGAGACGATAGCCGCCGCCTCCATGATCTGGTCGTCAACCCCGCCTCGGCCGCTTTGCCCCACCGCTCACCGACGGCCCCGCCCTGGGCCCTCCGCTCGCCGCTCTGCCCCGCCCCGCGACCGGCCGCTTCACCGCGTCGGCCCCGCCCCCGGCCCTCCGCTCGCCGCTCTACCCCGCCCCGCGAGGGATAACCTGATGGACGGGGTCCACTCGGCAGAGAGAAAGGACGTAGGAGGAATATGACAAGTGGGCCCCACAAAATTTTGCAAAAAACCCAGAATATATAACCAATCTACCACGTGTGTCTCAAACTGTTACTCCATGCCACGTCTGCCTCACAATGGGCATGTCCGGTCAGAAACGATGTCAAACGACCTAAGATGACCGGTTAAGATGAACTAGTAGTTCTTTTTTTCAACAATTAGACGCAAATGTGGTACAGTAGCTTTTTGAATTTTTTCTGAATGGTGATAGTTTTTTAAAGCATTAGCCTTAATTGTGGTAGCAAAATGCAATTTTCTCTCACCACGGAGGCCTTGTTTAATTCTCTAGTATTTTCATCCCCAAGATTTGGTGTTCATCCAATCCCCTCAAATTCTCTATATCCAGGTTTACTATGTGTCGGTTGTTTGGTGACCCGCAAGAGCAGTCGCAAGCGAGGGTGACAATAAGGTGGGCTGCATTCTTGGTGATACCCCTCAAGGACCGAGCCTCTATTTCTAGGGTGAAACCCAGGTCTGGCCTTACATGGCAATGGTCTTATTGAATGCATTGTTTTTAAAAATTAGATTTTTTCTAGAGTGAAAACTCAAGATCTATGATCGGACGACACGACACTTGCGAATTGTTTTATTCTTGGAAGCATTGCTTTGAAAAATCTCGTTTGTAGTCCTGGTGTTGTCTTCGGTGGTGGTTAGAGTTCTACTGTTACGAGTGGTTCATTGATGCGACGGGTCTTTATTTTTATTTTATTTCATTTTTTATTTTTTCTTGGTTGTGTGTATCCTTGATGTCTTTCGATATCTTGTTCGTGCAAAGACTAAGTGGAATAGATATCTTTGTAATATTAATATATTTCCTTTATAAAAATATACTAGTATGGTAGAGTTTTAAATCTTGGCAAAAATAAGAGATTTTGTGAAGATATCTCAAAATTATGCTGTCCAAACCAGGCTTGGTAAACATGATACGAGGATTTTGCAGAATTGAGATAATCTCTTTTGCGGAATTGAGATAATCCCCTCTGATCCATGTAAATGCACACACGAATATGCTAGAAGTTAACAAGTCCTCAGGGGTCTCTAGGCTTGTAGTGGCACCTCGGGTGAATGTGATGGCAAGGCTCTTAAACCATGGTCTTGGTCAGGGGTATTTGGATATCGGGGCGGCTGCCCTAGGCAGGCCGGCAACATCGACCTCTTTGGTGGTTGGCGGCTGCTAGTGATGCGTCGTGGCTATTTGCAAGGCGCGGAGGTAGGCACAGGTGGTTGTGGAGTGTGGTGAGCACCCATTACTGGCGCCAGATCTAGAGAACCACATCTCCTAATGCCTCCTTTTTGCTGACTGTTATTTGCGTATTTTAGACCATAGTGGTGGTTGCGCTAGCTTCCTCTCCGCTTCCCTTCCTAAATGCGTTGTTGATGTTCTCTTCTTCCCCTCCCCCTCCACCCCCACCCTCAAATTCGGGGCGAAACACTAGGCTTATTGTTGGCCTTCAACGGTATTGTATGTTGGTATCCTCATTGGAGGTGTCGTTGCCTCCGGAAGGGTGTGAGACGTAGGCGAGTTGTGGAACGTTTGTGTCACTGGCTTGTTGGGTTTGGTGTTGCTCGGCCATACTCTGACTAAACATTTCTTCAAACCATGTTTGGTGCTTCGCTTCATTTGCGAGGTCGCTGATGGTGGGATGACGCCCTTGCCATAGGAAAATGTATTTCTAGAGTGGTACAATGATTGTAACACTCCCACACTCTCTCTCCTATACATTAGTCCACCAATCTACTTTCAAGCCTAATTTTAAAAAAAAAATTGTATGTTGAAATAATTATCAAGATAACAATCCATGTGAATATGTGTTTTTATTGTGATGATATCTTTTGAACAAACTCAAAATTAACAAAATCAAAAAATCTAAATTCCGAAACACGTTGTGATTCACAATGAAACCCACTGAAACAACATTAAAGTGTTCACTATCTGATACATTTATCATATGGGTCTAACACAAGTTCAAAGTTTGGTGAAACATAAAATGAAAAAAGTTTCAACACAGCGAAATAGTCTATATCAGAATAGCATTTCACCGGGTGTCATAAAATTATTCAAAAATTCATCAGGTTTTAAACAAACATTGCCAAAATATATTTAATAATAGTCTTATTTTAAAGCTCTTTTCACAAAAAAAACTCATATACAAATGGTTTTCAAATCGGACTTCCAATTCAAAATATATAGAAATTTAAAACTATGTAAGGAGAGAGTAGATTGACACCATATTCCATAACGTATGGAAGATAGAAAAGGTGGCCATGCACGCTATTTGGCATGCACAATAGAATCACTGTAATCCACAAAAAATACATTTTCTCCAAAAAATATTGCCCAAATTTGGTTCTTAAATGTGAAATTTTAATCCTTGGAAATATGTAATTACATAACTCTAATCCCCAAAGTTGGCTTTTGTTTTTCTATTTCAGTCTTCATGTAAAAACTATAATAATAATCATGTGTAAATTTAAGCTCATATTGTGGAACAACCCCTTAACCCAACAACATACTCCCTCCGTAGAAAATGTAAGATGTGATTGTCTTGTCACTAACTATGTATGAATTTTGATATGTTTTTACTTATAATATACAAAAAATGTAAGACAAAATAATTTCAAGAGTACAATGATGATATTCATGCATGCTCAATTCATATTTCTAGAGAGAGGTTGTATTTCTAAACTCAAAGTTTCACTCACATAAGTGTGCAACTACCAAGTTGCACATTCTTAACTAAAAGAGTTACACAATAATAATTGGGTGCAATTTTACTCTTCATTTTTTAACTTAAAGTTGCAAAATTATTATGTACATTACTATGCATCTATGCAATTGCACAGTTCCAAATCCAATGTTGCACACCAAAAATATGTGTAAATTTTTCTTTATTAACACAGAACAACTCAATTGCGCACTTATAAAACCAAATTATTTAATTGTAACTTTAGGCTTCATCTTGAATTTGAAGTAGCAAAATGAAATAGTAATTTTAAACTTTGAAATCCATGTATCTCCCATCAAATTGTGCACTTCTGAACTCCAACTTGCACAAAAGTGTCACATGCATGAAATCTTAGGTGCCTGCAAGTGGTACTCTTAAATTGCAGATCTTTAAATATAAAGTTGCATGTCATGCTCGTGTTGTGCAAAGATATAGCTTACCAATAGCAGAATTTGGAAAATATACAATACTTCACGCATCAATGATTCAGTTACACAATAAGTTTGACATAAATTATATATATAATTTACACTAATAAAAATCTCATAAATCTATATGTCAAGGGCAATTGTTCCATTCTGCGTAGGAGCTTCCAACTAGAGACACATGTCCCATGTATGTCGACGACACATGGCCTTAGGCATGCACTCCTAGGTATGCTGATGGTCATGCCCTCAGCATCCATGGTGCCCGTGAGCAGGGGCGGAGCCAGAATTTATCATTGAGGGCGGCAATTAGAGTGTATTAGTATTATAAGTTTGATTAGGGGGGCTGAAATAAATAAAACATTATACAAATAGTACTTTGATGGATAGTTTTAGTTACAAAATCTAAATCATAGGGGGGCGCTGCCCCTGCTCGCCCCTCCTTGTCTCCGCCCCTGCCCGTGAGACACCAGCCCCTGCCACGCCGCGTTGTATGCCGACGGAAATGTCCTCGTTATGCACTCCAACGACATCAAACAGACGGTGACTGCCCCTTTTTTTTTTCTTCGACCTCGGTATAGCACCTGATCCCTGTAGTGAAAGCATTTATGTGCAGTGTGCTGAAGAATATTACTCCGACGCTTCATAGTTACGTTTAAATGTTCCGAGATCTCCACGCACGGGCTGAAGCAGTGGAGCATATATATAGATATAGTGTGCTTTTGAGCAAAAAAAGATACAACTAAGGAATCGGATGCTGATGCGCACTTGCGCACCGATCGACATTGATGTGGTGTAGTTGGAACGTCTCCAGCTCTCGTACTTATTCTATGCGCGGATTTTTGTTAAGGCACGTGAATGAAGATGTTGTAATTCAAACTTCATATTTTTTTTACCGATCACAAAACAACTCAATTTTGTCTGCGCTGCGACGAGATGATTAATTAAGTAGGCATATTGAGATGTTTAATTGAAGAACTAGTAGGAATTGCATTATCTAGATGCGCGAGCAATACACATTTATGCATAGCGATGTGTTATTAGTCATGGGCACAACAACAAGTGTCTCCTGACACTCGGAACATCTATGTCAGCTCAGCTCAGGTACGCTGCTGCTCGATCTCTTGAGACCCATCGTCCGTCACGTAGTTCCACCTGGAAGACCCGCCGAAGTAGCGATCCCAAACGCCCTCGGCCAACCTGTCCACCTGGAGAGCCAGCAGCTCCTCCTCCAGCGGCGCCGCGCCCTCCTGCACGCCACCGCCGACGGCCACCCTGCCGGCAAACACCACCTCGTTGCCGTCCTCGTCGACCCCGCTCTTCGTCCACCCTCCGCCGACGCCGCCCACGCCGTGGGGCCTGCGGTGAAGGAAGCAACCCGCCTGGACGTCGCGCCCTTCGCCGTACGCGCTCGCGTTCGCGTCGCCGTACACCTCCATGAGCCCCACCTCCGCCCTGTCGCCGCACAGGAGCACGACCTCCTTCGCCGACCCTCCCTCCGAGGTGACGAGCAGGTACACCGCCGCGCAGCAGATGGAGGTGGAGATCACGAGGGGCAGGAAGAAGACGACGACTCTCGAGAGAGCAGTACTGCCGCAGACAAGCACAGCGAGAGCGAGCAGCAACACCGAGGAAGCGGTACCGGAGGCGGGGAAGATGGGACGATGGTCGCGCAAACGCGACGTGCATGCGTGCAGCTTGGAGCCGAGACCTTTGAGCAAAGCGTGCCCGCAGCTAGTAGTATTAGTGGCAGTGGTACTGGCCATGGCTGCCCTGCCCCAGCGTGGACTGTGGCGAGAAAATTAAGCGTTTTGAAGCGAATTAGTCCGGGGATATATGGTAGGTATAAGGGAGAGATCGGCCGGAGCGAGAACATATTCCCTGAGCACAGTGTCGGGTCATCGGATCGTTACTTTTGCAAATGGATGAGAGGGCCTAAAAGAATCTTATGCTCGTGTTAGCGAGCCAAACACAAGCTACAGGAAAAGCCCGCTAGGCCAAGGGCCGGACATCTACACAGACGGCCAAGGGCCGGACATCTACACAGACGGCCAAGTGTCTAGGCTCTCGGTATAGGGTTCTTCCTGGTGCAGACCAGCAGGTCAGTCCTCGGCGTAGCCTAGCTGAGCCGAGGGCGGTCTTCGGCATAGCTATCACGTGTGGGACGGCGTTAGGCTATGTCGACTATATTTTCCTCGGCATAGATTTCACAGCTATACCGACGGCAATGCCCTCGGTATAGCTATTTTTTATTTTACATATTAATTTAGAAAAATTATAACTAAATTATTATAATTCGTAAAAATATAAATAATATATTAAATTTATAGAAAAATGAGATCTATCTATCTACATTCAAATATTACAGATTTATAAATAAAAATTAAGTAAAACATAAATACATTACATGAGCATAAGAAATTCAAAAAGATTCAAACAATGTAAAACTTTCGCATGTTGTCCTATTATGTGATATAGTTGCAAGAAAAATATCAAACTTAAAATATAGTAAATATCATAAAAAACATTCTCAAAATGAGCTATCATGTTTGAGGTTTCATGGCTTTCAGACCAAACGACCAATGTTATGGCTAGAATCGTGGCATACTTTGTAATAATATGCCCATATTGTATGCACATGTGCATCTTAGGATGGCTTATAATATTGCATGAGGAAGTTTTCTTTTTCACCTGACCAAAATTCTATTTTCCGAGTGCTAAAAACGGGGTGTTTTGTGAAACACCCACTAAATAAAAGTTTCACATTGATACTACCCCATTTTTAAAAAATACTAGAACACCTTAGATAAACAATTTTTCAACCAGGGTATCTTAAACCTTTCCGCCCACCCCTCATAAAAAAGACAAATTCCTATCGAATCGATAGAAATTCGGTCAAATTTGAACTATATGTACATGTTCTAATGCTCATGATTTTTTGAAAATTTATTTTTAGGCTTACAATATGCTATTTTATCGGAGATCCACTGCAAGTTTAGCGAGACTCAGCCCCGAGCTAAGAATCTTCACGCCCGCCATTTTGATCATAGTTTGAAATGGGCATAAGAAATTGAAAAACGATCCAAACAATATAAAACCTTTGCGTGGTGTCATATTATGTGATATAGTTGCAAGGAAAAATATCAAACTTGAAATATTATTAATATTATAAAAACACCTCAAAATGAGCTATCATGTTCGAGGATTCGTGGCTTTCAAGCCAAACAACCAATGTTATGGCTAGAATCACGGCATAGTTTGTGATAATATGCCCATATTATGCACACATGTGCATCTTGAGATGACTTAAAATATTGCAGGAGAAAGTTTTCCTTTTCACCTCACCAAAATTTATTTTCCATTTTCAGAGTGTCAAATATAGGGTGATTTATGAAGCAACCACCAGATAAAAGTTTCACATTTGGTAGTACCCCATTTTTCAAAAATACTAGACCACCTTAGATGAAGAATTTCACAACCAGGATATCTTAAACCTTTCCGCCCATCTCTCATGAAAAAGACAAATTCTTGCTGAATTGGTAGGAAGTCAGTCAGATTTGAACTACAGGTACATCATCTAATGCTCATGATTTTTTGGAATTATTTTTAATTTCACAATATGCTATTTCATCAGAGATCCGCCACAAGTTTAGTGAGGCTCAGCCCCTGATGACCCACAAGTGTAGGGGATCACAACAGTCTTCGCGGATAGTATTACCCAATTTATTGATTCGACATAAGGGGAGCCAAAAAATACTTGCAAGCCTTAACAACTGAGTTGTCAGTTCATCTGCACCTGGAAATAGTTCTTGCTCATAGAAGTTTATCAGTAGAAACAGTTTGGTAGTAGCAACAGAAAAGCAACAGCAGCAGTAACAACAATAGTGAAACAGGAGCAACAGTAACAGTAACGGTAACAGTAGGATTCGAGTGCGGTAGGCATAGGGATGGATGAACGGGCGTTGCATGGATGAGTCTAAATATGTAACTTCAAGATCTACGGCATTGCGGATAAATAATAATAAGCATCCAAGTACTAAACAATCCTAAGCATGTGCTCCAAATATAGTCATATGTGCTCGCAATGAGAACTTGCACAACATCTTCTGTCCAGCCAGCCCGTGGCAGCGGGGCCTCTAGAGAACTACTGGCAATTAAGGTGCTCCTTTTAATAGAGCACCGGAGCAAAACATTAACACTTCGTGAACACATGTGATCCTCACACCATAGCCATCCCCTTCGGTTGTCCCAATTATTGTCACTTTGGGGCCTTTGGATCCGGACAATGATATGTGTACACAACTTGCAGATAAGATCACAAACAATACTATCATAATGATTTAATAATAAGTTCAGATATGATATCGTGGCACTCGAGCACTAGTGACAAGCATTAAGCACAACAAGTTGCAACAAAGTCAAATCGCACAAGAGATACTAGGCACTATGCCCTAACAATCATATTCAATTACATGATAGAACTCATCCAATCCCTACCATCCCCAAGCCTACGGCGGTGGATTACTCACTCATGGATGAGGGAAACATCGGTGGTTGATGGAGATGCGTTGGTGATAACGATGGCGGTGATTCTCTCCAAATCCCCCGTCCCGGCAGGGTGCCAAAACAGAGTTTTTGGATCCGAATCTTGGTTTCTGGCGGCGGAGCGAAACTCTTTCTGGAAAACTATCGAACCCCCCTCGGTTTTTAGGTCGAAAGGCAACTTATAGGCATAGAGGGAGATCGAGGGGGTGCCTGGGGTGGCTGCACCCCCTCCAGGCGCGGCCAGTGGTGGGTTCGCGCCTGGGGTGGGTGTGGGCCCCCCAGGCCTCCTCTCCATCTCTCCTTCGGGCTCCGTGGATCTTCTGGTGAAATATAATTTTTGGCATATTTTTCGGGATTTTTCCTGATAGTTCATTTTCTACACAAAAACAAGACACCAAGGTAATTCTGCTGAAAACAGCGTCAGTCCGTGTTAGTTGCATCCAAATCACACAAGTTTAGAGAAGAAACAATAGCAAAGTGTTCGAGAAAGTAGATACGTTTTGGACGTATCAACTCCCCCCAAGCTTAGCTTATTGCTTGTCCTCAAGCAATTCAGTTGAAAACTGAGTGCGATAAAAGAACTTTCACGAACACATTGCTTCATATGATGTAAATATTCTCAGCACAGGAGTAGATGCTTAGACAATTCATAATAAGGAGTATGCAACTAAGTCTACTCAATAGTCATTGCAAGCTTATGAAGAGAAACCAACTCAATAATAATAAGTAGCATGGAACATAAACATAAGAAACATTGCAATGCTCATAATAAGGTATGATTGAATGGTATCTCGCTTGCGTTTGTTTGAAGGGCACAATATAAATTCCAAGGCACCTCTGAAGTTCACATAAAGACTAGAGATAAAGATATCAGAGATACAAGCATCAAATTCATGACATAATTAACCAAGTTTTGAGACAAACACAAGAATGACAACTATGCTCTCAAGAAGGTGCTTATAGAATAAGTGGTGACTCGACAAGGTGGTGAAAACGGTTTTGGAAAGTTTGAAAGGCTTCCAAATGCTGAAAGGAAGGTACTCATTAGCTTTGAGCTCTCATTGCCCCTATCATAAGCATCTTTATGTGGTTAAGGTGAAAGTGAGGTCCACTCTGAATTATATGCTTGACAGACCATAGACTGGAAATCCCAAGTCCCTTGAGTGCGAGGGCCACTCCGCATACTACTCAAATTTGGGTCCAGGCAAGTTCTTGTCATTGTAAGTATTTGCATATTATCGAGAACCGTCAACGGGGTACCCCTTGCATATGGTACAGGAGCTTTCCCATAACCAAAATGACAAGGCAAGCAGACAATGAGCAGCTCAGCAATCTTTTCATTTACTATATGCATAGTTTTTTTATTGAGGATGCTTCATAGATGACTCACTATGGTGATGCTGCAAGTTTCCACCATGATTAGGCATGGCTTAGTCTAGCGGCCCAGGCGTTTCTCTAACACAGAATACAAACTCCATGGACTTACAATTCCCTCTTTAATTTCGCATCGTTGGCATCCGTAAACAAAAGAGCAAGGAATCAACTGGATATAAACATATCTAAAAGGTGTTGAAAGCGTTCCCCGTGACAGCATGGTTCTGCTGACTCCCAACATATAATTTGCAAGCATATAACTTTCAGACTAGTCATAATGGTTCAGAATTATTAAGTGCACAGAATAAAGTGTGCCATCAAGTTCGTGAGAGCTTTACTACCGAACTCTCTCAACATAGACAAACATTTTATTTCGGAAAAAAACACGGCATATAGAATATGCACTGAAGTAGCAAATGATGCTAATAGGTAGGTATGGTGGACACAGCTAGCAATATTGGTTTTGGGGAGTTGGAAGCACAGGTAGAGCACATACTCAGTGCAGGTGAAGGCTAGCAGTAGAGAGGGAGCAACAAACGAGAGAGCAATAGCTGTCATAATCATGCTTGCAACAAAACAGGACTAATTATGGCATGAAAGTGATACAAGAACTCTGAGGCAAAATAAATCATCGAGGCTTACTGACTATTGATTAGTCATATGCATGCATGAGCATGTGCCAAGTCGATTCACATGAACAGTCAGAGGAGGATACCACAATATCATACCAAAGTATGAATAAAATAATGCAAGCAAACATTCATATGACATCCTACAAACTATTAGCAAGCTAGAGCTAATCATAGACAAGCAAGAACTACTAAGCATCCATAATGACATACACCTTACACAAATAGGCTAAGCATGCTCACAATGATGAGTATATGTACAAGACTGAAACAAATAGAGTTCGTTACCAGCCTCTTACCACTCCTCGAGTTGTCGTAATCTTCATTATTGCTCTTCACTTGTGTGACTTGAATGATAATATGAAACCAAAATCCACTGAGAACGGCTGAACCCTGCAAAGAACTCACAAAACCAAAGAAGAACAACAAATATTTTTGGTGTTTTCGATTTTTTTAGAAACAAGCAAACAAAGAAAAACCAAACAAGAGGCAAACAAAGCAAAGCAAACAAAGCAAAATCTTTTTGTATTTTTTTATTTTAAGGCAAACCAAAGCAAAGAAACAAACCAAGAGAAACAACAAAAATATTTTTGGTATTTTTGTGTTTTTGAGAAAGAAGCAACAAGAACCAAATATAAAGCAAAAACAATGGATATACAAAGAACCGACCGAACATGATATATATATGAGTGTGATGTCGGTATACCTCCCCCCAAGCTTAGGCTTTTGGCCTAAGTGGGGCTCAATCCCATGGTTTCCAAGAGGATGCACCTCCGTAGTATGTCGAGGAAGCTCCCTCGTCCTGGTATGAGCTCGAGGCCTCCTCCGTGTAATACACAGAGGGGTCGTATGATGGTGCTTCCTCCTGATAGTTCCAGTGGAAGTTAAGAGAGCGCAGTGTGTCATCCATCTCCGCCTTCGAGCGTGACAAAGGTCCCTGAGAAATACTGAGCAAAGTAGTTTGGGGTAGAGGGATCTCTCTCTCTTCCCCATCAGTAAACAACATTCTATAAACCAAGTTCTCAAGGGTAGAGCTAGTGGTGACAAAGTGGTGTGCCTTCATGGTAGCAAGATAAAGCCTCTGAGGAGTCAAAACTATATCATGTGGATCAACAGAAATATTCAAGGTAGAAGCAATACGAGTAGCAATAATTCTCCCATAAATGGGTCCCTTAGTAGCTAAACGACGAGCAATGAGAGAACCAAGATTATACTTATCCTCATTGTTAAGTGCAGCAGCTAAGAAGGCCAAATGATAGTTGGAGATATTACTAGTGTTCTCCCTACCAAGAACACTGGTGGCAAGATAGTAGGAAAAATACCTGATGGCTGGAAGTTGAATGTTCTTTATCTTCCCTCGTTGAGCTCTACGGTCATCTTCATTGGTTATTTCTCGGTAAAGCTCTAACAAATCAGCGGGTAGAGCTGTAATCTTCTTTGATGATCCAGTTGTACCAAGTCCCAGGGCCTTGCAAAATTGCTTCAAAGTCATAGAATGATCCCTATCATAGATTTTGAAAGACACGGTAGGCTTGAACAAACTATTAGTAAAGGAGAAACTCTCCACAAATGTTTTAGTAAGCAAAGCATATTGTGCACTCTCATCCTGCATGTAACTTGTTAGTCCAGCCCTCTGTACCAAGGTCATGAAATCATTAAGAATCAAAGCAGCTCGCAAGAAAGTTTGGCAAGGAAAGGCAGAGGGGTGCGCATCCCCTTCATCTCCATCGTCACCAAATCGCGGAGTGATGAGATCCTCATTGTATGAGGGTCTAGTACTGGTAGATGACCTTGGAAGCCTTGCCCTTCTAGGTGCATCACTCTCAAATATATCACCAAATGTGTGGTGGTCCATGACTTTCCATTTCTGAAATTTTAAACAACCATCAAACCAAGTGATTTCTAAGTTGATAAATGATGAGCAACCACTATAGGAACTTGCTAGAGGACTACACATGCATCAAAACAAAGTTTCTAAGCATAGAACAAGCATGCAAGCTCAAACAACCTGACACCTATAGAGGCAAAATACTCAAGATACAATCTACCAATCACAAATCTAATTGGACAAGTGGAGGAGGCACATACCAAGGAGCAATCCCTCCAAAAATCAGCACTTAAGATGGGCTGAACAAGGATATCAAAAATCGCGAGCAAGAATAGCAAGAACTAGAGCTTTAGCAAGTTTTTCGGTGTTTTTTGGGAGAGAAAGAAGGTGGCTTTGAGGAGGCAGCCTGGAGGGGCCCAGGTGGGCCAGACCCCCCCACGCGCCACTTCCTAGTAGGCCGCGCCTACCATGGGTGTGGGGCCCTGGGGTGGCCCCCTAGGTCACTTCAGGTACCTCTCTGCCCTTTTTTCGAGGAAAAAATTATTTTGAATTTTCTAGGATTTTTCGGGAAACATTATTTTTGGCCAATTGTCGGGGTATGAAAATTGATTTTCTCGCAGAAACAGTTTTTTCAGAAGAAGCAAAAGCAAACCAAAAGCCAAACTACAGGAGCTCTAAGAAACTCAAACAAACAAACAACTAGCAAAACTAAAACTAAAGCAAAGACTAGGAAGGAGAAGAGTAAAAGAAAGCAAGTATAACCACCGTTAAAACATTATTTTTTTCATTAAAATCCTTTTGTTAACAAGGTTAATCAAGTCTTGTTACCAAAACAATCTTATATGAAGCAAAACTTTGTATTCCAACAAGTGATTATGTTACCTCAAGCTTAATAGCAATGGTCCTAATCATAATATTTTCAAAAATTTCTTGTGGAATGGGACAATATATTTCTCCAACCTTGATGCTCTCAATATTTTCAATGGTATTCAGGCAATAGCTCTTAGCAACCTTATTGGGGAAATAGACAGTATGCTCTTTGTCATTAATATTGAATATTACTTTTCTTTGATTACAATTAATGACAGCACCTGCAGTATTAAGAAAAGGTCTCCCAAGAATAATAGACATATTATCATCTTCAGGCATTTCAAGCACAACAAAGTCAGTTAAAACCATGCAATTATGAGCTACTTGAACAGGAACATCCTCACATATACCAACAAGAACAGTAATTGACTTATCAGCCATTTGCAAAGATATATCAGTTGGTATCAACTTTTCTAGCTGGAGTCTCTTATAGAGAGAAAAAGGCATAACACTAACTCTAGCTCCCAAATCACATAAAGCAGTTCTAACATAATTAGTCTTAATAGAGCAAGGAATAGTTGGTATACCTGTATCACCAAGTTTCTTTGGAACCTTACCATTGAAGGAGTAATTAGCAAGCAAAGTAGAAATCTCCTCATTAGGAATCTTCCTTTTATTAGAGACAATATCCTTCATATACTTTGAATAAGGAGGTAACTTAATAGCATCAGTTAAAGGAATTTGCAAAAATAAGGGATTCATCCACTCACAAAACTTGTTGTAGTGTTCTTCCTCCTTTGACTTGTGTTTCTTACCTAGAAAAGGCATAGGTTTCTACACCCAAGGTTCTCTTAGTGTGCTTCTCAGGTTCTTCCTTAACTTCTCCCTCATTATCAGGAGCATCATTTTTATCATTACCACTCTCAGTTTCAGCATCAGAGACAGCTATACTATTAGGATCTACAGCAGGTTCAAGTAGTTCCTCGACTATCTTGTGTTTCTTTTCCTTTCTCTTACGAGGACTACCACTATCTACTTGTCGAGAGTACTGCTCAATTCTTTTAGGGTGTCCTTCGGGATATAAAGGATCTTGAGTAGCCATACCACTCCTAGTTTGAATTCCATAAGCATGTTTATCTCCTGAAGCATTAACTAGCATATCCTTTTCTACCTTAGCAAGTTGATCAAGTTGGGTTTGAACCATTTGAAAGTGTTTACAAAGCATTTTAATATCATTAGAAGTTCTTTCCACAATATCTTTCAACTCATTGATAGCTCTAGAGTTTTCCAACAAATGATTCAGAACCTGTTTATTAAAATTACCTTGTTTAACAATAAAAATGTCAAGTTCCTCTAAGCATTGATCAGGAGGCTTACTATAGGAATATCACCTTCATCAAAGTGTTGGAGAGAGTGTACCTCATAGTAGATGAGTGGGGAATTGGATTATATAATTCTTCTATAGGAGGTAGATTCTTCATGTCTTCAGCTTTAATACCTTTCTCCTTTAGACACTTCTTAGCTTCCTTCATCACTTCATCATTTAATGCAATAATTTCTCTCTTCTTTGGTGTTGGTGTTGGAATTGGTTCAGGAACATCAAGTTCAGGAGTAATAGGCTCAGGTGTATTTAGCTCAGTTGAAGTCCAATTATCATAATTCTTGCTTATCTTAGCCATTAATTCTTCAAAGATCTGAGGAGTTCTTTCCGAAACACAATCAGCAAAGCTATCTAGGTAAGTTCTAGAATCATCAGTTAGTCCATTATAGTAAATATCAAGCAACTCATTCTTAGGTAATGGACATCTAGGATATGCATGAATCAAGGCACAGAACCTTGTCCATGACTCAGGCAACTTCTCTTCTTCTCCATGTTTAAAATAAAAAAGTCTCTGCAAAGCAGCATGTCTAGCACTAGGAGGAAAATATTTCTGGAAAAAAGAAGCAATCAAACAATCAGGGCTATCAATGGAACCAGGAGTTAATCTATTAAACCAAGCCCTAGCTTCTCCTTTTAGTGAAAAAGGGAAGATCTTAGTAACAAAGTACTTGCACATCTTAAAATCATTAGAGAATAAAGCACTCATAGTAGAAAGCTCATTCATATGAGCCACATCACTCTCATTTTCAGTCCCACAGAAAGGTTCTTTCTCAACAATATCTAAATAAGACAAATAAAGAGAGAAATCATAATATTTATCTTTAATATCTATGGGAGAAGTAGCAGACTTAGGATCGGAGGACAACTTAGGCATAATAGTACGTCTAGCAAGGAGACTCTTAATAGCACTAGTACCATGTGTGTTTCGGCACTCTTCAATAAATTCATCAGTGAGCTCAATGTAACCATCATTAATATCATAACTCTCACTAGCCTCAGGTGAGCTAACAGGTGTAACAGTGTATTCACTAGGAGTTTCGGTATCTCCTAGACTAGCCATAGTAGAATCTATAAAAGGACCTAATGAACCACTCGCATCAAGCACAGTAGAAGTAATATCATGAGTATCGAAAGCAGTTTCAGATTCAGCAGTAGTAGCAGTGTGTGTAGCATGAGCATGTGGTGGTGGTGTGACAAGCTTACTTATAACAGACGGTGAATCAAGAGCAGCAGATGTGTTTAGGACAGTACCTCTTCTTGTCGTGGATGGTAAAATAGGTAACTTTCCATCACGAGTCTTCCCCATGATGAAAGGAGTAGCAGTGAACAATAATAGATCCAAGTGAAATTACAAATAAAGCTATGCTCCCTGGAAACGGCGCCAGAAAATAGTCTTGATGATCCACAAGGGTAGGGGATCGCAACAGTCTTTGCGGGTAGTACTACCAATTTATTGATTCGACACAAGGGGAGCCAAAGAATACTTGCAAGACTTAACAACTGAGTTGTCAGTTCAGTTGCACCTGGAAATAGTTCTTTCTCACAAAAGTTTATCATTAGCAATAGTTTGGTAGTAGCAACAGAAAAGCAACAACAGCAGTAACACCAACAGTGAAACATGAGCAACAATAACAGTATCGGTAACAGTAGGATTCGAGTGCGGTAGGCATAGGGATGGATGGACGGGTGTTGCATGGACGAGTCTAAACATGTAACTTCAAGATCTAGGGCATTGCAGATAAATAATAATAAGCATCCAAGTACTAAACAATCCTAGGCATGTGCTTCAAATATAGTCATACATGCTCACAATGAGAACTTGCACAACATCTTCTGACCAGCCAGCCCGTGGCAGTGGGGCCTCTAGGGAACTACTGGCAATTAAGGTGCTCCTTTTAATAGAGCACCGGAGCAAAGCATTAACACTCCGTGAAACCATGTGATCCTCACACCACAGCCATCCCCTCCGGTTGTCCCAATTATTGTCACTTTGGGGCCTTTGGATCCGGACAATGATATGTGTACACAACTTGCAGATAAGATCACAAACAATACTATCATAATGATTCAATAATAAGTTCAGATCTGAGATCATGGCACTCGGGCCCTAGTGACAAGCATTAAGCACAACAAGTTGCAACAAAGTCAAATAGCACAAGAGATACTAGACACTATGCCCTCACAATCATATTCGATTATATGATAGAACTCATCCAATCCCTACCATTCCCAAGCCTACAGCGGGGGGATTACTCACTCATGGATGAGGGAAACATCGGTGGTTGATGGAGATGCGTTGGTGATGACGATGACGATGATTCTCTCCAAATCCCCCGTCCCGGCAGGGTGCCAGAACGGAGTTTCTAGATCCAAATCTTGGTTTCTGGTGGCGGCGGCAGAGCAGAACTCTTTTTGGAAAACTATTGAACCCCCCTCGGTTTTTAGGTCGAAAGGCAACTTATAGGCGCAGAGGGAGGCCGAGGGGGTGCCTGGGGTGGCTACACCCCCTCCGGGCCAGGTGGGCCCGCACTGGGTGGTGTGGCCCCCTGTGCCTCCTCTCCGCCTCCTTCCGCTCCGTGGATCTTCTAGTAAAATATAATTTTTGGCATATTTTCCGGGGTTTTTTCTAATAGTTCATTTTCTACACAAAAACAAGACACCAAGTTAATTCTGCTGAAAACAGTGTCAGTCCGTGTTAGTTGCATCTAAATCACACAAGTTTAGAGAATAAACAATAGCAAATTGTTCGAGAAAGTAGATACGTTTTAGACGTATCAGCCCCGAGCTAAGAATCTTCACGCTCGCCGTTTTGACCATAGTTTGAAACGGGCATAAGAAATTTAAAAACGATCCAAACAATATAAAACCTTAGCGTGATGTCATATTATGTGATATAGTTTCAAGTAAAAATACAAAAGTTCAAATATTGCAATTTTTAAAAAGTGTTCTCAAAAGGGCTATCTAGTATGAAGATTCATGGCTTTCAAGCAAAATGACGAATGTTATGGCCACATCCATCGAATAGTTTGTTTAAATGAGTCAGGATTTCGAAGACATGTGTATCTTGATATGGCAAACATATGATATGGATATCATATTTGGATTCCTCTCATTTTTCTAATCAATTCGGATTATTTTAGATTTTCAAATTTGAAAAGAAAAAAATATTTTTATTAAAAATTTAGTTATGACATATTTGCATTCCTCACATTTTTCTAATAATAATAGATATATTATTTGTCGAATTTTGTTTTATAGATGTAAAGATATTAATTATGTAATATTATATGATAATAAAAGAAAAATGAATAGAATAATATTTTTATTACTTATTTTATTTTCATTGGAATTCAATATTATTATTATGTATTCATTGTTGTTTACTTAAATATATGTTTGGAATTTCAAAAATAAAGACATGTGACTTAGTGGTATAAGAGTTAATAGGATTGATATGGTAGTATTGATAACAAGGTATAATTTCTTTCACGAGAACTTATTGAAAGGAACCGAGAAATTAAACGTGTTGGGAGTGTAGTAGCGTGAAGATGGGCGACCAACTGAAAAATTTGATCAAAACTACAATATGACCTAAGATTCAGTGTATTTAGCGTTAAATATGTCCTAAGTGAGAGAATTCAAACAATTCAAAAAAATGATTTTATTTTATTTTAGGATAATACAAACGGACATCAATCTAGCCAAGGGAAAAGCCGTCGGCATAACCCCTGTGCCGACAGGATGCTATGCCGAGGGGGCTATTCTGACGGCTACCCTCGATACAACCTGTGCCGACGGCATTTTGGGGTTGTGCCAAAGCAGCTGGCCCTCGGCGTAGTGCAATTTTCATGTAGTGACACGAGATGCAGGTATGCAGATAATGAAACCGTGTAGCCAAAGCTCTTCCTTTAAAGACATGCCGAGGGTCTTATTAGATTTATAATTAGCTATTGCAAAGCGAAAGAGTTAGTTTAAAATTAGACTATATTTCACTTTGAAATCAGTTTTACACGGCGTTTACTAAAACAAGTATAATTTTCTCATGCAAGTACGTTTTCAGCACAAAAAAATTATTCAGAAAAAACTTACGTATCTAAAGAGTTTTGTCAAAAATCAAGGTAGGACAGCTGTTCTATCTTGTCCTACCGGGAGCTTCGCCCCCGCTGTAAAGCACACAGATTTGGACCCCTATCAGACGAGTCATTTCAGAACTGTTTTTTTTCTATAAGTAGTAAAAATAGGACATTTTGTAGCAAATTTAAATGTTTTATAGCAAAAGCGAGATGTTGGAAAAAATTTGGAGACACATGACAGCTAGGGAACCTGTACGATGGGAAGGTTTCTATCGTCTGGGGATGCCTAGAGCTCGTCTATTAGAAGGGAAAACGATAGGATTTTCCCAAGGGAACGAACGAAACGATCCCCGGGTTGTTTGCGCTGCGCGACATGCTGGGCCCTACCAATCAAAGCCTCCCAACTCTTTGTTCCTTATTCTTTCTTCTACCTACGCACGGAGCACCTGCAGCCTGCGCCGCGACTTGCGCCACCAGCATCTTGCATCGTTGCGTGCACCGCCAGCATTTCATGACGCCGCACCACCCACCCATGCAACTCTCGTTGTGCCGCTCCCCAAGATGCTCCCCCGACTGCATCAATCTAATGTCGTGCCCCAAGCCCGCCGCCGCCTCCCATCCTGCGATGACCAGTGCCCCGCAGACGAGTTCGCCCGGATCCTTCCACCTCACACTTTTTTCCGGCCACGGCCATGGACGCTTGCATCACCTCGAGCTCCACAAATGCCTCTACGCTTTCCTGGCTTGGCCCCCATGCTAGAGCTGCGCTACAACAGAAGGACGCTCTGCTACAGTGGCGACGACGCTCGCTTCAAGCGGCGGCGCTCTGCTACAAGCCGGCCACCAAGCTCGCGTCGGCTGTTTTCCGCAGCCTCGCGACATTATTGGGTGTTTTTTACCACTCAACAGTGGTGTGCTTTTCTCCCAATAGCGGCCACGTCTGCTTCCAGCGGAGACATCCACCTACCCCCCTCCCCCCTTCCCTTTGTGATAGGGAGGGGTGGCCCTGTAGCAAGTAGCATCCTGGCTGCGGGGTCTGCTACGATCGGCGGCAGCTTCCGCTACATGGGTCGGTGGAGTATGCTACATGGGCTGGGGACGACTTTGCTACATACGGTGTCCGCTGTTGCTCTCACAGTTTATAGCGCTTGCTACTCTAGTTGGTCGGCGTCGCTACTTTTGCCTTTATCTTTGTTACGAGCGTTTTGCTAACTTAGCATATTATTTTTTCTATGTATTCATATTTTTTTTGCTATTTTATTACATTTTTTGCTGCAACCAATCTCTACGGTTTTTCTACGGGTCTTCGGCGGGAGTCTTCGGCGATGTCTCTTTTGCTATATTAGAAAAAAATATTTTGCTATAACCGTTTTGTGGTTTTGCTACAATCGCGTCAATTTTTTTCTATGATGTCTATGGCTAAATGGTCTAGTGTGTCTATTCTTTTTCTAGACCAAACCGTTTTCTGCTATATGTAGCAAAAGCGGGACTATTTATAGAAAAGCGGGACTATTTTGTAGAAAAAGCGGGATAAATGGACGGGAAGAAGATCTGGCCGTCAATCTAGTTTGATCGGACGTCTGGCGACCAAGGGACGGAAAGTTTCTATCCCCCGGGGGACGCTTAGAACTTCCCCTATATTAGAAAGAAGAAACTGGTGGACCAAGGACGAAACCTCTCTCGACAGACCCACTCTCGCTGTCAACACCCAGATTTTTAATCCCAGATGCCTGTTATGTCATACATCGCAATCCCAGGATTACCATTTTTGCGAGACATAACAGGTTGGTACCATAGTTCATCATCCATTACAAACCATAATAAATGTCTTACAAATAAAGGATCTCATGATCCAGTCTTAATACAATCAATGCAGCGGAATAATAATAAGGGTAGCATGGTCGAAGCTTCATCTTCAGGATCACAGGCAATGCTGACGATGGGAGATGATCCTAGTTGTCATAGACTTCCTGCTTTCCATCATCCTGGTAGTCCTCCTCACAGTGTGGCCATAGGAATATCCAGGGACAAACTCTTGAGTACTCTTTAAGTACTCGCAAACTAATACTAACAAGTAAGGTAGTTCGAGTAGGAATCTAAAGCTCTAGGTTTATTTTGCAAAAAGCCGAATTTATCTCTAACTGAGTTTAGAAGTAAAGAAAACCAACATAAGGTTTTACAACACCTAAGTGGGAACTTAGTTTTCATGTTCACAACCCTGATATGGTCAAGTCAAAGTCATAGTTCATTTCATAAGTCATTTGAAAATATCTGACAACGAAATAGTATGGCCACTCCAACTGTCCATAACCGCGGACACGGCTATTCAAATAGTTTGACACTGTGCGGAAATTGTAAACTTTTACCACAACATTCGATACATCCATCAGAAACAATCCTGAATCACCATACTCAGTATGCGGATAATCAATCATAACCTTTCAATTACACACCCTAGTATAGGCTCCTCCCCTATGGGTTTGGCCTCCCAACCATGACCATCTGTCATCTTGGGAACTTCACAGGTGGACATTCATCATGAGGTAGTATCAGCTCAAACCTCTTCTGCAAGGGAACCCATACTAAGATATATAAACTTCCAGTCAAGCCCTACCCAAATTCGGGTATTGTGGTTGAAGGGTAAAATTGGAATGGTATCGCATCCGAACCCAACCATCAGTTTTATAAAGGGCTAAGGCTCATGCCTCAATATTTTCATCATCAAATCATCTGGTGTTCATAACACATGTTAAAACATTTCATTAGAATGACTCATCATTCCAAGGTTTTCATAATCATTTTCACCAAGTATTCCCATCTAAGGTGATCAACTTTTATGCTTAGCACTAGCCACTAAGTTGAGGATAAACACTAATGAGGGGTGCTAATCAAGTGTGATTTATCCAAATCTAATATCTGTTGGAATTATGCCCTAGAGGCAATAATAAAGATGTTATTATTATAATTCTTGTTCATGATAAAGTTTATATTCCATGCTAGAATTGTATTAAGCGGAAACTTTAATACTTGTGTGGTTTGTGAACAACACCGTATCCCTAGTACGCCTCTATGGACTAGCTCATTGATCAATGATGGTTAAGGTTTCCTAACCATAGACATGAGTTGTCAATTGATAATGAGATCATATCACTAGAGAATGATGTGGTGGATAGACCCAAACTAAGCGAAGCAATTAGATCGTGTCATCGTGTTCGTCTTTGCGAAGTTTTTCTTATGTCAAATATTGTATTTCTTAGACCATGAGATAATACAACTCCCTGGTATCGGAAGAAAGCTTTGAGGTCATCAAACGTCATCCTATGAGAGGGTGATCATAAAGGTGTCTCTCAGGTGATCGGAAAGTATCTGTTGGGTTGTATGTATCGAGATGGGATTTGTCCCTCCCAAGTCGGAGAGATATACTTCGGGCCCACTCAACAATCGATATCAACACCTCTTGCAAGCATGTGGTTAAGGAGTTGATCACAAAGTGATATCGGATTACGGAACGAGTAAAGTACTTGCTGTGAACGAGATTGAACTAGGTATGACGATACCGACGATCGAATCTCGGGCAAGTAAAATATCGCGAGACGACGGGAATATATATATGGGATTGATTGAATCCTGGCATCGTGGTTCATCCGATATGATCATCGATGAATGTGTGGGAGTCAATATGGGTGCCTGCACTTCACCGTTGATTATTGATAGAAGATCATGTCAGATATTCTCGAACTCATAGGTCACACACTTAACGTGTCTCGATGCTAGGATAGATTGGATAATTGGTTTATGAATTTTTGTTCGAGTCTTGGATGGGATCCGGATATCACGAGGTTCCGAATGGTCCGGAGAATAAGATTCATATAAGGCAAAGGCAGTTTTTGGAGTTCGAATAGTTCCAAGTTAATCGGTATTGTACCTAAGCTTCTAGAACCTTCCGGAAGGGGCCAACGTGGTCCCACCTTCCGGGAGGGGCATGGGCCTATGAGGGAGTGTCCTGGCAGACAATAGGGGCACAAGGCCCCATAGGGCCCAGCCGATCCTAGAGAGTTTAAATCGCTTAAACTAGAGATAAGATAAGATAGGATTTCTAGATAAGGAGAGTTTAAATTGTTTAAACTAGAGATAGGCTTGGAGGAGAGGTTAGGGCTGGCCGCACCCTCTATATATAGAGGGCTGGTGCGCCTCTCACACCCCCTTACACCTTCCTCCAAACCCAGCTGCCTCTGCCGCCCTTCCTCTCTCCTCCCGACTGCTTGTAGGCAGCCTCATGCAGAAATTCTCCACCATATACACCACGCCGTCAGGTTGTAGATCCAATCTATCTCCACCATACTTGCTCGTCCGAGGAAGGAGGAGACGACGAGGTGCCGCACTTGTGCATCTCACGGAGGCACCGCCACGTGTGGTGCTAGATCGGATCGGATCGCGAGGCGGAGTAGCGAGTACCACTACATCACCCACGCTCCGATTTAACGCTCACCGCGCGTAATCTTCAAGGGTATGAAGATCTAATCCAATCTCTCTCGTTGTTTGCATCTCCTAGATTAGATCTTGGCTTTCCTCCGCTCGCTCGTAGAAAATTTTGATTTACTATGCTGCGAAACCCTTCGGGTATCGAGCTAGATCTATGCGTAGATGTGATTCACGAGTAGAACGCAACATGGTTGTTGCGGGCGTTGATGTTTTCTGTTTCAAGCCTCTTGTTTGTGTTATTCTTATGAAGCGGGAAAGAGAGATTGAAGCGGTCCAGGCCAACCTTACGCGACGCCGTCATGAGACCGCTCGCGACTTGACGGTGGCTTGTACCACACATGCGGCCGGTGGATGCCGCTTTCTCACTATAGTTGTCATGGGATTAACACCGGAGTTTGGCAACCATAATATCACCGTTGTGGCTTTCCGTAGGTAAGAATCGTTCTTAGCACACATGTTTTTGTAATGTTTCACGACTTGCATGTCGATGAGTACACAACCGGCAGGAGCCATATGGTTGGCTTTATAATTGTGTATGACCTGCGAGTCAACTTCTTATACGCCATGTAATAGCTTTACTTTATCGCTAAGTAGTTAGCAATAGTTGTAGTTGCTATTCGTGGTGGAGGCAATCATGGTGGAGTGATGGAGATCATGCTGGAACGCACAAGATGGAGATCATTGCGCGAAGATTGGCTATACCATGTCACATAAAGTTATATGCATGTGATGTTTATCCTTTTATGTATCTTATTATGCTTAGATCGCGACGGTAGCATTATAAGATGATTCCTCACTTAAAGATCAAGATAAAATTGTGTTCTCCCCAAAGTATGCACCGCTATAAAGTTCATCGTGTCCAAGCATCACGTGATGATCGGGTGCTATAGACTCTACGCCACATACAACGGGTGCAAGCCAGTTTTGCACACGCGGAAATACTTGGGTCTAACTTGACGAGCCTAGCATGTATGCATATGGCCTCGAACACAAGAACCGAAAGGTTAAGCATGAGTCATATGAATGATATGATCGACACTTCGTTGTCCACCATTGAAACCACATCTCTTCTCGTGATGATCGGATTAGGTGTGGTGAATTTGGATCGTGTTCACTAAGCAACTTGAGGGATGTTGAATTTAGTGGGAGTTCATCTAGTAATTTGATTAAGTTGAACTATTTATTATGAACATAGTCTAAATTGTACTTGCAAATCAGAGATCACATGGCCAAGTCCAACTTCAACTTCAACGTTTTTGCTGAGAAAGAAAAGCTTAGAAACAATGGGTCTAACTTCACCAACCGGTTCCGCAATCTGAGAATCATTCTGTCTGGAGGACAAAAGGACTATGTCCTTGAGAAAGCGTTAGGTAACCCTCACAGTAAATCAACCGCTGATGAGAAAGCCGCCTATCACACAGAAAGATGATTATGGTGTGTTTAAGAGCACCATGTTGTTTGCTATGGAACCGAACTTCAAAATCGTTTTGAAAACTATATCGGGCCCTTTGAGATTCTCAAGAGTTGAAAACCATGTTTCGCACTCAGCCCGCTTCCGAGAGATATGAGATCTCCGAAGTTCTTTAACTGCAAGATGGAGGAAGGGAGTTCCGTTAGTGAGCACGCCATTAAGATGTCGGGCTACACTCAACACCTTGAGAAACTGGACTGCAAGGTTCCAGAGGAGCTCAAGATTGACAGGGTTCTGCAATCACTCCCTCCCAGCTACAAAAGTTTTGTAGTGACTCATAACCAGATTGGTTCCACTGATACGATTACCGAGCTCTTCACAAAGCTGAAGGCTGCGGAGGTGGACATCAAGAAGGATAATCATGTGTTGATGGTCAACAAGACCTCCTTTAAGAGAGGTAAAGGTGCAAAGAAGCCCTTCAAGAAGGGCGTACAGCGCAATGCCCTCGCCGAGAAGAAGCTCAGTCCGTCCCAAGCCGGAAACCGAAAGTGCTTCTATTGCAAGGACAAGGGTCATCGAAGCATAATCGTCCAAGTACTTAGCGGACAAGAAGGCTGGCACCATCAAAGGTATATTTGATATACATGTTATTGATGTTTTCCTTACTAGCCCTCGTTGTAGTGCCCGGTATTTGATACCGTTCGTTGCTAATATTTGTAACTCAAACAGAGCTACGGAATAGACGACGGCTTTAGGATGAGGTGACGATGCTGCTGGCACGGATCAAGAGTTGATGTGATGGCCGTCTGCACGCTCTCCTTAGTTTTACCTTCGGGATTAGTTTTAAACCTTAATAAATGTTATTATGTGTCTGCGTTGAGCATGAACATTATTTCTGGATCGTGTTTATTGCAAGACGGTTATTCATTTAAATCGGAGAATAATGGTTGTTCTATTTATATGAGTAACATCTTTTATGGTCATGCACCCCTTGTGAATGGTTTATTTCTTCTAAATCTCGAAAGGGATGAAACACACATCCATAACATTGAGGCTAAGAGATGCAAAGTAGATAGTGATAATACTACTTATTTGTGGCATCGCTGCTCAGGTCATATTGGTGTAAAGCGCATGAAGAAACTCCATTCGATGGACTTTTGGAGTCTCTTGATTTTGAATCATTTGACACATGCTAACCATGCCTCATGGGCAAGATGATCAAAACCCCGCTTCTCCGGTATGATGGAGCGAGCAACGGACTTGTTGGAAATCATACACACCGATGTATGCGGATCGATGAGTGTTTCGACGCGGTGGATATCGCTATTTTCTCACTTTTACCGATGACTTAAGTAGATATGGGTATATCTATTTAATGAAACATAAATCTGAAACGCTTTGAAAAGTTCAAAGAATTTCAGAATGAAGTGGAGAACCATCGTAATGTAAAGATTAAGTTTCTACGATCCGATCGTGGGGCGAATATTTGAGTTATGATTTTCACGCATCTCAAAGCAAGTGGAATCGCTTTCGCAACTCACGCCACCCGGAACACCACAATAAGCAATGGTGTGTCTGAACGCCGAATCGAACCCTATTAGTTATGGTCCGATCGATGATGTCTCTTACTGATTTGCCGTTATCATTTTGGGGTTATGCATTAGAAACCGCTGCATTCACTTTAAATAGGGCTCCATCTAAATCCGCTGAGACGACACCGTATGAACTATGGTTTGGTGCTAAACCTAAGTTGTCGCTTAAAGTTTGGGGATGCGAAGCTTTACGTCAAGAAGTTGATGCCGACAAGCTCGAACCCAAAGCGGAGAAATGCGTCTTCATAGGATACCCTAAGGAAACTATTGGGTATACCTTCTATCACAGAACTCAAGGCAAAGTGTTTGTTGAAGAACGGTTCCTTTCTTGAGAAGGAGTTTCTCTCGAAAGAAGTGAGTGGGAGGAAAGTAGAGCTAGACGAGGTTGTTGAACCTTCTCTTGAATTGGAGAGTAGCGCAGCACCTGAAATTGTTCCAAAGGTCACGCCAACAATAGAGGAAGCTAATGACAAGGATCATGAAGCTGGACGATGTCACATCGAACGTCGCAGTCGACAAGGTCGCGTGCCCTCCGAGTGGTACGACAAACTCGTCTTGACTGTCTTGTTAGTAGAAGACATAACCTACGAACTATGAGGAAGCGATGATGAGCCCAGACTGAGAAATGGCTAGAAGCCATGAACCAATTGGGATCCATGAGCGAAAACCAAGTATGGACTTTGGTGGACCCTCCTAGCGATCGAAAGGCCGTTGAGTGCAAATGGATCTTCAAGAAGAAAACGGACGCGATGGTAATGTTACCTATAAAGCACGGCTTGTTGCGAAAGGTTTTCGACAAGTTCAAGGTGTTGACTACGATGAGACTTTCTCTCCGTAGCGATGTTTAAGTCCATTCGGATTTTATTAGCAATTGCTGCGCTTCATGATTATGAAATATGGCGATGGATGTCAAGATCTGCTCCTCAATGGCAACATTGATGAAGAGTTGTATATGATGCAACCCAAGGTTTTGTCGATCCTAAGGATGTCGATAAAGTATGCAAACTTCAGCGCTCCATTTATGGATCAAGCAAGCATCTCGAGTTGAACCTTCGTTTTGATCAAGTGATCAAGAGCTTTGGATTTGTTCCAAATTGCTACAAGCTTGCATCTACAAGAAAGTGAGTGGGAGCTCGGTGACGCTTCGGTACTATATGTGGATGACATATTGATTATTGGAAATGACATCAACATGCTTAACGATGTGAAGAGTTATTTGAACAAGTGTTTTCAATGAAATACCTAGGTGAAGCTGCTTATATATTGGGCATCAAAATCTATAGAGATGCATAAAGACGCTCGATAGCTTTAAGCCGGTACATACCTAGACAAAGTTCTAAAAAGGTTCAGAATGGATAAGGCATTGAAAGGTTCAAGGCCTATGTTGTCGTAAGATATTGAGCAAGGCTCGATTGTCCACTACGAGAAATGATAGGGAAGCTATGAGCAAAGTGCCTTATGCCTCGCCATAGGTTCCATCATGTATGCCATGCTGTGTACTAGACCGGATGTGTCCAATGCTCTTAGTTTGACGGCAGATATCAAAGTGATCCAGAGTGGAACATGGACAGCCGTGAAGAACATCCTAAGGTACCTAAATAGGACTAAAGAAATGTTCTTAGTCTATGGGGTGATGAACAACCCGTCAGAAAAGGTTACGTCGATGCTAGTTTCGACAATCGACAAGGATGATGCTAAATCTCGCATGTGATACGTGTATATTTTGAATGGAGGAGCTGTGAGTCGAGAAGCTACAAGCAAAGCGTGGTCATGGGATCTACAAGAGAAGCGGAATACATGGCTGCCGCAGGTTGCCAAGTGAAGGAGTTTGGATCAGAAACTTCATCATCGAAGCTTGGCGTGGTTCCAAGTGCATTGGACCCACTGGAGATATTGTGTGACAACACCGGCGCCATAGCACTCGCTAAGGAACCAAGATATCATCCAAAGACCAAGCATATCAATGAAGTTTCATATAATCCGAGATTATATAGCAGATGGAGATCTCAAGATCGCAAAGTACATACAGATCTCAATGTCGCAGATCCATTGACTAAACCTCTTCCACGTGTAAATATGATCAAGACCTCGCCATGGGTGTAAGATTGTTGCCAAATGTAAACTAGATTATTGACTCTAGTGCAAGTGGGAGACTGTTGGAATTATGCCCTAGAGGCAATAATAAAGATGTTATTATTATAATTCTTGTTCATGATAAAGTTTATATTCCATGCTAGAATTGTATTAAGCGGAAACTTTAATACTTGTGTGGTTTGTGAACAACACCGTATCCCTAGTACGCCTCTATGGACTAGCTCATTAATTAATGATGGTTAAGGTTTCCTAACCATAGACATGAGTTGTCAATTGATAATGAGATCATATCACTAGAGAATGATGTGGTGGATAGACCCAAACTAAGCGAAGCAATTAGATCGTGTCATCGTGTTCGCTCGAAGTTTTTCTTATGTCAAATATTGTATTCCTTAGACCATGAGATAATACAACTCCCTGGTATCGGAAGAAAGCTTTGAGGTCATCAAACGTCATCCTATAAGAGGGTGATCATAAAGGTGTCTCTCAGGTGATCGGAAAGTATCTGTTGGGTTGTATGTATCGAGATGGGATTTGTCCCTCCCAAGTCGGAGAGATATACTTCGGGCCCACTCGGTAATCGATATCAACACCGCTTGCAAGCATGTGGTTAAGGAGTTGATCACAAAGTGATATCGGATTACGGAACAGTAAAGTACTTTCGTGAACGAGATTGAACTAGGTATGACGATACCGACGATCGAATCTCGGGCAAGTAAAATATCACGAGACGAAGGAATATATATATGGGATTGATTGAATCCTGGCATCGTGGTTCATCCGATATGATCATCGATGAATGTGTGGAGTCAATATGGGTGCCTGACCCGCTGTTGATTATTGATAGAAGATCATGTCGCATATTCTCGAACCCAGGTCACACACTTAACGTGTCTCGATGCTAGGATAGATTGGATAATTGGTTTATGAATTTTGTTCGAGTCTCGGATGGGATCCGGGATATCACGAGAGGTTCCGGAATGGTCCGAGAATAAGATTCATATAAGGCGGCAGTTTTGGAGTTCGAATAGTTCCGGGTTAATCGGTATTGTACCGAAGCTTTAGAACCTTCCGGAAGGGGCCAACGTGGTCCCACCTTCCGGAGGGGGGCATGGGCCTATGAGGGAGTGTCCTGGCCGCATTACAATAGGGCACAAGGCCCCATAGGGCCCAGCCGATCCTAGAGAGTTTCAATCGCTTAAACTAGAGATAAGATAAGATAGGATTTCTAGATAAGGAGAGTTTAAATTGTTTAAACTAGAGATAGGCTTGGAGGAGAGGTTAGGCTGGCACCCCTCTATATATAGAGGGCTGGTGCGCCTCCTCACCCCCCTTACACCTTCCTCCAAACCCAGTTGCCTGGCTGCCCTTCCTCTCTCCCTCCCATTGTTTGTAGGCGAAGCCCTCTGGCATGTAATTCTCCACCATATACACCACGTCGTGCTGTAGATCCAATCTATCTCTCCACCATACTTGCTGGTCCGAGGAAGGAGGAGACGTCGAGGTGCCGCACGTGTGCATCTCACGGAGGCACCGCCACTTGTGGTGCTAGATCGGATCGGATCGCGAGGAGGAGAAGCGAGTACGACTACATCACCCACGTTAATGAGCGTTCCTGCTTGAATCTTCAAGGGTATGAAGATCTAATCCAATCTCTCTCGTTGTTTGCATCTCCTAGATTAGATCTTGGCTTTCCCTCTGTTCGCTTCCGTAGAAAATTTTGATTTACTATGCTGCGAAACCCTTCAATATCATGCCTCGGTATGACATCTAGTTCTAACTAGCTTAGGCCAAGTTTTATGCTCTTTATGCTACCTATAATATCTTTCCAAAACTTACAAAACAAAGTAATAAAGAACTTTGATAAAGAAAATAAAAGAATAAAGCTTGCAAGTAAAACTTAGGATTGGTATAATCAAGGTTGCATAACCAAAGCATGCCTAATGCAGTGCATAGGTTATCTTGTAGGATTAGGCTTGCAAGTAGAACTTGCATGGTTTAGCTTAGCTTGCCTTGAGTAGTGCAGTGGTTGAAGTTTTCTTCTTTGTCTTCTTCGTAGTACTCCTCCTTCTCGTAGCCTTGGTCGGTACTAGCGTCTATAAATAAATACGAGGTACACAATCACCAAACAATACTTAACTACTTCTATTTGGCACACAAAGGCCAACACTAGATGATCTAGCATCATCACATGAAATAAAGACCTAGTCTTATTTATTTTAGTTTAGAAAAGTAATTTCTACTCACTGAAAACTACTTAAGATTTAATATTCTCCAGTTAATATATGGGATCATGTTGACACATGTCATCACCACATATTTTAATACTTGGGAATGTGATTTAAACTGGTGTCACAATTTAATAAGGTTTAACATTATTATTTTAATTAATTAAAGTGACTAGACATGCCTATGTAGCATTATTTTACTACTAGTCCAAGATTACTGCATATAAACCTAAATATTTTTACATATTCAGAAAGATCTTCTCAAATGTGATTTTTGAGAGTTGGAATCAACTCAAAAGAATTTATGGTTGATTTTTGAAAAATGTTTGAATGTGTAAAAGTCTCTGTTTTGTTATTTTTGCTATAGGTAATATATAATCTCAAATGGTTTGAATCCAATGTTCTTGGATTAATAATTTGAATACCTTTCTAACAAAATTGGTTTCATGCAATTTGGTTTCGTAAAACTCTTTGAATTGAATTTCAAAGTCACTAACTGAACTATGTTTGAACTAAATTGGAAAATCTCTATTTGAATTACTAGGTCGCGCTGAACTAAATGGCCAGCCTAATCAAGACAATAAGGCAGCGGGTCTTGATGGGGTCCAGCGGCCGGCTCAAAGGTGTTTAAGGGTATGTTTCAATCTGGGCCGTGCGATTAGACTAGGATCCTACGGTTCACGTCGTCGTCTCTGCCGAATAGCTCCAGCGAGAATGAACCCTAACGGCAACGGTGGGGGTACGCGGCGGCTTACTAGGGCTCCAGCTAGGGTCGGCGATGGGGGCGAACGACGTTGTCGACAACGGCGGTTCGAACGGTGGCCGCGGCGGCTCCTGGGGTGGATCCAATCAACAGCTCTGCTCCTCCTCTGCAGCAGCAGACTCTGGACAAATTCTGGCGATGCGGAGCTCGCCTTGCTCCGAGGAAGGGTCAGGGGTGGTCTGTGAGGAGCGGGGAGTGAGGTGGTGTGAAGAATTAAGGCGGGGGTGGCCTCCTTTTATAGCCGAGTGAGAGGGGCAATGCGGCATGGGCAGAGCTCGTCGGTGACGACGGTGCAGTGTTCTAACGGCATGGCGGAGAGCATAGGCTAGTGCGGTGTCTCCTAGTGATCATCACAGGCTTAATGGCGCGACACGGGGCGGTCTAGAACGGTCGGAATGGGTCGACGCTCTGCGCAGCACCGACGGCGTTTTTGACGACGCATAGGTGCTCCTGGTCGCGCGGCGGCGAACGGGCATGTCTAGGGGGTAGCTGCCGTCGTGGTGAGTGCAGGCATGCGCGGCGAGGGCGAGGAGCAGCGTGTACGCGCGTGTCGACTGCGGCACTCTGGCACGCTCTCGTCATGGCAGAGAGAAAATGGGCGCGGTGTTTTCTCGGTGGTCCAGGGCCTGGCTATGCTCGAGGGTTGGACAGGGGGTGGCGGTGGATGGTGGCCTGCCTCCTGGACATCGTGGACGGGTGTGGCGTTTGGTCCTGGCGGCCATGGCCATGGTCGGTTGGCCACACAGGTGACACTGTATGGTAGGGCTGTAGCTCTTTCAAAGCACTGGTAGTCACTGGGGGAGACAAGGGAAGAGAAATGGGGACAAGAATTGGACAAAGCTTTGATTAAAAATAGTGATAGTTAGGCAGGGATTACTGTGCTCACCATCTGTTTGATGAAATGGCCGCATGAAATTTACATTTGAATTTTTTGATGAATTTTGGTGAGTGCTCTGGTCACATGCTTGGTAGTATATTGTTGCTTGGTCTTGTCAAGGTGAACTGGTTTGAGTTGATTCAATTTTGAATTGTCCTTTGAATATATTTGGAAATTGTTTTTGTTGGTTTGCAAGGTGGGTTTGGGTTCACTTTTACTTGGTCTAGCAAGGGGTGAAAATAAATGGATTTGTTTCTGTTAAAAAACTTGGGCTAGGAACACTCAAAGTGGTCTAGTGGTTAACTTTGGTCAAAATGACTATTTGCTCTTCATTTGATTCTGCTTAGAAATGATCTAGATGGTGTTGTTTTCATCTTTAAACCAATCCTTTCCATTCATAGCAATCAAACATGGCATTGCAAGCATTCATGCATTCATCACACGCACATGCATTCATATTGATTTTAATACAAAAGTTTTTGTTAACCCTAAACTTGGGTGATTGGAACTTGATAATCTTGATTAATATTTTTGGTATGTTACAAACCTTCCCTCCTTAAACAAATCTCGTCCCTAGATTTGAGAAAAATAAAACTAGGAACTAAAGATATCTAGAAACTCAGTCCTAATGTAATCTTCTCGTTCCCAGGTAGCTTCTTCTTTAGTATGGTTACTCCACCGGATCTTGAGAAACTTGATATTCCGGGTTCTGGTGGTTCTGAAGGCTTCATCCAAAATACGAATGGGTACTTCAGGATATGTTAGGTCCTCGTTGATCTCTATGGTTCTATGATCAATATTCTTGAAAACTTCGGTCTTCTCCGGGCCTTCTAGGCATTTTCGAAGTAACGAGATATGAAACACACTATGCACGGCTGACATTTCCTCCGGCAGTTCTAGTTGATATGATACTTCTCCTCGGCGATTCAAAATCTTGAAGGGTCCGATATATCTGGGGGAAAGCTTTCCTTTGAGTTGGAAACGTTGCATTCCTTTCAAGGGTGATATTTTCAGATACACAAAATCTCCGATAGGGAAGGCTAGATCTCGACTTCTCTTGTCGGCATAACTCTTCTGTCTGGATTGGGTGGTCTTGAGGTGCTCACGGATCTTGTAAACTTTCTCTTTGGCTTCTCGTAGGATGTCGGGTCTGAAAATCTGACTCTCTCCTACTTCCGACCAATTCAACGGGGTACGACACTTCCTTCCATACATAAATTCAAATGGGGCCATTTGCAAACTGGCTTGGTAACTGTTGTTGTATGAGAATTTTGCGAAAGGCAGACAGTCTTCCCATTTTGATCCATATTCCAACACACAAGCTCTCAACATATCTCCGAATATCTGATTTACTCGCTCCATTTGTCCATCGGTCTGCGGGTGATAAGCTGTGCTAAAATCCAGTCTTGTTCCTAATCCTTCTTGGACTTTCTTCTAAAATCTGAGGTAAACTGAGTTCCTTGATCCGACACAATGTTCTTGGGGACTCCATGCAAACTGACTATTCTAGCAATGTACAACTCTGCTAGCTTCGAACTCTGGTAAGTGGTCTTGACAGGTAAGAAATGGGCTACTTTGGACAGTCTATCCACTATGACCCAAATAGAGTCATTTCCCTACTAGATGTAGGCAAACCGGTGATAAAATCCATTTCGACTGAATCCCATTTCCATTCCGGAATCTGCAAGGGTTGCAAAAGTCTTGCGGGTCTCTGATGCCCCGCTTTGACTCTTTGACAGATATCACATTTGGCTATGTAGCTTCCGATTTCTCTCTTCATCTTATGCCACCAAAATTGCTCCTTCAAATCCTGATACATCTTGGTTCCTCCGGGGTGGATAGAATAAAGAGTATCATGGGATTCTTGCAAAATAGCTTGTTTCAACTCCGAATCTGTGGGCAAACAAATTCGGCCTTTGTACCACAAAACTCCTTCTTCATCTTCGGTGAATCCAGGTACCTTCCATGTACCGATACGACGTTTGATTCCGTCGATACTAGAATTTCCTTTCTGCGCCTCCTTGATCTGAATGATCAAAGTGGGTTGAATTTCTATGCTAGCAAAAATCCTTCACTAACTAGCTCCACTCTAAAATCTTCCAACTCCTTATGCAAACTTGGTTTCTCCTTCAGAATCATGGCGTTCAATCGACACAGCAATCTGCTAAGAGCATCTGCTACCACATTGGCTTTGCTGGGGTGATAGTGAATGTCAAGGTCATAGTCCTTGATTAGCTCTATACATCTCCTTTGCCTCATATTTAGCTCCTTCTAGGTGAAAATATACTTCAGACTCTTGTGATCCGAATAAATCTCACAACGGTTACCCATGAGGTAATGTCGCCATGTCTTCAAGGCTAAAACTACGGCTGCTAGTTCAAGGTCATGGGTAGGGTAATTCTGCTCATGTTGCTACACTTTTCGGGATAGATAGGATATGACTTTGCCTTCTTGCATTAGCACACATCCGAGACCAATCTTGGATGCGTCACAGTACACGTCAAAAGGCTTCGTGATATCCGGCATAATCAAGATTAGGGCTGAAATCAATCTCTTCTTGAGTTCTTGAAAACTTGCTTCACATTTGTCCGTCCATTCAAACTTCTTATTTTTCTTCAACAATTGGGTCATGGGTCTTGCGATGCTCGAGAATCCTTCTACAAACTTGCGGTAATATCCTGCTAATCCGAGGAATGCACGAACTTGGGTTTGAGTGGTTGGGGCTTGCCATTCTTCAACATCCTTAACCTTGGCAGGGTCGACAGCAATTCCTCCTGCCGACACGATATGTCCTAGGAATCCAACTTCCTGTAACCAGAACTCACATTTGCTAAACTTGGCATACAACTGATGCTCTCTAAGGGTTTCCAGGATGGTCCTTAGGTGTAGCTCATGTTCTTCTTCTGATTTGGAATAGATCGGAATGTCATCAATGAAAACAACGACAAACTTATCCAGGAAGTTCATAAAAATCTTATTCATGAGGTTCATGAAATAAGAGGGGGCATTGGTTAATCCAAAAGACATGACCGTGTACTCATACAATCCATATCTGGTGGTAAAGGCAGTCTTTGGAATATCCTCTGCGTGAATCTTGAGTTGATGATAACCAGTTCTAAGATCAATCTTAGAAAACACTTTGGCACTAGTCAACTGGTCAAACAAATCTTCTATCTTCGGCAGTGGGTACTTGTTTTTAATGGTGACATCATTCAGCTTCCGATAATCCATGCACAAACGGTTACCTCCATCTTTCTTATCCACAAACAAAACAGGTGATCTCCATAGCGACGTACTTGTTTGAATCAATCCTATCTCCAGCATAGCATCTAGTTGCTTCTTGAGCTCCACTAATTCAGACGGGTTCATACTATAAGGTCTCTCAGCTATAGGTCCAGTTCCAGGGATTAGTTCAATGATAAACTTGATATCCCGATCTGGGGGCATACCGGGCAATACATCTGGGAATACGTCGGGGTATTCACAGACTACTCTGACTTGGTCAATGGTTGGTTGGGCTAGACTCTTGTTGCACTTGAATTGACGGGGCAAAGTTTCAGATACATGCTCTACTTATACTCCAGCGGTACTAGTCATGGTTATGGCTTTCTTGGCATAGTCGATTAATACTTTATGTTTCGACATCCAATCCATTCCTAGTACTACTTCCAAACCTTTGGTTCCAAGTACTATTATATTAGCATAAAAATCTATTCCATGGATTCTGATAGGTACGGCTTTGCAAATTTTTCTATCTTTGGTGGTTGAACCATGTATTTGAACTATCATAACATGCTTCAATTTTGTTGGTTGAATCTTACTAGTGCATGCAAATTCTTCTGTAACAAACGAGTGCGATTCTCCAGAATCAAACAACACTCTTGCAAGTATTGAGTTAACAGAAAACATACCCAGCACGATGATGACCCACAAGTATAGGGGATCGCAACAGTCTTCGAGGGTAGTATTACCCAATTTATTGATTCGACACAAGGGGAGCCAAAGAATACTTGCAAGCCTTAACAACTGAGTTGTCAATTCAGCTGCACCTAAAAATAGTTCTTGCTCACAGAAGTTTATCAGTAGCAACAGTTTGTAGTAGCAATAGCAAAGTAATAGCAATAGTAAAACAAGAGCAAAAGTAACTGTAGTAGCAAACAGTAGGATATGAGCGTGGTAGGCATAGGGATGGATGGATGGGCATTGCATGGACGAGACTATTCATATAACTTCAAGATCTAGGGCAATTACAGATAAATAAGATATAGCATCCAAGTACTAAACAATCCTAGGCATGTGCTCCATATATAGTCATGCGTGCTCGCAATGAGAAATTGCACAACATCTTTTGTCCTGCCAGCCCGTTGTAGCGGGGCCTCAAGGGAACTACTGGCAATTAAGGTGCTCCTTTTAATAGAACACCAGAGCAAAGCATTAACACTCCATGAACACATGTGATCCTCACATCACAACCATCCCCTCTGGTTGTCCCAATTTCTGTCACTTCGGGGCCTTTGGATCTGGACAATGATATGTTTACACAACTTGCAGATAATATCATAAATAATACTATCATAATGATTCAATAATAAGTTTAGATCTGAGATCATGGCACTCGGGCCCTAGTGACAATCATTAAGCACAACAAGTTGCAACAAAGTCAGATAGCACTAATAGAGATACTAGGCACCATGCCCTAACAATCTTATTTGATTACATGATAGAACTCATCCAATCCCTACCATCCCCATAGACTACAATGAGGGATTACTCACTCATGGAGAGGCATTGGTGATGACGATGGCTATGATCCTCTCCAAATTCCCCGTCTGGCAGGGTGCCAGAACGGAGTTTCTGGTTCCGAATCGTGGTTTCTAGTGGTGGCGGAGCAGCGGAACTCTTTCTGGAAAAACGTCGAATCCCCTCGGTTTTTAGGTCAAGAGGCATCTTATAGGCAAAGAGGGAGGCCGATGGGGTGCCTGGGGCAGCCACACCCCCTCCAGGCGCGGCCTACGCCCACCCGCGCGACAGGAGGGTGTGGGCCCCTCAGGCCTCCCCTCCGTCTTGTACTCTGGCTCTGTGAATATTCTGGTGAAATAGGATTGTTGGCATATTTTCCGGGATTTTTCCTGATTGTCGATTTTCGGCACAAAAACTGGACACCAAGGTAATTCTGCTGAAAACAGCGTTATTCCGGGTTAGTTGCATCCAAATCACACAAGTTTAGAGGAGAAACAATAGCAAAAGTGTTCCGGAAAGTAGATACGTTTTGGACATATCAACTCCCCCAAGCTTAGCTTATTGCTTGTCCTCAAGCAATTCAGTTGAAAACTAAGTGCGATAAAAGAACTTTTACGAACACATTTGCTTCATATGATCTATATATTCTCAGCACAGGAGTAGATACTTAAACCATTCATAATAATAAGTATGCAACTGAGTCTACTCAATAGTCATTGCAAGCTATGAAGAGATTCCAGCGCAATAATAATAAGTAGCATGAAACATAAACATAAGCAACATTGCAATGCTCATAAGAAGGTATGATAGAGTGGTATCTCGCTTGCCTTTGTTTGTAGAGCACAATATGATTGCCAATGCACCTCTGAAGTTCAGGTGAAGACTAGAAGTAAAGATATCAGAGATACAAGCATCAAAGTCATGACATAATTAACCAAGTTTTGAGACAAACACAAGAATGACTACTATGCTCTCAAGAAGGTGCTCATAGAATAAGTGGTGACTCAACAAGGAAGTGAAAAGGTTTTGAAAAGTTCGAAAGGCTTCCAAATGCTGAAAGTAAGGTACTCATTAGCTTTGAGCTCTCATTGCCCCTATCATAGGCATCTTTAGATGATTAAGGTGAAAGTGAGATCCAATATGAGTTATATGATTGATAGACCATAAACTGGAAATCTCATGTCCCTTGAGTACGAGGGCCGCTCCTGATGCTACTCAACTTTAGTTACCGATAAGTTCTTGTCATAGTAAATACATGTGTATCATAGAGAACCGCCAACAGGGTACACCTTGCACATGGTACATGAGCTATCCCATAACCAAAATGACAAGGCAAGCAAACAATGAGCATCTCAGCAATCTTCTTATTTGCCATGGAAAAATGGCGCTTTATCTCTCTTTCCTCTTTTCAATGTATCTCTCTTTTTTTATAAGAAGAAAGCTTCATTGATTGCTGATGGCGCCCGGTGTCAATGTGGGAGCGCTTCGTTGGAAACCCCAAGATCAAGGTGTGATGAGCACAACAGCAAGTCTTTCCTCAGTAGAGACCGAGGTTATCGAACCAGAAGGAGGAAGGAAACGTCTCAAAGGTGTTGCAAGCAACGTGGAAACCTGCACAACACAAACTCGGGACTTTGTCCCAACGAATAGTGAGGTTGTCAAGCTCACCGGTTTGCTATAACAAAGGATTAACTGTATGGTGTGGAAGGTAATGATGGTTTGCAGCAAGTAAACAGTAATAGTGGAAGATGTATCAATGATAAAGATTGGACCGGGGTCCATAGTTCACTAGAGGCGCTCTCCTTAGATAAACAACATGGCATAGAGGGAAACAAATTACAGCAGGGCAATTGACAGGAACTGAGCAAGGCATAACAATGCAATACTAGACAAAAAGATCCTATGAGATTTGATTGGGCAATACAATAAGATACATAGACCGCCATCCAACTGCATCTATGACTAGAAGTCCATCTTCAGGTTATCATCCGAACCCCCTCCAGTATTAAGTTGCAAGCAACAGACCACTTCTTTAAGAAAAGTGTGTAAGGTAAACAATCCACTTGTTCCATGAACAAGAGACCATTGTTTTCTCCCTGGTGGCAACAGCACATCCACAACCGAAGAGATTTCGGTCACTTCCCTTGGAAACTAGAGGCATGAACCCACTATCGAGCATAAATACCCCCTCTTGGAGTCACTAGTAACTACTTGGCCAAGATAGCTACTAACAACGGAGAGCATGCAAGATCACAAACAACACAGACATGATAGAATCAAATAGACAAAACCATTAATCAATCTAACATAGTAATCTCAATATCCATCGGATCCCCGCAAACACAACATGCATGATTGCAAATAGATGAGACCTCGATCATGAACGAAGCTCATAAGATCTATACATGAAATAACAAGGAGGAGATACAACCATCTAGCTACTACATGGACCCGTAGTCCAAGGTGGAACTACTCATGCTTCATACCGGAGAAGAAGGCCTCCGGGATGATATCCCCTCCGGCAGGATGCTAGGAAGAACTTCAGATCCCCCCCCGATCTAGGTACGATGGTGGCGGCGGCTATAGATGGTTTCGTGGAGTTTTGATCGGGTACCTAGGGTTTCTGCATCGGGGGCTTCTTATAGGCGAAGAGGTGAGGCTGGGAGGCAGCCAGGGGGGCCACACCCTGCCCAGGCGCGAGCCCACCCTGGGTCGCGTCTGGGGGGTGTGTCCGCCCTGTGGCACCCCTCCGTATCTCCTCTGGACTTCGTGTTGCCCACGGTAAAATATTGACTTTGGCTTTTGTCCCATCCAACTCCGAGAATATTGATTTTCTTCCTTTCTGGAACCAAAAACAGAAGAAAACATGCAACTGGCACTGTGGCAAATTGTTAATAGGTTAGTACCAGAAAACATATAAAAACACCTCAAAGTGTAGACAAAGCAAATCAAAGTAGATACTAAACAAGCGTGGAACATCAAAAAATATAGATACAGGAGCTTGCACATAGAGAACCGCCAACAGGGTACCCCTTGCACATGGTACAGGAGCTTTCCCATAACCAAAATGACAAGGCAAGCAGACAATGAGCATCTCAGCGATCTTTTTATTTACTATGTGTATAGATTTTTATTGAGGATGCTTCACAGAATGCTCATTATGGTGATGCTGTAAGTTTCCACCATGATTAGGCATGGATTAGGCTAGCGGCCCAGGCGTTTATCTAACACAAAATACATAACTCCATGGACTTACAAGCTCCCTTTTTATTTCATGTCGGTGACATCTATAGACAAAAGAGCATGATATCAACTGTCTACAAAGTACATGCGCAATGTTGAAAACGTTCCCCATGACAACATGGTTCTGCTAATTCCAACGTATAAGTGCAAGCATATACAACATAGCCGACACAATGGTTCAAGTTTATTAGGGGCAAGGAATATAAAAGTGTGCCATTAAGTTTGTGAGGGCTTTAATCACTAATTTTTCACATAAAAAATACTTTTTAATTGGAAGATAGCTAAAAACAAGAATATACTTGGAATGATGTAACACACCATGCGTAGGAATTTATAGTGGACACTTTGGAAAAACTTGGTTTCTTGGGAGTTGGAAGCATGAGTAGAGCTTACTCATACAAGTGGAGGCTAGCAAAAGACTGAGAGCAACCAACTAAGAGAGCAATAATGGCCATAATCATGCAGAGCGACAAAACATTACTAATCAAAGCATAGAGTGGTACTACAAGTCAAGGACTAAATGATCATGGAGGCTATGGTGTCTTGTTCATAGTCATAACATGTTGTGAGCATGTGCTAAGTCAATCCAAACAAAACATCAAAGGAGAATACCAAAATACTATGCTTTTGTATGGTAAAACAACGCATGAATTTTTCAAGGCACACTAAGCAATCCTAATTGTTTGGAACAATTAATGCTACATCAATAATCACTAAGCATAAGGTCAAAACAACACCTAGCATGACATGATAAAGTCTAAGTCATAGTCCATGCAAGCTCCTCTTGCACTTCCAAGCAAGAACTTTCTACTTCTTTCCAACACCAATCGACTTACTTGAAACAACACAGCGAGAACGGGGTCCAAACTACTTTATTCAAGCAAAATAAACAAACTAAAGCAAACGAAAATTAAGACACTCCAAGAACAACACAACAGTGCATGAAACAATAAAAACGAAGTGTCTAGACAGACCTGGGCTTTTTATTGATGAAGAAGGGGATGCCTTGGGCATCCCCAAGGTTTGACGCTTGTACCTCTTGGATATTTCTTGGGGTGACACCATGGTGGAATCCCCAAGCTTGAGCTTTTGTCCATTCTTCATCTTATTACATCATTCTCTCTCTACACCTGAAATTTTTCATTCATACAAAACTTCACACAATCTTCATTAGCAACATTAGTGTATTCAAAAGATAATAGACCCTTGGGTTTAGCTTTAGAACAGCAAAACTTTCACTAAAAACACAATCTAATGAAGAAACTTCCTTTTAAAAAATCAATTCCCCAAAAGAGAACTCAAAAATAAATCGATAAGAAGCAAATTCAAATAATGGCAGAAATCTGTCAAAACAGAACAGCAGGTAGGAACCGATTTTTTCGAAGACCTTATGTTACTCAAATAAAAAACTATTGAACTAATGAAAGTTATATAACATACTATGGGATTTATTCGTAACATATCAGCTCAATCCGACTTAGAGAGACTCCTCGCGAATTTTTATGGTGGAGGGCAGAAATCTGTTTTGAAACAACAACTCCCCAAATCTTACTTCCCTCTCATTAGAGATCATTCTTGGCACAAAAAGCAAACAAAAATGATAAGGAGAGGTTATTACTGAAGTAATAACTTCCAATACTCAAGGAAACTCTTGGGCTATCTCCCAACAAGTACTTTTATTTTACGCCTTTAAGTTAGGCACAAGAAGCAAGAAATAAAGTATTTTCAAATGAGGAAGCATTAACATCAAACCTTGCTTTCAAAGGAGGAGAAAAAAGAAACTTCTATCTCCTAATAGGGAAGTGTTAAATACCTTTTTTTGAATGGAAGATGATATTTAATGGTGCCTTATTTCATATCAATAATGGCACCAACAGTTCTAAGAAAAGGTCTTCCCAAAGTAATAGGACAAGAAGCATTGTATTCAACATCCAAAACAAAGAAATCAACAGGTACATAAGCATTATTAACCATAAGGAGAACATCATTAATAAGACATATATCATTGAATAGAGGCAAATTATGATACAGAATGGTGATGCAAATTGGACATATCAACTCCCCCAAGCTTAGACCTTCACTTGTCCCCAAGCGAAAACTGAGCTCAGTAAACATGTTCATAGATTTATGGAGTGAAGTGTAGATAAAAGAATACGGACGAGAAGCATCGCACTTACCATTACACAACTCATAGAAGAAAGAACTCACCATTATATAACTTAGCTTGCAACAAGTACATGAGTCACAATAGAGATGCATAAAGATAAATCATAATTGGAATTGGCAAACTTTGTTCTTGGTCAGAGAACACCTGGCAAACAGTTTCACAAAAAGCTTTTTGTAGAAGTCTTCAAAATAGGAGCACTCTTTGCTCAAAATGGTTTTTCACAATGAAGGATTTCAAAGTAATACTCAATAAATAAGAGTCGTGTGCAAACAAGGAAGATAAAGAACATGATTGAATAAATCACCATATGAATGCTTGAAACACAACAACTCAAATACTTGCTGGAGATAGAGAATAAGTAGGTTTACTGACTCATCTTGGAAATAGAAGAAGGGTCCCTTCATAGAGGGAAGCAGGGATTTCAAGTCATAAAGAGCTTCCAAAAGATTATGGTACTTACTAGCTTTCAGCCGTCATTGCCCCTATCATAGGCATCTTGAGATGATTAAGGTTAAAGTTAACAAGTATGGAGTATATGCTTAACGAAATATAAGTTGGCAATCTCATGTCCCTTGAATATGAGGGCCACACCTCATGCTACTCAACTTTGGTTACCGCTAAGTTCTTGTCATTGTAAGTACATGCGTATCATAGAGAACCGCCAATGGGGTACCCCTTGCACATGGTACAGGAGCTTTCCCATAACCAAAATGACAAGTCAAGCAGACAGTGAGCATCTCAGCGATCTTTTTATTTACTATTTGCATAAATTTTTATTGAGGAAGCTTCACAGATTGCTCACTATGGTGATGCTGCAAGCTTCCACCATGATTAGGCATGGCTTAGGCTAGCGGCCTAGGCGTTTCCCAGTAAATAACTCCATGGACTTACAAGCTCCCTTTTTATTTCACACCGGTGACATCCACAGACAAAAGAGCACGATATCAACTTCGTACAAAGTACAAGTGCAATGTTGAAAATGTTCCCCATGACAGCACGGTTCTGCTAATTCCAACATATAGATGCAAGCATATACAACTTCGATGACACAATGGTTCAAGTCTATTAGGGGCAAGAAAATAAGGTGTGCCATCAAGTTCGTGAGAGCTTTACTAACTAGTTTTCACATAACAAAATACTTTTTAATTCGAAAGATAGATAAAGCTTGAGAATTTTCTTGTAATAGCAATAATGCTAATAGGTAGATATGGTGGACACAAATGGCACATGTTTTGGTTCAAAGGGATTGGAAGCATGAGAAGTATGCCTTCTCAAAATAGGTTTTTGGCTAGAAAAGCTGGGTTGCAAGCACAAGAGTTGAAGTAAACAAGCAAACATACAAGTAATAAAGACAAACATGTAATCTTCCTTGAAGACACAAAAGATCTTAAATAAAGAATACTAAGCTTATGAGCCAATCAAGAAAGAAAATAAATGATACAAAATACCTGTAAGCTTTTTTCTTTTCCTTTCAAACCTCAAAAAGTGTTTCTACTGACCAGAGCTTGGTTTGCCAAAACCAATTTAGATCTACTTGATGCTCCCAAAGTGATGCCAATACCGATCAACAAGATCAATCATATAATAGAGATTGCAAACTAAAATAAGAAGTGCAAAAAGTAAAAGATGAGACTTCTCATTAATATTCCATAAAGGCACTCACACCAAGGGATACATAGATAATCAACTAAAGGAGAGATACTTCCACATGCAAACCAACCTATAAGATAACTTCTCTACCAAAGATATGGATCCACTAAAAAGGTAAAAGATAAAAGATAATGATGGTGATACCGCGACACTCCCCCAAGCTTGGAACAAGCCAAGGGGATGCCAAACCTGATGACGAATTACTCCTTCGGTAATGGTGGTGTTCCCTTGATAAGATCTTCAATAGGTTTCTTCAAATCCTCAAACTCGAAAATCAGAGTACGAAACAACTCTGAATTTTGCTCAATGCGGTTCATGATCATGTCGGACTGAGAATCCCAGTCCTTGTTATTCTTTCCCCACTCTTCCTTGTTAGAGTGTTCCTTCCCTGCATGGTTAGAACGAGGCATATCCCAAACCGAGGGCAAGTTCCCTTTGGGCACCTGTTGGTATTGATGCTCATGTATAAGAGTATGGAAGGGTCTTTTGGTACGTGGAGGAGGTGAAGATAAGACGTGGAGGTTTCCCTCCTGTAGACATCCGTGCTATCCTCCTAAGCTTGGTAGGGTTTGCCACCACTCTAATGCTTGCAACGGTAGCGCGGGTATCCGGATGCTCGTCCTCCTCCATGTCTTCTTCATCCCCAACAAAAATATCCTCCTCCTTGGGGTTTTGAGGATCATCTTCCTTGGGCTTCTTGCCTTTATCATTGGCGGAGACCATGGTGCTCTAAACTTTGAGAAGATTTTCTGACAGAAACAGATCGAAACGAAAAAACAACGAGAAAATGATGCACGAACCTCGGGGGATCCGGGGGGTTATATATTATGAAGTTTCAATGCATAAGGAAGGTACTGGTACGAACACAAGGCGGACACGAAGCTCGGGGGACTCACACCCCCTCCAGGCGCGGCCAGCTGGGGCCTGCGCCTGGGGTGGGTGTGGCCACCCCGGGCTCCGTTTCCTCCTCTGTTCCGTCTCGTAACCTTCCGTATGTATTAAAAACATCAAAAATATAAAAAGATTGAGTTTTCACGAACCTTCTGTTTTCACCACTTTTACCTATTCAAAGACGGACTCTGCAGATTCCTTTCCTCCTTCTCCTAGAAATTCCTTTCTTCACAAGGAAATACACAAACTTCAATGGCAACATTAGTGTAAGCTAAAACAATAAACCTTTAGGTTCACACTTCAACTGAAATCCATCAAAACAAAGCTACTGTAGCAACTCCTTTCCAAAAACCCAAAAGAATCTTGAAGGGAATCAATATAAGAGGCAAATGCAAATGACGGTAGAAATTTGTCAAAATAGACCAGCAGGTAAAGATTGATTTTTTAAAAAATCTTCTGTTGCTCAAATCGAAAAGTGCAAAACTAATGAAAGTTGGGTAACAACTTGGAGAACAAGATAAGAAAAATACAACTCCATCCGACGTACTGAGCTCCCTCACGAATTTTTACAATGCAGCACAAATATCTGTCCCAGGACAGCCACTTTTCACAACTCCTCTACTTCTCAAAAGTAGTTGAACTTGACACAAAAACCAAAACAAAAAGGATAAGGAGAGGTTATTACTGAAGTAATAAATTCCAAGACTCGAGAAAACTCTTGGGTTATCTCCCAACAAGTACTTTTCTTTAATGCCTTTAAGTTAGGCTTGAAAAATTCAAAGATGCTCACATAGGAGATAAATATTTGAAGTGAAAGAGAGCATCAAGAAGCAAATAACCAACACATTTGAGTCTAACCCACTTCCTACGCATGGGGGTATCATGAGAAAACAAATTGTTGAAACAAAAGGCCACTAGCATAGGAAGACAAAACAAATGCAACTTCAAAGCTTTCAACATAAAACGGGGAAACTTAACATTATTAAGATGCATAAAACCATGTTTCCCTCTCTCATAATAACTTTCAGTAGCACTTTGAATAAAGTTGACAACATAACTGTCACTGGCAACAACTTTATCATTAGAATGAGCATACTTACAGTCATCAAAAAGAGGTCCAAGGTCATAAACTGGATCAATAGAAGCAAGTTGTTCCATCCTAAAATCTTTATTAGGCAAGCTATTATCACAAGGAGCTTTAGCAAATTTGGAAAAGTTAAACTCATAAGAATCTCCATCAAACTTAGTTAAAACTTTTTCCTTCTTACAATGTACAATAGCTCCACAAGTGTTCAAGAAAGGTCTACCAAAAATGATAGGACAAGTTTTGCTAGCTACTGAATTTAGCACTAGAAAATCAGCAGGATATTTAATATTACCTCAAAGAACCTCCACATCTCTTACAATACCAATAGGGCAAATAGTCTCCTTATTAGAAAGGTGAATGACCACATCAATGTCCTCAAGCTCACAAGGACCAATCTTATGCATAATTTCCCTGTAAAGCTCATAAGGAATAGCACTAGAACTAGCACCAATATCACATAAACCGTGGTAGCAATGATCACCAAGTTTAACATAAAGCACAGGAACACTAGCTTTTCTAGCTTTACTAGGATGAGAGATAATATTAGAAGCGTCTTCACAGAAGACAATGTGCTCATCCTCTATATTTCTAGTGACAGGGTCTTTCACAATAGCTACCACAGGTTCATTATTTATTTGCTCATCTGGCTCCACAGTTTTCTTAGTACCTTTGCTATTCGCACTAATCATCATAGAATACTCCTTTACCTTAGCTGGGAAAGATATTTTCTCAACATAAGGTTCAGGCACAATATGATCAATAGTACAAACTTCAGTGCTTCTAACAGGAACATGACTAACAATATCTTTATAAGGAGCATGGTACTTATTCCACTTCTTCTTGGTAATTTCTAAGTAAGAGGCAAAGGCCTTAAAACAGTTAGCAATACTTTGGGAATCAAGACCAAATTCATTACTAATATCACGGAAGACATCAGTTCCCATAAAAGATTTAATGCATTCATAATCATAGTTTATACCTGACTTTCTTACTTTGTCATTCTCCCAAGCTTCAGTGTTCTCTTGAATACGGTCTAGGAGATCCCATTTAGCTTCTTCCTTCATACGTGTGAATGATCTAGCACAAGAAGCATCTAGTAAATCTTTATCATGAAGAGAATGTCTAGCATAAAAGTTATTAATAATAATATTGTTAGGAAGTTCATGAATAGGACATTTAAGAATTAGCAACTTCAATCTCCCCCAAGCTTGAGTTGTACTCTCTCCATCACCAGGCCAAAAGTTATATATCATATTTCTATCCTTATGAATCTCACTGGGAGGATAAAATTTGGAATAAAAGAGAGATGCAATTTCCTCCCATTCCATGGATTGTCCATTCTTCAGCAGCTTATACCATTCTTCAGCTCTCCCTTTCAAGGATATGGAGAGTAACTTCTTCTTCACCTGTTCAGTTGTGATACCTGCACACTTAAACAACCCGCATAATTCATGGATAAAAAGCAAATGATCACCAGGGTGGACAGTTCCATCCCCTAAATAATAATTATCCATAGCACGATCAACAATACTTGTAGGTATCTTAAAAGGATCTATATCAACAGGTGGTGGTTCATCTACTACCCTAACAGTGGTAGTAGTTTTCCCAAACAGAAAACCAAGTGGGTTATCCATATTGGAAACAAAGCAACAAACAGAAACAAAAGCAATACTCACAGTAGAAGTATCCTTTACCAGTTCCACTCTTCAATAGCGCTTCACTCCCCTGCAACAGCGCCAGAAAATAGTCTTGATGACCCACAAGTATAGGGGGTGTATCCCAGTACTTTTGATAAATAGGAGTGTCAATCTCAACGAGGAGCAGAAGGTGTTGACTAGTGGTATGGAGTAGGAAATATCTGTAAATACTTAGCAAATGGATTTTTAGTGGTATTCTGATAAAGCAAAGAAACAAAGTGCAAGTAGTAAAGACAACGAGCAAATGTAGCAAGTGGACCAATCCTTTCTTAGCAAAGGACAAGCTGGTGGAAATACTTATAAGGACCAAACGTTCTCGAGGACACATGGGAATTATGTCAAGTGCTTTCGCTTCAAATAGCTGAGTACTCTTCTTTGGTGTTGTAAGTGTTGTGTGGGTGAACCTGTGCTAACATACCGACCTTACTTGGACTAATACATACTTGTGATTAAACCCCCCTGCAAGCATCTGCAACTATAGGAAAGTAATTAAGATATAAAACTAACCACATCCTTAAACTCTGAGTTCCTACACTCCCTTGTGCAAAGGTGTCCTATCGGGGTTCAGGTTTCTGTCACTCCAACAACCCCACAATTAGTAGTCAAATACACAATGCATTCCCCTAGGCCCATAAATGGTGAAGTATCATGTAGTCGACGTTCACATGACACCACTAGAAGAATAGCACCACAACTTAAATACTAAACCATTGATTAATAACTCAACACAAATCCACTACTAACAACATGACTTCTCCCATGTCCTCAAGAACTAAACGAACAACTCACAAGACATCATATGGATCAAGATCAAAGATGATATGGTAATTGATAACAATCTGAACATAAACAATAATCCAATGGTTCCACTCACAAGCATCAACTACAATAGTAATCAACACCGGGAAAGTTTCCCCTAAGAACTATGCAAGTATTCAACACGACTGTTACAGCGGATGGAGTGGTGATGATGGTGCTGGTGGAGATGGTGGTGTGGATGATGATGATGATCTCGATGAAGTCTAGCTTGACGATGATGTTGATGGTAATGATCTCCCCTCTTCGGGAAGGAATTTCCCTGCCAGAAATCTGTCTGTCGGAGAGCTCTTTCTCTCTCGGTGTTTTTCGCCCCGCAGAGGTGGCGGAAATCTTTTTGTGGTTGCTCCCCTTGTTTTAGGGTTCTGGGAGGAAGTTATAGGCGAGATGGCGGAGTCGGAGGCCGGCCAGGTGGGCCACACCTGCCCTAGGCGCGACCTAGGGGAGACCCACGCCTAGGGGGTGTGGGCCCCTGTGGCCCAGCTACGCCTCCCCTTCTGGCTTCCTTCATCTTCTGGGAAAATATATTTTTCCAATATTTTTTGGTATTTTTCTGATCTTCGCGAAATTGCATCAAAACACCGCTTTTTCCATCAGAATCCTGACTCCGACAGTTCATCCTCCAAGAATCATCCAACATGCAAAAACAGAGGAAAATACATAAGTAAAACCTCATAATAATACATATATCATTGAATAGAGGCAAATTATGATATAGAATGGTGATGCAAATTGGACGTATCAATTAGAAAGTTGGAGCTAATCATAAGAGAGCAAGAACTACTAAGCATCCATAAATAACATACAACTTACATGAACAGACTAAGCATGCTCACCATGATGAGTATATGTACAAAAATGAAAACAATTAGAGTTAGTTACCAACCTCTTACCACACCTCAAGTTGTCTTAATCTTCATTATTGCCCTTCACTTGTGTGACTTGAATAATAACATGAAACCAAACTCCACTGAGGACTGATGAACCCTGCAAAGAACTTCACAAAACTAAAGAAAAACAACAAATATTTTTGGTGTTTTTGATTTTTCAAAGCAAGCACACAAAGCAAAAACAAACAAAGCGAAAATCTTTTTGGATTTTTCTTTATGGCAAACCAAAGCTAAAAGCAAAGAAACAAACCAAGAGAAACAACAAAAATATTTTTGGTATTTTTGTGTTTTGGGAAAAACAGAAACAAAAAACAAAAAGAAAGTGAAACAATGGATATACAAAGAACCGACAGAACATGATATATAGATGAGTGTGATGTCGGTATACCTCCCCCCAAGCTTAGGCTTTTGGCCTAAGTGGGGCTCAACTCCATGGTGACCAAGAAGGTGCACCTCCGTGACGATGAGAGGCCCCTTCTCACAGTATGAGCTTGAGGACTCCCCTGTGTAGTGCACAGAGGGGTCGTATGAGGGCGCGTCCCCCTGATAGTGTCCATGGAAGCCAAGAATGCGCATCTTCTCGTCCATCTCCTCCTTAGAGTGCGACCAAGGTCCCTGGGAAATACATAACAAAGTGGTTTGGGGCAGAGGAATCTCTCTCTTCCCCGTCAGTAAACAACATTCTATAAACCAGACTCTCAAGGGTAGATCCAGCAGTGACAAAGTGATGCGCTTTTATGGCAGCTAAATCAAGCCTCTGAGGAGCCAAAACTGTATCATTTGGATCAACATAAAGGTCTAGGACAAAAACAACACGTGCAACAATAATTTCCCCATAAATGGGTCCCTTAGCAGCCAAGCGACAAGCAATGAGAGAACCAAGATTATACCTGGTTTCATTGTTGAGTGCAGCAGCTAGGAAGGCCAAATGATAGTTGGAAATATTGCTAGTGTTCTCCCTACCAAGAACACTAGTGGAAAGATAATAAGCAAAATACCTGATAGCTGGGAGTTGAATATTTCTTATCTTTCCCTGCTGGTCTCTACGGTCATCCTCATTAGTTATTCTGTGGTAGAGCTCCAACAAATCAGCGGGTTGAGCTGGAATCTTCTTCACCGTCCTAGCCATGCCAATACCCAACATTTCACAAAATTTCTTCAATGTCATGGAGAAAGATTTGTTATAGATTTTGAAAGACACATCTGGTTTGAACGGGTTGTTAGAAAAAGAGAAACTCTCCACAAAGGTTTTAGTGAGCATAACATACTGCACAATCTCATCCTGCATATAACTCGTTAGTCCAGCCCTCCGAACCAAGGTTAGGAAATCATTGAGAATCCCAGCAGCCCCCAAAAAGGTAGGACAAGGAAAGGTAGAAGGGTGTGCATCCCCCTCATCTCCCTCGTCTCCAAATCGCGGTGTAATGAGATCCTCATTGTATGAGGGCCTAGCTCGGGAGGATGATCTTGAAGGCCTTGTCCTCCTAGGTGCATCACTCTCAAATATTTCACCATAGGTGTGGTTGTCCATGACCCTTTTTTCTGATTTTTTTAGAAAAATATCAAACCAAGTGATTTCTAAGTTGATAAATGATGAGAAACTACTATAGTAACTTGCTAGAGGGCTACACATGCATCAAAATGAAATCTCTAAGCATATAACAAGCATGAAAGCTCACACAACCTGGCACCTATAGCAACAAAATACTCAAAATACAATCTACCAATCACAAATCTAATTGGACAAGTGGAGAAGGCACATACCAAGGAGCAATCCCTCCAAAAATCAGAAGCAAAGATGGGCTAAGCAAGGAGATCGAAAATCGGGAGCAAGAACAGCTAGAACTCGAGCTTGAGAAATTTTTCCGGTGTTTCTCGGGAGAGAGAAAGAAGTGGCTGGGAGGAGGCAACTTGGAGGGCCACAGGTGGGCCCCACCCATGCCAGGCGCGCCCTTAGGGCTAGCCGCGCCACCAGGGGGTGTGCTGGCCTGGGGTGTCTCCCTAGGCCACTCCAGGTGTACCTCTGGCCTTTTTTTCGAGGAAAATTATAATATGAATTTTCTAGGATTATTCAGGAAACTTTATTTTTGGCCAATTTTCAGGTTATGAAAATTGATTTTCTTGCAGAAAAAGATTTTTTTAGAAGAAGCAAAATCAAACAAAAACCAAAACTACAGAAGTTCTAAGACACTCTAACAAGCAAACAACTAGCAAAACTAAATCTAACAAGAGAAAGACCAAAAACTAGGAAGGATAAAAGTAAAAGTGAGCAAGTATAACCACTGTGAAAACATTGTTTTGTTCATTAAAATCCTTTTGTTAACAAGGTTAATCAAGTCTTGTTACCAAAACAATCTTATATGAAACAAAACTTTGCATTCCACAAAGTGATTATGTTACCTCAAACTTGATAGCAATGGTCCCAATCATAATAGTTTCAAAACTTTCTTGTGGAATGGGACTTATATATTTCTCCAACTTTGATGCTCTCAATATTTTCAATGGAATTTAGGCAATAGCTCTTATCAATCTTCTTGGGGAAATAGATAGTATGTTCTTTGTCATTAATATTAAAAGTTACTTTTCCTTGATTACAATTGATGACAGCACCTGCAGTATTAAGAAAAGGTCTCCCAAGAATAATAGACATATTATCATCTTCAGGCATCTCAAGCACAACAAAATCAGTTAAAACCAAACAATTATGAGCCACTTGAACAGGAACATCCTCACATATACCAACAGGAATAGTAGTAGACTTATCATCCATTTGCAAAGATATATCAGTTGGTATCAACTTTTCTAGATGGAGTCTCTTGTAGAGAGAAAAAGGCATAACACTAATTCCAGCTCCCAAATCACATAAAGCAGCTCTAACATAATTATTATTAATAGATCAAGGAATAGTTGGTATACCTGGATCACCAAGTTTCTTTGGAACCTTACCATTGAAGGAATAATTAGAAAGCAAAGTAGAAATTTCCTCATTAGGAATCTTCCTTTTATTAGAGACAATATCCTTCATATACTTTGAATAAGGAGGCAACTTAATAGCATCAGTCAAAGGAATTTAGGTTTCATACACTCACAAAACTTGTTGTAGTGTTCTTCCTCCTTTGACTTGTGTTTCTTATTGGGAAAAGGCATAGGTTTCTACACCCAAGGTTCTCTCTCACTACCATGTTTTTTTAGCAATAAAATCTTCCTTAGTGTACCTAGTGTTCTTAGTATGCTTCTCAGGTTCTTCCTCAACTTCCTCTTTATCAGGAGCATCATTTTTATCACAACTTTCAGTTTCAGCATCAGATACAGATATACTATTAGGATCTACAGCAGGTTTAGGTGGTTCCTCAACTATTGTGTGTTTCTTTTTCTTTCTCTTATGTGGACTACCACTACTTTCACCTTGTTGAGAATCCTGCTCAATTCTTTTAGGGTGTCCTTCAAGATATAAAGGACCTTGAGTAGCTATACCACTCCTAGTTCTAATTCCATAAGCATGTTTATCTCCTGAGTCATTAACTAGCATATCTTTTTGTACCTTAGCAAGTTGATCAATTTGAGTTTGAACCATTTGAAAGTGTTTACAAAGCATTTTAATATCATTAGCAGTTCTTTCCACAATATCTTTCAACTCATTAATAGCTCTAGAGTTTTCCAATAAATGATTCTGAACTTGTTTATTAAAATTACCTTGTTTAACAATAAATGTGTCAAGTTCATCTAAGCATTGATCAGGAGGCTTACCATAGGAAATATCACCTTCATTTAATTAGAGAGAGTGTACCTCAATAGTAGATGAGTGGGGGATTGGCTTACATAATTCTTATATAGGAGGTAGATTCTTCACATCTTCAGCTCTGCTACCTTTCTCCTTTAGACATTTCTTAGCTTCCTTCATCACTTCATCATTTAATGCAATTACTCCCCTCTTCTTTGGTGTTGGTGTTGGAACCGGTTCAGTCACAACTGGTTCAGGGGTAATAGGCTCAGGTTTATTTAGCTCAGTTGAAGTCCAATCATCATAATTCTTGCTTATTTTTTCCATTAATTCTTCAGCATCTATAGGAGTTCTTTTCTAAAAACACAATCAGCAAAACTATCTAGGTATGTCCTAGAATCATCAGTTAGTCCATTATAATAAATATCAAGAAGCTCATTTATAGGTAATGGACATCCAGGATGTGCATGAATCAAGGCACAGAACCTTGTCCATGAATCAGGCAATTTCTCTTCTTCTCCCTCTTTAAAATCAAAAAGTCTCTGCAAAGCAGCATGTCTAGCACTAGGAGGAAAATATTTCTGGAAGAAAGAAGCAATCAAACAATCAGGGCTATCAATGGATCTAGGAAGTAATCTATTAAACCAAGCTTTAGCTTCTCCTTTTAGCGAAAAGGGGAAGATCTTAGTAACAAAGTACTTGTGCATCTTAAAATCATCAGAGAATAAAGAACTCATAGTGGAAAGCTAATTCTATGTGCCACAACACTCTCACTCTCAGTCCCACAAAAAGGTTCTTTCTCAACAATGTCTAAATAGGATAAATCAAGAGAAAAATCATAATCTTCATCTTTAATATCTATGGGAGAGGTGGCAAACTTAGGATCAGAGGATAGTTTACGAATAATGGTACGTCTCTCAAGGAGACTCTTAATAACACTAGCACCATGTGTGTTTCGGCACTCTTCAATAAAATCATCAGTCAATTCAATCTAACCATCATTAATATCATATCTCTCTCTAGACTCAGGTGAGCTAACAGGTGTAATAGTGCCTTCACTAGGAGTTTTAGTATTTCCTAGACTAGCCATAGTAGCATCTAGGAAAGGACCTGATGAACTACTCGCATCAAGCACAGTAGAGGTAACATCATGAGTATCAGAAGCAGTTTCAGATTCAGCAGTAGTAGCAGCGTGTGTAGCATGAGTATGTGGTGGTGGTGTAACAAGCTTACTTATAACACATGGTGAATCAAGAGAAGCAGAGGTGTTTAAGACTGTACCTCTTCTTTTAGTGGATGGTAAAACAGGAAACTTTCCATCACGAGACTTCCCCATGATGAAAGGAATAGCAGTGAACAATAATAGATCCAAGTGAACTTACAAATAAATCTATGATCGCCGGCAACGGCACCAGAAAATAGTCTTGATGACCCACAAGTATAGGGGATCGCAACAGTCTTCGAGGGTAGTATTACCCAATTTATTGATTCGACACAAGGGGAGCCAAAGAATACTTTCAAGCCTTAACAACTGAGTTGTCAATTCAGCTGCTCCTAGAAATAGTTCTTGCTCACAGAAGTTTATCAGTAGCAACAGTTTGTAGTAGCAATAGCAATGTAACAGCAGCAGTAAAACAAGAGCAAAAGTAACTGTAGTAGCAAACAATAGGATATGAGCGTCGTAGGCATATGGATGGATGGACGGGCGTTGCATGGATGATACTATTCATATAACTTCAAGATCTAGGGCAATTGCAGATAAATAAGATATAGCATCCAAGTACTAAACAATCCTAGGCATGTGATTCATATATAGTCATGTGTGCTCGCAATGAGAACTTGCACACCATCTTTTGTCCTGCCAACCCGTTGCAGCAGGGCCTCAAGGGAACTACTGGCAATTAAAGGTGCTCCTTTTAATAGAGCACCTAAGCAAAGCATTAACACTCCATGAACACATGTGACCCTCACATCACAGCCATCCCCTCCGGTTATCCCAATTTCTGTCACTTCGGGGCCTTTGGATCCGGACAATGATATGTGTACACAACTTGCAGATAAGATCACAAACAATACTATCATAATGATTCAATAATAAGTTCAAATCTGAGATCGTGGCACTCGGGCCCTAGTGACAAGCATTAAGCACAACAAGTTTCAACAAAGTCAAATAGCACTAATAGAGATACTAGGCACCATGCCCTAACAATCTTATTCGATTAAATGATAGAACTCATCCAATCCCTACCATCCACATAGTCTACAGCGGGGGATTACTCACTCATGGATAGGCGTTGGTGATGACGATGGTGATGATCCTCTCCAAATTCCCTGTCCCGACAGGGTGCCAGAACGGAGTTTCTGGTTTCGAATCGCGGTTTCTGGTGGTGGCGGTGCAGTGGAACTCTTTCTGGAAAAACATCGAACCCCCTCAGTTTTTAGGTTAAGAGGCATCTTATAGGTGAAGAGGGAGGCCGAGGGGGTGCCTAGGGCAGCCACACCCCCTCGGCATGACAGGTCCACCATGGCGGTGTGGGCCCCTCAGGCCTCCCCTCCATCTCGTACTCTAGCTCCGTGAATCTTCTGGTGAAATAGGATTTTTGGCATATTTTCCGGGATTTTTCCTGATAGTCGATTTCCTACACAAAAACTAGACACCAAGGTAATTCTGCTGAAAATAGCGTTAGTCCGGTTTAGTTGTATCCAAATCACACAAGTGTAGAGGAGAAACAATAGCAAAAGTGTTTGGGAAAGTAGATACATTTTGGACGTATCACACGACATCTGGCGCTTCCTAGGCTTCTTCAACATTCATGTGAAACAGACGGCCGTTGCAGTTGAGCGAATTCCCTGGGGAAAATCTCCTTCCAGGCTAAACACGGCGCTGCTACTGAGCTGGGGAATTTACATTGGTGGCTGCTGCAAGCTTCTTGGGGCACTCATTGGAGTAGTGACCCTTGACTCCGCATTAAAAACAAGTAACCTGATACTTGTCTTTTCCTGCAACAGGCACAGCATTGCTTCCAGTCCTTGGGGCAGTATTGGTGTTGTTGGCATTGTTGTTGTTGTTGAACTTGGGCGGTGAACTAGTTGAAATTGTTGGAGTTGCTAGGGTTGTTGTTGTGGTTTCCTCCGGGCCTTGGGTTTTCTCCTCCACGGTTGGGATAGTTCGGACATGTCATAGGGGGTCTATTGTTTCTCGGGGCATATCCTGCAGACGGGTTGGGGTGATACTTCGGGGTATGGTGGGTTGCTTGTTGATTCATCATTCGACGCTTGCGATTCTCATTAGCTTGGTTGATCTTGCCTTCCATATGGATTGCAGATTCCACTAAGGCTTCAAGGTCAGCGAAGGGTATGTTGACCAACACTGTCTGCATCTCATCATGCAGACCATTCAAGAGTATCTCCTTCTTCTTGACTTGAGTACTAATCTCATCAGGGGCATACCTAGACAGAGATAGAAACTTATCACGGTACTCTACCACAATCATTCTTCCCTGCTTCGGCTCCTTGAATTCATCCCTCATTCGTAGAATCAAACCCGGTGGCACATGGGTTCGGTTCAACTTGAGTTTGAATTCATCCCAAGCCATCATTTGTCCTCCATTCGTGGTGCGAATACTATTCCACCAAGCTCTTGCATCACCTGCCAGATAATGGGTGGCAAACAGTACTTTCTCATTGGCCTCCACTCCTGCGACTTCTAAGTTTTTCTCCATGGTTTGCAGCCATTCATCCACATCTAATGGCTCTTCAGACTTACTAAAAATGGGTGGATTGGTGCTTTGAAAGTTCTTGAGCTCCTATCAATGGCGCATCATTTTGGGACTTATGTGGCTCATATGAGATGCGCCACTGTTATCTCGCCACTAAAGTGTAGTTCTGTGGCGCATATTGAAATGCGCTAGAGAAGTCTCAAAAACTTTTGTGGCGCATATTGCCAATATGCGCCAGAGAAGTCCCGAACCAGATCTCAAACTTCTGCGGCGCATATTGCCAATATGCGCCACTGATGTTTTTTTCAAAATAAAAAAAAACTGGCCAGATTTGGCTGGAGGTGGGGATCGTCGGAGGTCGGGGTCACCGGAGGAGGAAAAGAAGGAGAGGAGGAGGTCACTGGTGGAGGAGGGGCTCACCGGAGGAGGAGGTGGAGGTCGCCGGTGGAGTAGAGGAGGAGAAGGTCACCGGAGGAGGAGCTCGCCGGGGTGGAGGAGGAGGGAGGTGGGAGGAGGAGGAGGAGGAGCTCACCGGGGTGGAGGAGGGAGGGAGGAGGATCTCCCCGGGGTGGTGGAGGAGGAGGAGGATAAGCTCACCGGGGTGGTGGAGGGGGAGGAGGAGGAGGAGATCATCGGGGTGGTAGTGGAGGAGGAGGAGGAGGAGGAGCTCACCAGGGTGTAGGAGGAGGAGCTCACCGGGGTGGAGGAGGAGGAGAAGGTGAGGAAGAAGGGGAGGAGAAGGAGAGAAGAAGTGGAGGAGAAGAATGGTGGAGGAGGAGAAGGGTGGAGGAGTGGAAGATGATAAGAGAGGGACAAGGGGCGGCGGGATTCAAATTTCGAATCCCGCCCAAGACTTCTATGGCGCATATGGAAGAAATGCGCCACAAAAGTTTCTCCTCCTTTTTTATTTTTTTACAGGAAAAAACGATATTTTGGCCATAACTTTTTATTATTTTCAAATTTTAAAAATCTAAAATATCGCTAATGTGAAATCTCGTTCTGGTCATTTTTGGTATATTATACGTATTTTTCTGACATCGTATGCAAAAGTTACAGCCGTTTTATCGTGGCATGACCTTTTTTGCATAAAAAGTCGAAATGCATGTTAGTTAATTTTCCTACAAACTAGACCACATTACCTACCACTATGTGAAAGGATTTTATTTTTTTAAGTGTTTTTCATTTTCTATTATTTTTTGCAAGGCTAAAAAGGCGATCCACGGAGGGGGATCTATTTTTCCTACTCCAATTCTATGGCGCATACCTCTATATGCGCCACAGAAGATAAACACTTCTGTGGCGCATATGGTCATATGCGCCATAGAATGTTGGTCAGAGTACAGTCAACGAGATTCCGTGGTAGGATCCACCCGAGCTTTTTGTGGCGCATATGGACATATGCACCACAGAAGTTCCAACTTCTGTGGCGCATTTTTCCTATATGCGCCATAGAAGTGTGAAGATTTCTGTGGAGCATTGTCTGAAATGCGCCACTGGAGTTTATCTGTGGCGCATGGTCACACATATGCGCCACAGAAATTTTTTCTATCTATAGCTGGTTTTCTAGTACTGCATGGTTGTCCTGGTTTCCATGGCCTTGATTATTATTGGCCACCTAAGCTATCTGTTGAAGGGTGGCTAGGTTAGCTTGACGTTCAGCTCTTCCAACTTCATGGTCAGCAACCAACATTTGCAAGATTTGCAGCATTGGGTCCTGAGATGAACTGCTTCCTCCGCGAGGCATCTTGAGATTGAGATAGATCATGAGATAAGAGGGAAATTTCTAAGGTTCATGGATTTTTTTTGAAAAGCTTTTAAACTTTGAGTTTGACTCTGGTTTTGCCAACTAGCAACTTGATTTTCATTCATTCATATCACCCAATACAAACACACACCATACTAAGGTAACAGATGGTTTTAAGAACCATTCTGCGAAACTACGATACAGTGGGACCGGATACAACTCACAAATAGTGATCTCTTTCGTAGGTGTGATTTCTACTAATGTGGTCTAGTGTGAAAAACTTTATGTAGAATTTCAAAAGTATATAGAACATGTAAGTCTCTTTTTGAAAGAATTTCAAGGATAAGAGTGAGAATAGCTTTTCATAAATACTCACTTTATTGTTTTGAAACTAAGTTTTTGATTCAAGCGTCCATTCTAACTAGGGTCTCCTATGGTCAACCTGACATGGTTATACCCTATGGGTACACGACATCAGCGTACCTGGTCTATCCCAAGGAAGGCCCATGAAAATACACGCGGCCCATGAAGATTTTCGGGTGGCCCAAGCCCATGACATCTTCGGATCCTTGGAGAGCAAGACTAGATTAGATAGAATATTCAAAGGGGCAAACCCTAAAACCTGTAACCGACTCGATTTGTGCCTGGGACCTGCCTACCTCTATATAAAGGCTAGGAGGGCACGATGAGGAGGGCACCTCTCATACCACCGCATATACACCTCCACGCCAGATTGCATCTGCGCACCCCTGTAACTTTCGGTTCCGCCGTAATCAAGAGCAGACAAGCAGGAGTAGGATTTTCCCTCCAAGGAACTGAACCTGGGTAAATCTCGTGTCCCCTGGTTGCTTGTCTGTTAACCATTCCGCGATCTCCAGCACCCCCATCTTCTCCAAAACCCAAGCTCATAACAATGGGCATTGACGAGTCGAAACCTCGTCAATTGGCGCCGTCTGTGGGAACTGGGGACGCTGATTGTGCGATCGTGACGGTCCTGACCAAAGCGATCTACAACTCCTCGGCAATGGAGAGTCATCTCCTCTTCGGCGCTTTCGACTTCACCGCTCACTCACCAGCCACCATGAAGGACTTCGAGCGCGTAGGCGACGGGCTCGAGATCTTGTTCGGGAGCTTCTGCTTCCAGGTGGGATAGACCGGCACTCTCCACCTCCCAGAGCGGGTTCCACTGCCATCGATCAGGCCCGCCTCATGGGCTCCGCATCCCGTGCTACGCACGTCAACATCGACAGATGATTCATACGACAGCAGCAGCTGCAACTCAGATCTGTGCGATCCTCTGTCGGATGAAGGAACCTACGGTTCCGGATCCGAAAGCTGCAGCAGCAGCGATCCGACCTACGGACGCTACCAATGCGCCATGGTCATCCAAAGCGATGTGGAGCAGCCGCCACCAGGTTCGGGTGCTCACGTACCGCCACCTAATCCGTAGGACAGAAACGGCAAAAACAGAAGAAACCAATCCCCCCGCCCAACGAGGACGACCCTGAGGCCAATAGGGTAATCCACCTCAGCAAGGAAGGATGGAACCAAGCACGCGAAGCTGTAGAAGGCAATAAGATCCTGCCTGTGGGTGCCTCACGGGATCTACTGATGGCATACCACCTGCTCCTCATCGAAGAGCACAAAAAGCAGGTGAAGATGCAAGAGGTGCTTGACAAACGCAAGCAAGCGGCCTCGGAGTCCAGCGCGCGGCGAGGTGCGCTCTCTGCCATTGGCAGCTCCAGCTCGCACGGCAACCAGGCTAACAAGCATTGTTTTCGCGTAGAGAACATGGACCCCGCCGCATGTCGTGAGGTGACCCGAACCCTCAACACATCCTTCATGGAGATGGATGCCAACGGCAACGTCATCCCAAAGACGCCACAAGCTGCGATCATGGCAGCCACCGCATACCTCGCATCCCATCCACCTCTGGTGGGGGACTCGAAGAGGTCCATGCACAATTCCGCATTAGCCAGACTCGGACTCGTTGGAGCTGCGCTCCACGGGGAAGCTCCTGAGGAGCCGAAGAAGAAGGCTGCAGTTAGATTCAACCACAGTCCCACACCCTCATCCGACAAGGAGGAACACGACCTACCTCGACGGCACAAGAGCTCACGACGTCACAGCCGCGACTACGATGCGCGAAGCGAACTCACTCAACGGAAGATCGACAAGGCACGCGCCAAGCGTGTGTGCTCATCCGAATCCGAAGAGGATGACGATGAAGGAGAACTCTACAGAGCTCGATGCTTCAGCAGATCTGTTCGGCGGACGCGGATGCCGAGGAACTTCAAGCTTCCTTCGGACACTCCAAAGTTTTATGGCACGCAGGACCCTAAGGCATGGCTCAACGACCACCTGTCGTCCTTCAAACTACACAGCGGCAACAAAAACATCGCCCTACAATGCCTTCAGCTGCAGCTGACTGGCACATCCCGGATCTGGCTCAGCAGCCTATCCTCGGGATCCATCCGAAGCTGGGAGGAACTGGCGTGCAGTTTCATACGAAACTTCAAGGGCACCAGCAAGAGGCCAGCCTCGATCGAAGAGATCCAGGCCTGCACCCAACGAACAGGCGAATCCATTCGCTCGTATATACTATGCTGGTCCAACATCAAGAACTCCGCAGCACACATCTCTGAGGAGAGAACAATCGACGCCTTCAAGGATGGCGTCAAACGCCAGGACTTCAAGGAAGAACTTGGGCGCGTCAAGTCTAAGACACTCGACCACCTCATGGACATCGCCAATAGGTGGGGAGATGGCGAGGACTCCGTCCACCGAGCACATTCGGAAGAGGAGGATGACTATGGCCACCGACACGAACGCCGTAGCAAGCGAAGATCGCGTGTTTACGACGATCGCGATGGACCCGACATGGTCGCGGCTGGCTATGCCGATCGCCACAGTGACAATAACCGCAGCAGCGGCGGATACCGTGGAAACAACTTCCGTGATGGAGGACGCCCAACGCAAACGTGGCAACACCGCAGACGCGACGATGAGCCTTCAGCATACGACAAATTGTCGGGCCCCTGCACCATCCACTTCTACATCGACAAGCAGGATGGCAAGAAGAAGGCCAGCCACATGCTCAAAGATTGTCGCGAGTTCCAGAAACTCAGCGAGAGCATGTCCCAGATGAGACAGCAAGCCCCAAACCCTGGGTATGGGCACGCACCCTCACCAGGTGACATCACCCACAGAGCTCCTCCACCACCACCCTTGGGACCTTCGAATCACCTAATCGCACCAGCACAGAACAACGGCGGAAACGGGTACCCCGCGCTGAAAGGGTCATTAATGATCCAAAAGGGGCGCCCAACAAACAGGGTGCAAAAGAAAATCACCCGCCAAGTCAGTTTGGTTGTGATCGCTCCACCCACCATCCCTGAGTACCTTAGCGGTTCGGAGTCCTGCATCACGTTCAGCCGTTTGGACCACCCCTGCCAAATCCCTCGCCCAGGTCATGCTGCCCTGGTGCTCGAGGCGCAGATCGGAGGGTTCGAGATGAGCCGCGTCTTCATGGACGGTGGCAGCGGCATCAATCTGATGTTCGCTAGCACCTTAGCAGCAATGCGGATCCCGCTGTGCAGCCTGGAACAATCAGACACAATGTTCCACGGCATCGTCCCAGGGAAGGGCATATTCCCCCTGGGAAAGATATGGCTCGACGTCATCTTTGGCAAGCCCGATAACTTTCGGTGCGAGCGACTCGAGTTCGATGTGGTGTATTGCCCATCACAATACCACGCCATCCTCGGGCGCGTGGCATTCACATGGTTCCTGGCAGTACCGCACTATGCGTAACTGCTACTCAAGATGCCACAACCTAGGGGCGTCATCACGGTCCACGGGAGCTTCACCCGATCGGATCACTGCGATAGGGACTTCAACAGAATCTCCCAGTAATTCGGCATGCAGGAGGAGCTCATAAGGCTTCGAGAGGTGACAGACAATGGGGCACCCCCAGTCTCAAGGCAGAACACACCTGACATGTCGTTCGACTCAACAGTCAACACGAAGAAGGTGCAGGTCCACCCGACGGACGCCTCTAAGACGGCGCTGATCGCCAACGACCTTAGCCTCGCATAGGAAAGCGCGCACGTCGAATTCCTGTGTGAGCGCTGGGAAATCTTCGCCTGGTGTCTTGCGGACATGCCATGAGTTCCCAGGGAATTCGCCGAGCACGCACTCAACGTGTTTCTAGATACTAAGCCCGTGAAACAGTCCATCCGACGATTGTCCGAGCCACGGGCCGAAGCCATCGGAGTCGAAGTCAATAGACTACTCGACGCTGATTTCATTAGGGAGATCAAGGAAAGCGAGTGGCTGGCCAACACCGTGATGGTCCCTAAAAAGGACACGGACATTCTATGGATGTGCGTGGACTTCACCTCGCTGAACAAGCACTGCCCGAAGGATCACTTCCCTCTCCCTCGGATCGATCAGATCATCGATTCGACTGCAGGATGTGAGAAACTCTCCTTCCCCGACGCCTATTCAGGCTATAACTAGATTCGACTGAAGGTCGAAGATCAGGAGAAAACGGCGTTCATCACGCTGTTCAGAGTATTCTGCTACAACACAATGCCCTTCGGGCTGAAGAACGCAGGTGCCACGTACCAGCGATGCATGCAGGCATGCCTGAAGAGCCAGATCGGCCACAATATACAGGTCTATGTCGACGACATAGTAATCAAAACAAGGGAGGCCAAGACACTGATCGACGATCTGCACGAGACGTTCGACAACCTTGATCGATACAAGATCAAGCTGAACCCAGAAAAGTGCGCCTTCGGCGTCCCATCTGGTCAACTGCTTGGCTACTTCATCTCCCAGCGAGGGATCGAGGCGACCCCAAAGAAAATCCGGGCCATAATGGCCATGGAGAAACCGAAGAACCTCAAAGGCGTCCAACAGCTAGCTGGACGCATCGTGGCGCTGAGCAGGTTCATCATCCGCATGGGTGAAAAGGCCCTGCCTTTCTACAAAGTGCTACGCAAAGCAGACAAATTCGAATGGACGCCTAAAGCGGACGACGCATTCAAAGATCTGAAGCGGCTTCTCTCCACCTCGCCCGTCCTGGTCACGCCAAAGGAACACGAGCCTCTACTGCTATACATAGCAGCCACACACCAGGTGGTAAGCACCGTGCTCGTGGTCGAACGACCGAAGATGGAAAGACCCATGGGGTCCAGCGCCCAATCTACTACCGCATCAAGGTATTGACGCCAAAAAAACAGAGGTTCCCTCACTACCAGAAACTCGCCTACGGCATGTTCATGATGGCTCGTCGGCTGAGCCACTACTTCCAGGAGCATCAGGTGATGGTCGTCAACGAGGAACCCCTGAACAGCATCCTGAACAACCAGGAGGCCACAGGACGCGTGGCCCTATGGGGCATCGAGCTGTCTCCTCTAGACATAGTCTACGAGAAGCGCCATGCGATCAAGTCCCAGGTCCTTCCGGACTTCCTCGTCCACTGGATGGAACTGCAGCTGTCGGACACCCTGGACATGACACAGTCATGGACGATGCACTTCGATGGCTCCAAACGCGAGGCTGGAGCAGGAGCCGGGGTCATACTGACATCCCCGCAAGGCGACAAGATGAAATACGTCCTCCGGATGAAATTTCGAGCTTCCAACAACGAAGCCGAATAAGAGGCCCTCATTCACGGCATGAGGATGGCCAAGATCTATGGTGCAACGCGCCTGGTCATCTATGGTGACTCGAACCTCGTCGTCCAGCAGACGATGAACGAGTGTGACACGCACGCCGCCAACATGATCGCGTACCGCGTGCTCTACAGTTCACTCGAAGGAGACTTCGACGACTGCGAGCTTCGGCACATGGGCAGAGAAAGCAACGAAGAAGCCGACAGACTCGCCAATATCGGCTCCACCTGCGCACGGGTGCCACCAGGTGTGTTCCTCGAATAGATCTACGTGCCATCCATCAAAAGGAAATTCCCCAAGGGATCACCCGAAGAGGTAGAGCACTCGGGGGCTGCGCTACCCGAAGGACAAGAAGGACCCGAAAATCTCGACACAGAGTCACAATGCTCAACCTGATGCAGGTCATGGCAGTCGAAGAAACATGGACGCAGTCGTACCTATGGTACCTGATAAACAGGGAACTGCCTGATGACCCGACAGATGCCCGGCGCATATCTCGCCGGTCCAAAGCCTTCACCATCATCAATGGCGACCTGTACAAGCGCAGCATTTCGGGTGTGCTCCAAAGGTGTGTCACCATCGGTGATGGCAAAACTATCCTCCAAGACATCCATGAGGGCATCTGCGGCCATCACGCGGGAAGCCGTGCCCTCGTCGCCAAAGCTCTACGAGTTGGGTTCTACTGGCCAACGGCCATGAACGACACCAAGGACATCGTCCGAAGTTGTAATGGGTGACAGAGGTTCGCCGACAAACCTCACGCACCAGGTTCGGAGCTTAGGACAATACCCTTGGCCTGGCCCTTTGCCCAATGGGGTCTCGACATGATCGACAAACTTCTCAAGTCCTCGAAAGGAGGTCACGTGTACCTCCTGGTAGCAGTCGACAAGTTCACCAAGTGGATCGAAGCCATGCCCGTCACCAACCAAAAGGGTAAAACGGCCGTGAAGTTTTCCCAATCCATTGTCTACAGGTTCGGCGTGCCATAGAACATCATCACCGACAACGGGTCGAACTTCATCTCCAAATAATTCCAGGACTTCTACGAAGGCCTCGGGATCAACATATCATACGCCTCCGTGGCGCACCCGCAAAAAAACGGCCAGGTCGAAAAGGCCAACGGCCTCGTCGGCGGCGGCATCAAAAAAGCCTAATGAGCCCGCTCGAGCGACTTGCGGGAGCCTAGACAGAAGAGCTACCCTCCGTCCTTTGGAGCCTGCGCACAACGCCAAACAGCTCAACTGGCTACACGCCTTTCTTCATGGTGCACGGAGCCAAAGCCGTGTTGCCCGTAGAAGTGCGCCATAAGGCCCCACGGGTCGTCGCCTACAGCGAAGCCGAATCGACGGCCGCACTCGAAGATGCCGTAGACACACTCGATGAGGCACGCGACATCGCCGCAACTTGATCGACGGTCTACCAGCAGAGCCTCCGCAACTATCACAGCCATCGGCTGCGCCCAAGATCCTTCGTCGAAGGAGACCTAGTCTTATGACCCAAGCAAGAACAACCGAAGAAGCTCGAGTCACCCTGGGAAGGACCCTATGTCATCACCGAAGTCATCCCAGGTGGTGCCTATCGCCTCAAGCACGTGGAGTCTGGAGTCGCATACTCCAACCCATGGAACGTCGCACAACTGTGATGCTTCTACCCCTAGCTATCTCCCCTTTACTTTCAATAAGGCTATTTAGCCAAGGCTACTCAGCCGAACAATGTACCTCCTCATTATGATATGAATAAAGCTAAGTGTCTCGCCCCAAAATTTATCTTTCACTCGCATTTCTTTATGCTACAACACACTCGGGGCTCCCCCTAACCTCACGACTTCGTCGACTGAGGATAACGCATGTACACCTGAGTAGCTGATCACGTCAGGCTAACAAAAAGGGCATGCATACAACAAATCACAACATGCTAAAAACAATGAACCTTTACAACAAAGGTCACAACACGCCCAGTCAAAATATATACAAATTTCACATCTATATTTTTACAGGTCCTACCTATTCTGAAGGATCACCTGCGCACGGTGTTCAAAGAGATCTACAACTTCCTCAGCAACTTCCTCATAGCCGCATAGTGCGGGAGCATGTCCCATAGGCCACCATCTGGTAGAGGGGGCGGCCCAGACGCCACTTCTGCAAGATTTACGTCAGGGCAACGCAGCCGCACAAGGGAAAGAGCGGCCTTCACCCCCGCAACTAATTGATACCGCACCAGCTCCCTGACATGACGAACATCTCGAATCTTCGCCAGCAAGCCCCAGAGCGTCGATGGCGCTTCATCCAAGGGAAACATGACGTGCAGAATCGATGGCAGGGAAGTCTTCACCTGTCGCAGCACTCGCGATACCTGGTGAGCACGATCCTGCACAGTCGCAAGGACCGTCGCACGGTCGTGATCCATCCAGAAAAAACCATCGGCCTCCATATCTTGCTGGGTCAAGCAATTGATCCGAACTGCAACGCGCTCCTTCTCCTCCCTCGAAACAAGGTTAGCACCTGCAAGAATTACAAAGTAAGATGGTCCACCAACAGGCGCATCCGAAAATGAGCAGCAGCTCGAAGACACTTACACTGCAGCTGCTCGGACAACCGCCACAGCTCCCCCATCAGATATTCATCTCTGGTGGCGTCTCGCTCCGCCTTCGACTTCCAAACGTCCGCATGGCCTCGGATGCCAAGCAACTCCTTCTCAAGACTGCGGATGTGATCACGAAGAAATACAAGCTGCGACGCATCATCCAAGGATGGTCGCGGCCGCGGAGCAGATGAAGTATCGACGGGGTCATCACCCGAAGGTCCCTAGAAGAAAACAGACAAGGATATGAACAACACACGAATGGGCAATAGCTCGAAGGTTCATTATATACAACAAAAGCCACCGTGTGGCACATGAAGTGTTCATGAAGATATTACAACAAAAGTAGACGACAACTATCCTACAACTACAAGGCCTAAGCAGCAGCATCTTGAGTGGCCTCAGAGCCAGATTGCCTGCTCTTGACATCTTCCTGCTGCCTCACCGTGTACTCCGCCAGCAGGTCAATCAGCTTCGGCCCATAGCATTTACAGCGGACAGCGTAGAGAGCAATGTCTACCTCGGATCCGTCGGGAGCCGTTGGCATCTGAGAGGTGACCTGATGAAGATCCAGCTCCACCCCGGATGCCATGGCCATCGCCAGACCCATGGACGCGCTGATGCCCTTCTGCTTGCGCTTGTACGCCACGGGCGCATCGGCTGACAGCGCATCCGCCAACAAGTCGACATCCTCAAGGGCAATGCCCTTGGGGACGAGCTCCTTGTAGAAGCGCCCGAGAACCTCCTTGGCTTTGGCAAGAGAGCCAACCACCGTACTACAACGGTATTCGACCGCCGCAGTAGCATCATCCAGAGCACTACCGTGCTCCAGGGCACTGTGGTCGAACTTAATGCCTGCGGCATCTTGAAAAATGGAAGAGGTACAGTAAGAATCAAACAAAACCAGAGAAACAAGACAGCCGAAATGGAACATACAGGCAAAATTACTCACCGGAAATAGCCTTGGCAGCAGCCATCAGCTTCTCGGCTACCTCCTTCTCGCTTGGCGGTGGCGAAGCTTCTCTCATGATCCGTAGCTTCCGCTACAGCGCCTTGGCGCAAGGCGTCCTAGCTCCCGCTCGAGGTGCTCCTTCGCACCAGTGGCATTTTCGGCCTTCTTTTCCGCTCGCCCGAGGATCTTTTTGAGAGCATCAAGCTCGCGGAGGGCAGTGTTATTCTCATCTGCAAAAAGCAACAAGAACATGCATGAGCTTCACAAGCCAGCAAGCAGACGAAGAAGTAGAAGATCTAGCTAAGGATGTATCTTGAAGCCGCTGCAGGCTGGCCTCCAACGCCAGATGCTGCTTCACCAGCTGGTTGGCACCTTGCACAAAAGGTTGCAAGAAGAAGCAACTTGTAAGGAAAAGGGCTCGGGGGCTGCTCCCAAGAAATGAGCAAAAACAAATCAAACACACAAAAAATGCTCGGGGGCTCCCCCCGAGACACGCACAAAACAGAAGTAAAGGATCAGCAGATCATACGAAAAACGCTCGGGCCCCCTCATAGCAAGAACGGAAACACTTACATGATCAGACGGAGACTTTGAAGGTCCGGCTGTAGTCTTCTGGGAGACGATCACCCGAGCCTCCTGCGGATAGGGGTTCGGAGCAACGCCCCAGAGGTGTCCACCGTCTGCGAAGGAGGAGGTGTCATCTTCGACACCCCCACCATCTCCTGAGTGGCATCGCTAAACGAGCCCTCGGAGGAGTGGCTGCAAAGGAAAACACCAGTAAAAGACAAGCAAGCAACAAGGAAAGATAGAAAAAAGTATCCGAAGGAACTTACAAGTTGATAACACTCAAGTTGAAAACATGGAAGGCCCTCTTGCCCTTCTTCTCTTCCTTCTTCCACTTCGCCGGCGGCTGCGGCGCTACAGCCCGCACAGGCACGACCGGAATGGGGGAGGAAGAGCCACCATCACCTCCACTGTGACGAACAAGGCATGTCGGATCCCTAGGCGTTGGCGGAGTCGAGGCATCCGACGATTCGCTCGATCTCCGTGCCCGTTTTCAGGTCTGCTCCTTGCTCGACTCGAGGGCTTCTTCAACCGGTGATTGCGTCGAGGGAAGCTCAGACATAGAGTACACTACCTCATTGTCCGGCGCATCCGGAAAACATTCGGGTAGCGGAGGTACCATGCCAGGCACCTTGAACTCCTGCACAATGAAAACAAACTTTTAGAACAAGGAAGTACAAGAAAACGCATTCGGAAAAAGCGTTATGCGCATGTCCCAGATCTACACCTGCGGAACCGGTCGAGAGGCACTGAACGGAGGGGTCAGCGACTTCCCCAGAAGGTCCTCGTCGGCTTTGAACTTCAACAACGGCCAAAGGACTATGTCGAGGTCCCCCTTGGAGAGCTCCTCAGCCGCAACTCTCATCGGGTCGTGGCAGCTAGAATAAAGGAACATCGGGTGCGCCCTAGCCTAGAGCGGCTGCACCCGATGTTTGAGGAAGGTGCGGATAATATCCACACCGTTCACCTCCTTCTCCGGAATCACCTGGAGGTCCTCCACCTGACGGTAGATCCCCTCTATCTCCTCCACCTCACCCTCCATGATGTGGTTCTTCCAGGACCTCTTCGGCTGGATTTTCTGGGTGGAGTCGAAAGGGGAAAGGCCAAAGTCTTGCCCGTCCAGTGTGGAATCGTGGATATAAAACCACTTCTTCTGTCAATATTGGATGGACTCAGACATCGAAAAAGAGAAGAAGAGAAAATTGGATCGAAGGGAAATAATGCAGCCGTCGATCGCATAAACTCCATCGGAGCCGGATTGCCTCTTCACAAAATAGAGCTTCCAGAAGAGGCCAAAGTGCGGCTCGATACCGAACCAGCACTCGCAGAAGGTGATGAAACAGGCAATGTGGAGAAGGGAATTTGGCGAGAGATGGTGGAGTTGGATGCCATAGAAGAAAAGCAGTCCACGGAGAAAATCGTGGAGTGGGAGAGAGAGGCCCCGAAGGACAAAAGAAACAAACATGACCCGAAACCCTGCGGGTGGACGGGGAATTACCTCGTTGCCGAGAATCTTGACGGCCTCCTTGTCCTGCGGGATCAGACCCTGCTCACGAAGCTTGCGCAGTTCGCCCTCGCGCGTCTCCGTACGTCGCCACCCACCATCAGTGACGCGAGTAGCGGCGGTGCCCTTTTTGCCGCCGGCAGCAGCGCTGGTGTCCACCATGGTGGAGGCCTTCTTCGGCTTCCCCATTGCAGTACGGCGACGGCAGCGGTGTGAGCACAGAAAATAGGACGGGAAAGATCGAAGAACTTCTAGCGCACGGCGAGAAAAGCTCAAGAAGGTGGAAGAAGTGAAAAGCAAGTGGCTGCGGTGAAAACAAACAAAATTTTTCCCACAGTTATAAGGACGAAGACGGTGAACAGGGACCGTTCATCGGGAAGCCCTAGAGCCAGCATCAAATCCAACCGTTCACGTGTCAGCACAGCAACAAACCGTCGCTTGCACGCCGTCCACTACGCACGTAAACTGAGGAGACGCTGTAATTACCGCCACATCGCGCGTGACCAGTCAACTCCAAGTTAAAAAGTGGGACCCACGTTCGTCCAGTCACGTCACCTCTGGCACCGCAGACGCTTGAGGTCACCGGTCGTCAGCACTGACGTCATCAAAGCTATACTAGTAACGGTTACCAATTTTCGGCTAAACAGGTGAAGTACTCACTCGAATCTACGATTCGAGCAACTACTCGGGGGCTACTCCTATCAGGAGCTCACTCGAAGCATGAATAGCGTACTACGCCAATGATCTATTTCTTCGAGTCCTACGTCGAGTCTATGACTCCACTACGGACTCGGGGGCTACTCCCGTAGGGAGGATTGATTCAAGCATCCGAAAAAATTGTGTCCTACGGACCTGAAGCAAACAACGGCTGAACTATTCGGGGGCTACTCCCATAGGGAGCGCTGGTCGCGCACCCTATGAATTCTTCGAATGCGATCCTTCGGATCAGAATGCAAAAATTTGTTGGCAACTTTGCCCCAATCAATGCTAAGTGAGTAACATCCTCCTTGGCCACCCTAAACACCTCCGTGGTGATAAAATTTCGGATGCTGTGTCTGCGATGCAAAGATAAGACCTACAGATATCATCTGATGGCCTAGCAACGCACACGACTACGCTCGGCTAGTGAAAATCCGTGCTAACAGGCGCGATGAAAATCCCGACGGACGCGTTGGGTACATCATTAAAAAACTACTGGGATTCGACTCCTGTAAGACCTCAACAGCCTGAGTCGAATTACGCCAGCATCTGTTCCGGGTTCGAGTCGAGGGACTCAAATCTGAAGAAGATCGTGTTGGACAGTTAACTGACCCTGATCCGTCATGAGATTCAGGCACATGCATCGATAATCCCTACATACTAAAATCATTCTTTGATGAATAGAAACAGCTGCACCCGAAAGATTGAAGAGTCCTCAGCCGAATCTACGATTCGACTGAACACTCGGGGCTACTGACATGGTTATACCCTACGGGTACACGACATCAGCATACCTTGTCCAGCCCAAGGAAGGCCCATGAAAATACACTCGGCCCATGAAGATTTTCGGGTGGCCCAAGCCCATGACATCTTTGGATCCTTAGAGAGCAAGACTAGATTAGATAGAATATTCAAAGGGGCAAACCCTAAAACCTGTAAACGACTTGATCTATGCCTGGGACATCCCTACCTCTATATAAAGGCTAGGAGGGCATGGCGAGGAGGGCACCTCTCATACCACCGCATACACACCTCCACGCCAGATTGCATCTGCGCACCCCTGTAACTTTCGGTTCCGCCGTAATCAAGAGTAGACAAGCAGGAGTAGGGTTTTCCCTCCGGGGGCCTGAACCTGGGTAAATCTAGTGTCCCTTGGTTGCTTGTCTGTTAACCGTTACGCGATCTCCAGCACCCCCATCTTCTCCAAAACCCAAGCTCATAACAATGGGCATTGACGAGTCGAAACCTCGTCACAACCTGGCTCTCATACCAACTTGTCAACACCCGGATTTTTAATCCCAGATGCTTGTTATGCCATACATAGCAATCTCAGGATTACCATTTTTGCGAGATATAACAAATTGGTACCATAGTTCATCATCCATTACAAACCATAATAAAGGTCTTACAAATAAAGGATCTCATGATCCAGTCTTAATACAATCAACGTAGCAGAATAATAATAAGGGTAGCATGGTCGAAGCTCCATCTTCAGGGTCACAGGCAATGCTGACGATGGGAGATGATCCTAGTTGTCATAGACTTCCTGCTGTCCATCATCCTGGTAGTCCTCCTCATAGTCTGGCCATAGGAATAGCTAGGGATAAAGCCATGAGTACTCTATAAATACTCGCAAACTAATACTAACAAGTAAGATAGTTTGAGTAGGAATCTAAAGCTCTAGGTTTATTTTGCAAAAAAGCCAGATTTATCTCTAGCTGAGTTTAGAAGTAAAGAAAACCAACTTAAGGTTTTACAACACCTAAGTGAGAACTTAGTTTTCATGTTCACAACCCTGTTGTGGTCAAGTCAAAGTCATAGTTTATTTCATAAGTCATTTTGAAAACATCTGAAGACGAAACAGTATGGCCACTCCAACTGTCCATAACCGTGGACGCGGCTATTCGAATAGTTTGACACTCTGCGGAGATTGTACACTTTCACCACAACATTCGATACATCCGTCACGAACAATCCCGAATCACCATACTCAGTATGCGGATAATCAATCCTAACCTTTCAATTACACACCCTAGTATAGGCACCTCCCCTATGAGTTTGGCCTCCCAACCATGACCATCTGTCATCTTGGGAACTGCACAGGAGGACATTCATCATGAGGTAGTCTCAGCTCAAACCTCTTCAGCAAGGGAACCCATACTAAGATATATAAAATTTCAGTCAAGCCCTACCCAAATTCAGGTATTGTGGTTGTACGGTAAAATTGGAATGGTATCGCATCCGAACCCAACCATCAGTTTTATAAAGGTCTAAGGCTCATGCCTCAACATTTTCATCATCAAATCAGCTGGTGTTCATAACACATGTCAAAACATTTCATTAAAATGACTCATCATTCCAAGGTTTCCATAATCATTTTCACCAAGTATTCCCATCTAAGGTGATCAACTTTTATGCTTAGCACTAGCCACTAAGTTGAGGGTAATCACTAATGAGGGGTGCTAATCAAGTGTGACTTATCCAAATCGAATCTCATGCCTTAGTATGACATCTAGTTCTAACTAGATTAGGCCAAGTTTTATGATCTTTATGCTACCTATAATATCTTTCCAAAACTTACAAAATACTAACTAGAAGTAATGAAGAACTTTGATAAAGAAAATAAAAGAATAAATCTTGCAAGTAAAACTTTGGATTTGTATAATCAAGGTTGCATAACCAAAGCATGCCTAATGCATTGCATAGGTTATCTTGTAGGATTAGGCTTGCAAGTAGGACTTGCATGGTTTATCTTAGCTTGCCTTGAGTAGTGCAGTGGTTGAAATCTTCTTCTTCGTCTTCTTCATAGTACTCCTCCTCCTCGTAGCCTCGGTCGGTACTAGAGTCTATAAATAAATATGAGGTACACAATCACCAAACAATACTTAACTACTTCTATTTGGCACACAAAGGTCCACACTAGATGATCTAGCATCATCACAATCATCACATGAAATAAAGACCTAGTCTTATTTATTTTAGTTTAGAAAAGTAATTTCTACTCATTGAAAACTACTTAAGATTTAATATTCTCCAATTAAAATATGGTATCATGTTGACACATGTCATCACCACATATTTTAATACTTGGGAATGTGATTTATAGTGGTGTTACAATTTAATAAGATTTAACATTATTATTTTAATTAATTAAAGTGACTAGAAATGCCTATATAGCATTCTTTTACTATTAGTCCAAGATCACTGCATGTAAACCTAAATATTTTTACGTATTCAGAAAGATCTTATCAAATGTGATTTTTGAGAGTTGGAATCAACTCAAAAGCATTTATGGTTGTTTTTTTTAAAATGTTTGAATGTGTAAAAGTCTCTATTTTGTTATTTTTGCTATAGGTGATCTATAATTTCAAATGGTTTGAATCCAACGGTCTTGGATTAATAATTTGAACACCTTTCTAACAAAATTGATTTCATGCAATTTGGTTTAGTAAAACTCTATGAATTGAATTTCAAAGTCACTGACTGAACTATGTTTGAACTAAATTGGAAAATCTCTATTTGAATTACTGGGCTGAGCGCAGAACTAAATCTGGCCAGCCTAATCGCATAGCGCCGCTGCAGCAGCGGATGTCGAGGGGTCCAGCGCGGCTCAGTGCAAGTGAAGGGCTATGTTTCAATCTGGCACGCACGATTAGACTAGGATCCTATGGTTCACGTTCGTCGTCTTCGCCGAACAGCTCCCGCGAGAACGAACCCTAACGGCGATGGTGGGGGTACGCGGCGGCTTAACAGGGCTCCAGCTAGGGTCGGCGATGGGGGCGAACGATGTTGTCGACGATGGCGGTTCGAATGGTGATCGCGACATCTCCTGGGGTGGATCCAATCAACGGCTCCGCTCCTCCTCTGTAGCGGCAGACTCCGGCCAAATTCCGGCGATGCGGAGCTCGCCTTGCTCCGGGGAAGGGTCAGGGGTGGTCTGTGAGGAGTGGGCAGTGAGGTGGTGTGAAGAATTGAGGCGGGGGTGGCATCCTTTTATAGCCGAGCGAGAGGGGCGGTGCGGCATGGGCAGAGCTCGTCGGTGATGACGGTGCAGTAAGCTAACGACATGGCGCAGAGCGTAGGCCGGTGCGGTGTCTCCTGACGATCATCACGGGCTTAATGGCACGACACAGGGCAGTCTAGAACGGTCGGAACGGGTCGACGCTCTGCGCAGCACCGACGGCGTTTTCAACGACGCACAAGTGCTTCTGGTCGCGCGGCGGCGAACGGGCATGTCTAGGGGGTAGCTGGTGTCGCGGTGAGTGTAGGCATGCACGACAAAGGCGAGGCGCAGTGTGTACGCGCGTGTCGGCTGCGGCGCTCTGGCGCGCTCTCGGCATGGCAGAGAGAAAATGGGCGCGGCGTTTTCTCGGTGGTCCAGGGCCTGGCTGTGCTCGAGGGTTGGACATGGGGTGGCGGTGGATGGGCGCGGCGTTTGCTCCTGCGTGTTGGCCATGGTCGGCTGGCCATGGTGGCTTCGGGTGGCGCGACACTGGTGCAATGGTAGGATTTGTAGCTCTTTCAAAGCACTGGTAGTCACTGGGGGAGACAAGGAAAGAGAAATGGGGACAAGAATTGGACAAAGCTTTGATTAAAAACAGTGATAGTTAGGCAGGGATTGCTGTGCTCACCATCTGTTTGATGAAATGGCCGCATGAACTTTACATTTGAATTTTTTGATAAACTTTGGTGAGTGCTCTGGTCACATGCTTGGTATTATATTGTTGCTTGGGTTTGTCAAGGTGAACTGGTTTGAGTGATTTTTGATTAATGGTGATCTTAGTACCTAAACTTGGGTAATTGGAACTTGATAATCTTGATTAATATTTTTGGGATGTTACACTCGCCTCCTCCTTCGGGTGATGGGCAGGCGTTGTCCCGACCTCGTCCCTAACCCCCTCTCCCCTTTATCCTCTGCCACCGTCGCCGTCATGGTCCACCGGGATTCTCCCGTGCGGTGCTGGCGGCGGTGGGACGGTCTTTTCCCATGTGCTTGCACGGCGGCGGTACGACATGACGGCGTGGAACCCGTGTGCTGGGTAGATTGGAGTGCGGTCTATCCATGGTGGCTGACTATGCCCTGCTCGACCCAGATCTGGGCCTAATCGACCCCATATGGGTTGGGGCACGCTGGCCTCTTGTGCTCTCCCCTGAGGCTCTCTAGAGGTGGAGGTGGGGCGACGGAGGTTCTAGGGTGGTGGTGGCGTTGCGGCTGCCCTTGCTGCATTGTGCCGATAGGGGCTTTGCGGTCCTATTTGGGCTCGCCCGGGCCCGAGACCTGGTGTGTCCCTGTTGCTGTGTCCGGTCGGCTACTGCCATGGCAGTGGAGGTAGTTCCCTCCCATGCGACTGCGATGCTACTGCCCATTGTGACCATTGCCACCTTCGCTTGTGCTTCGAGACCTTGCGCCGAGATCTTTAGTGAGGTGACGAAGTTGGCTCCTTTTCCATGGTGGCGTGTGCTGGCTGGCGGTAGGTGTGGTGGAGCGCTTCGGACTGTCCGGGGTGTTGGTTGTTTGGGGGTGGGCAAAATCCCTATCGACCCCATCTGGAATCGACGCGGTGACGCCTGCGGGTGTCACCATCCCTTTCGGAAGGGCGTGGAGTTCCCCCTCTCCATCCCCTTTCGTGTGCAGGGGGAAACCCTAGGACTGGTTTGGGCAGCTGTAGCATCATCGTCGCATCCCTTGCTAAAGGTGTTTCTTGGTACACGGTGGTTCGAAATGCCAGGAGAGTGGTGGGACTTTTCCGGAGGGCACAGTGGTTGAGGGTCGTCTTTGTTTCGTCGAGCTACCAATATTGGCTTATGTTTCTCTTTTGTTCTTTTTCTCTTCTTTTGGACTTAGTTGTGTTGCGGCCCCAGCATTCTCATTGTGTCATGTGATTGGCTATATTAATATAGCGGGATGAAAGATTTGAGAAGACTTGTATTATACACTAGTACAAGATATGTACATGTGTTAATATGCAGTGAACCCCCTATCTAATAGGAAAACTGTAATACACAAATATCTAACCTCAAACCCTGACGGTACGAGAACCCAAACACGCCCCCCCTACAGCCCTCGCGCCGCAATCGTCCATGGCGGCGGAGCGGCCGTCTTCCGTAGCGCCGGCGACAGCCGCAAACAGGCGCACCCTGAAGCGGAAGCCCAAGGCAAAATCAGCTGGCCCCTCCGCCCTAAACCCTAACTGGGCCCAGCTCCAGTCCAAGCTCCCCGCCTCCACGTTTCTCGGCAAGCGTAAGCAACGCCCCGCCCCTTCTCCGCCCCCTCAACTGTCTCCTGACCCGGAGGAGGCAGAGCTAACTATCAAGCTCGAGCCGACCTCTGATGACACCAGGTAAGCAGGCTCTCGCAGTTACCTTCCCTCGTATGACGTTTTGAGACTTTTTTTTTTGATGGTTGGGGAATGGTATGGTCAGCTTGACGAAGGCGTTGGCGCTGGACTGCGAGATGGTCGGGGTTGGGGCCGGTGGCAGCAAGAGCGCCCTCGCCAGGGTCACCTTGGTAAGCGGCATTTTCATTTTTTTTGGTTTCTTGAGAATTTACTTGGCAGTGTGCTTGATTGCTAATTATGCTGTGCCGATGGTAAACACTTGAGATGTATGGGTTTATTGTTGAAATTAAATGGAAAGAGTGAGGTTCGAGGTTCTGTGCATTCTTGAAACAACTGTATATACTAGCTAAATACCCGTGCGTTGCCATGGAAACAAAGAAATTGTATTTCACAAACATGGTGTCAAACAAGATACAAATTTTCTTTCTAAATGCATTTGATAGGCCGATGCTTGCTTGTACTCATCTCTTGGCAATCATCAACCCTCTGGTTACATTTCTAATTGTTTCGCCTGGCCTACCTGCTACAAAACTCATTGCTGTCAACAGTGAATTTACTGGCCAGCATAAATAAGCAAAGTGAGCTCAAGTGCTCATGCTTCTGGTTATGTTTCCTCGTGTATATTGATGAAAAAGGGTTGCTAGTAGCTAACGAATCCATGCCTGTTGATTCATCCCGGCTGCTTGGTCTGAAGCCCCTGATTCTCAGTATGGCTTCAGGAACCAGCAGAAAACCGTGTCTGACATATTTCGGGTTGTTCCATGCTTTGCATTGTGTGGGGGCTGACATTGCAATTGTTCTTCGGTCGGAGTTTAGATGTAATGCAGTTGAGTTTTTCTTCAAACGGCTTATTAAGTTGAGTTGGGAATCCACATCGGAGGCTTGGCTAGTAGGTGCTTCTGGCAACTTTAGAACTCAGGTAGGCGTTACATTAATTAATATGTTTAGGAGTTGGTAGCTTTATTTTGTTGCAAGGAAGGCATTGTAAGCTTTGACCATAGAAGTATTAACTAGTGAGACAATATTCAGGTATTAGTTTGAATAACTCTTGATTAGCTTCCATTTGAGCTAGGAATAGTGTACCATGGTTATTGTATCATGTGTTAGGGCATGTATACAGTGTTTGATAAGACAGTCTTCTTGTAAGCCTCCCCCATCATCAAGAGATGACAGTAAAAACATATTACAAAATGGATTATCTCGTGGTGTTATCACTAATTAATGTTTGCATGCCTCTAAAATTATGTGCTGATTGCTTCCACCAATCCAAAATGTAAGTCTTACAGGACATGGCAGTCTTGAAGATAATACATTCACCATAAAATTTCTGTGAAAATATGTTGCCTAACACAAAAATAGTTATACATTTTAGAATTATTTTTGATATAAATCTAATGATGATAATTGATATTTGTGATGTTAGTAATTCTTTCTTTATAAATGGTCAAACCTTGAAATAATTGACTGGTAAAGTTCTAGGACTTACATGTTGGATCAGATTTAGTAAAATTTGATTAAAAAATATATGGCTAAGAGATGACATCTGGTACAATTGAGAAACCTGTCTTAAGTGTTAAGACATTATCTCAATTAGGAGAAGGCACACCCCCTTTTTCGTTTCTCTATTCCAAGTTACTAACTATCTGGTCTAAAAAAAGTTAGTAACTATCGTATGTCCCTTCTCAAAGCTAGCATCGCTCCATTGTGTATGTCTGTATGTTTGTTCAGGTCTTAGTGTACACTGTGTACTATGGTTGTTGCTTTTGCAGGGACATACTATGGTTGTTACATATTGCCATATTCGTATCTGATGGCAATGCAGTGCTGTCAGTAAGTATCGTTGTTGCAGAAGGCGTTATCTATTTATAAGCATTTCAAATGCTTAATGCTCTAGTCATTTGTGCAATAACTCTCTTCTGTATCTCAGAAGCCGGCTATATGACTGGCTATAGGAGGAGAACAAAAGCATCTTACTTTTATTCTTGTTAATTAATGATGGCAAGAGGATCATGCCATTGATCTTATATGAGAAGTGCACAAAAGCTAGTGTCTAGTTACATAAATTGCGCTATTGTAATTTGGATGTGCCGATTTTTCAGTTTGGATGTGTTCACAGTTTGACAATCAAATTGCTATCAGTGACTGAAGGTTTCTTATTTATTTTGTTAGTCCTGGGATTAATTTTGATGAAGATTTGACAACAATGGTTGGCTGATATTGTTTTGTAGTTTCCGATGTGAATGCTGCATAAATCAAGTGTTGAAATGCTGAAATACCTGATCAGTCTATTCTAAGTATATTCCTTCTGTTTGAACATCAGCCTCTAATGTTATTGTTCGCCTTGTTAGGTTAATTCCTTTGGCAACGTTGTATATGATGAATATGTCCGGCCAATGGAGCGAATAGTTGACTACCGTACCCATATTAGTGGGATTAGACCTAAGCACATGAATAAAGGTAATGACATTACTACATTAGCACCAGTTATTATATTTCTTTGGAGGGTTGCAATCTATATGGGTTATGCAACACTATTTTATGATATTGTAGCCAAAGATTTCTCGATCGTTCAGAAGGACGTAGCTGAGCTTATCACAGGAAGGGTTCTTGTTGGGCATGCCTTACACCATGACCTTAAGGTTGTTAGGACCTTAATTCAAACCGTGAAGCACTTTGTTATCTTGTCTAATGTGATACAATGCTTTACAGGTCCTGCTACTTGGCCACCCAAAGAAGGACATAAGGGACACCTCAGAATATGAGTTTTTCCGACGGTTAGATAGCATAAACATCTATTCTAATCTGCTTATAGTCAATACTCTTGCTAATATTGCTTATTGACATATGTATTTCAATTTAGTGAGGGCAAGCGGAGATCGTTGAAAGATCTAGCTTCTCAAGAACTTTGTGTTAAGATACAGCAGAAAGAGCACTGCCCGGTATGTTGATATATTTTCTGTCTGTTGTTTAAACCCTTGATTTCACTTGAGTCCCTCATCAGTACGATTTGGTTTATTTAGCCCATATATTATTGAAATTTGTTTAGTTATAATACATGAGTGTTGCAACTACAAATCTGTGTCAAGTTGACCTGCTACTTTGTGCATATACAGAACTTTGAGGTGTATATACACAAATTTATTGTTGCTGTTGGTAGGTTTTAGAGAGAACATTAAGCAAATCCAGATGATAGATCATTAACGGAACAGAACACGTATGATATTATCGATTATGATTTACTAATTAACAGCCATGTTGGAGATGTATTAGTTGAATGTGTCCAACTAGAAGACTTAACCCTAACACTTTGATGTTAATATTTGTTCTATCCATAACCAATTTGCACTGTCTTTCAGATTGAGGATGCCCGAGCAGCAATGTTCATTTACAAGAAGCACAAGAAAGGATGGGAGAAGAACAGGAAAGATCAATTCAGGTTCAAAAACAAGAAGGTCAAGAAGCGAGGCAGTAAGAAATCTAGTGAAGGCAAGGACCCGAATGTCCCTACAGTTCTTCTGTAGAAAATATAGATAGATGCAAGGATCTAGGGCCAAGCAATGTCGTGGTTAGACTTGTGTGGTTTTGTTTCAGGGAATGGGGAATACTGGATGAAAATTGTGTGGTTTGAACTTTCCTCAGGTCAGGTGTAATGAAACTCTGGACGGACGCAGGTGCAGGTTCCGTAACAAAACATTGTTTTACATCATGATCAATTGAAAAATGTTACAGGCGATAATATAGGGTTACTGAGAATTGCATTTTGAGGACTTGGGTTTCTTGTTGTAGTAACTATAGTGGTTGCTGCCAGCGGAGCTCTGTGGTCATGCTGCCGTTTCCTGAGTGCAAACTGGTAGTGGTGCAGCGGCAGGGAGTTGGTGTCCAGCATGTGCAGGATGAAGACCATGAAGACGGAGCAGACGAACATCGGTATGGGCCCGAAGATCCACATGAGCAGCGTGGTGGCGAAGTAGAGCGCGCGCAGCCCCATGGACCAGAAGTTGCCGCCTCGGATCACCGCGTGCTGCACGTAGCTCGCTGGGACGTCGGAGTCCAGCGTGGAGACCAGGAAGCTGGCCTGGACATAGTACCTGAAATTGCACCAAATCATCAGGTCTTGATCTGAAGTTGGGTTTTAAATAAAATGTTGAAAGATACTGCTGTAGTGTACCTTGCAGAGTGGATGAAGCAAGTGAAGGAGACGAGAAAGCAGACGAGGAGGGAGATGTACTTGACGGCCGCCGTGGCCTGGGTGTTGTCGCCGTAGACGAGCTCCGTCATGAACACCTTGCTGGTGCTGCTGACCCAGGCGCCGATGAGCGAGCCCAGTGCTATGGAGAGCGAGGCCAGGTTGGTGGATGCGGCGATGCTGCTGGAGATCACGCTCAGCGCCAGCGCCGTCTCCTCTGGAGTCGCCTGCACAAACAGCAAACCGGATGTCACATGCCTGGCCGGCCATTTTTGATCAAATTCAGGACGAAATATGACAGAAGTTGCCTACCTGGGTGATGCGACGAACCCAGGCCAGCTTGTTATGGTTCTCGTAGCCTATGACGGTGGTGGCGGGACGGCGGAGAATCCGGTAGAGGAGGATGAGGTGGTAGCCCAACATGATGACCAGGCCACAAGGCACCAGCACCAGGTCCAGGGAACCCTTCGCCACCACCACCATATCCTCTCTTCTTTTCTTATCTCGCTTCTTCTGTTTTCTGATGAACCATTGTTGTTCCACGAGGATGCATTTTTATTTGGATTTTGGGTGTGTGCTAGTGGCCGGCCGGAGTAATGAGCCGGTTGCTTATGGGTTTTGCTCTGCGTAGAGTAGTACTACCCGTGGTGGCTGTCTGCTTCGGGCGCAAGATAAATGAGGAAGGCAAGCAATTGCAGCGAGCTTTGCTTCAAAGAAAGGAAACTGATATTATGGCTCTATATATGGGTTATTGGATCCACTACTACTTAGCTCCTTGATTCATCACAGCTCTGTGGGTTCATAGTACAACTGCAACTGTGAGCAGAAGGTTTCATGAATACGCTGCATGCAACTGTAACAGAAGTTAGGTTGTTATAAGCCCCTTGTCGAGCTTAATTTGGTTGGAACACCCCTAATGCTGCATCGTCAGGTTACAAGATCTTCTGCACTTTGTTCTTGATTCGAGCACCACACGTACATCACCACGGTACATGGTACTAGTAGCAAACTGTTGGGTTTACCTCGAGACTAGATTACTCCAAACTTTCACGACTAGTTTGCTTGTCAACGGGCCGGTATTGGGTGAGCAAAACCCGTTATGTTGTGCCTTCTTGTACGTACATGTGGAGTGGACTATGCGTTTGCTTGCACTCAACAGGAAGCGCGCTAGTACACCTGAACTAGGCTTGCTTCTCGATCGACCCAATCAGGCCAAAATAGTACTCCCTCTGTCCTGAATAATGTCTTAGGTTTTTCAAATTTTAGATGAATCTATATGTTAAATAGTGTCTAGATTCATTTAAATTTTAAAAAAATTGAGACATCTATTTGGGACAAAGGGAGTACTAGATGGATCCTGCGTGCTTCGCTGCGCCATTTTTTCAGTAGACATTTCTTTTTTGTCATTTGTCAATATGTTTGGTTTCACTTCAGGCTTTTGCTGGGTGTCGCTGCATGAAGGTGAGCTTAAACTTGGTCAGGTAGATTATAAACCTGGTTGCTGCAAACACACTTGGTAACACCTGACACAGTTGATACCTTTTCTAATATTAATTGTTCTGAGCATTATACTAATTTCCAAAAACAGGTGCAAGAGATCTAACAATTTTCATTCGCTTCCTTTAAGATGAAAATTACAATATGCAAAGTGCATCAATGTGAAAATTACAATTTTTGCTCAAATTCTAGCAACCTAGTACGCACGCACCAACTCATTTTGCTAAAAAATGTGTACCCTTTAAAAGCCTTTACAGTATTAGATACATCAACCAATTTTTGGCAATGAGATGTCAGGATTAATACAAAAGGGGGATGACTTACCTGTAAAACTAAGGATGTTCACTTCAAGTACTTGTCAAAGATTTCAAGAAATCAAGCTAGACATGTGACTTAGTCTCCTACTCAGCTAATGCAGATAATTCTGCATGATAATGGTAGGAAAGGGCTGATCATAGCTAAAGTATAATGAGAACAGCAAAATAGCACCTACTGGCAGCTTCAAGCCTAGATGGACCACTGTGCTATTTCCTATATTTTTAGCAGATGAAAAAATAACATATACCCAAATACTAGTGATCATCAACATAAGAAGATCTGCAGGAAAAGGAGCAGATATAACATTGGCTCAATTCTGTGATGAAATAAATACTACCAGATGTTGTTCTAGTCTAGCCTCTGTAGATATACTATAAGATGGAACTCGTAGATCTGAGAGAGAGAGAGAGAGAGAGAGAGAGAGAGAGAGAGAGAGAGTAGGGTACTACCTGCGTCCTGGCTCGACAAGCATGAGCCAGAGGGGATGCCGAAGCTAGCCCCGGAGCTAGAGCCGCCGTCATTAGCCATGGGAAAAGGGGGCGACGGCGTGGGCGTGGGTGGTTGAGAGTGGTGGCGGCAGAGCTTCCCGTCGGCCTAGCGCGAACCCTAATCGGTGGGTGTGTTGGTGGGGGGCTGCTGCGCACGATGAACCTCGTACCGTGTGCGTCCGGCCCCCCACCTCTTTATATACGCGCTGGCGACAGGGGCCCACCAACCATGGATAAGGTTGGGCGCCCCCGATTAGGGCGCGGTGAGGGACTCCGTTCGGGCCGTTGGGCCCGAACGTGGGAGAGATCTATCTAACATTCTCCCCCTAGATCTCGACTTTACTTTTAACTTTGTACTTTACTTATTTCATCACAGATCGATATATAGAGCATGTTTCATCGTCTCAGCTCAATTGCCAATAGAATTAGACAGCCACTATATACCTTTCTATTTTGAAACAAATCCTGTTACTTTTGGGTATCTGTAGTCCAGGAATCATAGGCTTTCCATTAAACCCATGCCGGCTATGTGTTCCTTGAACACATTGGGTGGTAAGCCTTTCGTTAGCGGATCCGCAAGCATATCCTTTGTCCTTATATGCTCGAGTCTTATAGTTTGATCCTGGACTTTGTCCTTCACAACATAGTACTTTATATCTATAGACTTTGTAGCATTACTCGACTTGTTGTTGTGAGCATAAAATACTGCGGGCTCATTGTCACAGTACATCTTTAGTGGTCTGCTGATGCAGTCAACCACTTTCAAGCCGGGTAAAAATTTCTTTAACCATAATACCTGTCCCATGGCCTCATAACATGCTATAAACTCTGCATACATCGTAGATGATGCAACTATCGACTGTTTGGCGCTTCTCCATGAAATAGCACCTCCTGCGAGAGTAAAGACATATCCTGTCGTGGACTTTCTGTCGTCTTTATCTCCCGCAAAATCCGCATCTGAGTACCCTTTTATCTCTAGGGAATCAGATCTTTTATAAGTTAGCATGAGGCCTTTTATGCCTTGCACATAACGCAAAGCTTTCTTTACCATCTTCCAGTGTTCTATGCCTGGATTCTCTTCATATCTACCGAGTACCCCGGTGATAAAAGCTAAGTTAGGGCGAGTGCACACTTGTGCATACTGTAAACTTCCAACAGCCGAAGCATATGGTACTGACTTCATTTGATCGATCTCATATTGATTCTTTGGACATTGGGATTTCCCAAAACTTTCGCCCTTGACTATGGGAGCAGGTGTTGCATTACTCGTATGCATATTGTATTTCTTTAGAATCTTTTCACAATACGCTTTCTGCGACCGTCCTAACACTCCATTCTTTCTATCTCGGTGAATTTCTATGCCCAAAACATAAGAAGCTTCACCAAGGTCTTTCATATCAAAATTTGATGACAAGAACTTCTTTGTCTCTAGTAGTAGACTAACATCACTGCTAGCAAGCAAGATGTCATCCACATACAGAATTAGGAAAATATATTTCCCACTTTTGAACTTTGCATAAATGCAATTGTCCTCAACATTCTCTTTGAATCCAAATCTTTTAATTGTATCATTAAACTTTAAATACCACTGCTTAGAGGCTTGCTTTAACCCATAAATGGATTTCTTTAGGCGGCATCCCATATGTTCCTTCCCCTCCATGAAAAAACCCTTGGGTTGTTTCATGTAAACATTTTCTTCTAAATCTCCATTTAAAAATGTCGTCTTAACATTCATTTGATGTAACTCTAAATCAAAATGTGCAACTAGTGCCATGATGATTCTGAAGGAGTCCTTACATGAGACCGGAGAAAAAGTCTCATTGTAATCTACCCCTTCTCTTTGCGTAAAGCCTTTTGCCACAAGTCTAGCTTTGTACTTTTCTACATTCCCATTTGAGTCATACTTTGCTTTGTAGACCCATTTGCATCCTACTGTTTTGGCTCCTTTAGGAATTTCCTCTAAGTCCCAAACATTGTTGGAACTCATTGATTTCATTTCATCTTCCATTGCCTCCACCCACTTGGCTGAGTGAGGGCTACTCATGGCTTCTTCATATGAGGTAGGATCGCCCTCCATATGAATTATGTTGTATACTTTGTAAATTTATTTGGAAATAGCTGGTATTCGTTCTCTTTTAGACCTTCTGAGTTCATCAGACTCTTGCTCATTTCTTGCCTCGGGTTCAGGCACATTTACAGTATGTGGCTGTTCTGGCTCCCTTTCGTGCTCAAAAGTGGGTTCAGGTGGCTCCTGATGGACAGGTTCCGAACTTTCGCCCATTGTTGTCACGTGTGGAGTCACAATAGGTGCTAGCACCACAACCTCAGGGGTTGTAGATGGTGGCACAACATGTAGCGAGAAAAATGGCTCCTGAGTCATCGGATTAGGTGCATGCACCCTCTTCTCCTCAAGATCGATTTCCCGAGCTACCGTGCTCCCCCTCATCAATTCGTCCTCCAAGAAGACAACATGCCTTGTTTCTACAAACTTTGTGTATCTGTCAGGACAGTAGAAACGATAGCCTTTTGATTTATCTGGATAGCCAATGAAGTGGCAAGATACTGTTTTGGGGTCTAACTTTGCAATGTTTGGATTGAAAACTTTTGCCTCGACTGGGCTCCCCTACACCCTCAAGTGGTGCAAAGAGGGGATTCTGCCTGTCCACAATTCATACGGTGTTTTGGGCACCGACTTGCTTGGTACTCTGTTGAGAATGTGAATGGCGGTTTTAAGCGCCTCCATCCACAATCCCAATGGGAGGGTGGAATAGCTCATCATGTTGCGCACCATATCCATAAGGGTACGGTTACGCCTTTCAGCTACTCCGTTTTGCTGAGGTTCGCCCGGCATAGAATACTGGGCGACTATTCCATTTTCCTGTAGGAACCTTGCAAAAGGTCTTGGTACTTGACCATATGGAGTATGCCGACCGTAGTACCCCCCTACCCCACGGTCAGACTGGACTATCTTAATTGTTTTATCATGCTGATTTTCTACTTCAGCTTTGAAAATTTTAAATTATCCAATGCTTCAGATCTTTCTTTAATTGGATAAATATAACCATACCAGGAGTGATCATCCGTGAATGTTATGAATGAATCATAGCCATCCACACTTTTCACTGAAAATGGTCCACAAATATCAGTGTGGATTATTTCTAGTGTAGCTATACTTCGGTTTGCACCCTTTTTAATTTGTTTTACATACTTTCCTTTAATGCAATCTATGCATTGCTCGATGTCTGAGAACTCTAACGGAGGAAGAATGTCATTTTTAACGAGGCTTTCTATTCTTCCCCTCGAAATATGGCCTAATCTGCAGTGCCATAACTTCGATGAGTCAAGAGTTCTTTTTCTTTTCTTTTGTTCTTTGTTCGACAAGGGAACTTGTTCATTCACATCACACACAAAAAATACTTTCTCATGCCAAGATAATAAATAAAGCTTGTCATGTAGTGTAGCAACACCCACACAAGTATCTTTCAACCAAATGGCACATTTGCCATGTCCAAAATAGCACTCATATAAGTCTTTGTCCAAGCACGACACACCTATTAAATTTCTATGAATGGAAGGAACAAATAAAACATCCTTAAGCAAAAGAGAAAAGCCATCGGCCAGCTCCAGAGGAATGTCGCCAATAGCCTCCACTTCTGCTTCAATCCTATTCGCCACTTCAATGAGGCTTTCTCTTTTTGGCAAAATCCTTGTCGAATGGAACCCCTGTAAAGAGTTGGCAACATGAACAATTGCACCGGAGTCAATCCACCAAGTAGATTTAGAAAACTTTTCATAAAGAGATTCATTAACAAAAGAGACTATACCTTTACCGTTTTTGGCCATTATGGACTTTAGCCATATTGGGCAATCCTTTTTGTAGTGGCCAACCTTTTTCCAATGGTGACACTGGTCTTTGTCCCCAGGGGTAGACTACTGGTACTGATGCTGGTGCTGTAGTGGGCCCTTGCCATGTGGCTTGGAAGGTGAGCCACCATGGTTACTGTTGGTGAAGTTCCTCTTCCTATTGTCCTTCACGTAGTTCAAGGAACCACCGTGAATGGACTTTAGCCTTTCTTCCTCTTGAGAACACATCCCTATGGTCTTTTCAATGTCCCACTTTTCAGGGGACATGTTATAGTTGATGACGAAGTTTTCGAACTGTTGGGGAAGAGAGGCCATGACAAGATGCACCAGAAGAGCAGGCTTGAGCTCGAGGTCCGCATCCATGGGCTTTAACTTAGCCGCCATGTTGGACATCCTCATGGTGTGCTCTCTAATGCCATGTGGCCCTCCCGTATACTTTTTCACACCACTGTTTGAGCAAATGGGTTGCATATCTTTGAAGAGCCAAGAACTGGCTCTTTATCTTTGAGGTACTGCCAATGTGAGGCACACTCTTCAATTGAGCCTACTATTGCGTTATCAATTGTGTTCTTGACAAAAGCCAAGCACTTCTTGTTTGCATTGACCCACTTTTGGTTATCTATTGAGTAGGACAGCTTCAAGGGAGCATGATCTCTCTTTCTCTTTTCAAATGCAGCACTTTCTTCAGCATCACCCCTCACTGGGTCCTCAGGCTTGACTGGTTGTTTAGTGTCAACCACCCAGTCCACCTCGGTGCAGACAAAGGCCAGGTCAACCTTTTTCCTCCATTCGGAGTAGTTATCCCCTCTGAGCAGTGGGATGTCCTTCAGGCAGCTCATGAGGTTGAGACCTCCTAAAAACCACAAAAGATGTGAGATAACCAAAAAACAACTGTATGCATTAATCCAACGTTGGTATAAATTAAGCATGCAATTGTTTGTGCCATTTAAAATTACATCACCGTTGGGTAAAGTTAAAATTAAATGCACCTTTAATACATAATGAAAGGGATCATGATCATGTTTATTAATAACGTTGGTCAATTAATAACATAGAGCATAATCAACTTTAGATTACTTTATCACATCTTTTAAATCAAAATTTAACACAAACTTTATTGCATTCAAGCAATTTAAAACAACTATTTGCAGCAGAAACAATTATTACACTATTCATAACTTTTAATCTTTACATAAAAATTCTGCCTCTCATGCATTCTCTAGACAAATATTCATTGAAATAATATGACTAGAGAAAACTGTATAAAATTCTATTAAAAAACTGATAAAAAACATCAAACATAGCTTCTGGAAAAATAAAAACAGAAACTATACAGAGCAGTCACAAGCGCAAGCGCAATTAGCCTAACGCTACGACGATAGATAGTAGCCAAAGAAGACGCCCACGCTCTGATCTATCTGCAGCGCCCCCCGCTGCTATCTATCATTCACGCTGCCTTTTTAGCATGGTCACCCCCCACCCCCCACACCTGCCCCTTCTGCGGCGCCAGCCAGTTCGCCCAACAAGCCTAACCCGCTAGGCGAGCCCACCCAGGCCGCCCAACGCTCAGCGATCGTGGCCGTCGAAACGAGCCACCCTAGATCCTACGGTCGAGCGCGGATTTCGGTCGAATAAAAGCCCCCCCGACGCCCCCCTGAAAACCCTAAGCCCCATTCCCCAGCCACCCCCCCCTCTCTTCTGCTCTGGCGGCAAGACGCAGACGGCCAGAGGCGGCGCCGCCCGACGGCCCCCTCCCTCTTGACGGCGCGAGCTGGCCGGTGGAGGCGAGGCGAGGTAGCGAGGCGAGGTGGCCGCCTCGCACGGCGATGGTGCCGGTGGCGGCGCGCCCCTCCCTCTCTCCCACTCTCGGGCTCCCTAGCGACGCTCTATCGCACGCGCGAGCCCACCCCCGCGAGCCTTGATCGCTGGCGGCGTGGTGCCGCCGGCACGAGCTCGCCGCGAGCCCCCTCACCCCCTTTGTCCTTTTCGTCGGCCGGAGCCACGACGCCATCGCCTTCCCTTATGGGCGGTCGGCCCACCTGGGTGGGCGATCACCGGCTGCAGCAAGGGCGGCGCCCTTTGCCGGCGCACGACGATGGCCGGTGGGTTCCCCCCTTTTTTTTGTTTGATTTTCCTTTTGGGGATAGATCTATGGGGATTGGGATTTGGGGATCTGTCTTTGATTTGGGGTTTCTTTTAGGTCTTAGATCTAGGGTTTGCTTTGCCCCCGAAAGGGTGTTTCTTCTTCTAGATGTCTCCCAAGGGGATGCCCATCTAGATCGAGAGGAATGGCGCGGCCATAGGGCTGGCGCTCTTTGGATCTAGGGTTTTTCTTTTCTTTTGCACTTTCTGTTTCTACCGAAAGAACTAGAGCTAGAAGCATGCTCTGATACCATTGTTGTTCTAGTCTAGCCTCTGTAGATATACTGTAAGATGGAACTCGTAGATCTGAGAGAGAGAGAGAAAGATGGGAGAGTAGGGTACTACCTGCGCCCTGGATCGACAAGCATGAGCCAGAGGGGATGCCGAAGCTAGCCCCGGAGCTAGAGCCGCCGTCATTAGCCATGGAAAAAGGAGGCGACGGCATGGGCGTGGGTGGTTGAGAGTGGTGGCGGCAGAGCTTCCCGTCGGCCTAGCGCGAACCCTAATCGGTGGGGGGGGCTGCACGGTGAACCTCAGACTGCAAAGGCGTCCCCCCCACCTCTTTATATACGCGCTGGCGACAGGGGCCCACCAACCATGGATAAGGTTGGGCGCCCCTAATTAGGGCGCGGTGAGGGACTCCGTTCGGACCGTTGGCCCGAACGTGGGGGAGATCTATCTAACACCAGAGGCCAATCTTCACTTCAAGACATGATTTTTGAGAACACGAGTCACTTGAGCTATAACATTTTTGCAAAATTCTGTCTTCCCTATGCAAGTAGGCATGTTAGTATTTACTACTACTTATTAGAAACGATAACATAAGCAAATGTAATCTCCCCTAAAGAAGGTGAACAACTCAACTTAAATTACTACTTATTAGAAAAGATAACAAAAGAATATGTAATCTTTCCCTGAAGATAGTGACCAACTTAACTTCAATTCTCTCTCCAATTTCCAACTGCAGATAAGTAAAAAGAACTCACACACATGGGTTACAAACTCAGCAGAATTGTTAAATATGTTTTTAATTGTACTGTACACAAAACCATCCGGTAAAGAATATACTCCCTCCGTCCTAAAATAGATGTCTCAGATTTTTAAAATTTAGATGAATCTATATACTAAATAGTGTCTAGATTTATCTAAATTTTGACAAATCTGAGACATCTATTTTAGGACAAATGGAGTATATCTTATATTAATATAGTCACAGTAGGAAGTAACATGGCTTCGCTTTCCGTGCTATTTTTCTTTTGTGAAAGCAGTTTTCATAACAAACATAAGCCCGTGATTAACCCACCAATGACCCGCATGCCATTAGTGCATTTCAAGTGGCACAACCAAAATTTTACCGGAACATTTTCATCCCAGTTTCTACCTGAGGAAAAGCAATCGTACGTCAAAATGTTGAAATTTGGTGAGTTTTGGGCCGTTGGCCCATTAGACAAATTCTGAAATTCTCTTTGGCCCACCTGTATTAGACACAACCAATGGAAGTCTTGCAAGCAGATCATCTTAACGAGGTCAACAATGGAAGCAGAACTCATAGCATTAGACACAGTCACTGTTGAAGCAGAGTGGCTTCGTGAGCTCTTGATGGACCTACCCGTGGTTGAAAAATCAATACCCGTCATCCCGATGAACTGTGATAATCAAATTGTGATCGTCAACGTAAACAGTTATAACGATAATATGAAGTCATCAAGACATGTGAAGAGGAGATTGAAATCTGTCAGGAAACTGAGAAACTCCGAAGTTATTGCGTTGGATTATATCCAAACATCTAAGAACCTGGCAGATCCCTTCACAAAGGGTTTATCACGCAATGTGATAGATAATGCATCGAGTGAGATGAGTTTGAGACTCACGCTATGAGTTAATCGCAGTGGCAACCCACTCTATGTGATCGGAGATCCCGTGAATTAGAGCTAGGAGACAAGCTGTTGGTCAGCTGAGAGGAGAGTATTTCCATATTATATTTATATCTCCACAAAGATACAATACTCTCTTAATCTGCATGGCAGGTTGATATTTATCTTAATGTGTTTCAAGTGGCTTTTATAAGAGGAGATGTTGTCCTGCAGAATATCTCTTGAGAAACACACCTATATGAGTCTGACTGTCAAACGTCGAAGTCCGTGAGAGTTGGGTGCTCTCTAATAAACTCATGAAAGGCCCTGGAGTATGACGCATAAGCTCTAAACCGCGGGGAAGCCGACGGTAGCCCTGTACCGGTCTAGATTTTGTGTAAAACTAGCACGCAGAAAACTTATAGTTCAAGGCATAGTCCACTATTCAAGTTGCTAGCTAGTGTAGCATGAAGTTTAACGTGGAAGTTCAACTTAACAGTCTTCACTATATACTGGTATATAAAACAATGTTCTGAAAGGGAAATGATGTGATGTGCCAATGAGACTTTGTGGAGGATTGTTGGAATTTGGTGAGTTTTGGGCTGTTGGCCCATTAGACAAATTCTGAAATTCTCTTTGACCCACTTGTATATGACAGCATATGGCTATGCTAGTGGTGTTAAAGTTTAGGCCCACATTGCTAGTTGAAGGGGAGTTGGACCACCTTATATAGTAGATTGTTGCACCACTCACTAAGGTGTGACAAGAAGAGTAGCCCTCGCGCACTCCTCCTCCGGCGCCGCCCGCCTCGCCTCGTCACGACGCGTGCGCTGCGGGTTGCGGGAATCTCGCCGAGCCTTACCGACTCGGACGTGGGCTAAGCCCACGATCTCCCTAACCTGCACTATATAAGCCTCTGCGCTAAACCTAATCGGTGAATCAATCCACACACGCGCCTTCCTCTAGAACCTTGCGTCGCCGCTTTCGTCTTCCCTATCCCGGCTTGCGGCATGCACCGCAGATCGGGACAGTAGGCCTCCGGAACCCTGCCTCTCGTGAACCTGTACGGGTGAGGGGCGATCAGGTTTTTGGGGAGCGCTCGAGCGCGACTACTGGCAACCACGACGTCGTCCGACGACGAGTTCCTGAACGACGACTTCTTTTCGGACGTCAGCGACCTCTTCGGCAACCTCAACATGGGCGACAACTCTGCCGCGGCTACTGCCGCAACTGCATCGTATGTGATCTCAATCTCTCTTTTTCGGATTATGCTAGAGTTTCTAGTTCTAGCATTTAGTGTAGATGTGATAGGTTTATCTTCTATAGATGTAATCTGTTTATCTACTTTGTTGATCTGCATAATTGGTTTTAGTACCGTTTGTATGATCATGCTTTATCAATTTATTATTCGAATTAAATCATATGGATTATTGCTTATATTTCCAATACAAAATGGCTACCAGTCTATAAGAAAATGTCAAGCATCTAAGTCAACAAATAAATCACCTAATGCTAGACGTCTTATTTGCAACTTTTTTTTGTTGGAACAACGATGTGCGCTACCTTCTTCCAAGGCTTAACAACTACATTGATCGCATCAAATTAAGCACCAATTCGGGTTTTGGTGTTATATCTTGGATTGGCATCTTGCTACGAAAAAGTCCCTTATACAAAAAATACTTCCTTTGTTAAGAAATATAAGACATTTTAGTTTGGTGGAATAAATGTATCTATACGCCTTTTAGTGTATAGGTTTACTTCAAACCTTTACAAATATATACATTAAAAAACGTTTAAATAAATCTGATTCATAAAGCTAAAACATCTTATATTTCTAGACTAAGGAAGTAGTATGTAACATACCAATGAGGCCAACATGCGGTAAAAATTAATTGTTACGTACCATCGTTCGGTGCATAATTAGAGTCGAGAGATACATCATAGTAACAAATTCCCATCTCATGGACACAAAATGCCGATTTCTTTTTGTAATCCGCTCACAGGAATGATCGAATCCAACCTGAATAATTATTCTTCAGGTTCTATGGGTCACTGTAGTAGGACTTTTTTTGTAATTTCTTTTTCTTTTTTGGTTGTGTGCATCCGTATGACCGTTAGGACAATACGTTATTACAGATGCTGGATGTAATAGGTATCCTCTAATATTAATTTATGTTTCTTTCCAAAAAAAATGTTTGCCCTAGAACATCACACAAAATAAGCAATAGAAACTAATCTAATGCATCGGACCGTACTTAGGGTTGTGAAAATATTTAATAATCATTGAAGAACAAACTAAAAACACTCCAAAACAAGGAACAAGTATATTCCTCTATGCCAGTAAAACCGAAGAAACGCAAGCACACACATGTACACATGCATAGGACCGAATTGAAGATTAGTTAATGACCCCAAATTCTTTTCTAATTGCTTTATAAACGGATTTCCGTTGAGCAATGGCTGCTCAGATAATTGAGAACCTGTTGAGGCCCTATCTATCTTCAGGAATAACTCCTAATGTAGTGATTTGTTCCGCAAAAATTAGACATCAGTTTAAATCCTAATTCTACTCCCACGCACCAAAAATTGCACCACAAAATAGTTAGCTGAGTAATCTGTACAAAATCTTTCTCAGAGACATCAAGGCCCATGTCCTGGAGCTTGGTAAGGTCCCTCGTTGCCACTGGCGAACCTTAGTGGAGGCCAAAAGGACCGTCGCTCCTCCCTCCCCCAAGCCATTAAGAATTTGACTACTGTTGACAGGTATTTTGGCCCATTTATCAGTTAAAAATCAGCCCAAAGCTCATATTTCGCCCCTCCTCTCAGGATGTTGGCCCAAGGTCCGCCACTACTCGTCGCTCCTTCGCCGCAAGGGAACTTCAGCTGCGGCCGCGACCGCTGTGGTCTGAGACCCCGCTTCTCCACTAGGCTAGCACCACCATCCGACCCTCAATGTCCTTCTCCCGATGGCAGTTTCCTCATCCCCACCTTCTGTGCCTGCGTCCTAGCTTCCTCGTTCCAGACGCCGTTGGGTGGCCAGAGAAGCGGTGCCCTGGTGCGTGAGGTGGAGGGGAAGGAGGGCTATGGAGGAGCTTAGTCAACCCTTCCGCGGTTCTGCCTCAGCTTAGCCCACATGAACTCGACATCGTACACCACCACAACAAAAAGGAAACGATGCACCAACCGACCTAGGCTTAAGAGATGCAAGTTTTGAACCTTTAGGGTACCTCTATTTTAGTCTAGTACAAACAAATGAACTAGTTTTCTCAAAAAAATGAAATTTATAAAAATTTAGTTATTTTTTTATACTAGGTAGGGTAGAGAGTACCCTAAAGGTTTTCCCTTTGCATCCTTAGCTTAAGGGCACAAAAGAACTTGCACTCATGTACAGAACTAATTCGAGCACCAAGTTGCGCTCCACTTTTACCCAAATTCTGAGAATGGAGGAGATTAGTCTGGACTAATTCGAGCAATCCAAGTTGTCCACCTAAACACAATCAAGACCGATCGCGGGTACCTGCCTCAAGAGAACCTCCGCTAGCATCCTAGAGGGTCTTTTTAGACTTTTTTTTATTCAGATGATAAAATTTCGCTTACTCGTGGTTTTTTAAAAGAAGCATATTGATATCAAAGAAGATACCAATTATATCCCGGCTCTATAATAACGTATTATCCTAGTGGCGTTATAGATACACAAAAAAGGAGAAATTACAAAAATAACCGCTACAACGATCTATCCCTTATAACAACAGTACTAACACCAGAAGTCCAGCTTCTCCAAAAAAGACGTCTCCAATAAAAGAACAATGCACATGCGTCGTCATCGCCGATCATAGATCTTAGGATTTTACCCTAAAGAAAGTCCTAGCTCGCAAAACAATGCCTTCAACAAGACCATTGTCAGGCACAATCAATTAAGATTAGACCTTGGATTTTTACCCTGCAAGCTGAATTTCTCCCGTGCTGCCGCCCGCACTAATAAGCCGCTTCTACAATTCACAGATCACCAAGCCAGTTACTCGGCGCCGACGACTCGAACCACCTTTGCTAGCCTCAAATATCTTCTTTCATGACATTCTTCACCACTGACTTCACCATGGACCGATAAAGACATGTCCTATGATGATAACAGTCGCAATGCTCCCTCTGAAACCAAACGGTTAGAAAATGCACGGGTGTGCACGATCAAATCCCATCTGATCCAGCATTCTCTAGGCATGAAGCGCCTAAGAGAGATCGTCAACGGAGCATTCCAGAACCCGACAATCCCCATAGATCAACAACGGCATGCATGAGCGGAGCTTTGTCTTGGAGCATAAGAAACCCTAGGACCACCTCCATTATTCGTAAGACTCGCATGCCCCCACGCCGCCAGTCAACATCCAGTGTGAAGGCAGCAAACAAAGAAGTAGCATGAAGGCTCGTTAAAGGATCAAAGCGACCCACAAAACAACAGCCCAACCTAGGCTCGTTCAGCCTAGATCACGGCCCATGAGGCCTAGATCGTGGCCTATAGAGAACCCAAATCGCACGCCTGGTTGTTAGGAATAGGCAACTTGTATTCCTCTGGGGGCCAAAGGCCACAATATATAATACATGTACAGGTGCAAATATGCAGGAAACCCCCTAACATATAGGGAAACTACAATATACAAATATATACATCTAACACCCCCCCCTCAAACTCATGGTGGATCCACAACACCGAGTTTGAAGAGTAAGAAATCATGCTGCGCTCTGTGCCTTCAGAAGAAATCCGCCAACCAGAATCTGAAGGCACATACTGAAGCGCAACAACCTGAGCCTGCACCTGAGCACGTGTATAGAAAGCATCAACACCAATATGCTTGGTAAGCTCATGCTTGACCGGATCACGTGCAACACTAATAGCACCTGTACTGTCAGACAAAACCAGAGAGGGTGTGGTAATAGAGACCCCAAAATCCGCAAGTAACCACCGTAACAAGGTCACCTCAGCAGTCAACAAGGCCATAGCACGCAACTCAGCCTCAACACTCGAACGGGAAACCGCTGTCTGTTTTTTCGTCTTCCAAGCAATGAGCGAACCACCAAGAAACACACAGTAAGCAGAGAGTGAACGGCGATCCGAAGGATCACTCGCCCACATAGCATCCGAATAGCACTGGAGCTGGAGGGAGCTGGAACATGGAAAGAAAAGACGACGAGTGATCGTACCACGAAGATAACGAAGAAAACGGAGCAGATGACTATAGTGAACAGTGGTAGGAGCAGAAACAAACTGACTCAGAATATGAATAGGATAAGAGATGTCAGGATGAGTGACAGCAAGATAAACAAGACTCCCGACAAGATGACGATAATGCGTCGGATCAGGAAGAGGATCACCATCAGTAGGTTGAAGCTTAACATTAAACTCCATAGGGGTCTCAACAGTGCGCTCATCCCCAAGAGCAGCACGAGCAAGAAGATCCTGAATATACTTTTCCTGGGAGATGTAAAAGCCATCAGAAGTGGAGGAAACCTCAATCCCAAGAAAGTAGCGAAGAGGACCAAGATCAGTCATAAGAAACTGATCACGAAGACGAGCCTTAACAAAGGCGATATACTCAGAATCATCACTAGTAATGATCATATCATCAACATATAGAAGAAGAAGAGTGCGTCCACGAGGAGAAGTGTGAACAAACAGCGCTGGATCATGAGAAATAGGGGAGAAACCAGCAGCAGTCACTACAGAAGCAAAGTGCTCAAACCAGGCACGAGAGGCCTGTTTGAGGCTATAAAGAGAACGTCAAAGACGACAAACCATCCCCTCGGGAACAGAATACCCAGGAGGAGGCTGCATATAAACCTCCTCACTCAACTCACCATTGAGAAAGGCGTTCTGAACATCAAGCTGGGACACAGACCAGTGACGAATGTATAACAAGAAGAAGAGTACGACGCGGTGGTCATATGAGCCATAGGAGCAAAGGTCTCATCATAGTCACGACCATGCTCCTGCTGAAAACCACGAGCCACAAGACGCGCTTTATAGCGCTCAAGAGATCCATCAGAGCGGGTCTTAATCTTATAGACCCACTTACACGTGATAGGACGAACACCGGAAGGGGGAGAAACAAGATCCCAGGTGCCAGTGCACTCAAGCGCAGCAATCTCCTCAGCCATGGCCAGCTGCCATTCAGGATGATGCTCAGCATCCCGATAAGAAGTCGGCTCGGAGGCAACAGAAAGACCATACTGACTGGGAGAGTAACGGTTGGGGGCACGACGCTGACGAACAGGACGAGTAGAGGGAAGCTCATCAGAGGAAGACAACTCAGGAGACGGCGATGAAGAAGAAGGTATAGCAGAGGAAGACACCAGAGAACGAGGAGAACTAGGAGAACTAGACGGAGCAGAGGCGGATGGTGTCGAAGAAGAGACATCAGGGGGAGGAGATCCTGAAGAAGACACAATAGGAGTAGAAGGAGGTGTGTCAGGAAAGAGAAGAAAAGAGATATCTTCCACCGGGTAGGTACCAGCGGTGGGACGAGGATAGAAAGGATGCGTCTCATCAAAAGTAACATCACGAGAGATACGCATCCGACGACCAACGGGGTCCCAACAGCGATAACCCTTATGCTCATCACTGTATCCAAGGAAGACACACTCAACAGACTGAGCAGTCAGTTTGGTGTGTTCGCGAGGAGCAAGGAGAACATAGGAAACACAACCAAACAAGCGAAGCATGGAGTAGTCTCGAGACTGTCCAGATAGGCGCTCAAGAGGGATACCACCCTGCAGAGCAGCAGAAGGCTGAATATTGATGAGGTAAGCCGACGTAGCGACAACCTCAGCCCAGAAATGTGGAGGAATGGAAGAAGCAATCATCATGGCACGAGTGGTCTCAATAAGATGGCGATGCTTACGCTCAGCAACGCCATTCTGGGCATGTGCGCCAGGACAGGAGAACTGAGCAAGGGTGCCCTGTTCAGCAAGAACACTACGCAACATCTAGGAGATATACTCACCAGCAGAATCAGCACGAAACACGCGAATGGGTGTAGAATATTGAGTGTGGACCATGGCCGCAAAATGCTGATATATGGAGAGCACTTCACTACGAGAGCGCATAAAATACAACCAAGTGTACCGAGAAAAATCATCGATGAATAAAATATAGTAGCGATGGCCCCCTTTCGAAGCGAAAGGAGCCGGACCCCAAACATCGGAATGAACTAAATCAAAAGGTCGCTGAGATACAGACGCGCTAGTAGGGTAGGGAAGCTGAATCTGTTTGCCCAACCTACAGCCCTGACAATGTAAAGACCCATCTCCTGAGACAGACCCCAGAAGACCACGATGAACTAATGACGACAGGCGAGAGTCACAAAGGTGACCAAGACGATGATGCCACTGCTGAAAGGAGATGGTAGCAGAGGCGACGACCGGAGAAGAACTGGCAGATGAAGTGGCAGCGGAAGGAACACGAAGCCAGTCTAACTCCCAAAGCCCTGAAGAATCACGGCTGCGAGGGCCAGCTCCAACCAGGGCCTGTGTGCGACGGTCCTGAACAACACAAGAATCAGCATCAAGAATGACGCGACAACCAGAGTCAGTAAGCTGGCTAGCAGAGAACAGATTCATCTTAAGAAGAGGGACATGAGAAATATCAGGAACAGAAAAAGAAGAAGTAGAAAGGGTGCCCCGACTAGAAACAGGAAGAGAGGTACCATCAGCCGTGAAAACACGGACAGGAGAAGGAAGAGAACGAAGAGCGGATAGAAAAGAAGACTCAGAGGTCATATGAAAGGAAGCTCCAGAATCCAGATACCATGGGGACGCGTGCACTCGTGTAGAAGGTGGTGGTCGCAGCGCTCAAGAATCAGTCATAGAACCAAAGCGGTTCTGTCAAGAAGAGCACAGCAGCAAGCAAACTGCGAAGACTCCTGATAATGTCCTGATCGGAGAGAGCAACTGCTGAAGATCCGGAAGGAACCGACTGCCCACGAGCCATCTGGTGCTGCTGACGTAAACTGGGATCCCGTGTATAACAGGTGGCCCAAGTGTGGCCATCCTTGTGACAAGAAGAGCAAGGATTTAAGAGAACCACGGCGACCCTGACCACGAGCCTGCTGGTGCTGACTCTGACCCTGAGACTGCTGGTGCTGACTCTGACCCTGACCTGGAGGAGTGGGAAGTATCGGCGGCGGCACAGAGGACCGCGGCTGAGTCGGGGGAGCAGACGGCATAGGAGGACCACGAGTAGCAAGCACAGATGGAACCGCAAGAAGACCCGCACCACGGAGACGGGTCTCCTCAGCCCGAAGCTCAGACAACACCTCACAGAGCGGAACACGGCTACGAGCATTCAGCTGAGCACGCCGGGGCTCAAACTCCTGGCGGAGCCGAGACAGAAACTCATAGATGTGGTGAAAATCCAAATCCAAGCGCACAATCTGGCAGCACGAGCATCTGCCACAAACAGCAGTACAGAGAGAATCAAGCTGATGCCAGATAGCAGCACTCTGAGTATAGAACTCATCAATAGTGGAATCACCCTGCTGAAGAGCATGCTCCTGGCGAACCACGGACAGGTAAAGAGCATCCCCAGACGGCTGATAGCGCTGACGAAGATGTGCCCACTGAGCGGCAGCAGTAGGGAGACTCATGAACTCAGCAGCATACATCGGGCGTAACATCGGAGGTGAGAACAGCAGCAGCACGAGCATCCTCATCGACCCACTGAGTGTAGGCAGTCAGAGCGTGGCGATAGGTCTCGAGATCAGTAGAGTACTGTTTGAACTTCAGTTCATAAGCAGCAACAGCACTATCATCGGCACTCTGAGCAGCATCCTTGGCCTCCTGAGAAGCATCAGCACCGAGAAAAATCGGCGTCGGCGGAAGAGGAGCCACATGAGCAGGGGGGCACGACGGACAGGAGACCTCTCCGGAGAGCACACCCCAAAGACGGAGACCGCGCATGTGAACGCGCATAAAGGCGGCGAAATCAGGATAATTCGCACCATCGAAGATCACCGGGCAGCGAGGAATCGCAACATAGCCCGATGCAGAAGACATCTCTCTCTCTTTTTTTTTAAGGTCAACCCTCAGATCCAATCGGGAACGACGAAGAATAGCAGCAGTCCCGTCAGACGGCCGGCAGACAGAGCACGGAGCGACGGCGGACGGCCGGCAGGGCCGAGGCGGGCGGAGCCGGGCCGGACGGGGCGGGCAAGCGAAGCAGCAGAGGCGACGGGCGCGTGTGGACGCGATCCAGGGACGAAGATGCGTCAAGCAGTCGACGCACGTGGAGCTAGCTGGATCCGGCGCGAGGTGCGCTTGAGTTTGATCAAGTACAGGAATCGATCAGCTAGCTAGCTAGCTCCAGGAATCGATCTGGCAGGCGTACAGTACATGAATCGATCAGCTAGCTCTAGGAATCGATCCAGAGAGTTGCAGTTCGATCCCGCGTGATGGATGGATGACGATTTGGATCTCGATCAGGTCAGACAAATCCAGATCAGGCACACCCAAATCGATCCAGATCTGAAAACGGGGCAAAACGGGCGGCGACCGGCGGCGACGACGACGGCAAGACCGACGACGACATGGACGGTGGCGGCCGACGAAATTGCGAGAAAGAGGACGGGACTAACGTGGCTCTGATACCATGTTAGGAATAGGCAACTTGTATTCCTTTGGGGGCCAAAGGCCACAATATATAATACATGTACAGGTGCAAATATGCAGGAAACCCCCTAACATATGGGGAAACTACAATATACAAATATATACATCTAACACTGGTGACCGACGGTGTTGCAGGCGGCCACACCGGCGGCACGCCGCCACCTCTTCATTGCTGCTCCGCTGGAAGAACTCAGGCACCAGTCGTGCCGCCCCGTTCCCTCAAACGACGCCACACTGCCTCCCGTGTGACGCAGCTGGACGCACATCTCCAGCACTTCGTCTATTCGACGGTGTCGGTGCCGCCACCACCGTCGGCGCCGGCGGCAGCGACGGCCAGGAGCGTCGCGATCTAGTGGAGTTTTAGGGTTCGGTGTAGTCGCCTCCGGAGTCGCTCGGGAGGGGAGCGATCCGGGAGGGATCAAACTCTCTCATGTTTCTAGGATCTGTTTTTTTGTTAGATTTGGCCCAACTTTTATCCGATTGCGTGAACAACCAATAAGTGGTTTTTGAGAAGGAACTCATAGTAGGTGCCAAAATTTAAATATGACACTTTGACCTGCAATAGGTGGATGGAGCTTTAGAGCATCTCCACTCGGCTACCCAGGACGCTGATCCGGACGCCGAAAATAGGTTCGGACGCCAAAATTTCGCCTAGTCGCGTATCCAGGAACCTGTTTTCGTCCGGATTTGGACCAACTTTGGTCCGGACTATCCAGGCCATACCCAGGATCCCGGGTACGCCCTGGGAACGCCAAACGAAGCGAATTCGGCGAGTGGACCCGCCCAGTCAGCAAATAATACCCATATTCCAAAGTTCGTCCATATTCGCCCAAAGTTCGTCCATATTCGCCCAAAGTTCGTCCATATTCGTCCAAAGTTCGTTCATATCGCCATATTCGCCCAAAGTTCGTCCATATAGACCATATTCGTCTAAAGTTCGCCCAAAATTATGCCATATTCGCCTAAAGTTTGTCTCGTATCGCCCATATTCGCTAAATTTCGCCTAAAGTTCGCCCATAGTTCGTCCATATCGTCCATATTCGCCCAAAGTTCGTCCATATCGACCATATTCGTCCAAAGTTCGCTCATATTCTACCAAAGTTCGTCCAAAATTTGCCGAAATTTGTTAAATTTTACCCAAACACAGGAACTCGTCTTGGTACGCGAGTGGGAAACTCAGCGTACCCAGACCGAAAAATTGTTTCGTCTGGCCAAAATTTGGTCCAGATTTCGGGCCTGGATTCGCCGCCCAAAGAGTGGAGATGCCCTTAGACTAAAAAAACGTACTAGTACTTCCGCCGCTATTCTCGGTTCAGTCATGCAATCCGAATCCTGTTATCTCACCTTTAGTTTATCTGAGAATTTTGCGTTCAAAATTAAAAACAAAATTTGAACTAAATATTCTCAAATTAATTAGACGAAGGAATTGGGGGAATTTCACCCAAGAACGAAAAAGTACGCAAAATAATCCTAGACCACCTGTAAGCAGATTTCAGAATTAATCCGGAGTATTTTACGAGTTAACTTCAAACACTAGAGGATTAATTGAAGACGGACACTCCTTGAGACGAACAGCTAGGATTGCATCGTTCACACCGGAAGCCCGAGGAGCGACTGCGCCTTCTGCACGCTCCGGCCCGGACCAAGCAGGCACCCACTGAGGCGCCCCTCGCCGTCGTCCTCCTCCTCAACCTTGCCCTCTCGCGCCCCGTCGTAGGGCCGGTACGCCGCCTCTACGTCATTAAGGATAGCCGACACCTCCGGCATCCCCGGCCGGCTGCGTCTGTCGTTCCCCACGCACGCCAGCGCCACCCTTGCCGTCCGCGCGAGCAGCCGCGACTCCGCCTTGTCGGTCGGCGCGCCGGCTCGCGAGTCCAGTATCTCCTCTGCCGCGCCGCCGCGTATCCGCGGCAGGGCCCAATCCGCGAGCCGGCCGCCGTCCCACCGCCGCCCGGTCATCACCTCCAGCAGCAGCGCCCCGAACATGTATACGTCGTTTTCCGCGCGGACGTCCAGGAGGTCCGGGTCGTCGTCGTGGTCGAGAAAGACGGACAGACCGTAGTCGCTGACCCTGGCGGCTTGGCGCGGCCGCCTTCGAGAGGGCGAGGCAGCATCGGCGTCGACCAGCACGTTGCACGGCCGCACGCGACCATGGGCAATGCCGTGCCCGTGCAGGTGCGCGAGACCTCGCGCCGCACCGGCGGCGACCGCAGCGCGCAGGCGCCATGTCAGCAGCGGCGGCTGGTCCTGTGTGCACGCGCCGTGGAGCAGGGCCTCGAGGCTGACGGAGCCGACGGGGGCACGTTCGACGAGGAGAACGCGCTCGCCGGGGCCCTCGGAGAGGCCGACGAGGGCGGCGAGGTTTGGGTGGGGCGGAACGGTGAGCGAGCGTACGGCCGGTGGGAAGCGGCGGCCACCGGGGTCGCCGAGGATGAGGTGCGGGCGCATGCGCTTCGCCGCGAGCCCTGGCGTGGCCGCGTAGACGGTGAAGTGCCGGCCCTGCCCGATCACCCGGCTGGAGTGGAACCCGTCCGTGGCGCGCTCCACGTCGGCGAGCGGCAATACTGGCAGAGGAACTTGGGACGAGACCAGACCGTCCGCGCCGCTCGTGGCGCCTATGTGCTTCTTGCGCCAAAGCAGGAAGAGCGCGACGACCAGCGCGACAAACGCGGCGGCGACTACGGACACGACGGCGTGATGGACGACGGTGCCGTGCATGGCTGAATCAACTGGACATGTGCGACTGCGATGTCGGGGAGGCGTGTACTAGACGGAGCGGCGCAAGTACTTGGGTCAGTCTAAGAATAAAACCATTATGGTTAGGAATTGGAAGCTTGTACTTTTATGTTTGTGCTCACGCATGAGGCATGAGCACTTGAACAGGTACCGGTGGTTATAGCTAATGTGATCCTCTCATTAATCAAGGTCTTTTTAGATGTATAAGCAAAGGGTTGGTAAGGGTGGTGTTGAAATGTGATTCTTGATTTTGCCCATCCCATTGTCTCCATCCGTAAAATATCTCTCTCTCCTTTGATCAACATGATATAAACATTAGTTACACATTTAATTAGTTACTAGATGAATATGCGAGCTTGGTCTAGCCGCGTTTGTTCCGGCACATCATGATGTTTTGGTCTATGCCAAATATGTTAGACGGTTTTCTACTTCAAATTAGCATGACCATAGGGTGTTAATCGGCCACTCAAACTCAATTTATACTTCTCCGAGCCTTCATGAGAGAGCAGCTGCAGAAACACGGCAACTAAGGCAATGAACAAAATCGGTAAGATCTTGGACTTCACAGTTTCAGAGTAACAACGATCAATATGCAGGCCAAGTAATAAACAACGCAGAGATCTGGTCATCCTAAAGAGAGTCCATATGTACAACGGAACTCAAAGGAATAACTATAGCTCTGCTACTTCAGTTTTTGTACCAGTCGAGAATAAAACACTATAAAAAGTGGCTAAAACATACAAATATATCGAAAAAATCACATCCAATTATGCGTGCTCTGTTACTATTTATTAATGTACCCCATTTGCATCTATATAATCCATAATTCATCAAACAAACATGTCTGGCAGGTGCAAACACATAAGTAACAAAGAGGTACAAACACACTTGACCAAAAGAAAAATAAAAGAGCCTACGCATACACACTACATGGACAAACATTCTGCGAACCCCAAGAGAGCACCAAGCATAACACACTTAAAGCAAGGATGATGGTCCTTGTTAGATTATATTTCTTGTAACCCAAGTTAGGGCACCGACCAGGGCTCCGCCCCTCTCACGTACTATATAAATTCTTGTACCCCTTTGTTATTGAATCAAGTGTGATATTATCATAATTCTACTTGGTATCAAATTTCTATCGTTCCTAGGTCATGGGTCCTCCATCCACCCCGCCGCCGCTTCCACCCCTGGCTACTTTGAAGCCAAGGCCGCCGTCACACACAAGGCCGCCGCCGACAAACCCTCCTCCTCCTAACTATCTATCCACCAAAACCCTCCCCCTCTAGCTCCTCGGATCTCTTTTGCCGATACAATTACCGATGTCTCTAATGTCATCCCCATAGTTTTAGATATCGCTGCCCACAATTATTATCATTGGTGTCACTTGTTCGATATTCATCTTGGTCGCTGCAATCTTCGATCTCATGTCGTCACCAATTCTGTCCCTCGTCCCTATGATGCTCAATGGGTCAAAGATGATCTCGCTATCATCCAATGGATTTACACCCGCGTGTCCACATAAATTTTCAATCTATTTTTTCGTGAGGCCACCACCGCCTCCAATCTCTGGCCGGCTCTTCCACAACTTTTCCAGGACAACGTTGATGATCGCCTCACCACCCTCCACACCGAGTTCCGCAACACCGTCCAAGGCGATTCTCCCGTCCGCGTGTATTGTGAACGCCTCAAAGCTATCGCCAATGAGCTTCAAGAGCTCGGTGATCCCGTTGATGATCGAAAACTAATTAATTCTTCTTGTCCGGCTCAGCGAACGATTTGAGAAGCAAGCTCCGTTCATCCCCATGATGCGACCCCGTCCCACCTTCGCCGACGTGCGATCCCTGCTTCAATGGGTCGATCATGCTCAAGCCAACAAGGATGCACGTCCTCAAGTGTTCGCTTCCACTCCACGGCCACTGCCCCCTGCTCCTGTCCCGCCGGTCGCCATGCCTTCGATGCCTGCTCTGCCTCCTGGCCGGCGTCCCAGCCCTAATTATCACGGCAACAACCCTAGGTATCGCCGGCCGCCACCGCCTCGACCTCCACTACCAGCAGCTCCTCCGATCGGCGCCTCTACACCAACACTGGCGCCCCCTGCAACACCGATCTGGCGGCCTCCACATGACCCGTGGACGGGGCTAGTCTAGGCATGGTCGATGACCTGGACTGCATCTTCTCCGGCCGGCGCTCCACCAGCCTACTCCGGTGCATGGCAGCCGGGTCTTCGGCCTCACACTGGCTCGCCGGTCTCCTTGGCCTGCGCCCGCCCGGGCATGCCTACTATGCCACCCCGACTCCTGCTACGCCTGCTGCACCACCACCGAACCAGTACGTAGCCCCAACTCTGCCTCTCATCTACAACATCGATCCAGGAGCCTACTATCCGCCCTACAACATGTATGTGGCGCCACCTTCTGCGACTGCACCTGCACCATCAACAGTACCAGTGCCTGCCAATGCTCTGAGCTAGGATCAAGCTGTGTTTCTACATGCCATGAATAATTTTGCTGCATAAGGTAACATAGGTACTGCTTGGATCTTTGATTCTGGTGCATCTAGTCATATGTCTTTATCTAACAATATGCTATCAAATTGCACTGTCAAATTGCACAGCGTCCTATTTTTCATCTATTACACTTGGTGATGGTTCCTCTACCCCTATTTCCTGTGTTGGTCACATCCAAATACCATCCACCACCAAACAATTCCTCCTTCATGATGTCTTAGTTGCACCAGCCCTAATTAAAATTCTAATTTCTATTCGTCGTTTCACCACTGATAATCATGTTTCTGTCGAATTTGACCCCGTTGGCATGTCTATGAAGGATTTCCAAACCAAGGCGGAGATCACATGCTTCGGTATTTTCAGTGATCTCTACTCCATCCATGGTTCCCCTATGACTTCATGTAACATCCCAACATTAGAGCTTAGAAATAAGCTGAACCCAGATGTGTGCATTGCATTCATGCATAGAAAATCCGAATAATTTTCGCGCTTTTAAACAAAACTTGTCAAAGTGATTGAAGCTTCTCTCAACTTGATGGAATTGAAGTAGATCATCAAGTTGACTGTGATAAGTTTCAATATGACCTTTGCTAAAACCTTATTTGGGTAAACATGATTTGATCTAAGGGTAGATCAGATATAATAAAATGTTACTCATAATACATTGCTTAAATAATTAATATCTGATCCTTAAGGGATCATACCATAATATTCAGCACAACAACTCATAAGTGCCAATTTAAGATTACAACTAAAGTAATAAAAATGTAATGACCAATCCTGACTTACCTTATTCTTATCTATTCTTACTATGGGTATCATGGTAATACCTAACCTTAACTCTTTAGTGAGATTGGGAAGGGAAGAAACTAAGTCTAGATCATTCACCATATATCTTTATTTCTATATAAATCCTTATCATCTCTATTGAGTTATATTCCATTATCTGTTGTTCATCAATGTTGAGAAATCAACTATTGATTCATCAGATCTCAATCTATCAACTCTTGACCATATCATAGTTTACACTTAAGTGCCTATAAAGAAACAACTAAGTAGAGGTAAATAGTAATGCTAGTCTTAGATATTATCTATAGGATGGGAGTGATTGAAGAGAATTAAATCAATGTGATAATTGATGGAGTTAAACTCACTCCTAGATGGATAGAAGAGTTATTTGAAATAAGATATAGGTGGTAGAATAGAAGATTACTAGGATGAACCCTGAAGATAGTTACCAGTAGTAATTCTATTAGACCAAGTGGGCATAGTCCATGAATAACAGCCTTAATCCAATTAGAGATATTGAGAAGATAATTTCAATACAAATGTAAGGTTGTATTAATGAAGTCTTGATTAGCCAATTGGAAATCTAAGCTATAAATGATTAAAGGATTATAATGATCATACTTGCTCACCAAGTATAAGTGATATTGGTGGGTAGAACATGATTAAAACCCTAGTATAGATAAGATATCCTAGAGTAGTCATTACAAGCCACATTAATATAATGTGAGGTTGGAGTGTGAGTTATTAGAGTAAAGTAAATATAAGATAGTATGATTCAATTAAAGCTAGTATAGCATGGAGTTATGGAAGTAGTGTTACTCCTCTTAAAGGATAGTAAGCTTTAGAGAAAGGTAGTTGGATGCATACATCTATTGGAGATATATTAGTGATGGATGATTAAGGAAGATTATGAGTGGAGTTTGAAGGAACTACTTGTTGGATGGAAGGTTATCAACAGTAGAGTAGTGGATATAACCAAGTATGGATATGAGGAAACTATAAAAGCTTCAATTTCAAGCTCATCGGATTTATCAATGAGTTTAGAAGAATAATAGGTGAATAATAATATTTTTTGTGAAGTAAAGCTCATCATGTTAACCATGATGATAGATAGGAAGAAGTAGTATATCTAGGAAAGGAATACCTTAATTAGAAGTCTAGAATTATGAATTATGGAAGGTAGTAATTCTTGGTAAATAATCAAATTTAAGTCTTAAACCAAGTATAATATCCATTTCATATTATGAATTCCTCATCTTATATCTATATCACTTAATAGGAATATTTTCTTATAGCAAATAACATAAGCACATCTCTGACAATTCCAATTATCATAATTATATGTGCTTAAGAGTATCTTTATCAATTCTTCTCCATACAACATTTTAGATGTAACTTTCTATTTTAAAAGGTGTTATCATTAAAGATCACAAACAGAAGACAATATGCTTAGCTATTAAAACTTTACTCACATCAATAAGGGAATATAAGTAAATTAAGAACCCTAAACTCTAGGGTAAGCACTTCCAATTCAAACCCTAACTTCTATGTTAATTATAATAAAATATATCCATTGTTATTTCCTAAATTCATGGGAATAATATTAATCATATTAATTCCCTAGAAACTCTATTTATCAAATAAAAATAAAGGATCACCATATAAAAATCTCCTAAATATTATGAGTTAATGAGAATCAAATCTCATGAGTTAATAATAATGCATCCTATAATAAGTTTATGGATATTATCTCAATTAAATGCATATTAAAAGCCTTACAAATAATAATTGGAAAAGTATATACATAAAGAAAATAAAGAAACATAACCTTATACAATAAAAGTTCACAAATGATACTAAATAAATTTTAGTATTACTACAATTATCCAGCAAATTAATTCTACAAAGAAAAGTTCAAATTAAGGAATATATACAAATCTGAAAAGGAAAATAGAAAATAGAAAAAGGGAAAACAAATAAAAAACAAAACCTGGCCGTGGCCCAACTCCTCTCTTCTTACCTGTCGCCCATGTGTAGCCCACAAAAGCCCAGCAGCCAGCCTAGCTCGTTCTCTTCAGTGATAGACAGGTGGGACCAAAGCAGGATCACGGGTTGAGAGGAATGGAATGCCAGGGGGTTTTCTGCTAAACCGTCGTCGTCTTCCTCCAGCTGGAAGCAGCTCGGTGGCGATGCTGAGGCCGTCCGCCGTCGTCCTTGCGCCAAGATCCACGCCGTCGTCGCCAGGAGTGGATAAGGAGGCCACGACGACGTCCCTGCTCGTCCTCATCCCCATTTCCCCTCTGAAATCCTCTCTCTCTCTCGAGTTCTTCTTCTTCACCGAAAACCCTAGCTCGGAGGTGAGCCGGTGCCGGCGATTCCGTGCTCACCTCGGCCAAATAAGACCACGGTGGAGACCGTCGTGCTCTTCTCATTCGATTTCCCCAACTCACACTAGCGGAGGAGGCACAAATACACCCAATCGCACCCTCGGTTCCCGGCGTTGTTCCTCGACCTCACCGTCACCATGAGTCACTGAATCTCCTCGCATGCGTAGATGCTTTGTTTGCTCCACGCCACCATGATCAACCGCAAGCACCGCCGCATGATCTCGTCGCGGTTTCCTCTCCGATGACCAAAAACCAGCGGCGCCACCACTATTTTACTCGCCTTGTTGTTCCAGTTCGAACAAGCCCCTGCACACACGCTCACTCGCCCGCTACTGCCCTCCTCGCCGTCGTCTGCCATGCCACCGGCGAGGTGACGTCAGGGTGAGATCACCCTGACCGTGTTATCGTGTTTGACCCAGTCTTTATCTCGCGTGGCCGATGACATGGCCTCGGGCCCATATGTCATTGTCCAGGAGTAGAACTAGGGTCGGTAACAAACACATTTATTAATCTGAGAGCTGAGGTGGCCTTTGGCCCACTAGTCAGTGACTAGGGCTAGGTATGGGTGCGGTGTAAAAATTTATTTCCTGTTTAAGAAAGAATAAAAGATATAAATCCAAATATACATATTCCAGAAATTAAATAAAATGAGTAAAACTTGTTAAATCTATAACTTTTGATTTATAGTTCAGAAAAATATGTATAATATATGAAAATGTTTAGAAAAATAAAATATATAACTTAAAACTATTATTAAACATTATTATGGTAACAATTCAAATAATTATTATTTAATAAAGAATTTAAAGGTAATAAAACTTTGATAATTCCTATTTTCATAATGGTAAATGTTAAGAATATAAATAAATACCAAAAATCTTTGAAAAATAAAAACAATATTTTAAAAACTATAATCATGTATTATTATTTCACTTAATTAAATATTTATTATTTATTAAGTAATTATAAAGTAATAAAAAATTGTCAAAATCATATATTATTATTTATAAATCACAAAAATAAATGTAATATACCAAAATGATCACAAAAATAATATCTACATGATAAAAATATAATATTCCACTTTTGAGTTAAATAAAAAATTCAAATACTTTAATAACTCAAATTTAAACTTATTTACTTAATTGATAATTCATATAAGGGTGAATAAAAATTGCTAATATGTCTAAAATTAACCAATTGAGTCTAATAAATAGTATTAGTCTTCAACATTAATAATATGAAGTCAAAATAGTTTAACACATTTTAATTACAATTTTATTGAATTCTCCTTAATCATAGGTGTGTAATATTTTCTAAAAGAGAATCCTTATCAAATCTAAAATCATCAAGAATATTTTGTAGTTAAATAAAAACTTATTTCCTTTAATTTAATCACAAGTTTATCAACATACTAAAACACTATAATGAACTCATAAGCAATTAAGTAACATTACTTCATGATTTACAAACCATGACCACTCATCCATAAAAGGGGTAAGTGATACTATTCCATTATAAAGTTAAGAAAACCACCACATCAAAGAAAAATATAACCATTCTTAAGTAACCTTAAGGAAACATTACCAAGTCCACAAAGTACAAATGTTATAAGCATTATAATTTCAAACTATCTATGTTTTAAAGTTAACTTTAGTCTACAAGACTCAAAATATAATACTATAAACATTGTTAGACGTTTTATAGTTAAATTTGGTATAATATAGTTAAGTCATAAAGCATCTCAAGCCCAAACTATTCAAGCAAGCACAAATAACATAAACCATACTCAACTAACCATAAAGGTTGTTTAGACCTTAGAAAAGAAATATTCTTCAAATGTTATTCTTTTTGCCAGTTCAAACAAGAACTCTTATATGAGCAATCTTGAGTAGCATCTCACATTTGCATGTGTCCTATAGTTTTAGGATATTGTAATTATATGATTGTTTCACACACACTCACAAGCCTTAATAAGAAGCACGAGTATAAAACTCATCCAAAAGTACAACACATTTCAAATACATCATTTCTAGTACCCAAACACTAAAACAGCGTTATCCCCGGGATTCGCGTTTATAAAATGCATCACATTACTTATGCATAAGAACATATTGCTTCTTTAAACAATAGTCCTTACCGGACCAATGATGCTGATTTCAGATATTGGATCTTATATTATCTTGAAGATTGTGTGAAAGAACATGTTGGGCCCCCATGTGTGGTTTTGGTAATTAATGACAATCTTTATGGACTAATGTGTGTATTAAGTTATACTTGTAGGATTTGTCCATTGGCATCGCTTGGAGCATGTGTTGGCTTCAAGGTCGATGAAATGCAAAGAAGATATGTTGTGCAAGTTCAAAATGCGAGGTCGATGATGAGGAATTAAGAAAGGCGTTCCATCTTGAGAAGGGCAAGACCGTCTACATCGAGCTCAGGTGGAATGCTCAAGGCAAAGGTATAATCGTGATAGGTTTTCCCTTTTGTCGGTCTCTTGTTGTGTGTAGGAGACCGGGTTTAGGATAGATAACCGTACTATCAAGAGGGGCTCTCGTACGAGTAATTCGGTCACATCGTTCGGAGAGATCTCAAACCTTTGCATACTTGCATCATCGTATTTGGTTGTTATTTGGTCTTATCCATGTGAGAATATAGAGCTTGTGGTAATCTCCATAACAAGCTCTTGTTCATCAAAATCGGATCTCCCATATATATCTTGTTGTGATTTTGATTTATGCGGTTTTTCGGTTTCTCACCAAGTGAGGTATATCACATTATTCTATTTGATACTTTCTCACTTGTTGATAATCAATATTTCCACTTTTTGTTGGGAAGCTCTTGTTGTCCTCTATCCAACGCAATTGGAATCAGATCAATCGAAGCTACCGTTTAAAAGTTACGTCCGTTTGAATATTCGCCGATTTGTTTCTGAAAAAGAAAAAGAAAAACTGGGTTTCTGGGCCGAACGGTAGTACCGCTTGGTACTACCGGACAGACTTGCTGTGAACGCATCAGTACCACCGGTACCGATTTCGGTCAGACGGATCGGCCCGAGTACCGCCGGGTGGGCGGTACTACCGGCCTGTAGCCTTCACGACTTCTTAGCTTCGCCCGTTTCTTCTTCTGCGTGTGCTACCGATCTGGTGCACACCGCGCTGCTGACCTGCGTGCGTGCGCTTGGCCCACTGCTGCCGCTGGCGCATCCCATCGCCAGGGCGCCGCTTCTCCAGCAGCATACACGCCGCTATGCGGTTGACCACAAGGGCTCTGCTGCCGCATGCTCTCCTGCTCGCTCGCGAGGCAGTGGCCCAGCTATGGCCTGTGCTGCGCCACGCCTTGCTTGGCCCCACTGGCCCGCCCGCTGCGCTGCACTGCTGCTGCGTTTGCCTGCTTGCGCGCGCTGCTTGCCGCCTCTCTCTCGCATGCGTTGACTTCCCCCCTTTGCTGATTTTCGGACAAAACCGGTACTACCGGTCCTGACCGAAAAACACTCCAAACAGCTAGTTTTTTGGGCCCCTATTTAAGGCTTTGTCCTTTTTTAGTTTAGACTGCTTCTCTATTATCTATTAGGCTAAACTTTATCCACACTTGCTCTAGATCTTTAAGCTTGGCTAATCTTTTCCCTCCGATCATTTTTGCCCATATTTGAGTGGAAGAGAGAGGAGATCTAGCCTCACGTTTTGACCTAACCGATTCATCTTTTTATGAGTGCATCTTTGGGGATCTAGATTTTGGGGGATTTTGTGTCTCTCTTTGATTCCTCCTCTCTTGTTCCCCCAATAGCTTGAGTACCTTTGTTGGAACTTGAGAGTGAGGGATTTAAGCATCTTTGTGGTGTTCTTGCCATTTGCATTTGGTGCATCGGTTTGAGTTCTCCTCGGAGGATTTGATTTGAGTTGCTCATTGGAGCTTGTCCCTCTTGGGTTCTTGGAACCCTAGACGGTTTGTGGCCTTGGTGGCATTGTGGCCTTTTGTGGCGTTTGTTGGGAGCCTTCAATTAAGTTGTGGAGAAGTGCCCCAACCTAGTGAGAGGTTCCGGTTGCCACCGACAAGTGCACCGATAGTGGAAGCGTGGATCGATCCCATTGGGGTGAGATTCACCGGAGAATAAGGGAGGCCTTTTGTGGCGTTGGTGGTTTGGTACCACCCCCTCTCCAAACGAGACGTACTCCATGTTGGGAGGAACTCGGTAAAATATCGGTGTCCCCGCGTGTCTCGGTTATCTCTATACCCGAGCTCTTTACTTATGCACTTTACATTGTGATAGCCTTCGTGCTTGAAGTAATATATATCTTGCTATCACTTTGTTGCTTGTCTTGCTTAGCATAAGTTGTTGGTGCACATAGGTAAACCTTAGTTGCTTCTAGGTTGTGCTTTATAAAGTAAACTCTAGTTTTATTCCGCCTTTGTTGAGCCACTCTAGGAAAAGTTTTAATCGCCTATTCACCCCCCCTCTAGGCGACATCCGTATCCTTTCACTATGAGTGCATAATCTTGCAATCATAAAAGGCAAGTTCACACTTGCTCATGTCCTTTGGTTATTTTCTGTAAAGTATTTTACAAATTCAATGTGGACATCACCTGCATTTGAAAAAGGTCCGAACACACTATTTTCATAATAATGTGATTATAGGTTACTATAAAAGTTCCGGTGGTAAAGGAACATATTATCTAGGACTTAACAAACAATGTCGCTAGTGATTCTTGCGCCGTATATTACGCGTTAACCATGAGATTTGGAATGGGACGGAGAAGTCAGCTATATCTTCTTCCTCTCGCATGAAGCCGAATGTGCAGGTCGTGGCTGTTATCCTCACAGCGTGCATATTAATTGGTAATTTGTAGAGGATATGCAGCATATGGGTGGGAACCCTCAACGTCCCACGATAGTTCTGGCATCTAACGGTTTGTACAAACCACTGCCGTAATCCAATATGTGGGCATGGTGTACACAAAGGAGGCATGCGAGGTCGCGAAGGGGGCAGTGATTGGCTTGGATCATCTTCTGGGCCCCACATCATGGAATTGTGGACGGGAATAAGCTGCCCGGTTGTGCAACAAAGAGTTGATCTCTCATGGGTAAAGTAACGCACCTCTGCAGAGTGTAAGAACTGTAACTTGTTACTCCCTGTTATGGGAAGGAGCGGCGAACGCGGTGGGAAAGGAACTCCATGAAAGTTCTGGTAAACCCTTGAAGGCTGACAGACATAGTCTTTCAGAATAAAAGCAACCTTTGAAGAAATGTTTAGGAAAACTTGCATTGCCTACGACCTATGGTCTGTGGTTGTAGTTATCGTGCATCAAACACTCCTTTTCTAGTGAACTTGCTGAGTATGCTCGTACTCAAAGTATCTTCTTAACCCTTATTAGATTCTGAAGCCGGGATAGACAACATCTACATCAAGTTATGCTCCAGGAATCATCATCCAAAGCTAAAGCTCTTCAACAAAGACAAGGAAGTCAACAAATACCTCAACTCAAGTGAAGACAAAATTACTGATTAAATAGGAATATACTCTCTAACCAAAGAACCTATTTCTGTAGTGCATTGCAGTAACAACAATGCCAGCCCTTTAGTTAAGATACCATTCTTAGTAGCATATTAGTTCTTGTGTTGTTCATCTTTGATTCTTCTTTGTAAGAAGTTCTTTCTCTCTCTTTAACCTAGAGTGTTCTCTGGATCTTGTGTAAAGAGTGAGTTGTAACCTTTAGCCATGTATTGGACCCGCTGTGTTTCTGTTGTGCCATTCTAAGGGATGTAATACTAGTGAACGGTGTTTCATTGATGTTATGTCAACGACTATAGTATACTACATCATGCAGTGGTATGATGGGTCACCGCACTTCACCTCCATCATCCATGGTCGCCACCGTCGATCTCTGGCGTCAACGCTTAGGCCACCCCAATAATTCCACCATGTCATCCCTGCTTAGTGATTTCTCAATTCCATGTAATAAATATTGTCATAATTCATCAATCCGTGAGTCATGTCAACTAGGAAAACATGTTCGTCTATGCTTTAGCTCTTCAAATTCTTCTAGTACTTTTTCGTTTGAGCTTCTACACTGTGATTTGTAGACATCTCCAATTTTGAGTATTTCTAGTTTCAAATATTATCTTGTCATATTGGATGATTTTACACACTTTATCTGGACTTCTACACCACGAAATAAATCTGATGTGCATACAATATTTCTTAACTTTCAACGATATGTGACCACCCACTTTTTCCTCCCAAACCGATCTCTACAATGTGATAATGGTAAAGAATTTAGTAATGCTGCAAACCGAACTTTTTCTCCAACATGGCATTCTTCTACGTTTTTCTTGTCCATACACGTCCCCACAAAATGGCAAAGTTGGACGTTCTCTTCGTACAATTAATGATATAATCCGTACCCTCATTCAAGCTTCTATGCCATCCACTTTTTGGGCCAAAGCACTCCGCACTTCTACATATCTCTTAAATATTCGTCCATCCAATGTCAACCCTAAAACTACACTTTTCTTCTCTCTTTTTTATTTCCCATCCTAACTACTCCGAGCTCCGGGTCTTCGGTTGTTTATGTTTTCCTAATGCCTATGCCACCTCTCAAAATAAACTCTCTATTCCCTGTGTCTTCTTAGGTTATCCGGATGAACACAAAGGTTACCGCTGTCTCGATCTTATTTCTGGCCATATCCATATTTCTCGCCATGTAACTTTTGACGAAACTATTTTTCCCTTCTCAACCTGATCCACCACCGACCGACCCCCTACACCACTGCCAAACCTCCTACACGCACACATCTCCCTCTATTCCACCCCGTCGTAACCACACCTCCAACCGCTGGCTCAGGAGAACACGCTGCCGCGACAGCAAATTCCCCCACTTTTACTGCCGTAGCAGCCCCTCCCTCTCCTGCTGCGGTAGCCCAAACCCCCACTTTCTCTGCTGCTGCATCCTCTCCCTCTCCTGCCACGGCAGCACAAACACCCACTTTCTCTGTCACGACAGACTCTTGGCAGACCACCCCACGTCCACTTCATCCGCTGCACTGGACATTCCATCTTCGTCATCATCACTAGCTCTCCCGCCCCAGGACATCCATGTTCCTGTACCCAACAATGATCATGTTATGCATACACATGCAAAATCTGGTTTTCGTATTCCCTCTAAACGTCTCAACTTTAATGTAACCACTAATCTTTCTCCCTACCTAAAACATACAAGTCCACACTTCTTGATCCCAACTGGTCTGCTGCCATGCGTGATGAATTTCACACTCTCCTTTCCAAAAACACCTGGCAGCTAGTCCCTTGTCCTCCTAATGCTAATGTAGTTTCTGGTAAATGGGTCTTTCGACAAAAAAATCATTCTGATGGTAGTCTCTCTAGGTACAAAGCTTGCTGGGTCTGCCGTGGTTTCTCTCAACAACATGGTGTATACTATGATGAAAAATTTTCTGCTGTAGTTAAACCTAGCACCATTCGCACAATTCTTAGCATTGTTGTTTCCTCCCAATGGCCAATTCACCAACTTGACGTTAAAAATGCTTTCCTTCACGACTCTCTTAGTGAAACCGTCTATTGTCAACAACCATTGGGATTTGAAGATTATACCTCTCCCAATCATGTATGTCTCCTTCAAAAATCTCTATACGGTCTAAAACAAGCTCCCTGTGCATGGTTTCAATGTTTCTCTAATTTCGTTCAAACTGTAGGTTTTTCTCTTTCTCATTCTGATTATTCTCTCTTTGTGTATCATTCTAAGAATCAAGTTGCATATCTCCTTCTATATATCGATGGCATCGTTCTCACTGCCTCATCTTTGGATTTCCTCCATCACATTATTTCTCTTCTTCAAAACGAGTTCTCTATGACTGATTTTGGTTCTCTCCATCAATTTTTGGGCATTGCCGTCACACGTGATGACCATGGTATTTTCCTCTCTCAGCGTCAGTATTCAGTTGAACTTCTTAATAAGGCCGATATGTTAGATTGTCAACCCTCTCGCACTCCCGTTGATACAACCTCCAAACTTTCTTCTGACGGTGACATATTTTCTGATCCCACTCTCTATCGTAGTATAACTGGAGCACTACAGTATCTCACTCTTACCCGTCATGAACTATCATATGCTGTCCAACAAGTCTGTCTATTCATGCATGATCCACGAGTCCCACATTACAATCATGTCAAAACAATTCTTCGCTATGTCAAAGGCACCATTGATCACGGTCTTCACATTAATTCATCCCAACCTACATCTTTGACAGCATATTCAGATGCCAACTGGGATGGTTGTCTAGACACTCGTTGATCCACTTTAGGATACTGTTTTTATCTTGGTAACAATTTAATTTCTTGGTCTTCCAAGCGCCAACTTACAGTCTCTCGCTCGTCTGCCGAGGCAGAGTACCGAGCTGTTGCTCATGCAGTTGCTGAAACAGTTTGGTTGCGCCACTTACTTGAGGAGCTTCATCGCCCAATTCATCAGGCTACAGTGGTTTATTGCAATAATATTTCTACAGTTTATATGTCTGGCAATCCAGTACATCATCGGCGTACCAAGCACATTAAGATTGACATTCATTTTGTTTGGGAGAAAGTTGCTTTGGGTCAAGTCCGAGTTCTACATGTTCCTACAATAGCACTGTTTGCTGACATCTTCACCAAAGGACTTGCAACAACACCATTCTGCGATATCTGATCCAGTCTCAATGTTGTTGAACCCACCGTTGATACCGCGGGGGATGTTAGATTATATTTCTTGTAACCCAAGTTAGGGCACCGACCAGGATGTCGCCCCCTCTCCTCATGTACTATATAAACTCTTATACCCCTTGGTTAATGAATCAAGTGTGATATTATCATAATTCTATAGTCCCATCCTTGTAAAATTCCTTTGTCTTTTGCAAGGAAGAATGAAAAATGCATGCCAGCTTATAGAGGTATACTGATGCAAAACCTACAGCTTGACAATTGCTAGATATGGCGGTCTCTTTCTTCTTGACTTAGGTGATAAAATGCTCAGAGAATTTCTGGCATATAACTAATATGAAGGCATAATAATCTTACATGTCAGCAAAATATTAGAATATACTATAGTTGTTCTGCGTATAGAACCTAGATTATGTAGGAAACTTTAAATAAGTATACTAATTTGTTATGGCACCCATCATCCAAAAACCAATATTGATGCTAGAAACATGTATGTAAGAAATAATTAGAACTTCAAACCAACTCAGGTGTTGATAAATTGATTTAGTTATTCTTATATATTGCATCTAAGTAGCCAAAAGTAAAATTATTAGGTTATAGTCTAGGAAGATTTAACCATGGACATGAAGATAAATAGCAAGGACAGCTGATAGCTTTAACGCATTCATCATGAAGATTATGGAAAATGGATTTGTGAGAGATATTTATGGTTTACTCAAAATCAAAACTACCTAAGAGTAAAGATTTCTGACAAAGTTGGTACTACAAATAATACACCTAATAATAATTTTATGGAAGGAAACAGAGGTAGACCTGTAACTTTGTATACCTATGATGTTGGATCCCTCAGCCATCTATTGATCTATATACTACTAAGTACTCTTATGGTCATACATTTGCACTATTTTCATCAAACCTGAGAAAATATGATAAAATTGTCTAAGAGATCAATGGTATTACTAATCAATAAACCAATCAACATCCAGTATGAAGCTGCGTTAGTTCATACACTGAATTCCAATCAAATATTATTCATAAACTTGTTCAAGTATTGGTCAATCTATGATCTTATGGGACCTCTGACTTATTTTGAACTTGCACATTTTTCATTCATGTTTGATACAATGCCTCATAGATTGTTGTGCAAAGGGGCATGCAAATTATATGCTCATACTTTTTGAAGAGATTATCCAATGTTTTTGTAGCTTGAAGTGACTGGGTTGAAAATTATTTTGTAGTGAGATATGAAATAGCATCACGTGCCAATGAACTTTTCCTTCATTTTCATGCACATGCCATATGAAACTTTCTCTCGAATCAGGCTTTCTGCGGTGACCCAGCATACCACTGCATGATATAGTATACTATAGTCATGGACATAACACCAACGAAACACCGTTCACTAGTATTACATCCCTCAGAATGGCACAACCGAAACACAGCGAGTCCAATACATGGCTAAAGGTTACAACTCACTCTTTACATAAGATCCAGAGAACATTCTAGGTTAAAGAGAGAGAAAGAACTTCTTACGGAGAAGAATCAAAGATGAAAAACGGAAGAACTAGTATACTATTAAGACTAGTATTTTAACTAGAGGGTTGGCATTGCTGCTATTTCCATACTCTACAAAATTAGGTTCTTGACTAGAGATTATATTTCTATCTAATCAGTAATTCCATCTTCACTTGAGTTGATGTATATGTTGACTTCCTTGACTTCATTGAAGAGCTTTGGCTTTGGATGACGAGTCCTGGAGCATAACTTGATGTGGATGTTGTCTATTCCGGCTTCAAAATCTAGCAAGGGTTAAGAAGATACTTTGAGTACGAGCGTACTCAGCAAATTCACTAGAAAAGGAGTGTTTGATGCACTATAACTACAGCCACAGACTCGTAGGCAATGCAAGTTTTCATAAACATTTCTTCAAAGGTTGCTTTTATTCTGAAAAGCTATGTCCGTCAGCCTTCACGGGTTTACCAGAACTTTCATGGAGTTCCTTTCCCGCCGCGTTCGTAGCTCCTTCCCGGAATAGGGAGTAACAAGTTACAGTTCTTACACTCTGCAGAGGTGCGTTACTTTACCCATGAGAGATCAACTCTTTGTTGCACAATCGGGCAGCTTATTCCCGTCCACAATTCCATGATGTGGGGCCCAAAAGATGATCCAAGCCAATCACTGCCCCCTTCGCGACCTCGCATGCCTCCTTGGTGTACACCATGCCCACATAATGAATTACGGCAATGGTTTGTACAAACCGTTAGATGCCAGAACTATCGTGGGACGATGAGGGTTCCCACCCATATGCTGCATATCCTCTACGAATTAGCAATTAATATGCACGCTACGAGGATAACAGCCACGACCTGCACATCCGGATTCATGCGAGAGGAAGAAGATACAACTGACTTCTCTGTTCCATTCCAAATCTCATGGTTAACGCATAATATATGGCGCAAGAATCACTGGCGACATTGGTTGTTAAGTCCTAGGTGATATAGTTCTGAACAGTGGTATTCCAACTGTCAAATTTACTAGATTAGCTGATCACCCTGGATCAGTAACCAATAGCTCACAATATTATTGAAAATAGTGTTTTCTGATCTTTTTCAAATGCAGGTAATGACAACACCGGATTTGTAAAATACTTTACAGAAAATAAACAAAGGACATGAGCAAGTGTGAACTTGCCTTTTGTGATTGGAAGATTATGCACTCACGGTCTTCGAGTCAGTATAAGATCCAAAATCTGAAATCAGCATCATTGGTCCGGTAAGGGATAATGTTTAAAGAAGCAATATGCTTTTATGCATAAGTAATGTGATGCACGTTATAAATGCGAATCCCGAGGATAACGTTGTTCTAGGGTTGGGATTCCGGAAATGGTTACTTTAGAATGTGTTGTTCTTTTAGATAAGTTTCACACCTGTGCTTCTTATTAGGGCTTGTGAGTGTGTGTGAACATCACATATTTATGCAGTAATAAAGTATATATCTATGAAATGCTTTACAAAATTGTTTACACTTTAACATTTTATCTCCAAACTTTACTTTATAAGTAGAGTCACTTATAAATAGCTTAAGTGTTATCGCTTTTAGGTATACAAGTGAAGTATGAAGTAATGTGATCTTTATTAGTTGTCATATATTGTCTGAAGTGGCAAAACGAATAACTTTTGAAGAATAGATTCCTTTTCTAAGGTTTAAACAATCCTTGTGGTTAGTTAGTGGTGTTCGATGTCATTTGTGTTTGCTTGAATAGTTTTGTCTTGAGATGCTTTATAACTTAACTAGTTCAGACCAAAGTTAACTATAACATATAATAATGCTTATAGTGTTATATTTAGATTCTTGTAGACTAAAGTTAACTTTAAAACAAAGATAGTTTGAAAGTATAATGCTTATGATATTTGTATCTTGTGTACCTGGGAATGTTTCCTTAAGGTTACTTAAGAATGGTTATTCTTTTACTTGGTGTAGTGGTTTCTTGATTTTATAATGGAGTAGTATCATTTACCTTTTATAGATGAGTGGTTATAGTTTATAAACCAAGATATAATATTAGTTAATTACTTATGAACTTACTATAGTGTTGTGGTAGTTTTTGTAATCTGGTGGTTAAAGTAGATAGAAACGATCTGATGTATTCACAAGTTGTTCTTTAAGTTTTTTATTATGAATAGGAATCCTTTTAGAATGTAATCTTCACTTAAGGTTGAAGATAATTTAATAAAAAGGTATTTATAATGTTTTAAACCATTATGGCTTCATATTATTAATATTTAAGACTAATACTATTTATTAGACTTAATTGACTCATTTTAGAAATATTAACAAATTTTATCTACCCTTATATGAATTTTTAAACTAAGAAAATAGGTTTAAATTCAAGTTATTAGAGTACCTGAACTTTTTATTTAACTCAATAGTGAAATATTATATTTTTAGCATGTAGATATTATTTTTGTGATCATTTTGGTATATTATATTTATTTTTATGATTTATAAATAATAAGATATGATTTTTATAAGATTTAATATTTTAAAAAATACTTAATAAATAATAAATATTTAAGTAAATGAAATAATAATGCATGATTATAGTTTTAAATTATAGTTTTTATTTTACTAAGATTTTTGGTATATTATTCATATTCTTAATCTTTATCATTATTAAAATATGAATTATCAATTTTGTATTACTTTTAAACCTTTATTAAATAATATTTATTTATATAATCATCATAATAATATTGGATAATAAGTTTAAGTTGTAGATTTTATTTTTCTACAAATTTTCATATATTATACACATTTTTCTGAATTATAAATCAAAAGTTGTTAATTAAACATGATTTAATCATTTGTTTGATTTTATATTAATAATTAAGTTTATAACCTTTTATTTATTTCTTAAACAGGAATTTACTTCTTACACCGCACCTACATCTAGCCCGAGTCACTGACCAGTGGGCCAGTGGACACCTCAGCGCATAGGTTAAAGAAAATGTATTTGTCACCGACTGATTGGCTACCCCCAGTCAATGACATATGGGCCTTAGTCCATGTCACATGCCACGTGAGACAAAGACTGGTGAAACTCGCTGACATGGTTCGATCCCGACGTAAGCATGATGTCACCTGGGTTAATCCTTACTGGTTGAGGATCGACCGATCTCGTGTGCGCGTGGGGTTGTGGCTAGGTGCGTTGGACAGAGGAGATCATGGCGAATCTATTGGTGGTGGCACCGCTACCTAATGGTCACCAAAAATGCATCGGCGACGAGCTTCTGTGTCGGCCGATGGCGGTGCTCAACAAAACTAGGCCTACGGTGAGAATTAGCAAGTGAAAATGGGGTCCAGAGATGCATAAGCTTACCCTGATGACGATAGAGCGGTCGAGGAGGCTTGGGGAGGCGTGACGACGACGAATCGACGATAATGGCCAAGGCGTCCGAGGAAAAGGAATGCTCGATTTCACATGATTCCCGGCGAGCGGGCTTCCGTGCTTGGTCTTAGGTGAATCAGACCATGACGGAGCGTCCAACGGTGGCTACCACGAGGCGAGGGGTGGTCGGATTTGGCTGGAACGACGAACTCCGATGAACTAGGGTTTCGGGTAAGGAAGGAAAATGGGTCTGGAGAGCGAGATAGAAGATAAGATAGGTATGACAAGATAGAGGAGGACGCGGCGATCTTATCTACTCCCTCCAGGGACGGCGACACACATCGTAGCGTGGCGGTCGATCGACGGCGGAGCTCCGGCCAGCGAGCTGCTTCCAGTAGGCGAGGTAGACGACAAAATTGATTTTGCAGAAAACCCCCTGGTGTTTCTTTCTTCTCAACCCGCAGTCCCTCTTTGGTCCCACCTGTCAGCCAGAGGCTAGAATGAGCTGGGTTGGTTTATTGGGCCGTTGTGGGCTCCACAGGGGCGACATGTAAGCAGATAGGAGTTGGGCCACGACCAGGTTTTGTTTTTTTATTTGTTTTCTATTTTTCTATTTTCTGTTTTCCTTTTTAGATTTGTATATAATCTTTAATTTGAACTTTTCTTTGTAGAATTTATTTGCTGGATAATTGTAGTAATACTAAAATATATTTAGTATCATTTGTAAACTTTTATTATATAATCTTTTTATATTTCTTTTATTTTCTCAATATGAACCCCTTTTAATATTTTGTAGAAGCTTTTCTTATTATTTTTCTTTCCTCTTTTAATCATGGATTTATTAAATGATATATTCTTATTTGTTTATAAATCTTAACTCTAGTTGGCTCATAGTTTGAATAGAAATTTTATAGGTATAATAATCCTATATCATTATTTGATGCATGAAATATAAAAGAAATTAAAATGGTTATTAGTACTTCCATTAATTTGGAAAATGGCAATGTATATATTCTATTATGATAAACAAAGAAGTTTAGAGTTTTGAATTATGAATATTTACCCTAGGTTTTAGGGTTTTTAATATACTTAGATTCCTTTATGGATGTGAGTAAAGATTTAATAACTAAGCATATTGTTTTCTGTTTGGGATATTTGATGACATCACCTTTAGGACTAGAAAGTTATATTTAGAATGTTTTATAGAAATAAATTGATAAAGATACTCCTAAGCACATATAATTATGATGGTTAGAATTGGTAGAGATGTGCTAATGTGATTTGTTATAGGAAAATATTCCTATAAAGTGATATTAACATAAGATGATGAATCAATTCCCTGAATGGACATTATACTTGGTTTAAGATTTAGAGTTGGTTGTTTAACAAGAATGTCTATCTTTCCATTCTTCACCATCCTTGACTTTTAATTAAAGAATTCCTTTCCTAGATATAATACTTCTTCCTATCCCTCATCAGAGTTAGTATGATGAGCTTACTTCACAAGAATGTTCTTATTTACCTATTATTCTTCTAAACTCATTGATGAATCCAATGAGTTTGATATTAAAGTATTTCATAGTTTTCTCATATCTTTGCTTGGTTATACCCACTACTCTACTGTTGATAATCATCAATCCAACAAGTAGTTCTTTCAAACTCCACTCATAATCTTCCTTAATCATCCATCACTAATATTTCTTCATCAGATGTATGTATGTATCCAACTATCTTTCTCTAAGGCTTACTATCCTTTAAGATGAATAACACTTTTTCCATAACCCTATGCTAAACTAGCTTTAATTGAATAATATCATCCTACATTTACTTTACTCCAATAACTCACACTCCAACCCTACATTATATTTATGTGGCTTGTAATGACTACTCTAGGATAACTTATCTCTACTAGGGTTTGAATCATGTTCTACCCACCAATATCTTTTATACTAGATATAGGTAGACCATCCTGGTGAGTAAGGCTTGATCAAAATAATCCTTTAAGCATTTATAGCTTAAGTTCTTAGTTGGCTAAACAAGGCTTTATCAATACTACTTTTCAATTGTATTGAAATTATCTTCTTAGTATCTCATATTGGATTAAGGTTATTCATGGACTATGCCCTCTTTAAAAAATTTAAGTAGATGTTATGATAAGATCAAGAAATAGTAGATCAAGGATTGATAGTTAAAGAATTTGTAAATCATTGGTGGATTACTCAACATTGTTGAACAACAGATATTAAGATAAGTTCCATAAAAATTGATATGGAAAGAAAGATATATAGTGAATGATCTTGAATTAGTCTCTTTCCAACTCATTTTCATTAAAGAGTTAAAGTTAAGTATTACTATGGTACTCATAGTAAGAATAGATAAGAATAAGATAGGTCAGGATTAGTCATTACATTTTTATTACTTTAGTTTGTAATCTTAACTTGGCACTTATGAATTGTTGTGTTGAATATGATGATAGAATCCCTTAAGGATCAGATATTATTTATTTAAGCAATGTATTATGAGTAGCATTTATTATATCTGATCTACCCTTAGATCAAATCATGTTTACCCAAATAAGGTTTTAGCAAAGATCATATTGAAACTTATCACAGTCAACTTGATGATCTACTTCCATTCTATCAAGTTAAGAGAAGCTTCAATCACTTTGACAAGTTTTGTTCAAAAGCGCGAAAATTATTCAGATTTTCTATGCATGAATGCAATGCACACATCTGGGTTCATCTTATTTCTGAGCTCTAATACTGCGATGTTACACTTTTGCCCAGTTATATTAATGTATCAACCACCCGATAGAACCAACAATAGACTCAACAAGAAAAAACTGGGGCAACAGCAAACAACGCCCCAAAAAAAGAAGAAACAATATGGAGGTAGAGGCGGATCAACTAAGCGAAGGTTACCCGCAACCGCTGCGTCCACCGAAGAAGTTCCACCATACTCCTAGCATCGAGATGTCAAGTGTCAAGCATCACCTTAAGGAAGGACAACAAACACTGCTTCCCGGACCAACTATCCCTAGGGTTTCCCCCATCACACAGGGGGAAGTGGACATTGGGTAGCCACCATGCCCTCCAGGAAGGAATGGTGCCACTCGAAGGCGGCACCACGTCGGTGTCAGGCAAGCCGACAAGGATTTCTCCCGAAGACCCTATCCACAACCCCCGGACATTCTGTTGCATAGGAGCCGCACGAGGTTGAGGCCTCAACACCACCAAACTCGCCGCCCACCAACATGCGCCACTACGGTCACAAAGCCGCCATCGTCATCCCACCGAAGCCACCGACACAAGGTCAACAAGATAAAGACAAATGGTAGCTTGAATTGGGGGAAGCCGTACAACGACCACACGGGAGGGAACTACCTCCACCGCCTCGGCGGTAGTTGACCGGACGCGGCTGCAAGGCACACCAATCCCAGTTGGATCTGGCCGGGCACATCAGGCTTGTAAATCCCCCGCGGAGGCACACCGGTCCTAAGAGGGTCGTGCCAGGCCAGAAATCATCCTGTAAAGCCCGTCGCCACGCTCCAACAAGCTGACCGCCGTCGCCGCTTCACCCCTGCATAGGATAAACCACTGCCTCCATCAGCAGAACACCGTTGTGCCGCCACCACCCAGCCTGAGCCAAACCTATGCCTCCTTGAGAGCACCGGGCTCGTCCCAAGTCACTCCCCTCGCAGCCCCCGCAGCCAAACGGAGGACCAAGAGCCAACCACACAGACCGCCTGCCCGAGGCTGCCGTCTCGGCTTCCATGGTTTTACACCAGCGGGACAATGACCGCACAGAGCTGACAATGGTGATTGTGCTAGATCAAGGCCAGCCTAGCCAGATCCAGCCAATACACAAGAAGCGGAGGGGAGGACGAAGCAACGGACGACAACGAGCAAGGCGGAAACAGAGCTCCACCACAAGCCACCTAGTTGTACTAGAGAGCCCCGCTAGGGCCCCCAGACCCCAGATCTAGGCCCGCCGACCAACATCTGGTCATCGCCGCTGGCTAAATTGGCCACCTCCCCACAACCTCACCACCAAGTCCAGCCCAGAAGAGCGCCGCAACCCGCTACCCACGCATCGAGAACCACCATCGTCTGCCACGACCTTCGCCTCGAAGCCCCGATGCGAGCACCCCACACTCCCTGTACAGGGTCGCTTAACCCCTCCACCTCCACCTCCACCTCCACCCCACCACCGCTCGCCAGGTCAGGCCGTCGTGCGCCAGACATCGACCGCCGCACCGTAGGCATCCACGCGCGCGCCGGCGCACCACCGAATCCCGTCGAGGACCTCCGCCCAGGCGCTCAAGAGGGACGCGAGGAACTTCCCCGCCGCCGCCATCGGCCGCACAGGCTTCGCCTGACGGCTTCCTCCGGCGGCGGCACGGGGGAGGAGAGGGGCCGACGGCGGAAATAGGGTTTGGCCGGGTCGCCCCCGAGTCGCCCTGGGTGAGAGCGAAAGGTTTTTTTTCGTTGCAAAATAAGACCATATGAAACTTTAGCCAATAAACATTTACTTTGTATAAAATTTGCTACCAGTAGTTTAGATAATTTCTGCCAGGAGTGTAGAATTGGCTACAGAAGAATAGTCACATAAAACCTACTTCTCTTCCGATATATTATAATTTTCTTATAGATAAGAAAACAAGTACGCATTGACTTTTCCATAAATTCACCAACACAAATTCTTGTAAACTGAACTCGAACTCGTGCCTTTCCATAAATCTGACATTCCTGTACCAATAGACGCATGATTCCGAGTCGGCACAAAGCAAAATCAACCTTACCATGTCACCGAGGTCAGCAGAACGTGATAAACATGGCCATGTAGCCACATGCCTAGAGCGGCCGCTACGAGGCTTGGGAGGGCTCGGGGATAGACTTTCTGGAGCGTTCTTTCGACGCTGCTGATGCGGCTATGTCTTGGGTGATAAACATTATATTTGTATATAGTTTTTTATGTACCCGTGTTGTACTTGTACACCATTTTTACCCCTATAAACTCCCCAAATATAATGATATCAGGCCGGCCCTAGTCGGCACGAGCCTTTACCCTACCATACACGTTTCCTAACATGGTACCAGAGCAAACCTAATTTTCGCTTCCGCCTACCCTACCGCCGCGCCACTCTACAGCTGCTGCCTCCTAGATCGCCGGCAAGGACGGTCCTCTCTGGCGTCTCGGTGAGCTCCGGGAGCGTTGCTCGGGCGGTGATGACGTCGCGGATCCCCGACGCCCCCATCGACCTGACGACCAAGTTCACCATCCGCCTTACGACGGACAACTACCTCTACTAGCACACTCAAGTTGATCCAATCTTGAGGAGCAACCTACTCTTCGGGTTTGTCGATGGATCCCTACCCTGTCCAGACGAACAGCTCCAAGTCCCGACGTCTAATGGCAAACCCGCCTCCATCGTGCCCAAGCCCAAGTACTCGGCATGACACCAGCAGGATCAGTCCATCCTCTACACCATCGTTTCCTCTCTCAGTGAGGGGGTCCTCGGCATGGTCATGATGATCCCGACATTGCAGGAGGCGTGGGAGACTCTAGAGGCGCAATCTATGGCTCGGGTCATGGCAATCCTTACCTAGTTGTCCAAGGTCAAGAAGCACGACTACCCCAACACCACCGCCTTTTTCAACAAGGTCAAGTCCCTGGCTGATGTGCTATCGTCGATCGGACATCCGCTCCATCCTGAGGAGTTCAATGCCTTCTTTCTCGCTGGCCTCGACAGAGACTATGACCCCCTCACTGACCGTGTCTCTGCTCGGTCGGTGTTCGACCCTATGCCTATACGGGACGTCTACGCGCAGCTCCTCAATACCGATCAACGCGCCGAAGCACGTCACGCTGATCTCGGCACCAACATCCACTCCGCCAACTACACGTCTCTCCAAGGTGGGGTATGCGCGCCTAAGTACCAGTTGCCACCACCGATGCTACCTGCACAGTGGACTGGCCAGGGCGCCCCTGCCCCTGCTGGTCGCCCGCAGGGACCTGCCGTGCCGCCTCCTCCCACGCGTCAGCAGGGACAGGGCGGTGGTCGCAACGCGGGTGGACAGGGCGGCGGTGGTGGAGCTCGCCCGATATGCCAAATTTGCTCCAAGGTCGGCCACGTTGCATACTGCTGCTTCCGGTTGCAGAAAAAATTTCTAGGACCGAGAATGATGGTCGTAACATGGACCGTCAGCTGGCTTATCTCAATGATGGTGCCACTGCATACCGCGTCGGTTCCTCTACTCCCTCGTACCCAGTTGATCCATATTGATATGCAGACACTGCATCGACGGAACACTTCTCCAACGACCTCAACAATATAAACATCAATGAGCAATACCATGGCAAGGACACTGTCTAAACTACAAATGGTACATGTATACGCATTACACATATTGGTCAATCTATAATTCCTGCATCTACACAACCTCTACATCTCAAAAATATTCATCATGTACCATCCATTACTCCCAATCTTATTTCCATCCAGAGATTCACACACGATAATGACGTTTTCTTTGAATTCCATCCTTGGCATTTTCTTGTTAAGGACCGGGGCACCAGGGCGGTTCTGCTTAGAGGGGGATGTCGCCGAGGTCTCTATAATATTGATGTTGTTCTGTTAAGCAAGCCTTCAATAGCGTCAAGGTGTCATGTGATCAGAGGCACTCGCGTCTAGGACATCCAGCCTCTCCGATCATTTAGCATATTTTACATCGTCATGAGCTTTCCTCTGTGTCAGTTAATAAAGCTGTAACTTTAGTGTGTGATGACTATCAGCAAGGCAAGAGTCATCAGTTACCTTTTTTAGCGTCTACTCGTGTTGCTACTGCACCCCTTGAGATTATTCATTCAGATGTTTGGGGTCCTGCCCAAACGTCAGTTAGTGCTCATTAGTTTTATGTGAGCTTTTTGATGAATACAATCGTTTTACATGGATTTATGTTTTGAAACATATATCCGATGTCTTTGCTATTTCTCTTCGGTTTCAGCAACATGTTGAACGTTAATAAGAAAATTATCCATGTTCAAAGTAACTGGGGTGGTGAGTATCTAAAGTTAAATAAATTCTTTGCTAATACTGGTATCTCACATCGCGTCTCATGCCCACATAGACATCAACAAAACGGTATTGCTGAACGCAAACAATGTCATATTGTCGAGACCGGTCTTACTCTCCTTGCTCATGCGAGTGTCCCCTTTCGGTTTTGGAGTGATGCTTTCTCCACCGTTTGCTTCCTCATCAATAGATTACCTAGTCGTGTTATAGACATGCAAACACTCCTCAAGCGTCTCCTAGGTGAAACACCTGATTACTCCTTCAAAATTTTCGGTTGTGCATGTTGGCCACATCTTCGCGCATACAATAACCGTAAGCTTCAGTTTCGCTCCAAACAATGTGTGTTGGGGATATGCTATATGGGTATCCTAATAGCATGTCTCTTATCCGACTAACCCGGGTGGCCCATAGTCGGTAGCATGGCCTATAGCCTGCTGGGCGGCCCAGTTAGGTTGATCCAGAAGGGAGGCCCATGCCGGATAAAGGAAGGCTACGGTGGAGTCACCAGCGTACCCGGAGCCTTGGGGTGCAAGATACACAAGACTAGTGATAGGCGGTGTAGGACTCTGTAACCTGTCCGGCTAGGACTTTTCCCTGTAACCCTAGGACCTGGCGACTATATAAGTCGGGCCTATGGGAGCCTTTAGGGCACAACTTAGTATCGATTCATACAACCTCGCACAGCGAACCCATCTCTGTAACTCGGCGTATTTGCCCTTATAGTGATTTATAGCAGGAGTAAGATTCCTCCACCGTCGTGGGATCTGAACCTGGGTAAGCTATGTTACCTCGTACCCGTCAACCGTTCGCCTTACCCCATGTCTCTAAACACGCACTATGAGGACCCCTCCATGGCGTACTCGTCGGCAATACCACGACAGTTGGCGCCCACTGTGGGGCAAGAGGCGCTTCAAGCTCTTCAGCGGGCGAGGACCAAGATCTTCGCGGGAATCGGTGAAACCGTAGCCATTGTCCGTGTTCTCTTCTCCGGCAACGTTCTGATCGTCCCCCTGACGAATTCTGGACCCCGGCAAAGACGAACCCTACGCGGTGTTCGATCGTCCCTATCGGAGACATCCACCTCTTCATCGGCGAAACCGACTCGGGCACTAGTTCCCTGGGAGTCGGAGGAGCATCAAGACCCGCACGAACCGCCTACGGGCAGGACACGTTCGCGGAAGGATCGATGTCGGATCTCTCCTCGGAGTTTGCCGACAAAGATCGGAAAGCACCAAGGCCCGCACGGACCGCCTACGTGCAGGATACGTTCGTGGAAGGATCAATGTCGGATCTCTCCCCGGAGTTCGCCGGCAAAGATCGAAAAAATTCAAGACCCACCCAAACCGTCCATGTGCAGGATAGAAAGGTGGAAGATCACTGCAAATCCGCCGGCTTTATTCGTGCGTCTGGACAGCAGAGATCCAAGTTCGTCGGCGTGGTTACCATCTTCGATCTAGCGCGATGCATTCAGAGAGAGGGTGAAAAACCCCGCGACTACCTGGCCAGGTGGCTCCGCATACGAGCCGATCTAGCCAATTACCCCAATGATGATGCTATCTATCACTTTGTGGAAGGACTGGACCATGGCACGCTTCTCCGACATTCTCTAAGACGGCAGCAGGCGTCAGGATGCCTTACCTTCGAAGGCATGGTGAACACCGTCAACAACTACGCAGAGGCCGAAGCGGCAACTCAGATAATAGCGCCGCCACGTTTTCTCCGATTCAGCCACCGCCACCACCGCCTCCGGCCGCCATCGTCGTAGCAGCACCACCACATCCAGTCATCTTCGAGGCCACTGCACCTCCACCGCCCGTCATCGAGGAAGTCCTAGCACCCTCTGACTCGGTCATTGATGCGCTTTATGCTGATTTCAGTGCAGATTCAGAGGAGATAGACTTCAGTCCATAAGATCTAGACTCCGCTATGCAAGAGATGGAGGAGGAGTACTCGCACGACGAGCAAGCTAACAACACCGTCATGTCTCGAGGGGTGTTTGTCACCATTGGGACGGCGATGGATGAAGATCAACCCGGGCAAGCTCCGCCTACGGCGCTGGAAAAGGGGAAGGGGCCACTTATTGCTGCTGACGATGATCGCGCAAAGGTCATGCCTCCTCCGCCTAATCCAGTGCAGCAGCCGCAGGAACTCGGCACCAGCCCGAGCAACAACAACACTTCAAACTTGCCGCCTCTAGCATCCACGTCGGCAGCAGCCCATGTTACTCCAGCTGATAGAGTGATGCACGACAATCTCCTCATCGAGCCACTAATCGTTGCTCATATCCGGAACATGACTCAGCTTGACGAGAAGCACCAGCAGCTGCTGGAGGAGGCACAAGCCATCGCGGAGTAAGGCGCTAAACTAGATCGAGATCTGGTCAATGCGCAGAAGTCCATAGAGAAAGCTAGAGCAATGGAAGCCGAGTACAAGACTCTGCTACAGCAGCAAAAGGCGAAGAAAGCTCCGGCTCGCGTCATCAACGATCCTGGTGTATGGCGCAACCTAGGATGGGCTCCCTCAAAGCCAGCACAGGCCAAGACATACATTGACAGTGAAGGCAAGCATGTGATGCCCACCCCACTCCTTAACCTCGCCGTCGCCAAGACCCTTCTGGAGCAGGATAGATCGCCTGAGGCAGTAGAACAGGTCTATGACCTGGTGGCCAAGGCGGTAAAGCAGCAGGAAAAGGACACCTCTCAGAGGCTCGAGTCTGACCCAGTGCTCTGCCGATCTAGCCAGTACAAACCGCCAAGGGACAAATCTCCTCAGGATGTCGGGTCACGGACGGGTTCATCAGAACAAAGACGGAGGGATGCGCGCAACAGGAAGGATGCTATCCCCATATCCCCCAACCACGGAGAAAAATCCTGACCTCGCCGCCCATCGCCACCGCCCCGATCCCCCCGACGTCAGGAAGACTACAAGGCTCACCATCGTACGGATATGCCCCCACCAAAGCAGTGCGGCATCGTCATCCGCGACAACGCGGCACATACCCGTCATGATGAAGAACGCCACCAAGGACATAAGAGCAGGTCACACCACGACCCTCCACGTCCGACGAGCAACCGCGACAGGCATGAGGCATCGCAGGAGGGTAATAGCAAGAAGGCTAACCCACCGCCACCTCCGCCTCCGTCGCCACCAAGCAGTCACCATGGCGGAAGAGGCCCGCGTCGTTCACGCAGCCCATCCCCTGTTGACAACAAGAAGAAGAACCCGGAGCCGTACGATGCACGTTCGCGGATCGATAAGATCCACGAGGCCCGGGAAGGACCATACCTGGGACCACGTTGCTTTGGACCTGCAATACGGTCCGCAACTTACCCCAAAGGTTTCCGGATTGACAAGACCATCAAGCCTATGACGGCACCACCAAGCCTGCCACATGGTTGCAGGACTACGACAACGCGGTGGAGATTGCCGGAGGCAACCCCAACGTCGCCGTCAAGTACCTCCCGTTAATGTTGGCGGGCACGACCCGTCAATGGATCGACGACTTGCCGGAGAGATCTATCTACAACTGGCTGGATACGCAAGAAGCATTCACCAAGAACTTTGAGGGTACATACAAGCGTCCCTGCACTGTGGGATATCTACAGCGGTGCGTGCAAGAAAAAGAGGAGACATCTCGCGCCTATCTCTCCCGCTGGCTGGATATGAAGAATTCCTGCGCAGAGTGCACGCTCAGACCGCCATGGCCGCCTTCATCGTTGGGTTGGAAAGGGGCACGTTGCTCCGACATAAGCTGAAGCGCTTGCAGGACAATCATCAGCTTGACTTGAATCAGATGATTCAGTTAGCTAGTGAGTTCGCAGCTGCCGACGACGATGCTCGTGGCTCTTTGCCAGCAACGGCTGTTCCAACCCAAGCTCGGAGGAACAACAGTACAAAGCGGAAAACCGCTCCAGAAGAAAAGCAATCTACCGACATGGTCGCTATGACTTTTGTAGGACGAGGAGAAGGCGGACAACGTGGCCAAGGAAGGGGAGCGGGCCGCGGGCAGCAACGAGGAAGTGAAACCACCTCGGCACCGCTCCGTGTTCTCCAAACCTACGAGGAGTACCGCGATATGCCGTGCCTCGTACACCTCGACGCCAACGGCAAGGCCACCCATACCAATCGACACTGCAAGTTCGTCAACGACCTCAAGGAAGACCCGGAGTCCGGCTACAAGCGAATTCGGAAGAATAGACCGCGAGGCAAGGGCAAGGGGAAGAAGGAGGAGGAGTCCAAGGATTCAAGTGACATGGACGAGGACGTTGAGCCCAAGCACGCCGCCAAGACCGACGACAAGGGCAAGAACCCCTTCGCAAAGAAGGACCCAACCTACCACACTTTCCTTGGCACCCCCACCGTCCGACAACAGAAGACCTCTCTAAGGATCCTGATGGCCACTCTCCCCCAGTTCCCTAGTACTTGCGCTGGTCGGAGGTTCCAATAACTTGGGACGGGATGGACCACCCAGACCTTGTGCCCATGGAGAACCAGTACGCCATGATCATCAACCCATTGATTGACGGCATGGAGTTCACCAAGTGCATGGTGGATAGTGGAAGCAGCATCAACATCATGTACCTGGATACATTGCAGAAGATGAACTTGACGGAGCCAAACCTAAGCCGGACCAACACCATTTTCCACGGCGTAGTTCCTGGTCGGGAGGCTCGGTCCCTTGGGTGCATTACACTTCAGGTAGCCTTGGGCGACGTTAATAATTACCGCCAAGAGTGCATGACCTTTGAGGTGGTCCCCTTCAAGAGCGTGTACCACGTCATATTCAGCCGCGACATATTCCACACGTTCATGGCCAAGCCATGCTTCGTCTACAACAAACTCAAGATACCCGGACCAAACGGTGTCATCATCGTATCCGGAAGCTTTACCAAGGCAAGGGACTGCGAGATCAATGAAGCAGCCGTTGCAGAAGCTGTCCTCTATAGCGAAGAATTCAAAGAGATCCAGAGCAAGGTCAATGACTCAGAGATGCCAGCATTGAAGAAGCAGATCTCCGACTCCGCTCCTGCATTCAAGGCTGCCATCGAAACCAAGCCGGTGGAACTTGTGGTAGGCGATGCCTCCAAGACCGTCGCCATTGGGACGAACCTGGATCCCAAATAGGAAAGCGCGCTCGTCGAGTTCCTCTGTGAGAATAGGGACATCTTTGCCTGGCAACCTGCCGACATGAAAGGTGTACCTAGGGAACTCGCCGAGCACAGCCTAAACATAGATCCAAAATGTAAACCAGTGAAACAACCTCTACGACGCTTCGGAGATGAGAAGAGACGCGCCATTGGCAAAGAGATAGCTAGGTTACTTAAGGCTGGGTTTATCCGAGAAGTCCTTCACACCCGATGGGTGGCCAATCCTATACTTGTCCCAAAAAGGGAACCAATGAATTAATAATGTGCATTGATTACACCGGCTTGAACAAAGCATGTCCCAAAGATCCGTTTGCTTTGCCTCGCATTGACCAATTCATTGACTCGACAGATGGCTCGGAACTTTTGTGTTTTCTTGATGCATACTCAGGATAGCACCAGATCAAGATGAGGAAGTCGGACCAATTGGCCACTTCGTTCACTACCCCATACGGCACGTTTTGCTATGTCACGATGCCCTTTGGGCTGAAAAACGCAGGTGCTACCTACCAGCGGACAATGCAACGTTGCCTTCACGACCAAATTGGTCGGAACGTTCATGCCTATGTGGACGATATCGCGGTGATGTCTAAAAAATCAAACGACTTAATCTCCGACTTGAAAGAAACCTTTGATAATCTCCGAAAATACAACATGATGCTCAACCCTAAGAAGTGCGTCTTCGGGGTTCCAGCCGACAAATTGTTGGGCTTCATCGTTTCCCATCGCGGAATCGAGGTCAACCCGGAGAAAATCAAGGCCATCTTAAACATAAACCGTCCGACATGCCTAAAGGACATTCAATGACTAATAGGTTGTGTTGCAGCAGTTAGTCGGTTCGTCAGCCGACTTGGAGAAAAGGCTTTGCTGCTGTACAAGTTGCTGAAGAAGGCGGACAAATTCACGTGGACGGACGAGGCAGATGCAACATTGAAGTAGCTCAAGGAGATTCTCTACTCAGCGCCCATCCTTGCAGCACCCGAGCCTGGAGAGCCCCTGTTAATTTACATGGCGGCAACCAACCGGGTTATCAGCATCGTCCTCGTGGTATAACGGAAGGAACCAGGCTATGAGCACGGAGTTCAACGACCAGTTTACTACGTAAGTGAAGTCTTAACGGAGTCCAAGCAGCGTTACCCGCACTACCAAAAGATAGCTTATGGGGTATTCCTTGCTTCTCGGAAGCTGAGGCATTACTTTCAGGAGCACCCAATCACAGTGGTGAGCAAGACTCCACTGTCCGACATTATCAATAACAGCGACGCTACAGGAAGGGTCGCAAAGTGGGGCATTGAACTTGCCGCCTTCGAGATCACCTACAAGAGACGCAACGCTATCAAGTCACAAGCCTTGGCGGATTTTATTGTAGATTGGACGGAGATGCCAGATGCTACTCCGTTGCCAGAACCAGAGTACTGGGTGATGCACTTTGACGGGTCAAAGTTGCTCAACGGCTCGGGGCTGGTGTCTTTACTGATCACCAAAGGAGACAAGCTACACTACGTTCTGCAGATCCACTTCGAGGCTACAAACAACATGGTGGAGTATGAAGCACTCATTCACGGACTACGTGTAGCCAAAGATATTGGCATCAAGCGCATAGTTTGCTGTGGAGATTCTGACTTGGTTGCCCAACAGGTGGCTGGCACCTGGAATGCGCGGAACGCTATGATGGCGGCGTATCGAGATGAAGTGGACGAGATAGCCAAGAGTTTCTTGGGCTACGAAGTCAAGTATGTGCCTAGGGAGCAAAATGAGGCGGCTGATCTGCTATCTAAGCTTGGATCAGGGCGCAAGCGAATTCCCCCAGGAGTTTTCCTAGAGCATCTACGCACACCATCCGTTAAGGGCTCCGACATCGACAATCCGGATAGAGCTGACTCTTTCGTCAACATGGTGACAAATATCCCTCCGGCTTGGACAAAACCGTTCATGTAATATCTCGAACACGGAACTTTGCCCGACGACGAAGTCGAAAGACAGCAAATAATACGACAAGCAAAGGGTTATACCATAATCAATGGGCAAATCTATAAAGGAGCACTACTGGTGTATACTTAAAGTGTGTTTCCCAACTAGAAGGTATGGAAATCCTGCGCGATATCCATCTCGGAGATTGCGGGCATCACGCCGCTCCCCGATCATTGGTCGCAAAAGCCTTCCGGCAAGGATTCTACTGGCTGACGCCGACAAGCTGGTTGAAACATGCACGGTATGCCAGTATTATGCCCGACAACCACATGTTCCTGCTGAAGAATTGAGAACAATACCAATAACTTGGCCGTTTGCAGTCTGGGGGCTAGACATGGTGGGGCCGTTACAGACGACACCGTGTGGATTTACGCATCTGCTTGTAGCAGTTGACAAATTCACCAATGGATAGAAGCTAAACCCATTAGAAAGCTTGACGGGGCAACTGCCCTCAGATTTGTCCGGGATCTAGTGGTGAGATTTGGTCTCCCACATAGCATCATCACCGACAACGGAAGCAACTTGCCACTCGGAGAAGTGGAGGCCTATTGCTGGGACTAAGGCATCCGACTTGACCTTGCATCTGTGGCACACCCACAATCCAATGGTCAGGTTGAGCGAGCCAATGGATTAATTCTGCAGGCAATCAAGCCATGTCTTGAGGCACCGCTACATAGAGCAGCTGGAGCCTGGGCGGAAGAATTGCCATCTGTACTGTGGAGTTTACGAACTACACCCAACAGATCCACCGGCTACACCACTTACTTCATGGTATACGGAGCAGAAACCATCTTACCTTCCGACATCCTCCACGATGCACCAAGAGTTTCCGCCTATGACGAAGATGACGCTGAAGAATTCAGACGCCTAGATGTAGACCTTCTCGAGGAGGAGCGCGTTTTGGCATGCCAAAGATCCGCCATCTACCAGCAGAAGCTACGCATCTACCATAGTCGCCGCGTTTGTCATCGCTCGTTTAAAGAGGGGGATTTGGTGCTCCGACTTAAGCAGAAGAGGTCGCACAAATTATCCCCGCCATGGGAAGGACTGTTCATCATAAGCAAGGCGCTACTCAATGGGTCTTACTACCTTGTTGACAATCGTGAACTCAAGGATAGACCCAACAAGGATCATACGCGTAAGCGACGTGACCCAGATGATGACTACCCGGAGCTTGATCGGCCATGGAACATAGCACAGCTACGTCCTTTCTACACTTAGCATTTTTTATCTAATTGTGTACCTCTTATATGATCAATGAAATAAAGCTCTTTGGTTCACTCATATTGCTGAGTCTTTTACCTCCTTTAGTGTTCATTTTTGGATCATGTAAAACCTTTATGCACAAGTCTTGCGATTGCACTTGTGAAAATTCCGCCTACGGGTGTTAGCTTAAGTTTTCTGGTCTACACGTTCTTTGTCGTTTTTATGTGGATTCTGGAGTAGTGACTTTCGGCACTTATTGTCGGAGATTTTGTGCTCAGGTTATTGACGGTGCCATTGGGCATCATCACCTAAGTGCATGGTTCCGACAACGAGTCTTCCGACTTACGAAAAGTCAGGCATAAGAACCAGAGTAATGGATAAGCCAGCACTTGCTTAAAAACATATACATACTAGGAATTAGTTCTTAAGTAGCAGGACATAACAATCATTGTTTTCTGCCTTAAGATTACATCACCAAGTTTTTCCCGTGCACACACTAAAGGTGAAACAGAAATTACAAAGTGTTTTTCATTCTTTGGGCGCAGGAGACTTGGAGGCCGCATCATCCCCAGCCGGAGAATCACCCTCAATGTCGGCGCTGTGATGAGACTCGGAGGAATCTTGGTTGACGCTATCGATGGTGTTCCTGGGAACGAAGACGTCAACATCCACCAACTTGGCAACTCTGGTGTCATAACCCGCGAGTGATGACAGGATGGCTTCGTGATCAATCTCCTTGCCGTCATCATCCACGTCGGGGATGCCAGAGGTCACCGTATCGATGTCGGCATCGTCGTAGTGTGCCTTCACCATTGACAGCGCCATCCTTGTGCCAGCCCGTGCACATGAAGCTTTCCAGCTCGTGACACACTCGGGGGCTCGGCGCAGAATCTCCGAGTACTTCGTCATGGAGTCCGAGGCCTTGATATATATATCTGGAGGGGCTTGGCACTCTCCTTGGCTTGGGCAATGGCGGTGTTGATGAAGTTGCCGGCAAGAACCATGCATTCCTTGTCCGAAGGAGGCGAGCGGGTTAAACCCATAGGAGATACAAATTCTGACAAGGAGCGCATGAGTTCGATAAACTCTAAGTATCCAGACTACAGAAATACAAGGTGGAGGAAACTTACTGAAGATGCTGGCCTTGGCTTGCCAGAGGGTGTCCGCCAGGGATTCCTTCTCTTGTTGGAGGAGCTTAAACGCCTCGCTATGGCGATGGTTTTGCTCATCAGCAGCTTGCTTCTGATCCTTTAAGATCGCAAGATCCTCCTTCAAGCGATTGATTTTCGCGGTGGCGGAATCCTGCAGGGCTTTCATGGAATCCTCGTGCATCTTCAGCATCTCTTCCCTCTCCTTCTTAAGGATTTTGTTCTTGCTGTCCAGCTGCTGGATGTGCTTGGACTGCTCGACAATATCCTTGGCCTTGGCGACATGTTCTGCAAGTCGGAGAAAACAAAGTACACAATGAGTACTCGGAGATTATGGGCACAAATATAAGACGGAAATGCGCAAAAATAAAACAGACTCTTGTTTTTGATGATCTGTTCCTTCAAGATGGCAGTTTTACCCTTTTTGGCTTCAAGATCTGCGCGCATCTTCTGGTACTTGTCGTTGGCCATGACCCTCCGAGCATTCTCGTTCTGTAAAAACGAGTATAAAATTAAAACCGTTGTTTGGTCTACTTAGAGCATCTAGTCGGAGACCTTCCACCTAGATGCTCGGGGGCTACAGCGAGAGTTTTTAACTTAGCAATATGCTTAGCTTTTCTTTAAGCATCTAGTCGGAGCTAATTTAGTTCTCGATTAGAAGCTTGGGGGCTACAGTATAAAGTTTTTAACTCTGAAACTACTTAGCTTTTCTTTAAGCATCTAGTCAGAACTAATTCAGTTACAACTAGAGGCTTGGGGGCTACAGCATTAAAAATTATGAACACTGTGTATGCTACTCTTAAAGCATCTAGTCAGAATATTATGTTCCATCTAAATTCTTGGGGGCTACAGTGAGAGTTTTTTCTAACTTAGTCACTCTTAGAGCATATAGATACAAAACCTATGGTTTTCCGTCTACATCATCGGGGGCTACAGTGGGATACTCATACGAAATGCAAAAGGCAAAGTAAAAACTTACAAGTGCAATAATCTTGAGTTTTGTAGCACTCTCGGCTAGCAGCTTGCCGAAGGAAATGATATTTCCTCGCAAGATATCCGCTTGTCGGAGTAGCTCCTCAAGACCGCACGTTGGAGATGACGGTACTCCTCTAGGAACCAGAGTTGTGTTACTCAGCGTGAGCGCCGGGTAAACTATCTTCGGAAACTCAAAAGGTTTCTAGGGAGTAGAGGCACCAGCTCCCACCACCGCCTTGCCGCTACTGATGGCATCCTTAGCCGGAGCTTCAGCCAGTGGTAAAGCAGCGCTCTCAAGGCCGCTTGCTCACGACAACAAATGAAGTTCGGTAGAGGCGCCAGAATCCACTTCCATGGCAGAAGGGCTTGGTGCCTCCTGAGCTTGAGAGCTTGTCGGAGCAGAGGAGGGCTTGACGGCAGGAGTAGCAGGGGCGATGGCGGGGGAGGAGTCGTGATGCAGCATGTCCTTGATATTTCTAGAGGCCCCCAAAGTTTTGGAGGACTTCTTGAGGCTAGTCGTGTCTTTCTTCCTGAAACATGCAAAGTGCATAAGTACAGGAACAAGACAGATAAATAGACAATGTCGGAGAATGAGAGGCTTACACTAGGGGGGCGCTTTGGCAAAAATCCCGGTGGCTTTTCTCTTTTCCGCCTCCAGGGCGGCGGTAGTCTTCTTGGAGGTTCCACCCTCCGTCTTCTTCTTCTTGCCTCTGTCGGCAGCATCAGAGGTGGAGCTCTTCCACTTTCGCGCCAACGGGACATCATCGTCGGACACGACCGTGACTTCCTTCATCTTTGGATCGTAGATTTGGGCAGCCAGGTTGCCCTCATCTAGATCGCTAAGCTGTTAAGTGAGAAATCACCGTGTTAGATAAGATGGTATTGGAAAGACGGAAAAACTGGAGCAATGTCATACATGGAAAATAAATACCTACCTTTGGGCACTTGCCGTCTACAAACATGTCGTAAGTGATGGTGAAGCCACGCTTCTTATCCTTCACCTTGATGATGTCTTTAAGGCGAAGCTTGACGGAGTTGCTTGAGAAGTTATCCACGGAGATCCGGAGGCTATCCCTTCGATCACTGGTGTACTCGTGCATGAACTTCGCGCGGTGTTGTAGAGGTTGGATTCGCCTGATGAACCAGCACATGGCTAGGTCCAAGCCGGTCAAACCCGTCTCTACGAACCATTCAATCCGCCTCATTGCGCGAGAAGCGTCGAGGTCGGAGGGAAGGGAGGCATGGGAATTCCATGTGGAAACTTTAGCGGCGGCTCCATCCACGAAGTACGGGTACGTCACTTCTCGGCCCGCCAAAGGAATGTCGGGGCCGTAGAAGTACGTCCGCTGCCAGTTCTTGCAGGACTCATGGCCGACGATGTCGGGGAATCGCCGGCCAGGACGAATCTTGAAGCTTATGGTGCCGCAGTTCCTAAGCTCCTCCCTACTATGTCCGGCTTCACGTTTGACGGTGAAGAAGTACACGAACAAGTCTAACCTAGGCCTTATCCCTAGGTAACCCTCACAAAGTGCCGCGAAGTTGCTAAGAACTAAGATGCTATTGGGGGAGAGGTTGTGGGGTTGGACCTTGTAGTGGTTCAAGACGGACAGAAATAAGTGGGAGATGGGCAAGGAAACGCCGCGTACCAGTTGAGCCTTGAGGTACACCTTTTCTTCGACTTGGGGAGAAGGTGTCACCTCGCCGACCGACGCCGCCCGCCAGGCGAGCCCCTCCATCGCGGGGAGGTAGCCTTCGGCGACCATCTCCTGGATGTCGCGGTCGGTGATGTCCGAGCCACGCCAGTGGCCCTTGTGCGAGTCTGGCTCTTCTTCCAGTGGTTCCAGCACCGCCAGATTGTGGTCGCCGCCGGTGGTCTCGATCACCGCCGATGCGGGGATGACCAGGCCCTCTGGGGGCACGATGACGGAGCTCGCCGGCTTCGCCGCGACTTCGCCGCGACTTCACCCGACGCCGCCATCGATGGGGAAGAACTGCTGCTTGCCATGGAGCGATGGAAGGAGGCGACTGATGCAAAGGGAGGCTAGAGTTTTCGAGGTTTCTCGCGGAGAGCTCGAGGAGGCGTGCGGCTAGAAGAAGAAGACGATGACGCGAGAGAATGAGGTAAAAAGTGGCAAGTGTCCCACAGTTACTATTTATCATGCTCTGCGTCAAGATTCGTGTAGCTAATCGGACGGTTGCCGCGTAGACAACGTGTTTGTGAACGTGCGCGGTAATCTCGCCACGTCTCCAACCGCCGCCGCCAACGGTTCGTATCGCTCGCGCGGGAAAATCGGATATGATTGTGTTCTCTGCATGTGTGAGTCACGAGGCGTCGCTGACCTAAGCCTACGTCGTCATAACTGACATGGGTAGATGAGCCGTCACATCGAAGATTCCGGCATAGATGGATTTAATCCGACTACGGAAGAGTACGATGGAAGATTCAGCATTTCTCCGTCTTACAAATCAAATACGGAGAAAACCTTGCAGGGTTCTTTGGGAGGACTACAAGATATTGCTTGCCGATTTGCCGACATCCATCTAGACGGAGCATTCCATGTGAAGAGGCAAGACGGCGCAAGATATCGGAGTTCTCCGGGGGCTACTGTTGGGGATATGCTATATGGGTATCCTAATAGCATGTCTCTTATCTGACTAACCAAGGTGGCCCATAGTCGGTAGCATGGCCTATAGCCTGCTGGGCGGCCCAGTTAGGTTGATCCAGAAGGGAGGCCCATGCCGGATAAAGGAAGGCTACGGTGGAGTCACCAGCGTACCCGGAGCCTTGGGGTGCAAGATACACAAGACTAGTGATAGGCGGTGTAGGACTCTGTAACCTGTCCGGCTAGGACTTTTCCCTGTAACCCTAGGACCTGGCGACTATATAAGTCGGGCCTATGGGAGCCTTTAGGGCACAACTTAGTATCGATTCATACAACCTCGCACAGCGAACCCATCTCTGTAACTCGGCGTATTTGCCCTTATAGTGATTTATAGCAGGAGTAGGATTCCGCCACCGTCGTGGGATCTGAACCTGGGTAAGCTGTGTTACCTCGTACCCGTCAACCGTCCGCCTTACCCCACGTCTCTAAACACGCACTGTGAGGACCCCTCCATGGCGTACTCGTCGGCAATACCATGACAATGTGTTTTTCTTGGGTATAGTTCTCTTTATAAAAGGCTATAAGTGTTTGCATGTTCCTACTAACCGTGTCTATATTTACCGAGATGTTGTGTTCGATGAGACAGTGTTTCTATTTTCTCACACTGTTGTACCTTCCACCACACCATCCTCTCATGATACACCTCTACACCCCGACCAGTTTGTTGATGCTGCATATACTCCCTTGCTTTTGGTTAATCATGGTGCAGGTTCAGGACATGGAGCACGTCTTGAATTACTTGACGAGGAGCTGCCAACTACTCCATACGTTGATCGCGGTGCTCACCTCGATGCTGACGTCGATCTGCATGGGCATGCAGGTTCTGGCGGGACAAGCGTCTCCCGCAACATCGCGAGCTCGCCTGGGCCGGCCTGGCCTCCAGCGCCCTGGCTCCACGGCCCGCTCGTCGGCCTCGTTGTCTATCGAGGCGGCCCACTCGCCCGGCTATGCCTCATCGACCACCGTGGCGGATAGTTCTCTATCGTCGTCTACATCAACCCCTACCGATGGGATACCTTCGCCAGCTCCTCCTTGTATGACCACACGTCTCTAGCGTGGCATTCGCCAGGAGAAAGTTCGGACTGATGGTACTATTGCTTGGAATACCACCGAGTCGTCTGGTCCTACCCCGCTGACTACCGAGCCGCATGATTTTCATTCCTCTCTCTCGTCTCCTCACTGGCGCAATGCTGTGGAGACCGAGTACTCCGCTCTTTAGCAAAATCAGAGAGGGCGCCTAGTTCCACCGTGATAAGGAGTGAACATCATTGATTGCAAATGGGTGATTAAAATCAAGAGGCAAGCTGACGGGTCCATTGACGGATACAAGGCTCGTCTCGTCGCAAAGGGATTCAAGCAGCTCTATGGCCTTGACTATGAGGACACTTTCAGTCCTATGGTGAAGCCTATTACCATTCATCTCCTACTGTCGATGGCTCTTTCTCATGGATGGCACCTTTGCCAGCTCGATATTCAGAATGTGTTCTTACATGGGGTTCTCGAGGAGGAAGTATTTATGCGCCAGCCACCTAATTTCGAGGATCCTAGCTACCCTAGACATTTGTGTCAGCTTTATAAGGCTCTCTATGGTCTCAAACAGGCTCCTCGCGCATGACATGCCAGACTCAGTTTTGTACTTTCTGGTCTTGGTTTCACACCCTCTATAGCTGATACATCCTTTTTTATTCTGCGACATCCGGAAGTCACCCTCTACCTCCTGGTTTATGTTGATGACATTATTGTGGTGAGGTCGTCGTCTGCAGCTACTGGTCGTCTTATTCATCAACTTGGCTCTTCGTTTGATCTCAAGGATCTTGGTCCACTCCATTATTTCCTTGGCATTGAGGTACATACTCCCTGTCGTGGTGTCCTTTTGAGTCAGCATAAGTATGCCTCTGAGTTGTTGACTAAAGCTGGACTACATAAGTGTGCTCATGTAACTTCTCCTATGATTGCTTCTAAGATACTTTCAGCTACTGATGGCACTCTCCTTTCGGCTGAGGACTCTACTCGCCACCACAGTATTGTTGGCAGTCTACATTACCTCACTATGACACACCCATATTTGTCCTTTGCGGTCAACAAAGTGGGTTGACGACCCACAAGTGTAGGGGATCGCAACAGTCTTCACGGGTAGTATTACCTAATTTATTGATTCGACACAAGGGGAGCCAAAGAATACTTGTAAGCCTTAACAGCTGAGTTATCAGTTCAGCTGCACCTGGAAATATTTCTTGCTCATAGAAGTTTATTAGTAGCAATAGTTTGGTAGTAGCAATAGTAAAGCAACAGCAACAGTAAAACAGTAGCAATAGTGACAGTAACGGTAACAGTGGGATTCGAGTGTAGTAGGCATAGGGATGGATGGACGGGCGTTGCATGGACGAGTCTAAACATGTAACTTCAAGATCTAGGGCATTGATGATAAATAATAACAAGCATACAAGTACTAAACAATCCTAGGCATGTGCTCCAAATATAGTCATACATGCTCGCAATGAGAACTTGCACAACATCTTCTGTCCAGCCAGCCCGTGGCAGCGGGGCCTCTAGGGAACTACTGGCAATTAAGGTGCTCCTTTTAATAGAGCACCGGAGCAAAGCATTAACACTCCATGAACACATGTGATCCTCACACCACAGCCATACCCTCCGGTTGTCCCAGTCACTTTGGGACCTTTGGATCCGAACAATGATATGTGTACACAACTTGCAGATAAGGTCACAAACAATACTATCGTAATGATTCAATAATAAGTTCAAAACTGAGATCATGACACTCGGGCCCTAGTGACAAGCATTAAGCACAACAAGTTGCAACAAAGTCAAATAGCACTAATAGAGATACTAGGCACTATGCCCTAACAGATCTTATTCAATTACATGATAGAACTCATCCAATCCCTACCATCCCCAAGCCTACATCGGGGGATTACTCACTCATGGATGAGGGAAACATCGGTGGTTGATGGAGATGTGTTGGTGATGACGATGGCGAGGATCCTCTCCAAATTCCCTGTCCCGAAAGGGTGCCAGAACAGAGTTTCTGGATCCGAATCTTGGTTTCTGGTGGCGGCGACGGAGCTGAACTCTTTCTAGAAAACTATCAAACCCCCTTGGTTTTTATGTGAAAAGGCAACTTATAGGCGCAGAGGGAGGTTGAGGGGGTGCCTGGGGTGGCTGCACCCCTCCAGCGTGGGATGTTCTTTGGGCCCATGCCTGGGTGGTGTGGGCCCCTGTGCCTCCTCTCCATCTCGTCTTCTGGCAACGTGGATCTTCTGGTGAAATATAATTTTTGGCATATTTTCCAGGATTTTTCCTGATAGTTGATTTTCTGCACAAAAATAAGACACCAAGGTAATTCTGCTGAAAACAGTGTCAGTCCGTGTTAATTGTATCCAAATCACACAAGTTTAGAGGATAAACAATAGCAAAGTGTTCGAGAAAGTAGATACGTTTTTGACATATCAACTCCCCCAAGCTTAGCTTATTGCTTGTCCTCAAGCAATTCAGTTGAAAACTGAGTGCGATAAAAGAACTTTCACGAACACGTTGCTTCATATGATGTATATATTCTCAGCACAGGAGTAGATGTTTAGACAATTCATAATAAAGAGTATGCAACTAAGTCCACTCAATAGTCATTGCAAGCTATGAAGAGAAACCAACTCAATAATAATAAGTAACATGAAACATAAACATAAGAAACATTGTAATGCTCATAATAAGGTATGATAGAGTGGTATCTCGCTTGCCTTTGTTTGAAGAGAACAATATGAATGCCAAGGCACCTCTTAAGTTCAAGTGAAGACTAGAGGTAAAGATATCAGAGATACAAGCATCAAAGTCATGACATAATTAACCAAGTTTTGGAACAAACACAAGAATGACAACTATGATCTCAAGAAGGTGCTCATCGAATAAGTGGTGACTCAACAAAGTTGTGAAAACGGTTTTGTGAAGGTTTGAAAGGCTTCCAAATGCTGAAAGGAAGGTACTCATTAGCTTTGAGATCTCATTGCTCCTATCATAGGCATCTTCATGTGGTTAAGGTGAAAGTGAGGTCCACTATGAATCATATGCTTGACAGACCATAAACTAGAAATCCCAAGTCCCTTGAGTACGAGGGCCGCTCCGCATGCTACTCAACTTTGGTCACCTAAAAGTTCTTGTCATTGTAAATACATGTATATCATCGAGAACCGCCAACGGGGTACCCCTTGCATATGGTACATGAGCTTTCCCATAACAAAAATGAGAAGGAAAGTAGACAATGAGCATCTCAGAATCTTTTTATTTACCATATGCATAGATTTTTATTGGGGATGCTTCATAGATGCTCATTATGGTGATGCTGCAAGTTTCCACCATGATTAGGCATGGCTTAGGCTAGCGGCCCAGGCGTTTATCTAACACAATGTATAGACTCCATGAACTCACAAGCTCCCCTTTTATTTCACATAGTCGACATCCGTAAACAAAAGATCAAGGAATCAACTGGATAAGATATCCAAAAAGTGTTGAAAGCATTCCCCGTGACAGCACGGTTCTGCTGACTCCTAGCGTATAATTAGCAAGCATATAACTTTCATGGACTAGTCACAATGGTTCAGGATTATTAACTGCAAGGAATAAAGTGTGCCATCAAGTTCGTGAGAGCTTTACTAACTAACTTTCTCAAAACAGACAAACATTTTATTTTGGAAGAAAACACGACATATAGAATATGCGCTGAAGTAGCAAATGATGCTAATGGGTAGGTATGGTGGACACAGCTGGAAATATTGGTTTTGGGGAGTTGGAAGCACAGGTAGAGCACATACTCAATGCAAGTGAAGGCTAGCAATAGAGAGGGAGCAACAAACGAGAGAGAAATAACTATCATAATCATGCTTGCAACAAAACAGGAATAATTATGGCATGAAAGTGATACAAGAACTCTGAGGCAAAATAAATTATCGAGGTTTACTAACTATTGATTAGTCATATGCATGCGTGAGCATGTGCCAAGTCGATTCACATGAATAGTCAAAGGAGGATACCACAATGTCATACCAAAATATGAATAAAACAATGCAAGCAAACATTCATATGACATGCTACAAACTATTAGCAAGCTGGAGCTAATCATAGACAAGCATGAACTACTAAGCTTCCATAATGACATACATCTTACACAAACAGGCTAAGCATGCTCACAATGATGAGTATATGTACAAAAATGAAACAAATAGAGTTTGTTACCAGCCTCTTACCACACCTCAAGTTGTCTTAATCTTCATTATTGCCCTTCACTTGTGTGACTTGAATATTAGCATGAAACCAAAATCCACTGAGGACGGCTGAACCCTGCAAAGAACTCACAAAACCAAAGAAGAACAACAAATATTTTTGGTGTTTTTGATTTTTTAAAGAAAGCAAACAAAGCAAAACCAAACAAATAAAAAGTAAAAACAAACAAGAAGTAAACAAAGCAAAATCTTTTTGGATTTTTCTTTTACGGCAAACCAAAGCAAAGAAACAAACCAAGAGAAACAACGAAAATATTTTTGGTATTTTTGTGTTTTTGAGAAAGAAGCAACAAGAACCAAAAAGAAAGCAAAACAATGGATATACAAAGAACCGACCGAACATGATATAAACATGAGTGTGATGTCGGTATACCTCCCCCAAGCTTAGGCTTTTGGCCTAAGTGGGGCTCAATCCCATGGTGCCCAAGTAGATGAACCTTCGTAGTATGTCGAGGAAGCTCCCTCGTCCTGGTACGAGCTCGAGGACTCCCCTATGTAGTGTACCGCAGGGTCATGTGAGGGCGCTTCGTCCTGAAAGCACCCATGGCAGTTAAGCGAGCGCAGCTTTTCATCCATCTCCGCCTTCGAGCGTGACCAAGGTTCCTGAGAAATACTAAACAAAGTGGTTTGGGGTAGAGGGATCTCTCTCTCTCTCTTCCCCATCAATAAACAACCTTCTATAAACCAAGTTCTCAAGAGTAGAGCTAGTGGTGACAAAGTGGTGTGCCTTCATGGCAACAAGATCAAGCCTCTGAGGAGCCAAAACTATATCATGTGGATCAACAGCAATGTTCAAGGCAGCAGCAACACGAGTAGCAATAATTCCCCCATAAATGGGTCCCTTAGCAGCTAAACGACGAGTAATAAGAGAACCAAGATTATACTTATCCTCATTGTTGAGCGTAGCAGCTAAGAAGGCCAATTGATAGTTGGAAATATTACTAGTGTTCTCCCTACCAAGAACACAGGTGGCAAGATAGTAGGCAAAGTACCTGATGGCTGGAAGTTGAATATTCTTTATCTTTCCTCGTTGAGCTCTGCGGTCATCATCATTAGTTATTCCTCGGTAAAGCTCCAACAAATCAGCGGGAAGAGTTGGAATCTTCTTTGATGACCCAGCTGTACCAAGTCCCAGGGCCTTGCAAAATTTCTTCAAAGTTCCAAGCTCCAGGAGTTGAAGACCAGATTAACCATAGCTCCAATCTTAGCAGTTCCTGAAACAGGGAAGGACTTTACAGTATACCGTGATGCATCTAAATAAGGTTTGGGTTGTGTGTTAATGCAAGATTAGAAAGTCATTGCTTATGGTTCAAGGCAACTAAAACCACATGAAGTCAACTATCCAACTCATGATTTAGAGTTAGCAGCAGTAGTTTTTGCGCTAAAAGGATGGAGACATTTGCTTTATGGAGCCAGATGTGAATTATACACTGACCATAAAAGTCTCAAATATTTCTTCACTCAAAGGAATTGAATATGAGACAGAAGTGTTGGTTGGAACTAATCAAAGATTATGATTTAACAATCAACTATACTCTAGGGAAAGCAAATGTTGTAGCTGATGCTTTAAGCAGAAAGAGTGCAGATATTCAACCTAACAATAGGGAACTACCAAAAGAGTTACAAATGGATTTGGAAAGATTAGAACTTCAATTCCTTATAACAGAGGTTCTTGGAGGATTAGCTACTATGCATATAGTTGCAGAGCAGGACAGTGATCTTAAGCAAGAGATTTTCAGACATCAAACAGAAGATCCTTTTATTGTTGAGGAAATTCGGAGGATATCTCAAGGGAAAAATCAGTTTTTCGCCTTGGAGATTATGAGTCTTTATGGTTTCAAGACCGCCTTTGTGTTCCAGATGTGACTGAGATTCGTGATGTCATACTCAGAGAAGCACATGAAACACCATATTATATACATCCAGGAAGTACCAAGATGTATATGGATTTGAAAGAACTATTCTGGTGGAATAACATGAAAAGGGACATGTCTAAATATGTATCAGAATGTCATACTTGCCAAAGGGTGAAGGCTGAACATCAAAGTCTAGCAGGACCATTACAACCTTTAGAAATCCCCGAGGGGAAGTGGGAGGAAATAGGTATGGACTTCATCATAGGATTGCCTATGACACCTAAACGGAAGGATATGATATGGGTTATTGTGGACAGACTCACAAAAAGTGCACATTTTATTCTGGTAAATCAGAAAGATAATGCCGAGAAGTTAGTTGAAGTATATGTCAAAGAGATTGTAAGTAAGCATGGAGTACTCAAAAAGATCGTAACTGATAGGGGATTAGTGTTTACTTCAGCATTTTGGAAGCAACTGCATGAAGCACTTGGTTCAAAGTTAGATTTCAGCACCGCCTATCATCCTGAGACAGGAGGTCAAACAGAAAGGACAAATCAAATACTAGAGGACATGTTAAGAGGTTGTGCATTCGATTTTGGAGGTACATGGGAAGATCATCTACCATAGACAGAATTTTCTTACAATAATAGCTATCAGAGTAGTCTGAAGGCAGCTCCATACCAAGTTCTGTATGGAAGGAAGTGTAGATCACCAATATGTTGGTATGAGCCTAGTAGCAACAAAGAATTTGCACCAGACTATATCAAGGAAAGACAAGATATCATTGATAAGATCAGAGATAGACTGAAAATAGCCCAGAGTAGGCAGAAAAGTTATGCTGATCAAAGTCGGAGATCATGGCATCCATAAGTGGGAGACATGGTATACTTGAAAGTAAGTCCAATGAAAGGGGTGAAAAGGATCAGAGTTAACGGAAAACTGAGTCCAAGATACATCGGACCATTCAAGATATTGAGTCAGAACAGAACTATAGCTTATGATTTAGAGTTACCATCAAGATTGGCTCAAGTGCACAATGTTTTCCATGTGTCACAACTTCGTAAATATTTGAAACTTCCAGATGATGCAATTACACATCAAGAGATAGAACTACAAGAAGACTTGACCTATATTGAAAAGCCATGTAAGATTCTGGAAGAAAAATGGAAAAGGTTGAGGAACAGAGCAATCAAGTATTGCAAAGTACAATGGGATCATCACCCTGAAAGAGAATCCACGTGGGAGAAAGAAGAGGACTTAAGAAAAACCTATCCAGAACTATTCAGGTACATCTCCACAAACTTCGGGACGAAGTTTAATTTAAGGGGGGAAGTTTGTAACATCCCAGCATTTAGTAACCCACGAAGGGTAGATTTAGGAATTTGGAATGTTGCATGCATTCATCTATGAAAATGGGGGTAAATTTTTCGCTAAATAAAAACCTAAAGTGATCAAGGTTTGTTTCATACTTTGAGAGTAGGTTTAGTCTTAAAGGGTGATTGTTATAGACTTTGATATGATATTGTGGAATTATGTGTTTTGGGAAATGAAATTTGAATTTAAAACATTGAGTGCTTGAATTATAATTCAAAAGGATTTTTGAATAATGTTTGAATCTTGATTTAAGTAAGAGTTAACCAATATAACTCAAACTTTATCTTAAGAAAGCAATTAAGAATATGAAAATCTATTTCATATTTTCATTCAATAAATAAGTTACAAAAATGTAACTTATAAAAATCATCCACAATTTTTGCAATAGTAAATAAATGAAGAATAATATTTATTTATTGATAATAGTATAATCTTTATTACAAAATAATAAAATGAGGATTACAAAAGAATGGAACTAAAATTACAAAAGAATTGAACTAAAATTACAAAAGGATGAAGAATATTACATTGGACTATTCTATAAAGAAAAATAAACTTAAATCTTCATCTTCAAATCTGTACCTGCAAAATAAACAGAAACTAAATAGGAAAAGGAAAGTTAGGATTAGCATTGTTTTACTCTCAGACTTGTCAGTGAAGTGCACTGATCAAGGTTCATCATGGAGTAATCTTATAAAAAGGGGCAAGTTTCACCAATATGAAAGAATGTATCTTTCATAATTTTAAGCCATAAGTCAAATAACAGCAAGGAGGGGCAAGTTTCACCAGCCAGGTAAAAGTAACCAGATAACAGTAACTCTCCAATTCAGAGCATATCCACAAGATGCACAGCAAGCACACAGGTAGGACACACACCAAATTGCATGGTATGTGATGTCAGCACCCTAGCAACATCCCAGCAACACAAATGTGCTCAGCACGGCCATGGAGAATCACTAGTGCATCTCTTCACTGCTTACACACACAAGAACAACTAGCTTAGCCAGATCCAAATAAACCAGCAACATCATCTCACACCAGATCAAGCCACATATCACCTGATGGTGACATAAGGAGGGGAAGGATCAGGTGAATAGCAAGGTCAAGCTCACAGGAGCTAGGAGGAGCAGAGTTCCTCAAGGCCAAGTACAAGCATCAAGAGGAGAAGAACTGGACCAGACCAGCAACATCACCAGCATAGATTTTGTGGTGAGCATCATAAACAACCATGTGATCTATTTACCTTATCCAAGCAAAATATATAAGCTAATGCTTAAGACAACCTCTCAATAATCACCCAAGTGGGGTGAAGCTATCCTAGAGGTTTTAAACATAAAGATCAAGAACAAACTCTTTTCAAAACACCAAATTCTCAGACCAGCCTCACAGAATTGGTGATACCAAAGGCAACCTCTATATTCTATCATTTGTTCTTACAAAATCTGGGCACATCTCCAAGAAGGAGTAGCATCTCAGATTTTATAAGCCACAAACAAAACCATATATATTAACCAACTAGGATCTAAGATCTAGTAAGCAATTGATGTCTTAACTAAATTAGAAAATGATAGCAACATAGGAGCTTAGTTCCTAGAGCCTCAGACCAGCATCATTGGCTAGATCAAACAATAAGTTTCCCAACTTATCTATCAACATCCATCAAGTCCCATAAATGACTATAAGTATAGTCAGTAACAAGATCTACTTATGTACCATCTTAAAAAGGTTTCATAAGCACTAACCTTATCACAAAGACAATCAAATAGTCCAATCTATCAAATCATCTCCCTGGAATTAGATACAGGGATCATATCCTAATTATTTATTCATGATCATAGAATCATTAGATTCTATTGAATAAAATTCAGACCAAACATAAGATGGCAAGACAACAATAACTAAGTCAGTAAATTCTCACTGACTAGATCATTGCCAGTATCAAGACACTGACAACAGATAAACACATTAATCCACCAGAGTACCAACTAGAGGCAATACTATGCAACCCTAGAATTTAATACAACCTTAGTCACAGATCAACAACAACATCACACAATCAAATGGGAGTGGCCACTAACACTGGGGTGCAGAGCACCCAAATCCCCATTAAACAGCATAACCAAATCGTAGGAGCATCTTACAAGCACGAGAGATGAACCCTAGTATCAATACAAGCACAAACTATAACTAGCCACTAAATACACACAAGGGAATCCAAGATTATAAGATGAACTAGGATCCACGAAGACATAACTCACCAGGGTCCTCGCTGACGAATTGAAGAGGAAGCAGAATGGACGACGAGAACGCGGCAGCACAGGGAGCACCCCAGAGGGCGTTGCAACCTGCACCAGCAATGGTGGCAGCCATAGCAGTACACGATCACCACACCTCACCAAGGGCGGGTCCGTGGCGGCGACAGCAGCACCTGTGAAGGCTGATGGTCATAGATTTTCATAATAAAATCAATCTTTCAAGAAATATTTACAATTTTTTTATAGTGCCAAGGATTTATAATCCGAGGTGGTAGTTAGAGCAACAAACTTCCCACCTTGCATATAATGAACTTGTTGGGTAACGCTGTTACTCATCCTTTCCTTTGATCCCTTGCTTAGACTCTAAGGATTCCGAAGACGTGCCAATGTATGCAGCTGAATGTCAAGAAGATGTGTTCTACGAAGAGCATGACCTATCGGGAGGTGTTGAAGGAGTGGATTACGAAATCCTCTATGGTGTCGATGACAACGAGTCCAACTAAGTACCCTAGTTAGTAGTAACCAACGAAGCCGAGCAGCATGAACTCTATAGAATAAGCTGCTGAGCTCAACTCCTAGTCGGAGTTGCTACTTTTAAATTCTGCTGAAACACTTTATATTTTGGTTTGTAAGTTGAAACCTTTTGAAGTCTTGAACTTCTGGTATTGTAATAATAATAATGTGTGAATGTTTGTAATATGGACCCGCAATGTTTCTGTTGTACCACTCTGAGGGATGTGATATTTACGGAACGGTGTTCTGTGGATGTCATGTCAACGAATATAGTGTACTACACATGCAGTGGTATGCTGGGTCACCGCAGTTGGTATCAGAGCAAATTTCTTTGACCTTAGGTTGGAAACCTAGTAAAGGGTATTACATGTAGGAAAGTTTAGCAACGATAAAGAATTCTCTAAAAGTAATATAATGGGTATTCAAATGAGAATATTCTGTTATATGTTTTAGTGCGATAATTCTTTGTTATGATGCAATATATTATTGGTTACTAATCAAAATTATTTTTCTGATATACAGAGTTATGGCACCAAAGTTTCCAAAACAGACTTTGGTAAGGAAAGAGGAGACTCTTAATGATTATCAAGGATCATTCACAGACCAACTTCGTCAACTTTTAAAGATCTTCAGTTGTCCAACTAGAATTCCAGGGAATACTATAACCTACTATGATGGCCGGATGTTATCCAAGTATCGTGTGAGTATCCAACTTCTAGAGGAGCTTGGATTATATCACAATCTACCTATAGGTGAAGGTAGGAGTCATTTAACAGCATATCATGTTGCGGTTGTGGAGGCGATAGCTAATATCCGGGAGCATAAAGCCAAGGAGTTAGAAGGTAGCACATTCTCTGTGATACCTCATGATTCTATAGACTTGGAGCCTATACCGGATCATCTTACTTTGGTTAATAAGCATCCTAAGTTAGCTTCCAAGTTTATGGATAGATACCGAACACTCGTTGCGTCTTTTTACAAGACACATCAAGTGATTGTTGAAGATAAGAATGACATGTTAGAGGATCTAACTGACCCGGAAAGGAGGAAGCAGTTAGCATTCCAGTTAGAGAAGGAAGCAGGTAGTAGTGCAACACCTATCTTTAAGGATATCCCTATAGACCCTGAATCTTTTATACCATATCCTTATTCACCAAGTCCTGAACATAGATATGATCCTACTATGGATATGAGGTATCAAGTACCATAGGGCTCAGGGGATGGTTCTGACTCAGAACTTCCTATTGAGAATTCTGATGGTTGGAGAAGGGGATCATATGAAGGATCTCATGAACACCAGATGTCCACAGATGGTTCTGACAGAAATGTTGGACAATCTAGTTGGATGGGTGCAAGATTAACCCTAGTAACAGTAGTAGAAATGCCATGTCGATAGATATTCAGGAGGAAGAAGAAGATCCTGAGGAGAGAGTGTTTGAATCATCAACATCTTCTCAAAACCCAGGGAATATACATTATCCAGTGTTTAACTATCTTTCCCAAAGGAGCACCTGGGAAGCAGCAGGATCTGCGTATCCTGTTGACAACTCAAGGAATAAAACTCAGGAGATGCAGGCGGGAGATAATGTTGAATATGTTTCTGAAGACTTTTCAGCTGAGCTGGAGGGAGTCAATGCGCTCAGGTTGAGTAATGACTCAAGTCCTGACACTTCAGATACAGAGTATGTTCCTTCTGGAAGGCCATTTGTTCCACAAACTGTGCGACGAACAACACGTCATCACGGTTGGGCATCATACATGTATGATGAGCGTAGTTACTACTAGAAGGAGGCAACTAGTTAGTGATATCAAGTACCGTGTATTGTACTCCAAGAAATAAGAAAGTTAGATGAATACGTTAGTTTTGTGATTATACCTATATGGTATATGTTGTAATGACTTTGTATTATTATGATATTATGTATAAAATGTGAAATGCATATTTGGATTTTCTTTGGATCTACATTGTGTGACTAGTTCTGTGCGTAAAGTCGAGCTCAGAACACATGTGCATGATGTAATTATGAGTATTCGCTTTATGTTGTAGGACTAGAGGGTCATGGATACGGGTGTAGAAATCAAAACTGAGCAGCAGCGGATGGAGCGAGAGGCCAAGGAGAAGGCCGATGCAGATGCAGCAAATCAGGAGGCATTGCCACCACCACCAATGAGACCGTTAATGGAGCAGAACTTTATGCAGTGCATGCAAATGATGCAAGAGAACCAGAACAAGTTCATGGAAGAGATGCTGGGACGAGAAAATCAGAGGGCACCTGAAGGTGGAGGAGTAAGGGTGTGTTTCGTTGAACTATGGATTCTGAAAAAGCTGCTGTGAGATGTAAACTGTGAAAAAGCTAATGTGAGCTGTGAACTGTGGATTTTCTGAAAGTTGTTTGGTTGTAGCAACTGTGAACTGTAGATTTGTTTGGAAAATATCTATAATGGCCCTAAGGCACGGAGATGACCTTTTGTATTCTAATTAATCAAAAAACATCCATATGTACACTAGTTATTATATAAATTGCCATTTTAATATAATATTTTTAATTTTCGTAATTTCCATAGATATAGATAATATTATCAGAAAGTGATATTCTCAAATCATGTATCACACAGAAAACAAATTTCACATGATAATATCTTCATCTACATAGATATTTTATTTCTGTTGTTGGAAATATAAGCAATAATCCATATGATTTAATCCGAATAATAAATTGATAAAACATGACATACAAACGGTACTAAAACCAATTATGCAGATCAACAAAGTAGATGAACATATTACATCTATAGGAGATAAACCTATCACATCTACACCAAACGCTAGAATAAAGAACTCTAGCATAATCCGAAAAAGACAATTGCGGATCACGTACAGTGTAGGCTGAATAGCATCCGCAGTGGTCGCAACAGCGTCGCCCATGTTGAGGTTGTCGAAGAGGTCGCTAACGTCCGAGAAGAAGTCGTCGTTCGGGAACGTCGGACGACGTTGTGGTTGCCAGTAGTCGCGCTTGAGCATTCCCCAAAAACCTGATCGCCCCTCACCCGTACAGGTTCATGAGAGGCGGGGTTCCAGAGGCCTACTGTCCCGATCTGCGGTGCACGCCGCAAGCCGGGATGGGAAAGACGAAAGCGGCGACGCAAGGTTCTGGAGGTAGGCGCGTGTGTGTATTGACTCGGTGCCGATTAGGTTTAGCCCGGGCGCTTATATAGTGCAGGTTAGGAAGATCGTGGGCTCAGCCCACGTCCGAGTCGGTAACAGCCACGTCCATAAAAACTGGAAACGGTTGTAATTAACGTGTCTGTTAATGACTCATAATCAGTTTTCCCAACCAGCAAAATAAAGCTCGGCTCGGCGAGATTTCCGCAACCCGCAACCCATGGCGCGCGCGTCGTGGCGTGGCGAGGCGAGGCGGGCGGCGTCGGAGGAGGAGTGCGCGAGGGCTCCTCTTCTTGTCACATCTTAGTGAGTGGTGCAACACTCTACTATATAAGGTGGTCCAACTCCCCTTCAACTAGCAATGTGGGACTAAACTTTAGCACCACTATCACAGCCATATGCTGCCATATACAAGTGGGCCAAAGAGAATTTCAAAATTTGTCTAATGGGCCAATAGTCCAATATACACCAAATTCCAACAATCCCCCACAAAGTCTCATTGGCACATCACAACACTTTTCTTTCAGAACATTGTTTTATATACCGGTGTGTAGTGGAGACTGTTAAGTTGAACTTCCACGTTAAACTTCATGTTACGCTAGCTAGAAACTTGAATAGTGGACTATGCCTTGAACTACAAGTTTTCTGCGTGCTAGTTTCACACAAAATCTAGACCGGTACAGGGCTACCATCGGCTTCCCCGCGGTTTGGAGCTTATGCGTCATACTCCAGGGCCTTTCATGAGTTTATTAGAGAGCACCCAACTCTCACGGACTGCGACGTTTGACAATCAGACTCATATAGGTGTGTTCCTCAAGAGATGTTCTGCATGACAACATCTCCGCTTATAAAAACACCACTTGGAACACATTAAGATAAATATCAACCTGCCATGCAGATTAAGAGAGTATTGCATCTTAATGGAGATGTAAATATAATATGGGGATACTCTCAGCTGACCAACAGCTTGTCTCCCAGCTCTAATTCACGGGATCTCCGATCACATAGAGTGGGTTGCCACTGGGATCAACTCATAGCGTGGGTCTCAAACCCATCTCCCTCGATGCATTATCTATCACATTGCATGATAAACCCTTTGTGAAGGGATCTGCCAGATTCTTAGATGTTTGGATATAATCCAACGCGATAACTCCGGAGTTTCTCAGTTTCCTGACAGATTTCGATCTCCTCTTCACATGCCTTGATGACTTCATATTATCCTTAGAACTGTTTACTTTGACGATCACAGTTTGATTATCACAGTTCATTGGGATGGCGGGTATTGGTTTTTCAACCACAGGTAAGTCCATCAAGAGCTCACGAAGCCACTCCGCTTCAACAGTGGCTGTGTCTAACGCTGTGAGTTCTGCTTCCATAGTTGACCTCGTTAAGATGGTCTGCTTGCAAGACTTCCACGAAACAGCGCCACCACACGGTGTAAACAAATAACCACTTGTGGCCTTAATCTTATCAGCATCAGATATCCAATTTGAATCACTATAACCCTCAAGTACCCGTGGATACCCAGTATAGTGAATACCATAACTCGCAGTGCCTTTCAAATAGCGCAAAACTCTTTCAAGAGCATGCCAATGATCATCTCCAGGATTTGTCACAAATCGACTCAGTTTGCTTACAGCAAAGGAGATGTCAGGTCTAGTAGCGCTGGCTAAATACATGAGCGAGCCAATAATTTGAGAATATCTCAGTTGATCTTTAGCATTCCTTCGATTCTTTCGAAGTAGCACACTCGGATCATAAGGCGTTCGAGAAGAATTGCAGTCGCTATACCCGAAGCGACTCAATATCTTTTCCACATAGTGAGACTGGAGCAATGTAATCCCACCATTATCATCCTTTAGTAGCTTGTTGTTTAAGATTACATCAGCCAATCCCAAGTCCTTCATCTCAAAGCAACGAGATAGGAACTCTTTGAACTCCTCGATAAGAGTGAGCTTGGTCCCGAATATCAATATGTCATCAACATAGACACATAATAACTCCCTCGCCCCCACCATGGCGATAGTACACACATTTGTCAGCTTCATTTACAACAAAGCCTTCAGCAGTTAAAGTTCTTTCAAACTTCTCATGCCACTGCTTAGGAGCTTGCTTAAGACCATACAAAGACTTCACTAACTTACACACCTTTCCTTCTTGACCATTTACTACAAATCCGTCAGGCTGCTCCATATAAATTTCCTCATCTAGCTCTCCATTTAGAAAAGTTGTCTTAACGTCCATTTGATGAACGAGAATACCATGTGAGGCAGCCAAGGAAAGTAGTACTCGAATAGTGGTCAATCTGGCTATAGGTGAGGAGGTATCGAAGAAGTCTTCACCTTCCTTTTGGGTATAACCCTTAGCTACAAGATGTGCCTTGTACTTTTCAATAGTACCATCAGGTCTAAGATTTTTCTTGAACACCCATTTACATCCTACAGGTTTACACCCATAAGGACGATCAGTTATTTCCCAAGTACCATTAGCTAAGATGGAGTCCATCTCGCTTCGGACAGCTAGTCAGCATCTTGAGATGCATAAGCTTCTAAAATGGAAGTGGGAGTATCATCCACAAGGTACACAATGAAATCATCACCAAATGACTTTGAAGTCCTTTGTCTCTTGCTCCTTTTGGGAGCTTCATTGTCATCCTCCACAGGATCATCGGAGTGTTCTATCGGCATAGTGGGTTCAGGAATTATAGAAAATTCCTGACTAGATGAACTAGTCATCTCCTGATTTGATGAGCTAGACATACCTTTCATAGGAAAGATGTCCTCAACGAAAGTCGCATCATTCGACTCCATAATTGTACCAACATGCATGTCGGATACCTCAGATTTTACTATCAAAAATCTATAGCCAATGCTATGAAAAGCACAATCAACGGTTTTTGGTCCAAGCTTTCGCTTCTTGGGTATTGGAATATTGACTTTCGCCAAACAACCCCAAGTTCGTAAGTAAGAGAGTTTAAGCCTTTTCTTTTCCCATTCCTCAAATGGAGTCATGGTTTTATCCTTTACAGGAACACGGTTTAGGACATGACACGCGGTCATTAGCGCCTCCCCCCACCATTCCTTGGAAAGACCCGATGTATCTAACATGGCGTTAACCAAATCAGTTAGAGTGCGGTTCTTTCTTTCGGCCACCCCATTTGACTGAGGTGAGTAGGGAGGCGTCCTCTCATGTATAATACTGTGTTCCATATAGAATAAATCAAATTCGTTTGAAAAGTACTCTCCACCACGATCCGACCTTAGCCGCTTGATTTTAAGATCAAGTTGGTTTTCTGCCTCAGCTTTATAGATTTTGAAGTAGTTCAAAGCTTCATCTTTAGATTTCAGAAGATAAACATAGCAGTATCTAGTGGAGTCATCAATCAACGTTATAAAATATCTCTTTCCACCTTTTGTCAACACACCATTCATCTCACAAAGATCTGAATGTATAAGTTCTAGCGGTGCTAAGTTTCTCGGTTCCGCAGTCGTATGAGACTTGCGGGGTTGCTTTGCTTGCACACAAACTTGGCACTTAGAACCTTTGACAGTGGTAAATTTCGGAATTAAACTCATATTGGCTAGCCGCGTCATGCAACCAAAGTTAATATGACAGAGTCGTGAATGCCAAACATTGGACTCATTATCATTGCAAACATGATTAATAACTTTAGTACATGAGTCTGACAAAGACAAGCGAAATAGACCTCCGCACTCATAACCCTTTCCAACAAATTGTATATACTTAGAAATTACAACTTTATTGGACTCAAAAACCAACTTAAAGCCATCTCGACATAAAAGCGATCCGCTGACGAGATTCTTATTGATGGAGGGAACGTGCTGCACATTCTTCAGCTGTACGGTCTTTCCCGAAGTAAACTTCAGATTTACCGTACCAACACCATGAACAGAAGCACGTGAGCCGTTTTCCATCAGCACGGAAGAGGTCCTTGAGACCTGATAAGAGGAAAACATGGAAATATCAGAACATACATGTGTATTAGCACCCGTGTCTATCCACCAATCAAGAGAATGACATACTGAAAGGATAGTAGGTAAAATACCGTACCCAACACCCTTCATCTCAGTATCGCTAATAACAACATTAGCGACCTTGCCGCTGTTTCCATGTTGACGCTTGTCAAAGCGATTAGGGTAGCTAGGAGCCCAATGATCAGGATCACCACAGACGTGGCAAGAGCCTTTCCTCTTATCATTTTTCTTCTTGAAGTTGGTTGAGTGCGTGGCCTTGTTCTTGCCATCAAACTTTCCCTTTCCTTCAGTTTTGTTCTTATTCTTAAACTTGTGGGATTGGAAGTTTTTCCTCTGCACTAAATTGGCAGTAGAACCTCCCTCAAGTCCTCGAGTAGTTTTGTCCTTTGCTCTCGCCTTCTCTTCCACATGAAGAGACCCAATGAGATCCGTAACGGAAAACTCTTGTCTCTTATGTTTCAGAGAAGTAGCAAAGTTCCTCCACGAAGGAGGAAGCTTGGCAATAATGCCACCAGCCACAAATTTGTCCAGTAAGGAACACTTAAACTGCTCAAGTTCTTTGGCAAGTGATTGTATCTCATGAGCTTGCTCAACGACGGAGCGCTCATCAACCATCCTGTAGTCATAGAATTGCTCCATGACATACAACTCAGTGCCAGCGTCCGAGACCCCAAACTTGGCCTCGAGCGCTTCCCACGCGTCCTTGCCATTATCAGATGACATATAAGGGTCAACAATATTGTCCCCAAGAACACTGAACAAAGCCGCCATAAACATGGTATCAACTTTCTTAAAGTTCGCTTCCTGCTGAGTAGAAAGATCTCCTTCAGGCTTGCCAAGAGTGGCGCTATAGCAGTTTAGGTTTTCAAACCAGAGAACTGCTCTCTTGCGCCATCTCTTATAGTGCATGCCATCAAAAGGAGGCGGCCTAATAGCCGCGGCTACACCAGTGGAATTCAATTGCCTATAATCAGGTTTTTGGATTATTGGTTTAGCCCGGGCGCTTATATAGTGCAGGTTAGGAAGATCGTGGGCTCAGCCCACGTCCAAGTCGGTAACAGCCACGTCCATAAAAACTGAAAACGGCTGTAATTAACGCGTCCGTTAATGACTCATAATTAGTTTTCCCAACCAGCAAAATAAAGCTCGGCGAGATTCCTGCAACCCACAACCCGCGGCGCGCGCGCGTCGTGACAAGGCGAGGCGGGCGGCGTCAGAGGAAGAGTGCTCGAGGGCTACTCTTCTTGTCACACCTTAGTGATTGGTGCAACACTCTACTATATAAGGTGGTCCAACTCCCCTTCAACTAGCAATGTGGGACTAAACTTTAGCACCACTAGCATAGCCATATGCTGCCATATACAAGTGGGCCAAAGAGAATTTCAGAATTTGTCTAATAGGCCAACAGTTCAATATACACCAAATTCCAACATCTGTCTCGCTATATATAAGCAAAGCATAAGTGATCCTACTCCAAATGTCTGTTCATAAATTCCTTATCCTTCACTTCCGTGACATCATGAACATACTAGCCTAATATATATCATTATACGTATTGTCAGGAAGCCAGAAACACAACTGGTTGTCCACGGTGATCAAGAGTGTATCATTATACATATTGTCGAGCGGCCGGAAATACAACTGGTTGTCCACGATGATCAAGAAATACAGTCAAAACTAGTATGTACGAATCATTATACATGTCACTGGATGGCCGGAAACACACCTGGTGTCCATGGTAATCAACGAGTATAGTCAAAACTAGTATGTAGGTATCATTATACACGTTACCGGACGGCCGGAAACACGCCTTGTATTCATGGTGATCGAGGAGGAGATGATGCGGCTGGCGGGCAGCGCCGCAGTCATTTTGGCCGTGAAAGGCTGCCTGGGCGAGTCGCAGTAGAGGGCGGGGGCAGCTGGCGGAGCATTAGAGTACGGCGGCTGAGAAGGCGGTGCGCTGCCGGCAATCCGGCGGGTCAGACGAGGCCGCGCGAATGCTAACTAGCTAGAGGCGGGGTTAACTCGCGAGGGAAAGGAAAATCGAAACGGTATCACTTATGGGTGGTATTTGCAGGTAAATATTTGTAACTACAGAGTTCGGTTCGCCGTCAACGCGATGAAAGCAGGGTTCGAGCAGTGTTGGATTTTGTACTAAAAAAAGCTGGTTGCGTTTGGATAATTAGCTGTGAGATTTTCCGTTTGGTTGGCGTTGAGCGTTGACAACGCGAAAGCAGGTTCCCACCGCGGAACCAAATGGACCGTAAGTCTATCTGATTTTCAGAATGCCAGGTCGTTACCTTTTGCATCAGCTCTTGAACCAATGGATGCAGAAGATTGGCTAGCAGATACAGAAAGGAAGATGAAGACTGTAGGTTGCAATGATGAGGAGAAATTGAGGTATGCAACTCATCTTCTGACTGGACCTGCAACATCATGGTGGGAGAATCAGCTGGCTATGCAACAACCAGGAAGGGAGTTCACCTGGGAGGAGTTCAAGCAGAGATTCCGTGAATATCATGTTCCGGAAAGTATTATGGAGTTGAAGCGGAGAGAATTTGAGGAGCTTCAACAGGGATATACTAGTGTCATGAAGTACATCCGGGAGTTTAGTCAATTATCTCATTATGCTGAGGAGGATGTTAACACTGAAGAGAAACGGAAGAAACAATTTCGGCGTGGGTTAAACCCATTTGTGAAAATGCAGCTAAGGTTAGCTACTAAGCAAACTTATCAGCAGTTGCTGGATGCAGCCATTACCTTTGAAGATGATTATAAGAATGTCCAAGAGGATAGGAGGAAACCAAGAGAATTCAGGCAAGCAAACCTAAACCCAACCTGGAGTTCAAACCTCAGAACAGGAACTATGGCAACAATAACAATAACAAGGGCAATGGTGGAAATCAATCCAATCCGAGAAGGAATGTTATTTGTAACAATTGTGGAATTCCAGGACATTTCCAGAGGGAATGCAAAAAGCCTATAGTGATCTGTTACGGTTGTGGTCGGAAGGGGCATATCAAGCCCGATTGTCCGAGCAAACCACCAGGAGGTTGGCCTACCAAAGTAGGAGGACAAGCCAGTGGAGGAAATGGACAGCCCAATAAAGGAGGAAATAATGGGAAGAACAACAATGGCAAGAGGAACCGACCTACCGGGAAAATGAACTGTGCAACCCTCGAGGAGGTGGATAATTCGGAGCATGCAGTGATAGGTATGCTCAATATCCTTACCAATCCCGACAAAGTTCTATTTGATACTGGTGCAACTACTTCATTCATTTCTGGAGATTTTTGTGATAAGTTTGGGATTAGAAGGGTAACGTTAGAAAGCCCTATGACCGTAGTTATGGCAGGGGGAAATGTGATTGTACACCACATAAAACAAGATTAGGTTATCTCGATCTGTGTTTGTACATACTTCACAAACCTTTTATGTGATTCCTTTGAAGGGAATTGCAGTAGTGCTGGGGATGGACTGGATGATGGAGCATGGGACTCAGATAAATTGTGAGGAGAAAATTGTCTCAATCAAAACTCCAAGTGGAGCAAGGATAGTTTATCAAGCAGATAAGCACAGTCATATCATGGTGGATCTGCAGCTAAACTCGATGAAAGAGGTCAAATTGGAAGATATTCCTATAGTAAATGAATTTCAAGATGTTTTTCTAGCAGAGCTACCAGGAATGCCACCAGACCGGGAGATAGAGTTCACTATTGACCTAATTCCTGGTACATCACCAATAGCTCAAGCACCATATAAGATGGGACCCAAAGAGTTAAAAGAACTCAAAGAGCAAATTGATGAGTTAGCCAGAAAAGGATTTATTCAAGAAAGTGTATCTCCATGGGGAACACCAGTAATCTTTGTGGATAAGAGAGATGGTGGAAGAAGGATGTGTGGAGATTATAGAAATCTAAACAACGTTACTATCAAGAATAAGTATCCTTTACCAAGAATTCAAGATTTGTTTTATGAAGTGAAAGGAGCCAGAGTATTCTCAAAGATCTATTTAAGATCTGGATATCATCAAATAAAAATCAAACTGGAAGATGTTCCAAAGACATCATTTGTCTCAAGATATGGACACCACGAGTATCTGGTAGTACCATTTGGTTTGACCAATGCACCAGCAATATTCATGAATCTGATGAACAATCGTCATGCCATACTTGGAAAAGTTCGTCATAGTCTTTATTGATGATATTCTGATATATTCCAAGGATAAGGAAGAACATGCTGATCATTGAAGAATAGCATTGTAGACTCTAAGGGAACACAAACTTTATGCTAAGTTTAGTAAGTGTGAATTTTGGCTAGATGAGGTAGAATTCCTCGGCCATGTGATCAGTAAAGATGGAATTGCTGTAAATCCATCTAAAGTTCAGTCAGTATTAGAGTGGACAGGACCAACCAATGTGAAGAAAATTTGAGATTTCTTAGGAATGGTCGGTTATTATCGGAGATTCATTGAAGGTTTCTCCAAAATAGCTGGACCAATGACCAACTTGCTAAGGAAGAATACACCATTCAATTGGGACGAAAAGTGTGAAGCAAGTTTTCAGGAGTTGAAGACCGGATTAACCACAGCTCCAATCTTAGCAGTTCCTGAAACAGGGAAGGACTTTATAGTATACTGTGATGCATCTAAAGAAGGTTTGGGTTGTGTGTTAATGCAAGATCGGAAAGTCATTGCTTATGGTTCAAGGCAACTGAAACCACATGAAGTCAACTATCCAACTCATGATTTAGAGTTAGCAGCAGTAGTTTTTGTGCTAAAAGGATAGAGGCATTTTCTTTATGGAGCCAGATGTGAATTATACACTGACCATAAAAGTCTCAAATATTTATTCACTCAAAAGTAATTGAATATGAGACAGAAGCGTTGGTTGGAACTAATCAAAGATTATGATTTAACAATCAACTATACTCTAGGGAAAGCAAATGTTGTAGCTAATGCTTTAAGCAGAAAGAGTGCAGATATTCAGCCTAGCAATAGGGAACTACCAAAAGAGTTACAAATGGATTTGGAAAGATTAGAACTTCAATTCCTTATAACAGAGGTTCTTGGAGGATTAGCTACTATGCATATAGTTGCAGAGCAGGACAGTGATCTTAAGCAAGAGATTTTCAGACATCAAACATCCTTTTATTGCTGAGGAAATTCGGAGGATATCTCAAGGCAAAATCAGTTTTTCTCCTTGGAGATTATGAGTCTTTATGGTTTCAAGACCGCCTTTGTGTTCCAGATGTGACTGAGATTCGTGATGTCATACTCAGAGAAGCACATGAAACACGAAGTTTGTAACATCCCAACATTTAGGAACTCACGAAGGGTAGATTTAGGAATTTGGAATGTTGCATGCATTCATCTGTGAAGATGGGGTAAAATTTTCGCTAAATAAAAACCTAAAGTGATCAAGGTTTGTTTCATACTTTGAGAGTAGGTTTAGTCTTAAAGGGTGATTGTTATAGACTTTGATATGATCTTGTGGAATTATGTGTTTTGGGAAATGAAATTTGAATTTAAAACATTGAGTGCTTGAATTATAATTCAAAAGGATTTTTGAATAATGTTTGAATCTTGATTTAAGTAAGAATTAACCAATATAACTCAAACTTTATCTTAAGAAAGCAATTAAGAATATGAATATCTATTTCATATTTTCATTCAATAAATAAGTTACAAAAATGTAACTTATAAAAATCATCCACAATTTTTGCAATAGTAAATAAATGAAGAATAATATTTATTTATTGATAATAGTATAATCTTTATTACAAAATAATAAAATGAAGATTACAAAAGAATGGAATTAAATTACAAAAGAATTGAACTAAAATTACAAAAGGATGAAGAATATTACATTGGACTATTCTATAAAGAAAAATAAACTAAAATCTTCATCTTCAAATCTGTACCTGCAAAATAAACAGAAACTAAATAGGAAAAGGAAAGTTAGGATTAGCATTGTTTTACTCTCATACTTGTCAGTGAAGTGCACTGATCAAGGTTCATCATGGAGTAATCTTATAAAAAGGGGCAAGTTTCACCAATATGAAAGAATGTATCTTTCATAATTTTAAGCCATAAGTCAAATAACAGCAAGGAGGGGCAAGTTTCACCAGCCAGGTAAAAGTAACCAGATAACAGTAACTCTCCAATTCAGAGCATATCCACAAGATGCACAGCAAGCACACAGGTAGGACACACACCAAATTGCATGGTATGTGATGTCAGCACCCTAGCAACATCCCAGCAACACAAAAATGCTCAGCACAGCCGTGGAGAATCACTAGTGCATCTCTTCACTGCTTACACACACAAGAACAACTAGCTTAGCCAGAGCCAAATAAACCAGCAACATCATCTCACACTAGATCAAGCCACATATCACCTGATGGTGACATAAGGAGGGGAAGGATCACGTGAATAGCAAGGTCAAGCTCAGAGGAGCAGAGTTCCACAAGGCCAAGCACAAGCATCAAGAGGAGAAGAACTGGACTAGACCAGCAGCATCACTAGCATAGATTTTGTGGTGATCTGTTTACCTTATCCAAGCAAAATATATATGCTGATGCTTAAGACAACCTATCAATAATCACCCAAATGGGGTGAAGCTATCCTAGAGGTTTTAAACATAAAGATCAAGATCAAACTCTTTTCAAAACACCAAATTCTCAGACCAGCCTCACAGAATTGGTGATACCAAAGGCAAACTCTATATTCTATCATTTGTTCTTACAAAATCTGGGCACATCTCCAAGAAGGAGTAGCAACTCAGATTTTATAAGCCACAAACAAAACCATATATATTAACCAACTCGGATCTAAGATCTAGTAAGCAATTGATGTCTTAACTAAATTAGAAAATAACAGCAACATAGGAGCTTAATTCCTAGAGCCTCAGACCAGCATCATTGGCTAGATCAAACAATAAGTTTCCCAACTTATCTATCAACATCCATCAAGTCCCAGAAATGACTATAAGTATAGTCAGTAACAAGATCTACTTCTTAAAAAGGTTTCATAAGCACTGACCTTATCACAAAGACAATCAAATAGTCCAATCTATCAAATCATCTCCCTGGAATTAGATACAGGGATCATATCCTAATTATTTATTCATGATCATAGAATCATTAGATTCTATTGAATAAAATTCAGACCAAACATAATCTGGAAAGACAACAATAACTAAGTCAGTAAATTCTCACTAACTAGATCATTGCCAGTATCAAGATACTGACAACAGATAAACACATCAATCCACCAGAGTACCAACCAGAGGCAATACTATGCAACCCTAGAATTTAATCCAACCTTAGTCACAGATCAACAACATCATCACACAATCAAATGGGAGTGGCCACTAACACTGGGGTGCAGAGCACCCAAATCCCCATTAAACAGCATAACCAGATCATAGGAGCATCTTACAAGCACCAGAGATGAACCCTAGTAGCAATACAAGCACAAACTATAACTAGCCACTAGATACACACAAGGGAATCCAAGATGATAAGATGGACTAGGATGCACGAAGACATAACTCACCAGGGTCCTCGCTGACGAATTGAAGAGGAAGCAGAATGGACGACGAGAACGCGGAAGCACAGGGAGCACCCTAGAGGGCGTTGCAACCTGCACCAGCAACGGCGGCAGCCACAACAGTACACGATCACCACACCTCACCAAGGGCGGGTCCGCGGCGGTGACAGAAGCACTTTCCCCACACCCTAGGGTTCGGGAAGGGGCTAGCCTGACCAGGGTAGGACCCCAGGATCAAATCGAACTAGACCAGATGGACAAGCATGGTCGACAACCTCACCCCGCACCATGGCGGCGGCCAGTACGGTCCACGACGACGCGAATCGCCGGCGACGTCATCGCTGTCCACGGGGTCGGGAGTGAGAGACAGCGAGTGAGTGGGCTGAGTTGGGCCAGCACCCTTCGAGGTGGCTGTTTTGACTATGCTTAATGGGCCACAAGGGCCCAATAAGAATAAGCCAGCCCAAAAACCTTTAAGGCATGTTTTAATAAATTGAAAAAGACCAAAATGCCCTTGAACTTAATTAAATTCTACAAAATAAAATAGAAGTCCAAAAATTATAAATAAAATATTTTTGAATTCACAATAATCCACACTATCCAAATAAATTAAGAAATAAAACTTTAGACATATAAATTTTATTAAGAATTTTGTAATTTATATATTCCTTATGGAATTTTACAAAATTATTGAAAGATGATAAAATTAAATAAAAATCACTTTCATCATATATTAATATTTTAGTATTTTTGGAAAATACTAAATAAATATTTAATAACAATTTTTGATATTTAAGTGATAATTCTTAAAAGAATTATTAAATCAATAAAGGTCAAATAAAAGGAAAATAAAATAAAAAAATAAAAATACAATATATATAATAAATATTAAAAAGCAATATTTATAAATTATTTATTATTAAAAAGATTTTTTATAATAATGGGGAGAATGCATATCAAGTTAAATGATGCATTACATTACTTTGCATATCATTTTGCTTCTTTAAATATTGTCCTTACCGAGCAATAATGATGTTTTTGTAGACATAGAAGCTCAAGGTCTAGTGCAAGCATCAGACTTCACTACCTTGCCATCACAAGGCAAGTTCATCACTTGCTCATATCCTTTGAAGAGTCTTTATCAATGTATTTGCAAATTGTGTGTTATCATATATACTCTAAAAGAAAGAAAATATTTTTTTCACAAATAAAGAAATCATAGATATCATCCTAAGTGATGATATAATGGAGCAATAGAACTTAGGGTTCTATTTGCAACAATGATGATCAATTAGGGACTTAATAACCCCTGACATCAGTGATTCTAGCTTCGTATATTACGCGTTAGCCATGAGATTTGGAATGGGACGGAGAAGTCAGCTGTATCTTATTCCTCTCGCATGAAGCCGGATGTGCAGGTCATGGATGTTATCCTCATAGAATGCATATTAATTGGTAATTCGTAGAGGATATGCAGCATATGGGTGGGAACCCTCATCATCCGACGATAGTTCTGGCATCTAACAGTTTGTACAAACCATTGCCATAATTCATTATGTGGGCATGGTGTACACCAAGGAGGCATGCGAGGTTGCGAAGGGGCCAGTGATTGGCTTGGACCAACTACTGGGACCCACATCATGGAATTGTGGATGGGAAAGTACGCCCGGTTGTGCAACAAGGAGTTGATCTCTCATGGGTAAAGTAACGCACCTCTGTAGAGTGTAAGAATTGTAACTTGTTACTCCCTGTTCCGGGAAGGAGCTACGAACGTGGCAGGAAAGGAACTCCATGAAAGTTCTGGTCAACCTGTGAAGGCTTATGGTCATAGATTTTCATAATAAAATCAATCTTTGAAGAAATATTTACAAAAATTGCATAGTGCCAAGGATTTATAATCCGAGGTGGTAGTTAGAGCAACAAAATTCCCACCTTGCATATAATGAACTTGTTGGGCAACGCTGTTACTCATCCTTTCCTTTGATCCCTTGCTTAGACTCTGAGGATTCCGAAGATGTGCTAATGTATGCAGCTGAATGTCAAGAAGATGTGTTCTACGAAGAGCCTGACCTGTCAGGAGGTGTTGAAGGAGTGGATTACGAAATCCTCTATGGTGTCGATGACAACGATTCCAACTAATTACCCTAGTTATTAGTAACCAATGGAGCTGAGCAACATGAACTCTATACAATAAGCTGCTGAGCTCAACTCCTAGTCGGAGTTGCTACTTTTAAATTCCGCTGAAACACTTTATATTTTGGTTTGTAAGTTGAAACCTTTTGAAGTCCTGAACTTCTGGTATTGTAATAATAATGTGTGAATGTTTGTAATATGGACCTGCAATGTTTCTGTTGTACCACTCTGAGGGATGTGATATTTACGGAACAATGTTCTGTGGATGTCATGTCAACGACTATAGTGTACTACACATGCAGTGGTATGCTGGGTCACCGCATTGCTAGAGGACTACACATGCATCAAAATAAAGTTTCTAAGCATAGAACAAGCATGCAAGCTCAAACAACCTGACACCTATAGCAGCAAAATACTCAAGATACAATTTACCAATCACAAATATAATTGGACAAGTGGAGGAGGCACATACCAAGGAACTATCCCTCCAAAAATCAGCACTTGAGATGGGATGAATAAGGAGATCGAAAATCACGAGCAAGAACAGCAAGAACTCGAGCTTGAGCAAGTTTTTCGGGAGAGAGAAAGAAGGTGGCTTTGAGGAGGCAACCTCGAGGGGCCCAGGTGGGTTAGACCCCCCACGCGCCTCCACCTGGTAGGCCGCGCCTACCATGAGTGTGGTGGCCTGGGGTGGCCCCCTGGGTCACTTCAGGTGCCTCTCTGCCCCTTTTTTCGAGGAAAAATTTATTTTGAATTTTCTGGGATTTTTCAGGAAACTTTATTTTTGTCCAATTTTCAGGGTATGAAAATTGATTTTCTCGCAGAAACAGTTTTTTCAGAAGAAGCAAAAGCAAACCAAAAGCCAAACTACAGGAGCTCTAAGAAACTCAAACAAGCAAACAACTAGCAAAACTAAAGCTAAAGCAAAGACTAGGAAGGAGAAAAGTAAAAGAAAGCAAGTATAACCACAGTGGAAACATTATTTTGTTCATTAAAATCCTTTTGTTAACAAGGTTGATCAAGTCTTGTTACCAAAACAATCTTATCCGAGGCAAAACTTTGCATTCCACAAGGTGATTATGTTACCTCATACTTGATAACAATGGTCCCAATCATAATAGTTTCAAAATTTTCTTGTGGAATGAGACAATATATTTCTCCAACCTTGATGCTCCCAGTATTTTCAATGGAATTCAGGAAATAGCTTTTAACAACCTTCTTGGGGAAATAGACAGTGTTCTCTTTGTCATTAATATTGAATGTTACTTTTCCTTAATTGCAATTGATAACAGCACATGCAGTATTAAGAAAAAGTCTTCCAAGAATAATAGACATATTATCATCTTCAGGCATTTCAAGCACAACAAAATCAGTTAAAACCATGCAATTATAAGCAACTTGAACAGGAACATCCTCACATATACCAACAGGAATAGTAGTTGACTTATCAGCCATTTGCAAAGATATATCAGTTGGTATCAACTTTTCTAGCTGGAGTCTCTTGTAGAGAGAAAAAGGCATAACACTAACTCCAGCTCCCAAATCACATAAAGCAGTTCTAACATAATTATTCTTAATATAGCAAGGAATAGTTGGTATACCTGGGTCACCAAGTTTCTTTCGAACCTTACCATTGAAGGAATAATTAGCAAGCATAGTAGAAATCTCCTCATTAGGAATCTTCCTTTTATTAGAGACAATATCCTTCATATACTTTGAATAAGGAGGCAATTTAATAGCATCAGTCAAAGGAATTTGCAAAAATAAAGGTTTCATCTACTCACAAAACTTGTTGTAGTGTTCTTCCTCCTTTGACTTATGTTTCTTACGTGGAAAAGGCAAAGGTTTCTGCACCTAAGGTTCTCTCTCTTTACCATGTTTATTAGCAATAAAATCTTCCTTAGTGTACCTAGTGTTTTTAGTGTGCTTCTCAGGTTCTTCCTCAACTTCCTCCTTATCAAGAGCATCATTATTACCATTACCACGCTCCGTTTCAGCATCAGAGACAGATATACTATTAGGATCTATAGCAAGTTCAAGTGGTTCCTCAACTACTTTATGTTTCTTTTTCTTTCTCTTACGAGGACTACCACTATTCTCACCTTGTTGAGAATCCTGCTCAATTCTTTTAGGGTGTCCTTCAGGATATAAAGGATCTTGGGTAGCTATACTACTCCTAGTTCTAATTCCATAAGCATGTTTATCTCCCGAGGCATCAACTAGCATATCCTTTTGTACCTTAGCAAGTTGATCAAGTTGGGTTTGAACCATTTGAAAGTGTTTACAAAGAATTTTCATATCATTAGAAGTTGTTTCCACAATATCTTTCAACTCATGGATAGCTCTAGAGTTTTCCAACAAATGATTCTGAACTTGTTTATTAAAATATCCTTGTTTAACAATAAATGTTTCAAGTTCCTCTAAACATTGATCAGGAGGCTTACCATAAGGAATATCACCTTCATCAAAGTGTTGGAGAGAGTGTACCTCAATAGTAGATGAGTGGGGAATTGTCTTACATAATTCTTCTATAGGAGGTAGATTCTTCACATCTTCAGCTCTAATACCTTTCTACTTTAGACACTTCTTAGCTTCCTTCATCACTTCATCATTTAATGCAATAACTCCCCTCTTATTTGTTGTTGGTGCTGGAATTGGTTCAGGAAAAACTAGTTCAGGAGTAATAGGCTCAGGTGTATTTAGCTCAGTTGAAGTCCAATCATCATAATTCTTGCTTATTTTATTCATTAATTCTTTAGCATATGTAGGAGTCCTTTTCCTGAAAACACAATCAGCAAAGATATCTAGGTATGTCCTAAAATCATCAGTTAGTCCATTATAATAAATATCAAGAAGTTCATTCTTAGGCAATGGGCATCCAGGATGTGCATGAATCAAGGCACAAAACCTTGTCCATGACTCGGGCAATTTCTCTTCTTCTCCCTGCTTAAAATCAAAAAGCCTCTACAAAGCAGCATGTCTAGCACTGGGAGGAAAATATTTCTAGAAGAAAAAAGCAATCAAGCAATCAGGGCTATCAATGGAACCAAGAGGTAATTTATTAAACCAAGCCCTAGCTTCTCCTTTTAGTGAAAAATGGAAGATCTTAGCAACAAAGTACTTGCGCATCTTAAAATCATCAGAGAACAAAGCACTCATAGTAGAAAGCTCATTCATATGAGCCACAACACTCTCATTTTCAGTCCCACAAAAAGGTTCTTTCTCAATAATATCTAAATAAGATAAATCAAGAGAGAAATCATAATCTTCATCTTTAATATCTATGGGAGAAGTGGCAAACTTAGGATCAAAGGACACCTTAGGCATAATAGTACGTCTATCAAGGAGACTCTTAATAGCACTAGTACCATGTGTGTTTCGGCACTCTTCAACAAAATCATCAGTGAACTTAATGTAACCATCACTAATATCATAAATCTCACTAGCCTCAGGTGAGCTAACAGGTGTAACAATGTCTTCACTAGGAGTTTCGGTATTTCCTAGACTAGCCATAGTAGCATCTAGAAAAGGACCTAATGAACCACTCGTATCAAGTACAGTAGAAGTAACATCATGAGCATCAAAAGAAGTTTTAGACTCAACATTAGTAGCAGTGTGTGTAGCATGTGTATGTGGTGGTGGTGTGACAAGCTTACTTATAACAGATGGTGAATCAAGAGCAAGAGAGGTGTTTAGGACTGTACCTCTTCTTGTAGTGGATGGTTAAATAGGGAAATTTCCATCACGAGACTTCCCCATGATGAAAGGAGTAGCAGTGAACAATAATAGATCCAAGTGAACTTACAAATAAAGCTATGCTCCCCGGCAATGGCGCCAGAAAATAGTCTTGATGACCCACAAGTGTAGGGGATCGCAACAGTCTTCGCGGGTAGTATTACCCAATTTATTGATTCGACACAAGGGGAGCCAAAGAATACTTGCAAGCCTTAACAACTGAGTTGTCAGTTCAGCTGCACCTAGAAATAGTTCTTGCTCATAGAAGTTTATCAGTAGCAATAGTTTGGTAGTAGCAACAGTAAAGCAACAGCAGCAGTGAAATAGTAACAATAGTGACAATAACGATTGATTGGGATTGATGCGGTAGGCATAGGATGGATGGAATGAGGCGTTGCATGGACGAGTCTAAACATGTAACTTCAAGATCTATGGCATTGCTGATAAATAATAACAAGCATCCAAGTACTAAACAATCCTAGGCATGTGCTCCAAATATAGTCATACGTGCTCGCAATGAGAACTTGCACAACATCTTCTGTCCAGCCAGCCCGTGGCAGCAGAACTAGGAACTCTTGGCAATTAAGGTGCTCCTTTTAATAGAGCACCGGAGCAAAGCATTAACACTACATGAACACATGTGATCCTCATACCACAGCCATCCCCTCCGGTTGTCCCAATTATTATCACTTTGGGGCCTTTGGATCCGGACAATGATATGCGTACACAACTTGCAGATAAGATCACAAACAATACTATCATAATGATTCAATAATAAGTTCAGATCTGAGATCATGGCACTCGGGCCCTAGTGACAAGCATTAAGCACAACAAGTTGCAACAAAGTCAAATAGCACTAATAGAGATACTAGGGACTATGTCCTAACAGATCTTATTTGATTCCATGATAGAACTCATCCAATCCCTACCATCCCCAAGCCTATAGCGGGTGATTACTCACTCATGGATGAGGGAAACATCGGTGGTTGATGGAGATGCGTTGGTGATGACGATGGTAATGATCCTCTCCAAATTCCCCGTCCCGGCAGGGTGCTAGAACGGAGTTTCTAGATCCGAATATTGGTTTCTGGTGGCGGCGGCGGAGCGGAATTCTTTCTGGAAAACTATCGAACCCCCCTTTGTTTTTAGGTCGAAAGGCAACTTATAGGCGCAAACGGAGGCCGAGTGGTTCCTGGGGTGGCTGCACCCCCTCCAAGCGTGGCTAGTGGTGGGCCCGTGCCTAGGGTGGGTGTGGGCCCCCCAGGCCTCCTCTCTGTCTCGTCTTCTGGCTCCGTGGATCTTCTGGTGAAATATAATTTTTGGCATATTTTTCGGGATTTTTCCTGATAGTTTATTTTCTGTACAAAAACAAGACACCAAGGTAATTCTGCTGAAAACAGCGTCAGTCCGTGTTAGTTGTATCCAAATCATACAAGTTTAGAGGAGAAACAACAGCAAAGTGTTCGAGAAAGTAGCTATGGTTTGGACGTATCATGGGTCAGTTCTTTCATGCTCCTCGGTGTTCTCATTGGTCGGTGGTCAAGCACATCCTCTGCTATGTGCAGGGTACTCTGTCACATGGGCTACTGTTGCGTCCCTTCTCTACTGCGCCGCTCTTGTCAGCTTTCTCTGATGCTGTCTGGGCGGGTGATCCTAATGGCCGCCGATCAACGGGGGATTTGCTATCTTTTATGGAGGAAATCTAGTGTCATGGAGTACCAGAAAATAGGTTACTGGTTCTTGTTTCAGTATAGAGTCTGAGTACAAGGCACTTGCTAATGCTACTGCTAAGTTAATTTGGGTACAAGCCGTCCTTGGTGAACTTGGAGTGATTCATAGAAGTCCCCCTATTCTATGGTGCGATAATATTAGAGCTACAAATCTTTCTGCCAGCCCGATGTTTCATGCTCGAACTAAACACATCGAGATTGATTTTCACTTTTTTCGGGAACGGGTTGCTTAGAAGCTACTGAACATCAGGTTCATCTCCTCCAAGGATCATTTAGATGATATCTTCACCAAGCAGCTGCCACTGCCACTGTTTACTGCATGTAGGCGCAATCTCAACCTCTCCAGAGTTGATATTGAGAGAGGGTGATAAATATTATATTTTTACATAGTTTGTCACGTACCCATGTTGTACTTGTATAACAGTTGTACCCCTGTAAACTCCCCATATATAATGATACCAGGCCGACCCTAGTCGGCACAAGCCTTTACACTACCATACACGTTTATTAATATTGGGCCCCTTAGGTCCCACACTCCCGTCTAGTTTAATCGAAAAACATCTAAAATGTATTACTTCCATTTGCTCTAAATTGAGATCAAACTCGTGTCTTTCCATGAATCTAACGTTACTATACCAATAGACGCGTGCTTCCGAGTGGGCACTAAAAGGACATTTACTGTCATAATCACTTTTGGTGTTTGTTAACAACAAGTAGATCATTTTATAGTATGTTACTATCTACAGGTTGATATAATGCTAAGTGAAAAGTACCCTTACACTATTAAAAGTTTCCCGCAAGATTGACATGCTTCTGGAAATTCCAGACTGGAGTCTCCGGTCTGGCTGGACCGAAGTCTCCGGTGTGGACCGGAGTTTCCATGGGAATCCCTAGAGGGGGCTCAAGGATTCTGGCTAGGACAGTCTGATAGGGGGTACGGAGCAAGGTCCGAAGACTACAGCGGAGTCTCCGGTGTGAGCCTCAGACCGGAGTCTCCGGTGTGGCAGGACCGGAATCTCCGATCCACTTGGCTCACAGAAGGGCTGGGACATTCTGCATGCTGGTTCGGAGGCTGGTCCGGAGATCGGCCGGATTCTCCGGTGTGCAGGCCAGAGTCTCCGGTCTGACTTTTCTCCAACGTTCTGAAAACGGTTCAGTGGAGGGGGATTGCTTATAAATAGGGGACCTTATCCCCTTCCTCCAGTGGCTCGACCCGCTCAAGAACACTACCCCCATTTGAGCCACCAAATCAACGAGATCTCTTCATCCAACCATCCAAAGTCATTGATCTTTGGATAATCAAAGGAGGAGGCCTTGATCTACAGCTTCACCAAGAGAGATCTTCATTTCCCCTCATTCACTTGAGGGCCCCCATGCTCTAGTGTTTCTTTGGAAACCCTAGCTTTGATTTGGTTTTTACAAGCTTGTCTTTGATTGTTTTGACAACTTGCTTGTATTTGGGAGCCTCCAATTAAGTTGTGGATGTGTGCCCCAAATTCGTTGTAAAGGTGCCGGCTTCCACCTCGAAGGTTGTCGATATAGTGGAAGAGGTGAATCGAACCCCTTGGGGTGAGGTTCATCAGAGAACAAGGGAGGCCTCTCGTGGCGTTGGTGGTTTGAAACCACCCCCTCTCCAAACGTAGACGTACTTCCCTTCAAAAGGAAGGAACTACGGGAAACAAATCCTTGTGTCTCCAAGTCTACCACTTTGGTTACTTCTATCCTTTATCACACTTTACTTACTTGTTCTTGCTTATTGTTGTGCTAGTAAGTGCTTGTTTGACATATAGGTAAATTCACCTTAGTTGCATAATCTAGAGAATTTACCTTTCTTGTCAAACCTTAATTTTAAAAAGAAGAAAATTTGAAGTAGCACCTATTCACCCCCCTCTAGGTGCCCATACGATCCTTTCAATTGGTATCAGAGCCTCGTCTCTTTATTTCGGGCTTTACCACCTAAGAGTATATGGGTAGCAATGATGGGGAAGGTGGTGGTGAGCCTACCTCGGTGACCATGGATGATCTCAATAACTTGGAAACAAGATTGAGCTCCACTATGGCCAACGAGATCAAACAATTGCACAAGTTACTTGAGCAACTTGTCAAAGATAAAGGTGTCTCATCGTCCCCTTCTCCTCAAGAGGAACTTCCACCATTACCTAAAGGGAATGCCCCGGTATCACCCGAGGGTATGGTGGTGGGGGGTAATCAAGACAACACTAATTCCTCCACAAAAAGGGATGGTGGGAAGGGAGAGAACCATGACTCTCATGGATGGTACACTCCTGACCCTCCAATCCCCCACCCTCGTATAAACAATAGAGGAGACCCACCAAATATAGATGCGTCTACTTTTGCTCAATGGCAATCTCTAATGAAATCTCATGTGCGCAACTCTTGTATTGAGTTATGGAACATCATTGAACAAGGAATCTATATTGGGTATCCCAATAACTTGACAAGAAGAGCTGTCAATAGTCAACTCAATGCCACCGCCTTGCACATGATACAACAAGGATTGGGTACAAAATATTACCCACACATTGAGCACCTCAACACTGCCAAGGAAGCTTGGGATGCTCTCACAGAGTTATATGTTGGGAATGAGAGCATGAGAAGGAACTGGTATGATGCACTAAGCAATGAAGCCGGAGGCTTCTATATGAAGGAAGGTGAAGATCATGAAGACATGTATTGTAGGCTCAAGTCCACCGCCACCACTTTTAGGAATGTGGGTGCCTCACATGTGGATGATGCTTGGATAAAAAGGAAATATGTGAGTGCACTCATGCCCTTTGAGCCCACCGACTTGAAGAGCCTACAAGGAAGACACAACTACCACCTCATGACCTCCAATGAAGTTATGCAAGAGATGGCCTCTTTCAAGGTTGCCACCAAGAATTCCAAAGATGCTCGTGCTCGAGCACTTGGAATGAGGAATGTTGTCAACCTTGCATTGGAGGCCAAGGTTGTGTATCATGGTGATGAAGATGATAGTGATCAAGGCCTATCCATGAGCCACCCTGGTGATGTCAAGATTGCTCATGGTGAATATATGGCCTTCTATGCAAAGAACTTTTGGAAGAACCCCGCCAAGGCCAAGATGGAAATGCAACAAAGAAGCAACCCAAATGGAAGAAGAGAAAATGTCACTAAATTGAGAACTTGATTCAATTGTGGTGACCTCTATCACTTTGTGGCGGGTTGTCCCTATGAGAAGAGAGAAGATCATGGGGGTAAACTTGTGTTGAAGAAAACTTCCAATGCCCCATACAAGAAACCCTTCATCAAGAAGAATCCCATCAACAAGAAGTCGGGTGAAATTGTGTTGATCACTCATGAAGAATACTCCTCTGACAATGAAGATGATGAAGATAATGAAGAGGAAACATCAAGTGGTGTGGCTTCTCTTGCCACTACGTCTACTCCCACATTCTCCCTCTTTGACTCTCCAAATCAGAATCTCTCCAACAAGAACATCACTTGCCTTATGGAAAGAGGAACAGAGGTATCTTCATCATCTCACCCCACCCCCTTGAGTAATGATGAAAATGATGATGAATTGTCTCTTGAGGTTAAAAAGGAAATAATTGCTTTTGCTGAGTTCATGAATAACTTGCAAGGGGAACACAAAAGACATTTTGTGTACATCTTAGATCAACTTTCTCACACCCAAGAGCTTCTTGATGAAATATGTAAACTAGGAAGAGAACACATGATTGAGGTAGAAGCCCTAAATAATGCTCTAGAAGAAGAACAAGAGACTAGAGTGTCCCTTGAACTAAAACTTGAAGGGCTTGATGGGGATAATGACTTAATTGTTAATAGACTCGTCAAGGAAAGAGATCATGCGGTTCCTAAATATAAAAAGGCTAAAAAGGACAAGATTGAGTTTGGTGTTGTTCATGAAAAACTTGCTGAGGACTATAGGATGCTTAACAAGGCTCATAAGGCCTTGGAAAGTGAACTATTGTCACTCACAAAGTCACATGAAAAGCTTCAAACTCAATTGACCAATATTGCTTCTCCTAGTAATTTCATTCCTTCTAGTAGCACGAATATTCTTGAAGAACATTCTAGGTTGAAGGGGGGGCTAGCTAAGGCCACCTTTCCAAAAGGAAACAAGTCCATTGATTACCTCTTGAGTAAGAAAAGGTCAAATGGTGAGAAAGGGGGCATTGGTTTTGTATCCAAAGCCAGGAAGAAGAACAAAAAGAAGAAGAAGTCCAAGCCCGCACAAGACAAAGACAAGGCCATTGTGGGTAGTAAGACCACAAGTGGCAAACCTATGTCTCATGATGATTTTTGCGGGAAGTGCTAACTCTCACTATGTTCTAATGCATGATTATTATGGTGATGTGTATGCACAATATGTTGGCCCATTTGATGGTTATATTGCTTGGTCTATTTGGGTCCCCAAGACCCTTGCTGCTAACAAAACAGGACCCATTGAAAAATGGGTACCTAAAAACTAGCTTGATCTTTTGTAGACATATGCTTCTAGAGGGTCAAAGTGGGTGCTTGATAGTGGTTGCACAAGTCATATGACCAGTATCTCGTCTATTGTCAAGGAATTAAGGCCAACTGATGATCAAATATCTGTGACATATGCCGACAAGTCAAAGTCTAAGGTAATGGGTTTTGGCAAGGTAGTGGTTGCCCACGATATTACACTCATGGACGTCATGCTTGTTGAAACCCTTGGTTACAATTTAATTTCAGTCCGTGCTCTTGGAAAGATGGGCTTTGCCATATTTATTGATGATGATATTATGGTCCTCATGTGGAGCAAGTCTATCAAGGTTGCTTTCGTTGGGTACGTCGAAAATGACTTGTATGTGGTGGAATTTTCGGGGCAAACCACTACAAGTGCGATGTGTTTATTTAGAAAGGCCAATGTGGGTTGGTTATGGCATCGCCGACTAGCCCATGTCAATATTAGAACTTTTAAAAGTCTTCACAAGGATGGCCATATTGTTGGACTAAAATAAAATGTTTCCCTTGCCAAAGATCGTGTTTGCAGGGCTTGTGTTCAAGGAAAGATGCATGATGCTCCCCAGAAGCCAAAGAACCGCATCAAGTCAACGAGGATCTTGGAGCTCCATCATGTGGATCTCTTTGGTCCTCCATCTCATGCAAGTCTTGGTGGGAATAAATATTGTTTGGTGATTGTTGATGACTATTCAAGATACTCATGGGTATATTTCTTCAAGTTGAAAAGTGAGACCCAAAAGACCTTCATCGACTTCATCAACTTGGTTCAACATCAATACAATGTCCCCGTGTTGATAATAAGAAGCGACAATGGCACCGAGTTCAAGAACTACACCTTGAATGATTTTCTTAGTGATGAGGGGATAAAACACCAATATTCCACTGCATATACCCCTCAACAAAATGGTGTTGCCGAGAGGAAGAACTGGACTCTTATTGAGATGGCAAGGACCATGTTGGCGGAGTTTAAATCTCCATATAACTTTTGGGCCGAAGCCATCTCCACCGCTTGTCATGCATCAAACCGGATCCACCTCCACAAGGAAGTGAACAAGACTCCATATGAAATACTTACCGCTAACAAGCCCAACATATCTTATTTCCGGGTGTTCGGTTGTAAGTGTTTCTATCTCATAAAAGGTGTTCGTTTGTCCAAATTCGATTCCAAAGCATTGGAGGGTATTTTTGTTGGCTATGGTATCAAATCTCACACTTATAGAATCTATGATAAGCTCTCCAGAGCCGTCATAGAATCTTGTAGTGTGACCTTTGAAGAATATGATGGTCCCCAAGGGGGGCGTGTTTATGCTTGTGATGCAGATGATGAAATGCCTCAGGAGGCCATAGGAAGAATGGGTGTTGGATATATCCGCCCGTTGAGGAACCCCTTATGGCGGATCGAGAAGAACTATGCTCTACTCAAGTGGAGCCCTCATCTTCACAACAACAACAAGATCCATCCACCGAGGAGGACAATGACCCAAGCCAAAGACAAGTTGTGGACCCTCAATATGTTGATCAAGGTGACATCTCTAGTGAGGAGGAGCTTGAGTCATCATTCTCCAGAATGTCAAGTGCTGCCAAGTCAATTACACAAGGAAGATCCATACAAACTGCCTTGAGACAAGCTCAGCTCAGTTCTAGAAGTGTGCCTGATCAAGACCAAGGTCAATCTTTGCCTCTTAATGAAGAGAATGACTCCGGTGATGATCAAGGTCAAGTTGATGGTCAATACGAGGACCAAAATGATGAAGAGGTCCCTCTAATAAATAACAAGGAGATCCACACTCGTCGCGAAGATAGAATGGATAGGATGTTGGAATTAAGAGATCACTCTCTAGATAATGTGGTTGGAGATATTAGGAGAGGAATTTCCACAAGAGCACAATTGAAGAGGTTTAGTGAACATCAAGCACACATCTCCATGATTGAACCAAAGAAAGTGTGGGAAGCTCTTGAAGATTTGGATTGGTTGGAAGCAATGCACAAAGATCTCAACAACTTTGAGAGAAAGAAAGTATGGAAGTTATTTGAGAAGCCAAAGGATTGCCGCAATGTTATAGGCACCAAGTGGATATTCAAGAACAAGCAATATGCGCATGGAATTATAGTAAGGAACAAGGAAAGATTTGTTGCACAAGGGTTCTCTCAAATTTAAGGCATTGATTATGGAGAGACATATGCACCCGTGGCTCGCCTTGAGTCCATACGCATCCTTCTTGCTTATGCGGCACATCATAACTTTAAGTTGCAACAAATGGTGGTAGAAAGTGCATTTCTTAATGGTCCATTGAATGAGTTGGTATATGTAAAGCAAACCCCGGGATTTGAGGATCCCAACTTCCCAAACCATGTCTACAAACTTGATAAGGCGCTCTATGGGATCAAACAAGACCCACGCACGTGGTATGAGCACCTTAGAGAGTTGTTGTTTGACTGTCGGTTTGAGGTTGGGAAAATCGATCCCACTCTTTTTACTAAGAAGGTCAATGGGGAGCTTTTTGTATGCCAAATATATGTTGATGATATTATATTTGGCTCATCTAACAAAGCTTTTAATGATGAATTCTCAAATCTTATGACTAGTAGCTTCCGGATGTCTATGATGGGGGAGTTAAGGGTATTCCTTCGCTTTGAGATCAAGCAAGTTAGAGGAGGGACATTCTTCAAGCAAGCCAAGTATACTCAAGATATGTTCAAAAGATTCAATATGCAAGATTTAAATGGAGATCCTACTCCCATGGCAACAAAGACTCATCTCGAACTAAATCCAAATGGTAAAGATGTGGATCAAAAGGTATACCGGTCCATGGTTGGTTCTTTGCTTTACCTTTGTGCATCTAGACCCGATATGTGTCGAGTGTAGGTGTGTGTGCAATATCACAAGCGGCTCCTAAAGAAAGCCATTTGATGGCGGTCAAGAGAATCTTTCGATATTTGGTTCATACCCCACATTATGGTCTTTGGTATCCTCGAGGGTCAACATTTTCTCTTTGTGGATACACGGATTCGGATTGGGCTGGTGATAAGGATGATAGAAAATCAACATTTGGGGCTTGCCAATTCCTTGGTAGGTCCTTGGTATGTTGGTCTTCTAAGAAGCAAATCTGTATATCTCTCTCCACCACTGAAGCCGAGTAAGTGGCAGCTGCTAGTGCTTGCACTCAATTGCTATGGATGAGGCAAACTTTAAAGGAATACGGTGTCCATTGTGACAAAGTGCCTCTTCTATGTGACAATGAAAGTTCTATCAAGATTGCCTACAACCCAGTGGATCACACAAGGACAAAGCATATTGAGATTCGTCATCACTTCATTAGGGATCATGTTGCTCGAGGTGATATTGAGCTGTCATATGTGCCAACCAAAGACCAACTTGCCGACATCTTCATGAATCCACTTGATGAAGCAAGGTTTTGTTATTTGAGGAATGAACTAAATATCATAGATTCAAGGAGCTTGACTTGACCACCGTGCATACTCACCTATGTCTTGATCCTTATTTGGTTTAGGTGCAGGCATGGATATAGGGGGAGTGCGGTCCTAATACATTGGACTATCCCTCCCCCCATAATGCCAAAATTAAGAAAGTAAATTCTCTTAATATCATTTTGTGATATGTGAGCTTCATTGATGAGTAGTGGCTATGAACCCAAGGATAATTCTTCGCGGTGTCATGCCACAAACTCTTACATGGTGGCCTCGGCCACCGCCCTCTTCTTAGTGAAGAGTTGGTTCTTAGTCCGTGTCTATTTGGAGCTTTCTTGAAGATTTTAGTGGATTTCTATGGTTCTTATTGATTCTTCACAGTGTGACATCTTAACCCAAGCCTATACCCTGTCTTAAAACACTCTATCTCTCATATATGTCCCCAAACACAAAACTTGGAGTTTTTTGTCGAGGAGGAATGGAGTCTCCGGTGCGCTTGCACAGGAGTCTCCGGCGTAGACTGGAGTCTCCGGTCCAGACGGTTTCTGCCACTTAAAGGGAGGGGACGGGGTGAACTAAAACAGCAGTTTCATTCATCCACCCCCGTTCCCCACTCTCATACCCGTCGCCCCCTCCTCCAAAACTCCTCCCCGGAGGTCAAGAAGCCCTCGGGATCCACCATGCCGCCGGCCAACCTCCTCCTCTCCTCTATTGGGTCATTCCCACCAGTGGAATTGATCTCATGGACAGATCTGGTACATCTCCTCCTCTTTTTCTCCTAGGGGTTCATCTCTAGATGTGTTTTTGAGGATTGGTCCTGTTTTGTCCATTGGATTCACTCATATGCGTGCACTCTGGTACTTTAGCCTTGTTGCATTGCCCGATCTATTAGAATCATGATGCAGCGCTGAGTTGATGTAGGAGAGCTTCGTTGGGACCCCAAGAGCAAGGTGTGAAGAAGCACATTAGCAAGTTTTTCCTCAGTAAGAAACCGAGGTTATCGAACCAGTAGGAGGAAGGAAACGTCACACAGGTGTTCAAAGCAATGTGGAGACCTGCACAACACAAACTCAAGACTTTGCCCCAACGAATCAGTGAGGTTGTCAAGCTCACCGGTTTGCTGTAACAAAGGATTAAACGTATGGTGTGGAAGGTAATGGTGGTTTGCAGCAAGTAAACAAATAGCAGTGGAAGATGTATCAATGGTAAAGATTGGACCGGGGTCCATAGTTCACTAGAGGTGCTCTCCTTGTGAAGATGTCCTTAGCCTCCCCGGCAACGGCGCCGGAAAATAGTCTTGATGACCCACAAGTATAGGGGGTGTATCTTAGTATTTTCAATAAATAGGAGTGTCGATCCCAACGAGGAGCAGAAGGTGCTGAACAGTGGTATGGAGCAGGAAATCCCTGTGAATACTTAGCAAACGGATTTTTAGTGGCTTTCTGACAAGGCAACAAAACAAAGAGCAAGTAATAGAACTAACGGATAAACGGAGCAAGTGGCCCAATCCTTTCTTAGCAAAGGACAAGCCGGTGGAAATACTTATAAGGACCAAACATTCTCGAGGACACATGAGAATTCTGTCAAGTGCTTTCGCTTCAAATAGCTGAGTACTCTTCTCTGGTGTTGTAAGTGTTGTGTGGGTGAATCTGTGCTAACATACCGCCCTTCCTAGGACTAATACATACTTGTGATTAAACCCCTGCAAACATCCGTAACTATAGGAAAGTGATTAATATAAAAATCTAACAACAGCCTTAAATTCTGAGATCCTACACTCCCTTGTGCAAAGGTGTCCTAACGGGGGTTCAGGTTTCTGTCACTCCGGCAACCCCACGATTAGTAGCCAAATACACAATGCATTCCCCTAGGCCCATAAATGGTGAAGTATCATGTAGTCAACGTTCACATGACACCACTAGAAGAATAGCACCACAACTTAAATACTAAACCATTGAATAATAACTCATCACAGATTCACTACTAACAACATGACTTCTCCCATGTCCTCAAGAACTAAACGAACTACTCACAAGACATCATATGGATCAAGATCAAAGATGATATGATAATGGATAACAATCTGAACATAAAAAATAATCCAATGGTTCCACTCACAAGCATCAACTACAATAGTAATCAACACTGGGAAAGTTTCCCTAAGAACTAAAGCAATATCCAACACAATTGTTACAGCAGGACGGAGTGGTGATGATGGTGCTGGTGGAGATGATGGTGTGGATAATGATGATGATGATGATCCCGATGAAGCCTAGCTTGATGACGGTGTTGATGGCGACGGTCTCCCCTCTCCGGGAAGGAATTCCCCCGGCAGAAATCTGTCTGCCGGAGAGATCTTTCTCTCTCGGTGTTTTCCGCCCCTAGAGGGGGCGGAAATCTATCTGTGGTCGCTCCCCTAGAGATTATAGTTCCGTAGGGAAGATATAGGTGAAGGGGCAGAGTCGGAGGCCGGGCAGGTGGGCCACACCTGTCCTAGGCACGGGGTTAGGTGGGCTCGCGCCTAGGATGTCAAGTGGGATCCCACCAAAATCCCACTTCTAGTTTATTTGTCAAAATCTAGTGTAAATGTTTCCTCAAAATTTGAACTAGATTTTGGCAAATGAACTAAAGGTGGGACTTTGGTGGGATCCCACTTGACACCCTACTCGCGCCTAGGGGGCATGGGCCCCCTGAGGCCCATCTCCATCCCTCCTTATGGCTTCCTTCATCTTCTGGTAAAATAATATGTTTCCATATATTTCTGGTATTTTTTTGATCTTTGTGAAATTGCACCGAAACGCCTTATTTTCCATCAGAATCCAGACTCCGGCAGTCCATCCTCCAGGAATCATCCAACATGCATAAACAGATAAAAGCCATAAGTAATACCTCATAATAAGACAAATATCAATGAATAGAGGTAAATTATGATATAGAATGGTGATGCAAATTAGGAGTATCAAATCACCCCCTCAAGCAGCCTCCTAGCTCATGCCCGAGCCTCCCGACCAGAGATTCCGGCCCCCAGGGCCGGAGACTCCTGTCCAGGACAGAGACTTTGGTATGAGCTGCGGAGACTCCGGTGTGGGGTGACTCAAATAGGTTTAGTAATGCATCAAAGCTCTTGTACTGCATCTTTGGGACATATATGCTTACCCCCATGCTATCTCCCTCACTGCTATTCATAGGTGATGGTTCTCGTCTCCCCCTTCGCACCAAGGCCAAGTCAAAAAGGGGCAATCCTCGCTATGATGAATCCGAGGGTCAGTATATCGTGCCCCCGTCCAACCGGAGAAAATAGGCCCGTGATGTAGCATATATGAGGAGGGAGCAGGAAAGGACTGAGCAAGAGAACCGTGCCAAGAAGGCAAAATATGACAATCTTCAGTCTTTGGCCCACATGTCAAAGAATGAGTACCATGAGCTGCGGAAGATTGATTTTATTGACTTGCCACGTACCAACGATGATCCCCTATTTTGGATGAAGGAGCAGGGTGTGTTCATGAAGGATGTCTACGGTCTGCTCAAGAAGTCACCAGTGTGTCCCCGGAAGTTTATGAGTGTTGAGCAGATGAGGCTCAACCCCTACTTCTCTGATGCACTAGGGATTTGTGAGAAGTTGGGGTTGTTCAACCTGATGGAGCTCTGTGAAGACTACAACATCACACTTGTGCAGCAGTTCTACGCCACTGTTGTGTTTGGATCTGACCAAGACAGGGCCATGACTTGAATGACTGGCACCACCCGTTGCTCGACTACTTTCTATGACTTTGTCAATGTCATCTTTGAGACCTTCCATGGTGTATCCACTCCTGTTGGGTTGCGCATTCACTTAGCAGCTCTTGGGGAGAACAAGTTGAAGCTTTCACCTTTATATGGAAGCAAGGGTGTTGTAGGGGGATCCAAGGGACTCAAGCCCCTCTACAATCTGATGTTGAGGATATTCCGTCATACCATCTCACCAAGTGCTGGAAATGATGATGCTATTAGATGTAGGCTGGTCAACCTACTCTATCATACCCACGGGATTCACAATGCTGGGCCTGAGGCAGATGCAAATCCTATTGATGTGATGGACTTCATATTTGAGGAGATGTTTCATGCCATTCTGTGCAAGAAGTCTCCTCCATATGCACCAGTGGTTATGAGGCTCATCAACTCCAAGGAGCATGATTCCCCACTTGGCTTGGCTCCCAACCTTACTGAGCACACTCTGGTATCTCTGCAGCAGAAGGGGTGCATGGGGCCTCCTCCTAGGCATTCCTATGGTAATGATGATGAGGAGATCACTAAGACTGAGAGGTCCCCCTCTCCTCCTAGGGCTCAGAGGAAGAATGCCTCTAATGCACCCATGCCTTCCATGACCCGTGACTATATACATGAGAAGGTCAAGAAGGCCACTTTCTGGGAGAGGCCCCTGTGTTGCATGAATGTTGACATCCGTAAGCAACGGCATGCCTCCTACCAAAGCAACCGTCACATTGAGAAGCTCCTCGAGGAAATTAAGGCTCAGGGAGAAGAGGATGATGAGGAATGAGAGAGTGAGTACAATGATGAGCATGGTGCTCAGCAGTCCACTGAGTCAGATCACACTCTTTCATTTGGGGCATGGAATGCCCAACAGGAAAGCTTGGTGGACTGGAAGACTTTTTTAGATGTCACCTCTGGATATGGGTACCAGGGTACCTCCTCTTCTCGCCCTCATGGCAAAGGGCGTGCAGCTCCCGATGATGATGATGACTATGATGAGGGTGATGAGGATGACGAGGACATGGATGAGGATGAGGATGACAAGGACTACTAAGTTGTTGGGGCGCTAGCTTACGTCTTTTCCCTTTTTCGGTGTTTTGATGCCAAAGGGGGAGAAGACATTGTATCGGTTTGCATGGGCTTGGGCGTGGATTTGCTTTTATTTGCCATATTTGAACTTCGTGTGTTATTTGCCTTATTATGTGCTTGCGAGACTATTTGCTATTTGTGCATGACTATGGTTGTGCACCTTTTATTGTAACTCATGTGTGAAATATGTGATTTATCAATGAACCATCTATCATGCATGATTTACTTGTTTACCTTATTGCACATAGTCAGGGGGAGCTTAATACCAATTATTCCATGCAAAATCACTTGTTGTCATCGAAGACCAAAAAGGGGGAGATTGAAAGGACATTTACTGTCATAATCACTTTTAGTGTTCGTTAATAACAAGTAGATCATTTTATAGTATGTTATTGTCTACATGTTGATATAATGCTAAGTGAAAAGGACCCTTACACTATGAAAAGTTTCCTGCAAGATTGACATGCTTCTGGAAATTCTAGACCGGAGTCTCCGGTCTGGCTGGACTGGAGTCTCCGGTGTGGACCAGAGTTTCCGTGAGAATCCCCAGAGGGGGCTGAAGGATTCTGGCTGGGACAGTCTGACAGGGGGTCCGGATCAAGGTCCGGAGACTACTGCAAAGTCTCCGGTGTGAGCCTCAGACCGGAGTCTCGAGTGTGGCAGGATCGGAGTCTCCGGTCCACTTGGCTCATAGAAGGGATGGGACATTCTGCATGCTGGTCCGGAGATGGGCCGGATTCTCCGGTGTAGACCGGAGTCTCCTGTGTGTAAGCCGGAGTCTCCGGTCTAACTTTTCTCCAACGTTCAGAAAATGGTTCAGTGGAGGGGGGTTGCTTATAAATAGGGGACCTTATCCCCTTCCTCTAGTGGCTCGACCCGCTGAAGAACACTAACCCCATTTGAGCCACCAAATCAACAAGATCTCTTCATCCAACCATCCAAAGTCATTGATCTTTGGAGAATTAAAGGAGGAGGCCTTGATCTATAGCTTCACCAAGAGAGATCTTCATTTCCCCCTCATTCACTTGAGGGCCCCCATGCTCTAGTGTTTCTTTGGAAACCCTAGCTTTGATTTGGTTTTTACAAGCTTGTCTTTGATTGTTTTGACAACTTGCTTGTATTTGGGAGCCTCCAATTAAGTTGTGGATGTGTGCCCCAAACTCGTTGTAAAGGTGCCGACTTCCACCTCGAAGGTTGCCGATATAGTGGAAGAGGTGAATCAAACACCTTGGGGTGAGGTTCATCGGAGAACAAGGGAGGCCTCTCGTGGCGTTGGTGGTTTGAAACCACCCCCTCTCCAAATGTAGACATACTTCCCTTCAAAAGGAAGGAACTACGGGAAACAAATCCTTGTGTCTCCGCGTCTACCACTTTGGTTACTTCTATCCTTTACCGCACTTTACTTACTTTTTCTTGCTTAGTGTTGTGCTAGTTAGTGCTTGTTTGACATATATATAAATTCACCTTAGTTGCATAATCTAGAGAATTTACCTTTCTTGTCAAACCCTAATTTGAAAAAGAAGAAAATTTGAAGTAGCACCTATTCGACCCCCCCCCTCTAGGTGCCCATACGATCCTTTCAGGCACGATCAATTATATCATGGTATCGAGATCAACCGAACGTTATTGGCATGGCTGTGTAGTCGTTCGACATGCCCAGAGCGGCTGCATTGGAGCTTGCGAGACCTCGGGGATTGACTTCGACGACCGTTATTTTCACGTTGATGACAGGGCTAAGTGTTGGGTTCCGTATGTCATAAGAAATACAAATCTAATTGTTTTCAGTTTCGCTTGGTCCTGTAGGTCATAAGGCAACATATATACTTGTTTCTAAAGCTGGTCACTAAGGCAACATATCTACTTGTTTCTAAAGCTGGTCACAGGGCAAAGGAGAGGTCACACATGTAAGAAAACAAATCAAACATTGGCAAGCAAGCCCAATTGCCGGCGTCACGTCTCTAGGGCTACAGATGTAACGAAATCACGACGGCTGATGGCGTAGCTCCAATTGCCCGTTTCGTAATGGTATGGTTCTAATTTTTGGACGAACTAGGTAATAAACCATATGTTCAAACATACCATGCTCACACTCAAACGTCTCACCAACACTGATCATTTTAACCTGAAAACACAATGCTCCACTTCTCGTGTTTTTTGGCATAAATTAGTTTAGTACTAATATACATCCTCTTCTTCTCGACTTTCTTCTCGAAACAGTCTTTCGTCTAGCTAATTCATCTGCGGTCAGCACGTGGTTGACCACCTTGGGGAATTTAGCCTGGAATTCATTCTTCTTAGTGTACAACGGCCCAAGGCCCTCCTTTGCTTTCGTACAGTACTTGCCATATGGAGCAACAATGAGTTGTGTCCATCAAAACATTTTGTATGGCATCCATTGTCCATTTGCCCTGTTTTGGTCTGCACAAATCGTACAAGTACATCCCATTGGTACGGATCTAATAAATAGTACTCCCTCTGTCCAAAATAGATGTCATAGATTTGTCAAAATTTTAATGAATCTAGACACTATTTAGTATATAGGTTCATTTAAATTTTGAAAAATATGAGACATCTATTTTGGGGGAACGGAGGGAGTAACATTATATAAGGTTAGCAATATGACTGTTATTTTATTTACCGTCAAACAGCTTGGTCTTGTAGGTGGTGTCAAAAGTACTTACAACACCAAAGAACTTGTACTGCATTCTGCCAAAGCCTGTTTCCACATAAGGTTCTTGATCCGGTTTTCATCATCTGGATCCTTTGATCCAATCTGTGCAAAAACATCCATTGTATTTCTTACGTCGTTGTTCGATTGGTCCCTATTGATACGGCACGTTCTCCATCGACCCGAAAATGACGCCTATGATATTGTACACTTTACTGATGTTGATGTTTTCCTCAAAAAAAAAAACTTGGTGTAAGCATGTATGTTTTGTGTGACGTCCAAAAGTAAGTACTCCATCCGTTCCATAATATAAGCCTTTCTAGAAAACTAAAACATCTTGTTGGAAATACTTATATTGTGGAACAGAGATAATAGGAAATACTGAATGGTTATGTGCTTAGTAATGTACCATCCATTGTTTTTTGTCTGCAGGAAACAGATAATGGCCGGACACAAGCAGCGATGCGAACACGTCTTCTCACCACTAGGTAGTGTCGGATCTAGGAGGAGGCCCGCCATGGATCGGCCACTCCTAAGGATTGACAACGGTGGCCAGTGCTAATATGTACTTTGTATACTCGTATAATTCAGCATAATCCTAGTTACTTCGGTCCATTAGACTAAGGCCTAGTTGCACGCATGTCCAATCCCAACAAGCACATGAATTAGTAGATGGCCCAACTGCTGCTTAACTCTATGATTAGGCCTCGAGCAGTTTTCTTGTAAGTTGAAAGAACGCCCGCACTAGGGCATTGCGTCGTCCATTGTTGATCACCACGATGGTGCGGCTGCCGCCTGTGATTCTCCTCCTAAACCCGTTCCAACTAGCACACTCAGAGATGATCCAATGGCCGCCTCTGATCCCTGTTGCTTGATGGATTCCCATATCGTGACTTCCGCAAATCATCTAAGCTAATGTATACATCTAATCCCATCTGTCTCAGGAGAGATTAAATTGCTTCAGTTTAGCTATACAACTCTAACTTTATCTGACGTGAAAGAATAGAGCAGATTTCTTTTATCAAGCCATTTACATCATAAACCTTGTGCTAGAAAAATCAGAATAAACTCCTCCAGGCCAAGTTCGATTATATTATTTACTCAACAAGATATTGTCTGTAATCGTAGATATAAATGTGAATCAACAATTAATAATGAAAACAATTCCTATATTCCAAAATGTAATCCTTTTTGGTAAGCTACTTTAGCCTTACAAAAAATCTTGTATTTTGGAATGAATGTGGTACATCGTTATCTATGTCCTCAGACATATAGATGCAACATTATTCGAAAACATGGGAGATTTCAAATCCTAAATCTGGGAAGAAATCAACCTACTTGCACATAGTACCCTAATCTTAATTTTGTTAATAGGTACCGATGAAAATACTTTAAGAGCTAGTAAACAATTTCACACTAAGCTATAATGGAAAAGACACAATACTAAATATTCTTTTTGTTACCAGACACTATTGTGTTGTGGTATTAGTTTTCTATGGACAAAATATCTCTTCTTCGCCTCCTATGGTCAAATCATGGATCCGCCCCTGCCACTAGGTTCATTTCATCTTTCCTGTATGGGTAGGTTCGGAACATGAACCGAGACATTTGCATACACTTGTCCTCTCAGAGTTTAACCTGCTCTTCCCAGGAATCCAAATCCATGTTACCAGGAATACAAATTGTACAAGTCCCAGGCTTTGCCAAGGAAGTCTTGTGGCCAAAGTTTGCTTAATGATCTAGTTTCAGCGTATTCTCTTATCGATTTCCCCAAGGAACCAACCTTACTTGCACACGGTCTATATGGAGCATCAATGTGATGTGAATCAGTACAATCAAAATAGATAGATTTGTTGTCTGTTAACAATGTTATGCTGAACTGTATACAATTAAAATATACATCTGGTTTGCAGTGTTTTCGACAAAAACCTTCACTAGTCGGTGCCTCATGCCAGTTCATAACACAACTGCAAATAAGATCCAATGAGCCGCCGCCTACAATTGCTTCGCCGAAAGGAACCGGGCAAGGCCGGTTCTATATTTTTCAGGGCCCTTGGGAGAAGTCAACAAAAAGGCCCCTAATGACATTATATATATACATATAACTAGATATATAGACGATATATGTGTCAATTTTATTTGCAAATATTTAAAAATATATAACCACACGTTCATAGCCAAGATGTCTATAAATAATTGTCAAACACTAAAGCATTGTGATATTTAGATAGAAAAAATAAAAATGCTAGGAAAACATAACAAGTGTCCCATGCTAGCTAATACCTCAAAAAAACCAGCCTCCAGTGAGTTCTTCACCATTTTGTGCATCAGCGAAGGCTGCAAATTTTCTTCCTTCGAATTGTCCTAAAAAATATCATCTATGTTTAAATTAAAAAAATTACAATTAGTTGTTAACTTACTTCTGCAAAATCAAAGCTATTTAGTTACTTACCCTCATGATCTACATTTGTAGTTTCATCGTCGCCTTGTCCGGGTTCAGATTCTTGACTTTAATTATCATCGATATTAACACCACTTGCTGTCGAAAAATACTTTTTAAAACACCTTTTTGCGATTCAATTGAAACGGCACAACCTTGTGCCATGGCCAATGGCCAATGCTGACAGAGGGCCCATAATTTTGGAAGACGGCCGTCCATGTTCAGGAAGACAGGAAGCGTGAGCGGGTTCAAATTTTTGACTTTGATTACCATCATCGATATTAACACCATTTGCTATCAAAAATCCAAATTTTCCAGTTGAATTTGGAATTTTTACACGCACACATATGCTCATACGTGTGTGTGTGTGTGCGTGTGCATGCCGTATATGGCTGCACTCACGTCCTGGTGTCTCTCTCTATGATAATTTATCTCAGTATGTGTCGATAGTCTGGTACTTCTTTTCTGGTGTTCCTTTCCTTTCTCTTTCCGCCAAGGCACAAGCTCAAGTAGGCAGCTGCGCCGAGCCGACCCCTTGTAGGCCTAGCAAATCAGGCCAGTAGTGTTTTTAACAAATCTAACCAAACTGAAGAAGTTCAACCAACTCTGCGCCCCAGACGAAACTAATTTAGAATCTGACCCCTCACGTCAACGTCACTTCACATGACGCGGACCTAACACATGTCAGCCATGGCGCCGAGCTAGCGACTGGGGTGGGCAGCGTGGCTGACGTGGCCGCTATGTCGGCGTCATTTCAAATGGCGCTGACCCTAGGGTTGTACCCAATCGACCAGTTTCCCTTTCTCCTCGATCCAGTCAGTCATACACAGCCGCATCCGGACGTCTCCGCCCTCCCTCGCGATGCCGGCCGGCCGCACCACCTCCCGCCGCTCCTCCTCCGCCCTCTCCACCTCCGCCTACCTCCGCACCACCTCCCGCCGCTCCTCCACCCGCACGCACGCAGGTCGCCGCCTGCAAGCAGGTCGCCGGCCGCCCGCATGCACACAGGGGCACTGCCGCTCCGGCGTGCTCCCTCCGGCGTGAAGGATGGGCTGATCCTCTCCGGCCATCTCCTCGTCCCTTACCTCTCCCCTCCCCTCTTTAAATCCCCTCCCCTATTCTAAAATAATTTGTACATTGTGAAAATGTTGTATGTTCTAGTTGATTGATGTAATTATTCCACTTAGATGAATCATTGTAACATATGACTGTGAAATTGTATTTGGTATACAAGTGTTAGTAATGTAGATATTTCACTTAGATGATATTTGTAAATGTTACATGTGCTTGAGCTTGTAGGAGTTGCTTGTAGGAGTTTTTTGTAGGAGTTGTTTGTAGGATATATGTGCTTGAGCTTGTAGGATACATTGTGAATATTTTCGAGCTTTTAGGAGTTGCTACATTGATTGGTATTGGCTAGTTTGTGTGTTGTAAGCATGTGCAACATATATGAATGATATTGCCTATTTTGTGTAGGGTGATTGTAGAAAAATGAGTAGGTTAGAGAAATGGAGCAATGGTATTTTAGGGTGATTGTAGATGGCTTGGTATTATTGGTTGCACATTCTTGCATTTTGTTGGGTATTGCATTCTCTAATGTATGCTTTGGTATTTGTTTTGGCTATTAATATAGATGTATTATGCAAAAGTCCTTCATGTGCATCACGGTGGGCGTGTTGTGCAATCGGATTGTGGTGTTGAGTTTGTGGATATGGCAAAGACTGTGATATTTTTTCCGACTAGTCCTAGTCTTAGTGATGTTGTTGTCAAGGTTAGAGCCGCCCTTGGATGGAGTGACAAAGGCGATGAAGTTGTTTTGGAAGGAAGATATGATGCGAGTGGCTCTAGATCTTATACTGAGATGATCCCGTCAATGGTGGCAATGAGTGGGATCTATACAAAGAGCTAGTGGAGAACTCGCAAATAAAATCTTTGGTCGTGTTTGCCGTCAAGGTAACCGGGCATGCCCATCTTCTCATCGACTTGAACAAGCGGCCCTCGGTTATCGAAAGAAGCAACGATGACCGTCCTGAGGATGTGTATGATGCGGGTCCAAGCCAACCGACTGTGTGGGACACAGAAAATCAACAAGATGAAGATTACTTGGAGGAGATTATGGAGGAGACCAGTTCTATAGAAAGAGAACGAGTAGAGATCATCAAAGAGAAAATGAATGTTGAAACCTTAGAGCCAATCGAGGAAGAGTTTGTAGCTGTCTCGCCAATCAACATTCCATCATCGCCTTGTGTACCTTTGGTGGCATCCTCGGTGCTTGAGGGAGATCCATATACTTATGAAGATGACAATGAAGAGGACGAGGGGATGAACATGCTTACTCTGCGGACTCAGACGATGATCGTTCGGTTCCCAAGTTTTCAGAGAAGGAGTCCGATGCATTTTTCAAGGTGTGGGGCAGAGATCCTAATGTTCATGAGTTCAAGGATGTTAGGGAGGCTCACCTAGCCGTGGCAGACTCGAACTTGCGGGAGTATGGGCCGGAGCGGCCTAGACCCCTCACCGAAGACGAGGCACAGAGTCGACCTAGGGCACGGCCTTTGATATACCCGGGGCTAAAATTAAAGGCTATGTTGGACATGCAAGTATGGTTCCAGGAGTACGCCGTAAGTCATCATCGACCCTACATAGTGTTCAAGTCCGACCAAAATGAAAGATATGTTTTGATATGCGAAAATGAAGATTGTCCATGGAAGGTATGGGCAAGGAAGAAGAAACCTGAAGGTTGGTGGAAGATAAGTAAATCTGAAGGCCCACACACATGTGGCAATGTAGTCCTGGAGGGCAACAAGCACCGGCAACTGACATATACTTTTATTGCACATCGGTATGCCAATGCCATCAAAGCTACGCCTACCCTGCAAGCGGCCTCTTTGGTCCAATTTGTCAAACTCATATTTGACTATCATATCAAGTATGGAAAGGCTTGGAGGGCTAAGCAAATGGCTATGAAGATGGTTTATGGTGATTGGGAGGAAGCATATGGGACGCTCCCTAGGTTGTTGGCGGCGTCGTCGATTGGGTATAACCCTAGGGTTGGCGCCATTTGAAATGGCAACGACATAGCGGCCACGTCAGCCACGCTGCCCACCCCAGTCGCTAGCTTGGCGCCATCGCCGACATGTGTTAGGTCGGCGCCATGTGAAGTGGCGCCGACGTGAGGGGTCAGATTCCAAATTAGTTTCGCCCGGGGGGCAGAGTTGGTTGAACTTCGTCAGTTTGGTTAGATTTGTCAAAAAATACTCCTACTGGTATATAAAAGTACTAGGCCGTCCCATGTTTCCTCTTTTCCACCCATCCGTCGCCATCTCGAGTTAGGGCTCGAAAAACCAATCCCATCTCGCTGATGCCGCTGCCGAACGCCGCTCGCATTCCCGATAACTCCAACTACGTGAGGAGGATCTGCTGCGCCGCAAGAAACAAGAAGAGGAGGGCTGATTCGTGAAGTTGGAAGGACAAGCCGTAAATCACCAACGACGTACTTCACCGCCGTTCCAACTCGGTTCATAGTCTTCCTTGAACAATCGGGTTGCACTCGGTGAGCACCGACAGAAACCCTTGCACAAACACATTAGATTAGAGTGTATCTACCTCCTAGATATGCTTTCGTAGTTTTATAGTTGACTGCGGTGCCAGTAAACCGGATGCCGTTCGGTGGCATGAGAAGATTAGACCACCAAGCACACGTCCGATGAGCCTGATCCCAACTTACAAAATGTTCCAGATTATTCTAGGAACCCATTTGTGCTATCAGTTGCGAAAACCGTCAAATTTATCGATCTATTTTAAAAAGCTATTGATTCCTGAACGTTACGTACACTAGGCATATATGTCATGTTCGTGTAGTAGTATGCTACTGATGATGGCTAGTATGCATTCATATTTTTGTAGTTGGTTTGCCTCTTATACTAGTGTTGTTAGCCTATGTTGCTACGTATTCAGATTTAATTTGTCTAGTGTAAATTCCGTGTATCACTGTGAGCTAATTGTAGATGTACTGTTGCTAGTTATTCACATATTATTGTTTATCTAGTTCAGTCCTAGCAATTGCAGTTGAGTTCACATATTTAACTATATAAGTATAATTACTAGAACTAATTAATGGTTTACTTGCATCTTTTTCTTTGATGCTAATTAGCTTGATATTTTATTAGTAGCTCTTGTCTGGTTAATTATAAACTGATTTAGTTTAGTTTCCTCATCCTGCTTACTAGGTGTAAACTGCTGCGATTTATTGCTTGCTAGGTTTATTCTATTACATGTTTGCTCATCGTGTGGTTCATTAGGTACTCATTTTTGTTAGCATATACATATTATAATTTTCAGCGATGCCCCGCTGCCATGAACTGATTTGGTTCAGGACTATTGAATTCTAATTGTTGCTCTTTACCGCATGTGCAAATTGCTAATTGTAGATTGTTTAGTATTGCACGTGTACAACTACAATAGCTTTTGCATGCTTTTACTTTCATCTATATGTTTATGTACAAAATCCATGTCAACTATACTGACTATATCAAAACTATATTATTTCCTAATATGGTTATTAGTCGAGAACAGTAGACCAACCCGTATACCCTGAACCGTCCAAACGTCGCAAGTCTATTTAGATCTTTTTATCTGGATCTTTCTATTTGAATCTTATTTTTGGTTATTCGAAGTTTGTATTTATGTGTGGTTTATCGTTATGATGAGTAGGGAGTGACGAGTTCGATCAGAATCAAGACTATGAGGAAGAGCAGAATTATCCCATGTTTTACAAGTGCATGTTATTTATTATTTTACAAATATTACTGCTATTTTGGTTACACACATACCTTGATATATATGTCGCCATACACTACCTTGAGTAGAGATTATGTAGTAATCATGTTAGAGTAGATTGCTTATCCATGCTCAATAATATTTAGGATCCTTGATCTTCTCTCTTCGGAGGAATTGGATGACCTTCTGGTCACACACACCTTTTGGAACTTGTTGATCTCGTTGAGCTAGGCTGATTAGCCGTTGTTGCTTCCTCTGCTCTATTCTACTCTGGGTAAAACTTGTCGTCTAAACACTAGTACAGACAATGGCTGGATCATAAGGAAGGAGCGATTGGCTTCCCTTCACTAGTTGGAGGGAGCAATCCGTCGTTTGTGCCACATGAGCGCCTAATAAGTCTTGGATTTGAAGATTGTGACCACTGTACAACCATATGCTATAATGGCCACTAGCTTGGTTAAGTAGGTTAGTCGGCTTTAGGTGTCGATGTCACTGTACCGCTAATGAGGTGTCTGCCTACGGGGGAGCCTTCGACACAGATGGGGGGGGGCCAGTTTGTGGACATACTCTCAGTTCAGTGCGCCAGACCCGGTAGGCTCGTCACATCTTTGGGGGATCTAGCTAAAAGACCTCGTCACAATCCCGATCTGCCGGTACACCAAATGGTGCAGCGGCCACTGATGGGCGACAATACGGGATTGTGTCGTGTGGGAAAAGTGTACAACCTCTGCAGAGTTAAAACTATTTAAATAGTCGTGTCCACGATCATGAACAACACATGAATCCTTTTTTATATACAAGAACATGTCTGGCTATTTCCCTCTTTGCCTCTATCCTTCTCTTGGAATCCGATGAAGTAGGTGGATTGTCGAGGACAACCACAATGATGAGAAAACACCATATTGATGATAAAACATGTAACCTGCTTTTATCAAAACTACTATCAATTGCAAATAAAATTGGTTTTTATTCAAAACAAACCATATGACCTCCACATAAAGCCACATGTAGTTATATTAGGTTTTGTATAAGGGGTATGTTGAGTACTTTATGTACTCATGGCAATACCTTTGTTGAAAATTCAGAGTACTATGAAGGAGACGACTATGACTACTACCAGTGGCGAAGGATGAAAAAACTTTGAGGTCGGGCAAACTTATTGACACAAACTGATAGTACAATGGTAAATTGATTCTAATGATAAAGAGAAACCTTTGCAGTAAATCATACAAAATCTACTAATGCACAAGAAAAAAGTCCAGTATCCAAAACCATCCAAAAGTGCTTGTACTAATGGATAGGTTGAGGGAAGGTGATGAACGAACCAAGAGTAGACACCATGATTCATGCCATATGCATACAGAAAAAATACAAGTCACGGAGAAAACCTTGCAAGCTGCCCGAGATAGATGAACTGCACGGGGGCGGGCTGGAGTTTAGGTTATGTACACATGGACGACATTGTTGTCAGGGCTGCCGCCGCCGACGATCTAGCTATCCACGCTGGCGCGATCCGCCTACAGACCGTTGCGCTCCCAGGTAGGTTTCCTGCCGGCCGAGCTGCGCGGTCGACGTCTCCCATCTTTATTCGATTCGTTTCCTCTCTGATGCCTGCCTCGGTGGAAGGAACTAACGAATCACGCTGAGTCGATCCGCACCAGGCCAGCGTTCCGTTCTATCCTCGGACAAACAGAACTGGAACCAGCGACCAATGCACACATGTGCTCGATTTTTTGGCAAACATCAAGGCAGGGTGATTGTCCTACCCTGCCCAAAGGGGTCCTTCGCCACTGACTACTACGATGACGCTGAGGAGGGAGGCCTCGTGTACTACATCGACTGCTTGTGGCTAAGATAGAGTCGCTGCGCATTTTATTTTCGTTGTGTTTCTGGTTGTAATAAATGTCAGAAGACATTATACTATGTGGCTATTACTATTCAAACTTTTTAATAATTACTTTTTAAACGTTATGCAATGATATTCATTTTGCTGTGTCCTCAACTTGATCTTGGGATCGACGAGATGCAAAGAAGGTTTGGAGGTTAAATTCCGGTCCTCACATCTCGACAAGGGTGAACAAGTTGGCTCCAGTCAGGGGCGGTGCCCGGGGTCTTTCTTGGTGGTTATGAGAAAACAATGATTTTTTTTGATAAAATAGCAATTGTTTTAGCAAAAACTGTGATAACTTTGACAAAATGAATACCTTATTTCAAAATGAATTCCAGCCCTCTAAAACCTGGCGCTGCCGGTAATCCTCCGTCACGTGAGTATCAAAGCAAGCCCCTTCCCACTTCCCCAGCCGGTCCACATCTTTCCCCTCTGCTCATTGATTGAGACAGATAGATGAAGAGGAACGAAAATCCTATACCAAAGGTACAGCCGGGGCCAGCTATCGTGTACTGTCGGTACAAGTTTCACAAGTGTTACCTTCTCTGTTCGCATCTGAATTTATTAGCATACGATTTGTCTGAAGAGTTTGTCGAACCGTACCAATACAGGCCTCTCTTTTACATGCATTTTCTTGGCGTCGTCAGAAAAGATGATGGACTGGGTATCAATTTGGTTCTCCTTGAATTGTCTGGGTATCTACGTCAAGATTACGACCACAGTTCATTTTCTGTTCCCATCAGTGCTGCCTGTAGGCAATGAACCTCGCGAGATGGTGTAGCGGCGCGGCGCGCTCGGCGTCGAACCCCTCGAGCTCCCCTTGGGCCATCGCGAGGAGCTCGGCCGCGTAAGCCTGCGCCTGGCCGACGCCCAGCAGCTTCGGGTACGTGGCCTTGTCGGCCGCCTGGTCCTTCCCCGCCGTCTTCCCGAGCTGCTCCGACGTGCGAGTCACGTCCAGCACGTCGTCCACCACCTGGAAGAGGAGCCCGACGGAGCGCGCGTACCGGCGGACGCTCTCAATCTCGCCGTCCGTGCCTCCCCCGACAATGGCGCCGCACACGGCCGCGGCCTCGAGGAGCCGGGCGGTCTTGTGCAGGTGGATGTACTCCAGCATGGCGAGGCTCACGGGCACGCCCTCGGACGCCTTGTCGGCGACCTGTCCGGCGGCGACGCCCCCGGCACCCGCGGCGTTCGCCAGCTCGGCCACGGCCCGCAGCGCACGCTCCGCGGGGATGACATTGACACCGAGCTCGGCGCATCCGCGGGCGAGGTGCTCGAAGGCGAGCGCGAGGAGCGCGTCGCCGGAGAGCAGCGCGGTGTACTCGCCGAAGGCGACGTGGGTGGCGGGGCGGCCGCGGCGGAGGGCGTCGTCGTCCATGCACGGCATGTCGTCGTGGACGAGCGACATGGCGTGGACCATCTCGACGGCGCAGGCGACCGGGGTGGCCGCCGCTGCGGAGCCGCCGACGAGCTCGCAGGCCGAGATGGCGAGGACGGGGCGCACGAGCTTCCCGCCGGCGAGCGCGGAGTAGCGCATGGCCTCGCCGAGGCGCTCCGGCTGGCGAACCGGCAGGGCGCGGTCCAGCGCCTCGCGCACGGCCTTGGCGTTGGCGGACATGTACCGCTCGAAGTCGAAGCTGGACACGCTGCCGCCTCCCGGCTTCGTGTTGGTGTTGCGGCCGGTGGCGACATCGACGATTACGCCGTTGCCGGTGGCTCTCTTGGGGTTGGTCACGATGCAGCGCAAGATGGAGATGGAACGCCTGCACGGTGGCGGTGGTAGCGATGTGGATCGCGCAATGGTGTAGGGTAGTGAGGGCTTGGAGAAACTTGGGGACGGTGCTCCATTCCTGAGGCAGCAGCATGCAACCTTGTCCATGCTTGTGGCAAGATTGAGCGTAACACAGACAGATCGGGCGTGTTTCTGTGCAGGCGAGGCGGCCGGAGAGAGCAGGGACGTAGTGAACAATTGTTTCGGGTGCCTTGTTGGTGTTTTGGAGTTGGAGACAACGGATTAAATAGAGCAAACTCTACTGAATTGCTGCCAAGTCAATGGGACGAGTCTTGAGGCCATGATGCTAGGACGTGATCCGCTAACAGGCTGCCTCACTTCGTCCTAATCTCTGCCACGCCACGGATGTACAATGCCTAGCACCTTTTTTTTAAAAAAAATGAGTTTTTTTTACATTATCTAACAATATACAAGTCACCAATATCACAACAGTTTAGCACATCTGATGTTGCTTTTTTATTTCTTTTCAACAAAAAGAATATGTTGTATCGCGAAGATATCAATTACACCAAACCTCTGTACCAACAAACTGTCGTAAAGACATTCAGGATACACACAACCGTAAAGAGAAAACAAACAAAAAAGACACCACCACAATGATCAAATCCTCGTAGAAGTAGCACTTAAACCACCGCCAAAGACAACACTCGGAATACAAAAAGTTCTCCAAAAACAACGCCTTCAAAAAGAAAACAGTACACATGCGTTGTGTTGTCCAATCCAAAATCTTAGGTTTTCACCCTAGAGAAAGTGTGATCTCTCGAAATAATACATACATCAGGGGCACAACGAACGAATGCCAGACTTTATGACTTCACCCTGAAAGTCATGATTTGACACTCGAGGAGCACCACCAAAAAAGAAATCCTCCGGTGCGGCTGCCCCCACTTGCTGAGGCTACTCTTGCAAGTTATCAAACACCAGGCCCACATGCACGATGTCCACATGGACGGGAAAATCATCAAACACCAGCCAATTCTAACCATCACCCTATGAAACAAAATGTTCATCGCCTCCAAGATCCCCTCCGACATTCCTGGTCCTCCAGTCTCAGCCACCATGACCTTCTCCACTGTTGTGTACACCATAGAAATCGAGATACCGACATGTCCCATGGTGTTAAAATACAACGGAGCTTCGCGCCATGTCCCCATGAAGCCTGATAGGCTGACGCGCACGCCCGGATTCTATCCGATCTAGAAATCCAAGGGTGTTGCGCCAATCCATGAAGATCTTCGACACTAGTTCCGAAACATGTCAAATGACTAGATCAAAGAGGAACGACCACGCAGACCGTTGCCTTGAGACATGGAAAACACTAGGACCACCAACTTTATTCTCAAGGCCAACATGCCCCCACACGCCGCCAGCCATCTCATTGCTGGATTGGCCTTAGAAGAGAAGGCATGCTCGCGGCTACATTTCGTCAACGACGTCAGATGCCCCGAAACTAGAGCCTGGAGGTGCACACGTGCAGGACAAGCCCAGATTGGACCAATATTTCCTAGATCAAACCATGCATACCAGAGAACCATGGCCGCCGCCAGCAAGGTCAGCGGCCCAGGGCCGGTCCATAGGGTCCGGCAGAGGGGCACCCACCACGAGTCCCACGAGATAGGGGCCCTAGCAAAAGACTTGTTAGTGTATTCGTATTAGTCTTCTACTTTTAAGACCCAACATTGTAGAATAATCTAGAAAAATATATATGGTCTAAGATATAGTATACTATTTCTCTACTATGATTTTTTTTCAAAAAACAATACTCCATCATTCATGAATATTTTTCTTAATGTTGTATTTCTCTATCCTCTCTAAATGTCTAGACCAACACCGTTGCTTATGTGCCATTATACAAGATTGTCAGTATTCATTAGTGGAGACAAAAATATGTAATCACGTAACTATACCATTCTATAAACGGCTCTCCTCTAATTGCAGTGATTCTACTTGTTCCATCATACATGTTGAAGAGACTATTCCATCCTGATATTAATATGTGTCTAATATGTCTACTCTTCTATTAATTATGCACAAGCATATGGATCTATTACTCATGTAATGTTGTCCTGTGATTAATTCTAGATGTATGTGTGCATATATGTGTACACACAGAAATTGGTAGAAATATGTATCATGATATATAGTTCGCTTGATAAATATAAGTTTCAAATTTTTTCGCCGAGGATTCTCAAGACCATGGATCTATGATTAATAATATCTTTTAAGTCTTTCGTGTATGAACAAGTGACGGATCTTGACATACATTGTTAATACGTTCTTTCCCAAACTCTAATCATGCTTAAACATAGAATAATATTAACTTTAGCATAAATATAAAAAACATATTTAAGAACTTCCTGGTGTAGGGGGCCAAGCTCTTCCACTTTATTTAAAAGGGGCTCTTGGTATGGTGTTTCCCTAGGATCCCCAAATTCCATGGACCGGCCCTACTGTAGCCTCTACAACGTCCCTCCATCGAACAAACTCAGATCGCTGACCATCATGGCCACACCGCCTTGCGCCCCCAGCCAGCGCCCCACCTCGTCTCATGAAGCGTCGCTGCAAAAGCCTCTCATGCCCTCTATATTCGACGGTATGGGTGCCGCCAACGCTGTCGGCGTCGGAAGAAGTGATGGTTGGAGGAGTCGAGATTAGTGAAGGGAGTTCTAGGGTTGAGGGTTGCGCCTCCAGAGCAACCGGACGAGAGCGGCCCGGGAGGGACCTGACTCACTTACTAGTTGATTGTTGTGTTTTTCTTGCGCTCATTTGATCCTTCTCATCTTAGTTTCAAGCTCTAACGTAGGGTATGAATGTGAAGGTTCATAATTCTTTCTCAATTTCTTACTAGTGTCGTTTTCGACACTGGATTTCCATTACTCTAGAGACCCTCTGAAAGAGCATGTGGGCCCCTATGTGTGGTTTTGGTAATTAATGACAATTTTTATGGACTAATATTTGTATTAAGTTGCACTTGTAGGAATTTTTCATTGTCTATCACTTGGAGCATGTGTTGGCTTCAAGGTCGATGAAATGAAAAAGAAGATGTGTTTTGCAAGCTCAAAATGCGCCATCTCTAGAAGATATCATGTTTGATGCTTGTCATTCTCGGTGGTCATGGATCGATGAAGAGGAATCAAGAAAGGCGTTCCATCTTGAGAAGGTCAAGATCGTCTACATCGCGCTCAAGTGGAATGCTCAAGGCAAAGGTATTCTTGATAGATTTTCCCTTTTGCCGGTCTCTTGTTGTTTGTTGGGAGACCGGGTTTAGGATAGATAGCCATACTATCAAGAGGGGTTGTCGAGTGAGTATCTCGATCATATCTTTCAGAGAGATCTTAAACCTTTGCATACTTGCATCATAATATTTGGTTGTTATTTGGTCGTATCCATGTGAGGATATAGAGCTTGTGGTAATCTTCATAACAAGCTCTTGTTTATCAAAATCGGATCTCCCTTTTATATCTTGTTGCGATTTTTATCTTTGAGGTTTTCCGGATTCTCACCAAGGGGGTATCCCACTCTAAAATACATGAAGTATTGCCACTTGGTGGTATTCCCACTTTTTATTGGGTATCTTTTGTCGTCCTCTTTCCAACGCAATTGGATTTGGGTCAATCGGATTTACCAAACTAAAGTTATCGTTGTTTGAATCTACCTCTTTATTTGATTTAAAATGAAAAAGGAAAAACAGTTTTCTGGGCCGAGCGGTAGTACCGCTTGGTACTACCGGACGGCCCAGTGCGCACGTGCCGCTTCTTCCTGGCCCGATGTCCCCGACCGGCACTACCGGTCCAGCCCGGTACTACCACCCGGGTGGGCCGGTAGTATCGGCCCAGCTCTAGCCCGTTTCGCCCCAGCTCGTCAGCCCACCTTGCTCGCTTGGCTCCTGCAGCCGTCCGCCTCGCTCTCGCTCGTCCCGCCCGATTGGATCCCAGCGCTCGCTCCCTCAGCGCGCCTCGCTCCCTCCAGCGCCTGGCCTTGGCTCGCCCTTTCGTTGGCCAGGATCGCCCCGATCCCTTTGCTTGCCGCCTGCGTTGACACAGCTGCCGCCCTTTGCTGTCCCTTGCTGGGCAGACAGGGTCCGGTAATACGCCCATTCGATACCCACCCAGCCCACCGGTTCAGCCCCAGGTCGATTTGGCCCCCCTTTAAATAGCTTTCCCCTTATTCTTTTTTGGGCGCGTCTTCTTCCTCCTTTTTGTCTAAGTTTTGCCCCATTTGCTCTCACTCTTTGAATCTTGATTTCTCTCCCTCCCTCCCATGATTCTTGCCAATATTTGAGAGGTAGAGAGAGGAGATCTAGATCTACAATTTGACCAAACCAAATCATCTCTTTGTGAGTGATTCTTTGAGATCTAGATCTTGGGGGGATTTTGTGTTTCTCTTTGATTCCTCCTCTCTTGTTTCCCCAATAGCTTTAGTAGATTTGTTGGAACTTGAGAGTGAGGGATTGGAGCATCTTTGTGGTGTTCTTGCCTTTTGCATTCGGTGCATCGGTTTGGGTTCTTCTTGAAGGATTTGATTGGTGAAATTCATTGAAGCTTGTCCCTCTTGGGTTCTTGGAACCTTAGACGGTTGTGTGGCCTTGATGGTGTGTTCTTAGTGCCTTCAATTAAGTTGTGGAGCTATCCTCAAGGTTGTGGCCTTGGTGGCGTTTATTGGGAGCCTCCAATTAAGTTATGGAGATTGCCCCATTCTTTGTATGGGTTTGGTGACCGCTCTCAAGTGTCCCATAGTGGATCGGGTGCTTGCCGTGCTGCGGGTGCTCGGGAGAACAGGGTGATGCCTCTTGTGGCGTTGGTGGTCATAGTCCCGCATACCCCTCCAACGAGACGTACTTCCACTGTGGAATGAACTCGGTAAAATATCGCCGTCCCCGTGTGTCTCGGTTATCTCTATACCCGAGCTCTTTACTTATGCACTTTACATTGTGATAGCATTCGTGTTTGAAGTAATATATATTTTGCTATCATATTGTTGCTTGTCTTGCTTAGCATAAATTGTTGGTGCACATAGGTGAACCTTAGTATATATATGCTTTGTGCTTAACAAAAGAAAACGCTAGTTTTATTCCGCCATTGTTAAGGCCATCTTGTAAAAGTTTTAAACGGCCTATTCACCCTCCTCTAGACGGCAACCGTGATCTTTCACCCTCCAAGGCTAGATGATGTTATCCATCTTTAAGCTCAGTGAAGTTCTCAACATATCATTTTACTATGTATATTAGTTCTTGTAGGAATCACCGTGAGAGCATTAAACCGAAGTTGATGATTCGGCACATCATCACTCAATACTTCTTTTTTTTCGAAACATCATCACTCAATACTTAACACCCATCTCAATCCCACGATATCCATGACAATAAAAGCGGTAAGATCTAAAAAAAGGACGCATCGCAAATTCCAAACTCAGGAGATTAGACGCGTAATCAAAGAGACTAATATTATTCTTTCCAGAAAACACTGTGAACTCTAGAATTGGAGTAATATTGCCCGAGTCTATAAATGAGAACTTTTTTTTTTGCAAATAAAGAGATACAGAACAATACGACTTTTCCGCTCTTACTTTTCAGTTTCCAGTCTTCGTTCTAGCGTTCTTGAGGGTGATTTAGTGTTTTGGAGTATAGTGGCACGCTGTTTGTGCTGAAAAACGTTTGCCAGATGGATTGCGCTGAAGATGTGTGATTAGGGGTACTAGTACATTATTTCCCCATAGACTCAAAGCCACGTCATATTTTCTACTCCCTCCGTTTTAAAATATAAAATGTTTTAGTTTTGTGAATTAAATGTATCTAAACTATTTTTAATGTGTAGGTTTACTTATATTTGGATTGAACATATACATTAAAAATAGTCTAGATTCATTTACTTCACAAAACTAAAACATCTTATATTTTGAAATGGAGCGAGGAGTAGCATGGATTCGTCATGTTTTCCATTATGCCTTCACATGTAGAGCGTCTTCGTGTGCCATTCGCGCATGTTCAGGCTCCCTGGGCCTCCTCGACAGGGACAGCGTTTGTCCAGACACTCCAGTCTTGTAAGCAGAGCTGATGGCAGTTCAAATCTCTTTGTTTTGTTGTAACTTGCCAGTGTGACGAAAGAGAAGGGAGTAGTACTAATCTATGACCACGCTGAACACATGCGAGACTGCGAGGGCGACTACCAGTCTACCACGCGCATGTGTAAAGGACCGTGTACGATGGAATGACTAGTTTGAAAAAAAAAAGGTGGAACATGGAGGAAAATATCAGGAGATACAGTTGCAGTCGGTGATGCACGCTAGGTATCTGAAACGAGTATTCGCCTCCCTCGTTTTGGGACTGGTGGAGGTGGCAGTCGTATGTACAATCCATGTTGCAAGTCCCGCCAAAAAAGAAGTCACCTGCCTGCGGAGCCACAAGGAGAGAAGGAATGAGGACAAACCATAATCCAGATTAGATTTTGAAAAACCACTATTCAACTGCCTTGTATCCTAGACATTTTTTTACTATAGTCGTACTTTCGCTATGACCACTCAGATTCTAATTGAGTGATTGTACAGAGATCTATTGTAAAAGTTGACAAAAAATACAAAACAATTCAAATATACTAAAAAAGTAAAAACTATATCGCGGTCCCGGACATGTCGAAGAGAGTGTGCGGGCTGTGCGTTTGCACAAGCCCCAAATCTCAGGCCCAAATGATCACAAGCCCCTAATTTTGTTTCTATTTCTATGTTCACTCGTCCTAATTCTTCCTTATGGTTCACGGGCCCCATCGACAATGACTAGAGGCCTCCGCCTTGACGCCCGGATTCCCGAATCCCCATTTTTAACGGCTAAAGACATCATGGTAGTCGTCAAATTCAACATAAGAAATATAAGCATGACATTTATCATTAGTCCTCAATTGATTCATTAGTCGATACTTGATCAACCAATCTTGCTAAAGTCGGTAATTGATTTTTTAATTCATTAATTGACGAATTCATCCATGAATTTGTAACCTCCAAAAAATATAACACAAGGATCATCAAACTCTAATCACTAAAATTAGGGTTAACAAAAACTTTGATTAATTTAAAATCATATGAATGCATGTGTGAATGAGATGATTTGATAAATGCACGAATGGACTTGTGTGATTAACCTAAATAGCAAGAAATAGTTTAAAGATGAAAATAACATTATATGAAACATTTCCATGCAGAAACAAAACAAGAGAAAATAAAAAACAAATAAAATAAAGCAAATGGTCATTTTGGCCAATCTTGCTCACTAGGTCACTTTGAGTGTTTCTAGTTCAAGATTTCAAACAGAAACTTTTCCAACTCTTTTCACCCCTTGCTAAAAAAAGTAAAAGTGAATCAAAGGCCACCTTTCAAACCTGCAGAAACATTTGGCAACCTCATTCAAATCACAATTCAAAATTAAATCTTTATCATATGTGAAGATCACCCATTTTCAAAACCCAGCCAAACCAGTGCCCCTTGACTAATCCAACTAACCAGACACTCCCTAGTATGTGCCTAGCAAACCCACCAAGTTTGAATCCAAAATTCAAATTTAAAGTTTTTGCGACCATTTTATCAAACACCTTGCAGATACAAATCAAACAAATCTCAAACACTATAGTATACAGTAAATTTGACCTAACTTGTTCTCTATCTAGCTCACACTACACCCTCAGTAGATGATCTAACTAGTTTAACCCCTCTAGCTCACTGTAAGCAAGACCATGCCATTAATGTCAAGCAGGCCGAGCCTCACCTTGCCACCCCATTGTCGAAAACAAGTTAGGAGAAACACTAAGCCTAACGAGCATGTCTAGCAGGCATCCCACCGTCCACCGCCACTCTCTGTCCCAAGCCCGAGCACTGCCAGCCCCTGGACCACACGACACACCCATGCCAAACCTCTCTGCGCGCGAGCCGATAGCATGCCAGTGCGCCACCCTCGACCAGCACCCACAGACCACGCGTCGACGCGTGCGTGCGTGATCACCACCGTCCCAGCAACCCCGCAGACATGCCCGTTCGCCGCCGCGCAGAACACACGCGCTGTGCGACATTAAAATCGCCGTCGGACCCGCTCAGAGCACCGCGACGTTCCGACCGATCAGCACCGCCCCACGCATCATCACCGCGTCGTTGAGCTTCGCCAGGGAGCACCGCACCGCCCCCTACCGTCGCCCATGCCAGTAGCCCTCTGTGCCGTCGACCACGACGAGCTCAGCCCGCGCCCGTCGGTCCCCTTCATCCACTATAAATAGAGGCCTCCACCGCTCGTTTTCTTCACACCAGTTCACTCCCCTCCATCTCAGGACCACTCCACCTCACTCCCGGAGCAAGGCGAGCAGCGCATCGCCGGAATTTGGCCGGAGCCCGCCACTGCTGGAGGAGAAGGAAGCTGTCGATTGGAGCCGCCCCAGGAGAAGCTGCCGGTACCAGGAGAAAACCATCGTCGTTGACTTCGTCATTCGCCCCCATCGCCGACCCTCGCCTGAGCCCCGGTGAGCCTCCCACGACCCCCACCTGCCGCACTAGGGTTCTGTCTCGCCGGCGCTGCCCGACATGGACGATGAACCAGAGCCGTCCGATTAGAACCAGATCCCATGGTCCACGTTGCCCCGTACCGCTTCGCCCCTTCCTGTCTCATTGACGCGTGGGGACAGCTACTTAACCAGCCCGCGTACGCGCTGTGTGTAGTGGGCCGGCCCAGTAAAAAAATCCCGCGCAACCCAACAATTCAAATTAAGCTTTATTTGAAAAACCACTATTCAACTTCCTTGTATCTTAGACATTTTTTTTACTATAGTCGTACTTTCACTATGACCACTCAGATTCTAATTGAGTGATTGTACAGAGATCTATTGTAAAAGTTGACAAAAAAATACAAAACAATTCAAACATACTAAATAAGTAAAAACTATATCACGGTCCCGGGCATGTCGAAGAGAGTGTGCGAGCTGTGCGCTTGCACAAACCCCAAATCTCAGGCCCAAATGATCACAATCCCCTAATTTTGTTTCTCTTTCTCTGTTCACTCGTCCTAATTCTTCCTTATGTTTCACGAGCCCTCATCGGCAATGACTGGAGGCCTCCGTCTTGACGCCCGGATTCCCGAATCCCCATTTTTAACGGCTAAAGACACAACGGTAGTCATCAAATCAACATCAAAAATATAAGCATGACATTTATCATCAGTCCTCAATTGATTCATTAGTCGATACTTGATCAACTAATCTTGCTAAAGTCGGTAATTGATTTTTTAATTCATTAATTGACGAATTCATCCATGAATTCTTTTTGTTCCGTGATTGGCTATTTGCAGCCATGTGTTCCTATCATTGTGCACCATGCGGTAGCATAATTTTTTATGATAATTATTCAATAATAATTTTATTTATGCTTATTTCTTTGCTCCCAAATTGCTTGGAGAGGATACCTGGCTAGTCGTTATAATTATCACCCATATTTTGCGATAACTCTAAATATTGTACAAAATATTTCATATCATGGTTATATAACGGAATGAAAAATCACTTTAGTTGTATGAAAATATTGAAAATCTAGGGACCCATTTTGCATTCCACATTGGGCCCCAAACTCTTGGAGACGGCCCTGGAGGTCCTTACACAACCTAATGACCATTACCGCTGACAGAGCGAGCCGCACATGTGCCCATGTCATCGCTCCTCTACCATAGCCGCTCTAGCGTTGTTGATGACAATCATGAAGCCTTCGTGCACGCCCCCTAAGGACCAACGCCATAGAGCTGCGGTCTTCGCCAATGAACCCTCGAATTGACCTGAGACCAAAACTTTAACACACATAGACTGAACAAGATCACCTCTCCATGGGGAAGCGTCCATACGATTACGTCCTCCTCAACACTACTCGTTGCTGACATGATGGACGAGGAGACAGGTATACCGTATTCTTGTTTCGTACAGTCCCGTTGTAGCCACCATAACATCGATGTCGGATGGCCAAACTCTAAATTTATGAAACTTACTGTAGCTCCGAGCGTGGGTCCAAGGTCACCAGCCCCTCCTGTCCCCGGAGTGGCAACCATAGGAGGCGTCGAGGTGGGGACACGTCAATTCCCAGTTGGAGGTGGAGATGGCGGAGATGGAGGCGCCTTGGATGGAACCCTAGATCGCCTCCGCCTTTCTTAGTCGCGGGAGGAAAATTCTTTTTGGATTTAGTGACTAATGCATGCTATTGCACAAAATATATCCATGCATGTAAAAAAAATGCACATAGCTTCAAAAAATATCTCCAAAGATTAGAATATCCGTGGATGAAATAATGTTACAAAATAACTCTAGACCACATCCATGTAGTATGTTCATGAATGTCAAATAACATGTTCATGGATGTCAATGAAATGTGCAGGCATACGATTGCATACAAAATGTCTGTGAATGTCAAATACAAATGTTTACATAAATTCTAACAACTTCTCATATTAATGGATATAATAATGTTCTTTAGTAAATATGTTCTGTATCCATGTAATTTGTTCATAAATGCCAAATGGCATGTTGATGGATATCATAGAAGTGTGCATGCAACTTCTAAGAATTTTTACTAAATGGAGGATATATTTTTAAATATGTTTCACCATCCATTATAAATAGTAATATAATTCTATATAATAAATATTCGATAATTCATTCAAATTATTAGCACCCTAAGAAACATTGTAAGACCATTCCGTAAATTTTCCTATGTTGGAAAAATGATATCAAAGGAAAATATATGCATGTGTGTATTTTATTATTTCATGAAAAATATTGTTTGACATTAAGGAATTATTTAGTGGTAGGACGCTTAATAAACTACGAAAGAAATAAAAAAAGGATCGAGGAATAAAAATAAAGAGGAAATGAGAAAAAATTATGTTCTAAAAATTATTCAAATGGAGAAAAAGGAAAATGAAAAAACAAAAGAGATAAGAAATGAGAAAAAAAAAGTGAGCTTGGTTAGGGAGAAGTGGATGTACAGCCTAGCCACTTAGGTTCAAGTCCTCATGGACGAAGATTTTGGGATCTTATTATTTCAAAAAACAAACTCTCCGTAGAGGCTTTTCCTACCGCATTTCTTAAAAAAAAAGAATAAAATGCGTAAGAATATTTTTTTGGCAAAACCGTGCCAGGCTTTATTGATTAACATAGTGTTTACTCGTTTATAGATAAGCAATTTGGAACACCTAACCAAATGTGGCGTCCAACATTAAAACAGAATGATTGGCAAGGTTATGTAATTCGAAGCTTGTCCTTGATGGACAAAGATGCAACCCTGAAAATGTGCACTTCACACTCTTCTACCACCGTGATATCCCCCCGACGGGATCCTTCATGGATACTACCTCCATTCTAAGGCTTAAGGCCTATATTTTTTTAAAAAAATTCAAACTATATAAAGTTTGACCAAGTTTGTAAAAAATATATTAATATTTATATTATAAAATACATATTCTTTGATATATCGTGAAACATATATTCACATGGTATCTGATATCATAATTCTTGATGTTTTTTTCTAAAAAAGTTTTCATAGATTGACTTTTCAAAAAAATGTCTTAAGCCTTGAGACGGAGGCAGTATGTACAGCATGATGCAATGAAAACCTGCTCGAGGTGAAGATCCTTCGACAACGCTAGGACTTCACGACAGGCTATGTTCTCAAGAAGGTTAGGATCTGAAGCAGCGAGCACCTCTAATGATTAGAGCTGATGATCCTAGATATACACCATTATGATCCCGAGCAATCGCTCCAACGCATCCCCTTCTTCCAGTATGAGACACGGCAACATCTATGTTTATTTTCACCATACCTGTCGGAGGGGGAATCCAGGATGTGTTGGATTATTAGGAAGAATGTGTACAATAAATTCCAAAATACAAATCATGATGATCGGTTGCTGAAGACGTGGCCTAGCATTTGAGTCCTTCGTCACCACTAGAAAATCTACCATAGTTTCATCCTCGAGGGTCCATACTAACCATGCCATGTTACACTCCAAAAGTGAATGCTGCCAAGAGTCTGTATGACTACAAATAAAACAGCTGCTAGTCATTGCCTGAGCCTGATTTTTCACCCTTCCTTTCGAGAAAGAACAATAATGATTCTAAGGAGGATGGTTCTGGGAAGAATGGAGACAACGCTATGGATACGTCTGAACCTGCAGCTTCTCCTACTTCTCATACTGCACCGGCTGGGACGTCTACTGGTCAGTCTTCAGGGAAGGGTGCTTCAACGGCTACTACTCGACATGCTCCGGCCTTGTTCTATGCGGTGACTCCATTTAATGCTTCCCCTACTACCCCACGTGGAAATGAACTGTTGGAGGAGCTTCCACAGGACTCTCCCCTTCGTGGGACGGCTGGGGGTTCACCTTGGGTATCGCCCTCTCAGGTACAGGTTGTGCTTCAGGCAGCGAGCGGAACTTCTGGACGGTCTACTTCACCAATTCGCTGCAGGCCGAATATGCTGGGTCTGTTTATTCTCTTTGTTGGTTTACAGGTTGCTGATTTGTCGAATTCTACTGGTGGTGCGACGTCGCTTGGGCTGGACCGGGCGGGGACGGCTGGCCATGCGGTGGCCCAGGAAGGGTTCACCGTCGCTGCCCCTACGGGCAGCTCAGGGACGGCATCGTCGGCAGGTTGCTCGGTGGTCTAGGTGAGGCTATTGGGCAGCAATGTGGCCTAACCGGGCCTGCCAGGACAGGCGGCGGTCCAATCGGAGGCCCAGGCGGGGCTGCCATGATAGGAGCCGGCCCAGGAGGGGCTGCAAGGAGGCGGGGTGACCCTGGCAGGGTCGCCCAATAGCGCTGTGGCCCAGGAGGGGCTGCCCGTTGCAGCATGGCGGTCCAGGATGGGATGCAGGTGGATGGGCTCTCATCGGCCTAGGAGGAGCGGCCCTCCGGGAGAAACCTGGCCCAGGCGGGGCTGGGTGTTTTCCTGGATTCTGGCACGGGTGCTGCTGGCTAGGAGGATGGAAGGGTTGGGGTTTTGGAGACCCCGACGCGCTGTAGCCTGCGACACGGGTTTGATGTTTCTAGAGCATCGACAACTGATGAGGATTCCATGGTAAGGGCAATGCGCAGGAAAGCAGAGATAAACCTTGATGCTCAGGGTACGAAGGGCACATCGAAATCTTTTCTTTCTTTCTCCACACCTGTTATTGTACATAAGATTGCAATTTTTTGTAAGAGCATGGGAAACTCTGTAGAGAAAATTAATTGTTCTAGTTTTGTACTTAGACACATGGAGGTTGACAGTTTAACGGTTACTCCTAAGGTCTCAATTTTTCCTGATTCTTTGCCAACAGAGGAGGAGTTGCATGCCACAGTGGATGGTCAACTACTCTCTCACTTAGTTGGTGAAGTATCAGATGTGGGCTTTGATCAGACTGAGTTGGGTTCATTGTTTGAGCTTAAAGCCTTTGATCGTAAATCGAAAGCCCAAAGTCTAGGAAGAGGTCTCGTGTATTCAAATCTCCTATTGTTTCTCAATGAATGGCATGTTTTCAAATAGCAGAGGTCTTCAAGACTTGGTTAAGCATTTGTTTTTTGTCGATTATGTGAGAGATCATAAGCTGAATTTTTTGGGTATTTCTGAGACGTGTAGACGTGATTTCTCACAAGCTTAACTCAATCGCCTTTCTGGTGGAGTAAACTTTATGTGGGTGTGATGTTCACCTTGTGGAAGATCGGGGGGGATCCTGTTGGGCGTCAGAGATGAGACCATGGAAGTATTAGCCAATTTTGTGGGAGATTTTTTTATCAAACTCCATATCCGCAGCAGGGCTGATGATTTCACATGGTCTCTTGTCGCTGTCTATGGGGCTGCTCAGGATATTTATAAAGCTGACTTTTTGCGTGAGTTGGTTAATCTAGCTAAAGATAATCCATACCCTATTCTTATAGGTGAGGATTTTAACTTGCTAAGATTCCTTTATGATAAAAGTCGGGGCTGTTTTGATGAACATTGGATTTTCATGTTTTATGTTGTCATTGATAGCCTAGACTTGAGAGAGGTTACTATGTTATGAAGACAGTTCACCTGGGCTAATGGTCTTCCAGAGCCTACATACGAAAAATTGTATATAGTATTTATGGATACCGAATGGGAATATAAATTTCCTACGGTAACTGTTCGTCCTCTAGAGCGTATTGACGCTTTGTCAAATCATGCTACATTACTGTTATCTGTTGGAACACCACCACGAAAATCCAAAAATAGTTTGAAATTTGAATTAGGATGGATCAATCGACATGGTTTCCATGATTTGGTAAAGGATATTTGGGATAAACCGGTTAGTGGTCAAACACCTATACAACGATGGAATAACAAAATGCGTGCCTTACATAAATTCCTTTTTGGTTGGGCTATACATACTGCTGGTATCCTTAAAAAAGAGAAAATACGCCTTTCAGCTATTATTAATGATTTAGAAGGTTCTGTGGAAGTTAGGTTATTGACTGCATACGAGGTTGAACTGAAAAACCAATCAAATGCATAAATTGCAAGACTTTCTTCGCGAGGAAGAACTCAAATAGTACCAACGCTCTAAAGCTAAATTTATCCTTGAAGGTGATGCGAATACAAGATACTTTTATGTTGTTGCCAATGGCAAGCATAAGAAGAAACTTATTCACTCCCTAATACAGGATGAAGATACAATGGAGGGTCAGGAGCAACTTAAATCTTATATTACAAGTTATGATAAATCTTTGTTTGGGGAATCGTCCGAAAGCTCCTTTTTGTTGGATGAGTCGTAGACCGACGATATTCCTCAGGTTTTGGTTGAAGAAAATAGCTTTTTAACCGCTCCTTATACAAAGGAGGAAGTCAATAAAGCTATATGCCAAATGTAATATAATAAAGCGCCAGGACCTAATGGCTTTCTAACGGAATTTTATCAATATTTTTTGGGAAGTCATCAAGGTAGACCTGATGCATTTATTTGGGTTTTTACAAGTAGGTCAGCTAGATCTTTTTAGACTTAATTTTGGCAACATAATTTTATTACCTAAGGTTATTAATAAAGAAATAATACAACAATATCGCCCAATCTGCCTTCTTAACGTTAGTTTTAAATTTTCACAAAAGTTGCCACGATTAGACTAAATTCAGTTACTGATCATATAGTTCGCCCTTCTCAGATTGCTTTCATGCAAGGTAGAAACATCCTTGATGGTGTAGTTATATTGCATGAAATAATACATGAACTACACTCAAAGAAATTAAATGGTGTGTTGTTCAAGATTGACTTTGAGAAGACTTATGATAAAGTTAATTGGTCTTTCCTACAACAAACACTTCGTATGAAATGTTTTTCTGAGGAGTAGTGTGCTCTCGTACAGTCCTTTGTGTCTGGTGTAAGTGTTGTGATAAATGTCAACGATGACACTGGCAAATACCTCTTCCCGGCAGGGTGTCAGAACGGAGTTTTTGGTTCTGAATCGCAATTTCTTGTGGTGACTGCGCAACGGAACTCTTCTCAGAAAATTGTCGACCCCCTCGGTGTTTTTAGATTAGAGGGTATATGTAGGAAAAAGGAGAGGTCGAGTCGAAGTCCGAGGCAGCCACACCATGCCCTGGCGCGGCCAGGCCTGGCCCACGCCTAGGGGTGGTGTGGGCCCCTCGGGCCTTTTCTCCCCTCCATCTTCTGGCTCCGTGAGTCTTCTGGGAAAATAGAATTTTTGGCATATTTTCTGGGATTTTTCCTGAAAGTTGATTTTCTGCACAAAAATGAGACACTAGAGCAATTCTGCTGAAAACATCATAAGTCCGTGTTAGTTATATTCAAATCACACAAATTAGAGGGAAAACAATAGCAAAAGTGTTTGGGAAAATAGATACGTTTTGGACGTATTAACTCCCCCAAGCTTCGCTTATTGCTTGTCCTCAAGCAATTCAGTTGAAAACTGAGTGCGATAAAAGAAACTTTCACGAACACATTTGCTTCATAAGATGTAAATATTCTCATCATATGAGAAAGTACTTAGGCAATTTATAATAAAGAGTATGCAAATAAGTCTACCAATAGTCATGCAAGCTATGGAGAGATAGAACACAATAATAATAAGCAACATGAAACATAAGCATATGCAAGATTATAATGCTCATAAAAAGATATAATAAAGTGGTATCTCGCTTGCCTTTCTTTTTGGGGAAAAACATAAATGCTAAGGCACCTATGATGTTCAAGTGAAGACTAGAAGTAAAAATATCAAAGACACGAGCGTCAAAGTTATGTCACAATTAACCATGTTCTGGGACAAACACATTATACTAAGAATGACAACTATGCTCTCGGGAAGGTGCTCATAGAAAAGATGGTGACTCGACATAAAAGTGAAAGAAAAGATTAATTTTTTTAAAGGCTTCCAAATGCTTGAAAGTATGGTACTTATTAGCTTTGAGCTCTCATTGCCCCTATCATAAGCATCTTTAAATGGTTAAGGTTAAAGTGAGGGAAAATATGAGTTATATGCTTGACAGATCATAAGTTAAAAATCCCATGCCCCTTGAGTACGAGTACCGAGACCTCATGCTACTCAACTTTGGTCCTAGGTAAGTTCTTGTCATTGTAAGTATATGTGTATCATAGAGAATCGCCAGCGGGGTACCCCTTGCCCCATGACACAGGAGCTATCCCATATCAAAATGACAAGGCAACAGATAGTGAGCATGTCAGCGACCTTTTTATTTGCTATTTGCATAGTTTTTATTGAGGATGCTTCAGAGAATGCCACTATGGTTTTGCTGCAAGTTTTTGATGGCGCCTAGCACTTGTCGTGGGACGCTTCATTGGAAACCCCAAGAGCAAGGTATGAAGAAGCACAGCAGCAAGTTTCCCTAAGTAAGAAACCGAGGTTATCGAACCAGTAGGAGGAAGGAAATGTCACACAGGTGTTGCAAGCAACGTGGAACCTGCGCAACACAAACTCAATACTTTGCCCCAACGAATCAGTGAGGTTGTCAAGCTCACCGGTTTGATGTAACAAAGGATTAAACGTATGGTGTGGAAGGTAATAGTTTGCAGCTAGTAAAAAAGTAACAGTGTAAGATGTATCAATGGTAAAGATTGGACCGGGGTCCATAGTTCACTAGAGGTGCTCTACTTAGATAAACAACATGGCATGAAGGGTAAACAAATTACAGCAGGGTAATTGACAGGAACTGAGCAAGGCATAACAATGCAATTACTAATCAGAAAGATCCTATGAGATTCGATTGGTCAATACAACAAGATACAAGACCGTCATCCAACTGCATCTATGACTAGAAGTCCAACTTTAGGTTATCATCCGAACCCCCTCCAGTATTAACTTTCAAGCAACAGACAACTGCTTTAAGCAAAGTGTGTAAGGTAAACAGTCCACATGTTCCATGAACCAGAGACCGTTGTTTTCTCCCTAGTAGCAACAACACATCTACAACCGAAGATATTATTGTCACTTCCCTTGGAAACTAGAGACATGAACCCACTATCGAGCATAAATACTCCCTCTTGGAGTCACTAGCAACTACTTGGCCAAGATAGCTACTAACAACAGAGAGAATGCAAGATCACAAACAACACAGACATGATAGAATCATAAAGACAAAATCATTAATCAAACCAACATAATAATCTCAATATCCATCGGATCCCCGCAAACACAACATGCATGATTACAAATAGATTAGATCTTGATCATGAACGGAGCTCACAAGATCTATACATGAAATCACAAAGGAGGAGATACAAACATCTAGCTACTACATGGACCCATAGTCCAAGGTGGAACTACTCACGCATCATACCGGAGAGAAAGCCTCCGGTATGATCTCCCCTCCGGCAGGGTGCCGGGAAGAACTTTAGACCCCCCCCCCCGATCTAGGGATGATGGTGGCGGCGACTACAAACGGTTTCGTGGAGATTTGATCCGGTACTTAGGGTTTCTGCATCGGGGGCTTCTTATAGGCGAAGGGGGAGGCCGAGGAGGCGGCCAGAGGCTCCAAACCCTACCCAGGCGCGGGGCAGGGCCCACCCGCACCTAGGAGGGGTCTGGGCACCCGGGCTTGCTTCTCCGTCTCGTCTTCTGGATTCTTGTTCCCCACGGAAAGTAATTGACTTTGACATTTTTCCCGTCCAATTCCGAGAATATTTCTTTACTAACTTTTCTGAAACCAAAAACAGCTGAAAATAGGCAACTCGCACTGTGACAACTTGTTAATAGGTTAGTACCAGAAAACATGTAAAAATCACCTCAAAGTGTAGACAAGCAAAGCAATGTAGATACTAAACAAGCATGAAGCATAAAAAATTATAGATATGTTTCCGACGTATCAAGCATCCCCAAGCTTAACTCCTACTCGTCCTCGAGTAGGTAAGTGATAAAAGAATAATTTTTGAGGTGACATGCACCCTCACAATAAAGATCCAACCATTTGCAAGCATTGAAATCTGGGATCAAAGAACTCTAAACATGTGCATGAAAGACGGAGTTCTAACAATAGGACATAGTAACTATGCATGCAACATGACAAGCTACAAACAAAGATCATGAATAACATGCATTGAAAAACGTTTGTTTGTTTCACATACAGAAAACATAGCATAGTGGCAATCAGCTTGTCCCTCATAGAGTAGCAAATAGATGCATAGGACACCTTCAAAGTTCACAAGGGTGACTAGAAACAAATAGCACAAGAACAAGTAATATCACAATATGCTTCAATTAATAAGCTTTGGAACACTGCACACAGAATGGAAACTATGCTCTCTTAATGGTGCCTAAAGGTAGAAGGTGGAGACTCAAATAATGGTGGAAGAAAAGACTTTTTGTAAAGGAAGCAGGGATTTCAAGTTTGAAAAAGAGCTTCCAAAAATTATGGTACTTGTTAGATTTCAGCCCTCATTGCCCCTATCATAAGCATCTTTAAGTGATTAAGGTTAAAGTGAACAAAGATGCAGTATATGCTTGACGAAGTATAGGTTGGCAATCTCAAGTCCCTTGAATACGAGGGCCACACCTCATGCTACTTAACTTTAGTCACCTGTAAGTTCTTGTCATTGTAAGTATTTGCATATCATTGAGAACCGCCAACGGGGTACCCCTTGCACATGGTACATGAGCTATCCCATAACCAAAATAACAAGGCAAGCAGACAATGAGCATCTCAGCAATCTTCTTATGTACCATGGGAATATGGTGCTTTTTTCTCTCTTTTCTCTTTTCTCAATGTGTCTCTTTTTTATAAGAAGAATGCTTCATAGATGTCACTATGGTGATGTTGCAAGTTTCCACCATGATTAGGCATGGATTAGGATAGCGGCCTAGGCGTTTCTCTAACACATGATACAAACTCCATGGACTTACAAGTTCCCTCTTTATTTCACACCGGTGACATCTATAAACAAAAGAGCATGATATCAACTGAGTACAAAGTACAAGTGCAATGTTGAAAACGTTCCCCGTGACATCACGTTCTGCTAATTCCAATGTATAAGTGCAAGCATATACAACATAGATGACACAATGGTTCAAGTTCATTAGGGGCAAAGAATATAAAGTGTGCCATCAAGTTTGTGAGGGCTTTAATCACTAAATTTTCACACAACAAAATAGTTTTTAATTGGAAGATAGCTGAAAACAAGAATATTTGGTGTAACACATCATGCATAGGAGTTTATAGTGGACACTTTGGAATAACTTGGTTTCTTGGGAGTTGTAAGCATGAGTAGAACTTACTCATACAAGTGGAGGCTCACAAAAGACTGGGAGCAACCAACTAAGAGAGCAATAATGGCCATAATCATGTAGAGCTACAAAGCATTACTAATCAAAGCATAGAGTGGTACTACAAGTCAAGGAGTAAATGATCATAGAGGCTAATGGTGACTTGTCATAGTCATAACATGGTGTGAGCATGTGTCAAGTCAACCCAAACAAAACATCAAAGGAGAATACCACGATACTATGCTTTTGCATGCTAAAACAACGCATAATTTCTTCAAGGCACACTAAGCAATCCCAATTGTTTGTAACAAGACATGCTAAAGCAATAATCACTAAGCATAAGGTCAAAACAACACCTAGCAGGTCAAGCTAAAGTCTAAGTCACAGTCAATGCAAGCTCCTCTTGCACATCAAGCAAGAACTTACTACTCCTTCCCAACACCAAGCAACTTATTTGCAAAACAACACAGCGAGAATGGGGGTCCAAACTACTCAAGCAAACTAAACAAACTAGGCAAAGAAAAATGAAAACTAAGACGCTCCAAGAACAACACAACTGTGCATGAAACAATAAAAACGAAGTGTCTAGACAGACCTGAGCTTTTTATTGATGAAGAAGGGGATGCATTGGGCATCCCCAAGCTTTGACGCTTGTACCTCTTGGATATTTCTGCGGGTGACACCATGGTGGCATCCCCAAGCTTGAGTTTTTGTCCATTCTTCATCTCATTGCATCATTCTCTCTCTACACCTGATTTTTTCTTCTTCACACAATCCTCATTAGCAACATTAGCTTATTCAAAAGATATTAGACCTCTGGCAAAGCTTTGAAACGGCAAGGCTTTTCACTAAAACCACAAGCTACTGTAGTAACTCCTTCAAAAAGCTCAATTCACCTAAAGAGAACTCAAAAAGGAATCAATAAGAAGCAAATGCAAATAATGGCAGAAATTTGTCAAAACAGACCAGCAGGTAGAAACCGATTTTTTCGAACATCTTCTGTTGCTCAAATCAAAAAGTGTTGAACTAAAGAAAGTTAGCTAACATACTGGGGGATTTATTCATAAATGTTGAGATCAATCCGAGTTACAGAGACTCCTCACGAATTTTGTTGGTGGAGGACAAAAATCTGTTTCGGGACAGCAACTCCCCAAATCTTACTTCCCTCTCATTAGAGGTCATTCTTGGCACAAAAATCAAACAAAAAGGATAAGGAGAGGTCATTACTGAAGTAATAACTTACAAGACTCAAGTAAACTCTTGGGTTATATCCCAACAAGTACTTTGCTTTAACGCCTTTAAGTTAGGCACAAGAAGCAAGAAGAATCAAGTATTTTCAAATGAGGAAGCATTAACATAAATACTTGCAAAGTCTTCAACTATGAAAGGTATCTCATCCAAATGGGTTTTGGAGGATCCCTTCTAATCTCTCTTTGGTCTACTACTTTCATCAAATAGATTGTCTATATAAATGCTACTTCCTATATATAATTGTTGCATCATAATTATATCATGCTCATGTCATCATGCCATCTTGCATTTGAGCATCATATAAAACCCTTTTCCATTTGGATCTTCTCTCATATGCATTATAAATTGTATTTGCCTCTTGATATATTGTGTTTGGTTCTTGCTAAATGTTTAATGCCCAAGTTAAGTTGGGGGCATCTCTTTTTTACTCCACCATCTTTCTTGTCACCACCCCATCATTCCACCATTCCACCATATATGAGCATTGCAACTTATTTGGTTTTACCTCTAGCTCATGTGGGTTGGGATGGATCCAATTCTATTTCCACATGCTCTCATATTAGCATCATGTTGTTTTCACATTAGTGATATGTGGAGCCACCTTTGCATGCCTTGTGAGTGGAACCTTTTTCTAGCTCCCATATGGGTTGTTTGGGGTTATTCTCATGTTGGGATATTTTTGGGCTTACTAAATACCTAGTGGCACATACACACTAGCATGTCCCATTTTTATTCAAATATGGTCATCTCCATCTACTCCACATGGGGCATCCTCTTAATTCTTTTAGCTTGGCTTTATTTCCATATTTTGGAATGCATATGCACTAATGCCATGTTATTATTGTTTTCACAAGATTAAATCATGGCATTTAATGTCTTTGCATGGGTCATGCAACCATCACCACCAATTGATCTCCTTTGGTTTTTTCCTTGGTTTTTGGGAGGATCATGTTCAAACCCTAAACCCTCACATCTTGACCTCCTCTCTTTGTCATGGGCACTAAAACCCTAGGTTTTTTTTTCATAACTCTATCTCTCCACCAACACCATGTGTCCAACCCAAAGCCCCTCAAACCCTAGCTCATTCTTTGTTCTCCTCCTAACCTTGTTCATCTTTTATCTTGCATATGATCATATATGTGACCTAAATATCCCCTCTCTCTCTCTCTCTTTTGTGTTCTCCTCACCACCACCTTGTGCTCAACTACAAAACCACCTCTCCACCCCTTTTCACCTCTTGGCTTGATCTTGCGTATGACCATGTTAAAAACCCCTTAATACTTGTTTCTCTCTCTCTCTCTTCAAACCCTAACCCCTTTTTCTAACCTCTCTCTCTAACCCTAGCTAACCCGACCCTCTTTCTCTCCCTCTCTCCCTGCATGCTAGCCCCACCCCGAGCTACCCTCTCTTCCTGGCCTACCTGGCAGTCTCCACCCCTACCACCTGGCCGCTCACGTCGCACATGAGGGGAGGAAGGAAAGGTGGCCGGGCCACCTTATCCCTAACCCGCTCTCCCACGCCATCCTCCTCTCTCTCCCTCGCTTTATCCACCTCCCCACGCCTCTGTCTCGCCAGATCTACCCCAGGTCGCGCCCTCCCTCCCCAGCTACACCCCTGCTTCCCTATCTCCTCCCACTCCGGCGTGCACCGTCGGCCTCCACCTTCCCTTCTCTACCAGCCGGTGGCGTGGCGATCACGGGTGTCGAGGAAGACCGCGCTGTTCCCCTGCATCACCCGGAGCCCGCCAGCGAGGGGGAGAAGCCCTACGTCTGTCGTAGTATGTCGACACCCGCCGAAACCCTAGCTCCTCCCCGGCCTCTGCTTCCTCGCCGCTCCGTCGTCTCCCGCACCGATCCGCCGCCATCAACCCTCCGCGGTGAGTCCCTCTCCCGCCTAGACACCCGCTGCCTCGCCATAGACCCCTAGCCTCGCCGGGCGTTTCACCGAACGCCTTTGCAGCACCGTGGCCGCTGCGCCTGACGCCCGCGACGCGTCTGGGCTCACCTAGTCGCCGATCTGCTCCCTGTCAGCAACCTCCACCTACCGCAGCGGCTTCGCCCTCCGCGCGCACGCCCTGGTCGCGGGTTCGAGTCCCCCGCGTGCCGCGCTCTGCCTGTCGCACACGGATCTGACCGCTGTTCAGAGAAAGAAGAACAACAGTACAGGGCCTGTTGCCACTTTACTTTTAGCCCCCCCTTTTTAAATTCTCTAAACCCGTGGTACCTCGTGGCCCACTAGTCAGCCGCCCTGTGTTTTTACAAAAAGGCACCCGCATTTTTCTGCACACTCAACCCGCGCTCCAGCCGAACCCACCTGTCAGCCTCTGCGGGCTCAGCCTCTGGCACGTGGGCCCATAGCCGCTGGCCCCACCTGTCATTCGTAGAGGCTAGGTAAAGCCGCGGTGGGAAAAACCTTTTATGTGCGTATGTTGTCCCCAAGAATCGCCCACCCGTCGTCTCAGAATCGGCTGAGTAGCAAATGTTTTCTGCTTTTCCGTTTTTATTTAAACTTTTCCAGAAATTGTTTAAATTCAAATTCAAATCTGTTTTTAAATAACTTTTAAAATATAAATCCAAATAATACAAATAATATATGTTTTGGAATCAGAAAAATGTGAGGATTTCAAATATGCTATTCAAAATATTGTTTAAGCATTTTTTTTTTAAAATTTCAAGATGATTAAAATTACAATAAAATGCCCTTTTTCTTAATTAAGTAATAACTTTTGTTTTATAACTCCAATTTTGACAAATAATATGTCTAAATTGATCAGCGCGACGAGCCCGTTCTATCTATGCATTCCATGTTCTGAATTGCAGCATGCATCATATAAATATAAAGTATACAACAACTTAATTGAGGAGAAAAGGTGACTAAAACTCCATAAAATGCTTTATTCTTGTATTCCACACCTCACCCATGCCATGCTACATTATTGCCATGCAATTTGTGCATCATTAATCATGGCATGATTGTTTGCTTGTCGCATTTTAATTCATATGCTTGTGTACTCTATTTATGTTGGCCCTTGTTTGTTTGGTTCTTCTTTGAATAGACGCTGAGCAGGGGATATATCAAGAAACCCAGGAGCACTACCCAGATCTGTCCCTCGCTTCAACTGAGCTGCCAGGCAAGCACTACCACATGCTTGCATACATATAGTACCTATTGCCTCTATCTTATTTTTGCATCATTGAGTCGCGATTGCATTAAACTGAATCCCAAGTACTGCATAGCCTTTACTTTTAAACCCCACCGAAGCTTGTTCCTCCATCCCATGAGCCATTACTACAGGAGTTGTTTGAGCCATGCGGGTCGTAGAACAGCATGTGTAGGGTATGTGAGTGTCTGATGGATAACTTAACCTGAGTAGTAATGGGATAACTAATGACAGTGGCACCGGTGGGCAATATCTGCTATTTGGTTCTTCATGCTCACTTGTGTCCGTAGGACCCCGAGTACTTGATTCCTGTTCCTTGACTATTCGCACTATCCACATCCAGGAGGCCTTATGGACCCCCTGAGCCAGAGCTTGAATCATTCTTATTTCTTGGGGCCACAAAGTAGTTTGGGGCTTTGTTACTATCCTGTACTTATGCCATGCTTTACAGCTTTATTTAAGATTGTGCGAGAGCACTGTCTTTATTTGGATGCGGAGTGTTTTCGCGGTATTGACAAGCCCAGTCACACTTTCGGGTTCCCAGTCGTTTACAGCCATTGACGCAAACCTTGAGTCCATCTCGGAGCCAGCCAACTTCGTTGCGGGTAGCTTAATGGGGTGGCCCCCTGAAACATTTCTGAATCCTGTGATCGCTTTGTCGTGAATGCCTCGTTGGGTTTTGATTTGGTTTTTCCGAGGTTGATCAAGTGTGTGTTGCTATTTGTGCACCCTATGGTAAATCTTCTCCAAGCCGTGTCGCGGTTATGGACGACTTGGAGCACAGTTTCTCGATCATAGACAAGTATAACTAAAGTACCGCTTTTAATTTGACTAAGTACCTGACTAGTAAATAGTGCAACACTCATGGAATGGATAATAAAACTGCCAACGGATGGGGGGCTGTTTGTCCGCTTCCTCGTTGGTAAGCGAGGAGGAGGATGGATCTGTTAATATTACTGTTATAACTGTTGTTATTAATTCTCGGACATCCGTCTATCTTTGGTTAGGCGGATGGTTAGCGAATCTCTATAGAATTGTTAGGTGTTATCTTTTGCTGCAATTGCGTCACCCCAGGTTGTGTCCCCTTTAGAGGCATGAAGGCTTGCTAAGTACCCCTAGGGTCTCACACGATAAATTGTTTGATTCAGATGAACAGGTAAACTCGCAAGACGGATACTGGGTGGAGGAGACGGACGATGTTGGCAACGACCACTCGGTGTAGAGATTCCGGGAATGGGGATCCGTGAGATCTGTGGGCGGGATGAGTTTATTTATGGGGCATCTTATGCCGATTTGCTTCTTATCCGTACTCGGATCTTGTTTTCCGCTTCCGCCTGATACTCTGATGTTTGATGTATGAGAAGATATCCTAAACTATTATATCTATCTAGGATATTTGGATCTTGCCGTATGGCGTTGCAATATTTCTATTTCTTTTAGATGGAATGGCTCTGAGGACTGTTGTATGGTGGCTTGCATATATACCTATTTGTGTATGTAGTTGATCCCTTCGCCTGCCGATTACGCCGCTCGTTCTTGTCCCGATGTTTTGGAAATGGTTAGGACAGCCGAAAGGTCTACCTATGAGTGGCATTTGGCCCCACCGTACTATTTTAACCATTTCCGCTCATCCAGGCTTGTAACTAAGAGCGTAATTCACCGAGGTAGTTACAATTGGTATCAGAGCCATCCCGCCCTTCAGGGTCTCAGCCAAATGGTCGTTGTCAGTCTAGCAAATATTTTTGGGTAGCTATGTATACTAGGGAAAAACAAAACGTGAGAGTAGGACTGCTTCCACTTTTCTTCTTACCCACCCACCCACCCTTTTCTGGTAAGGAAGTGTAACGTTTTCAATCCTCTTCTTAAAATTCAAACTAGGATTCACGTGTTCTGGGTTTCCGTAGTACCATAGAAAGTGTGTGTGTGTGTAATTCCTTGTCTATCTGTTGCATCCAATTTGTTATCACAATCTGCCTTTGGTTATTAACTGTTGGTACATTCCATACTGACAGGCTTTTGAAAACCGGCGCGATCTATTTGACTCCTTGTTAACCAGTGCCATCTTCTTAAGGGTGTTCTTCCTTCCAGCATGCTTTCACAGAATGTGGAGTTGCTAATCTCTACCTGTTAAGTGTTTATGCGCATCTATTGGTATTTTAATGCCGAAAAATGCGGAAAAAATTTCTTTGATACATCTGTGCTTGCACACTCCTTTTCAGTCGTGTGTGAAACATTACCTATCTCCCTTTTATCAGCATGTCCATGCTAACTCATTCTTTTGTCACCGGCACTTAATCCTAGAGTTTCATTTCATCTCCAATTCTCTTGGGCTAATTACATAACATGTGTCGATCCGATGCTGGTGATTGTAATTTGGTTCTCGGCATAGCTATAGGACACTTATCATGAGTGGAATATGGAAAATGCTATCAACACTATCCTCCAAATGGTGACGGTTATCTCCTGTGATTTTGAGTACACCGTGATCATATCTATGCATATTCAAGCATCTTTGGCAATCCGGAGTTTCTCAAAGCACTACGGCGGTCTATCATCTGTCCATCATGCTGCACATCTTTTTGAACTCCATATCTGCAAAATTCTCGTTGATACGAGGGAATTGCATCGTTTCGCCTCTGATAGCTTTTCTTAAGGTATGAGCTATCATCGTTCCTTATACAAGATCTCTTTATCTTTGTAACCGGCGATCCAATCGAAAGTGTGAACCAAGTGGCATTTCTTGTTCCCTTCCGAAGGACCAGATAGTCTATTCTGCCAGTGCATCTCTTTCAACACGAACCCGTGCTCTTAACGTTGATCTTTCAAAGAGCGTTGAGCTCAGAAAGTGTTTCGACCATGTGTTCGTTTCTTCCGCCTCTTGAACTTGATATTCTTGGAATATCTTGTTAATCCATGGTGGTATATGTTGAAATATGCTTGCCTATGCTATATCAATGGAAGAACATGTAAGATCATCTGGTTTTCTTCTCTCAAGCTTCGTGAACACCGCCTGTGTGCAAAGTTCTCAAAGTGTGAATTCTGGCTTCTTGAAGTCACCTATCTCGACCACGTCTTTCTACTAAATACATCGCTTCAATTCTGGAATCAGCAAGCCCATTGTTAATTCCATCTCCATCTTCAACCAATCCGGAGTTTTTCCTTGTTGGCAAGTTATCATCAGCGTTTCGCTCAAGATTTTCCTCAAGACTGCTAAATCTCTCTCAATCATTTCAAGAAGAACATGGAGTTCTTTTCACCTAAGTCTCGTCAAGTGATCTTTTGAAACCCTCTCGTTCTATCATCTATGCTCAATCCACCGGAGGCCATGAAGATTTTTCAGATCTTTTGTAATCCTTATGTGCAAGTCGTGCTATCTTTTTCTTTATCTGTGGAATCTTGCAGTTGTCTCCGTGATCTTCCTTCATATCTTTCCGGTGGCTGGTTACTTATGATATGACGACAACATCATCACCCTTATCTATCTTGGATCCGGTGAATCGTTTGCATCAATCTTTGTTTTCTTACGGAGTTCCATGAGCTCTTCTTATCAATACCTTTAGTCTGTTTCGGTAGTTGGGTTGCATGGTTTTCTTATTCATGTGCGGAGTAATGTTTTGAGTGCGAGATGGAGTAGCTACCATACCACTACTCTTATCATTCGCTCTTGTACCTTGAATTGGTGAATTAATGTGATTTCACTCATTCCACGGAAGTTAGAAGTGGCCTTTATCCCTTGATACTTTTACTTCCGTCCTTGTTTTTCCGGAGTGCTCTCTCGAAGAAAGTAATCAATAATCTCTTGTTGGTGGTCTGTCTATTCTAGATGGAGCAAAATCTACAATTATCTGGTGGAAACAAACGCAAACTCCTTTCGTTCCTCGTCTTTCTACCGATGCTCGACATCCCCAAACAAGATGAAAGGAAACTATCTCCCTCTTTGTTTCATCAATTCTTTTTCTATGGTAAAGCCAATTATGGTTGAGGCCATCAGCCGCAAATCTATTGCGTTAGCCTCAGGGCTAAAGAAAGCAATAAGTATCTCTACAATAAACTCCAGATCCTCCATATTCTTTGCTTCGCGGGATTCCACCATGATCTGGCTTCACATCCGTCTCTGGAAGTTATATCCGCGCACCTCAATTGCGTGATCCTTTGGTTCTTACCGGCGCAAGAAGAATCTAATCCGACAATGTCTAACTAAAGCTTTCTGTTGATATCAAGGGACTCTATTGTTTGAAGGCAATATTGTTTCCGTACTTCATTTCTCAAATCCGAGAGAAGATACGATGCTATTGTCTTAGTGGTTCAAAACCTCTCCAACCTAGCTCTTTCTTCCGGCGAGACAAAGATTTCATCATCTCTAGTATCGGTAAATATTTAATCTTAATGGTGTGTCTTTCTTTATCCATGATACATCATCTTTTCCTTTTCTTTCACAAGTGGTTCTAGTCTTTTATCTTGTTTCTCGAAAAACCGGAGCTATGTTCATCCTACCTTCTTGCCTCACGACAATCCTTCAACTCTTCTAACCCGTTGTTTCTCAAGCAAAACACAAGACTCGCAACAAGTCTAGCAAGTTTTGCATGGTGTAGTGGTCGCACCATTCCGTTGTTCATCAACTTGGGAACATGAGGGTCACCTTCGTTCCGAAGAACCGCCTCTCCTTGTGTTGTTTTCCTTTTTCCTAGGAATCTCGGGGCGAGATTCTTGTTTAGTGGGGGAGAGTTGTAGCATCCCAATTGTCTAACAATTGCAATGCTACTAGCCTAGTCTATATAAATGCTACTTCCTATATATAATTGTTGCATCATAATTATATCATGCTCATGTCATCATGCCATCTTGCATTTGAGCATCACATAAAACCCTTTTCCATTTGGATCTTCTCTCATATGCATTATAAATTGTATTTGCCTCTTGATATATTGTGTTTGGTTCTTGCTAAATGTTTAATGCCCAAGTTGAGTTGGGGGCATCTCTTTTTGACTCCACCACCTTTCTTGTCACCACCCCATCATTCCACCATTCCACCATATATGAGCATTGCAACTTATTTGGTTTTACCTCTAGCTCATGTGGGTTGGGATGGATCCAATTCTATTTCCACATGCTCTCATATTAGCATCATGTTGTTTTCACATTAGTGATATGTGGATCCACCTTTGCATGCCTTGTGAGTGGAACCTTTTTCTAGCTCCCATATGGGTTGTTTGGGGTTATTCTCATGTTGGGATATTTTTGGGCTTACTAAATACCTAGTGGCACATACACACTAGCATGTCCCATTTTTATTCAAATATGGTCATCTCCATCTACTCCACATGGGGCATCCTCTTAATTCTTTTAGCTTGGCTTTATTTCCATATTTTGGAATGCATATGCACTAATGCCATGTTATTATTGTTTTCACAAAATTAAATCATGGCATTTAATGTCTTTGCATGGGTCATGCAACCATCACCACCAATTGATCTCCTTTGGTTTTTTCCTTGGTTTTTGGGAGGATCATGTTCAAACCCTAAACCCTCACATCTTGACCTCCTCTCTTTGTCATGGGCACTAAAACCCTAGGTTTTTTTCACAACTCTATCTCTCCACCAACACCATGTGTCCAACCCAAAGCCCCTCAAACCCTAGCTCATTCTTTGTTCTCCTCCTAACCTTGTTCATCTTTTATCTTGCATATGATCATATATGTGACCTAAATATCCCCTCTCTCTCTTTTGTGTTCTCCTCACCACCACCTCGTGCTCAACTACAAAACCACCTCTCCACCCCTTTTCACCTCTTGGCTTGATCTTGCATATGACCATGTTAAAAACCCCTTAATACTTGTTTCTCTCTCTCTCTCTTCAAACCCTAACCCCTTTTTCTAACCTCTCTCTCTAACCCTAGCTAACCCGACCCTCTTTCTCTCCCTCTCTCCCTGCATGCTAGCCCCACCCCGAGCTACCCTCTCTTCCTGGCCTACCTGGCAGTCTCCACCCTACCCTGCCCTGGCCGCTCACGTCGCGCACATGAGGGAAGGAGAAGGAAAGGTGGCCGAAGCCACCTTTATCCCTAACCCGCTCTCCCACGCCATCCTCCTCTCTCTCCCTCGCTTTATCCACCTCCCCACGCCTCTGTCCCGCCAGATCTACCCCAGGTCGCGCCCTCCCTCCCCAGCTACACCCCTGCTTCCCTATCTCCTCTCACTCCGGCGTGCACCGTCGGCCTCCACCTTCCCTTCTCTACCAGCCGGTGGCGTGGCGATCACGGGTGTCGAGGAAGACCGCGTTGTTCCCCTGCATCACCCGGATCCCGCCAGCAAGGGGGAGAAGCCCTACGTCTGTCGTAGTATGTCGACACCCGCCGAAACCCTAGCTCCTCCCCGGCCTCTGCTTCCTCGCCGCTCCGTCGTCTCCCGCACCGATCCGCCGCCATCAACCCTCCGCGGTGAGTCCCTCTCCCGCCTAGACACCCGCTGCCTCGCCATAGACCCCTAGCCTCGCCGTGCGTTTCACCGAACGCTCTCGGTGCCTGCACCGGCCTTGGCGCCTGCCTCCTCATGACTGCTTCACCTAGTCGCCGATCTGCTCCCTGTCAGCAACCTCCACCTACCGCAGCGGCCCGCCCTCCAGGTTCGAGTCCCCCAGCGTGCTGCTGCTCACACACATCACGGATCGACCGGTTCAGAGAAAGAAGAACAAAGATCTGGCATGTTGCCACTTTACTTTTAGCCCCCCCTTTTTAAATTCTCTAAACCCGCGGTACCTCGTGGCCCACTAGTCAGCCGCCCTGTGTTTTTACAAAAAGGCACCCGCATTTTTCTGCACACTCAACCCGCGCTCCAGCCGAACCCACCTGTCAGCCTCTGCGGGCTCAGCCTCTGGCACGTGGGCCCATAGCCGCTGGCCCCACCTGTCATTCGCAGAGGCTAGGTAAAAGCGCTGGGAAAAACCCTGTTCTGTCTTGGCGTGTTGTCCCAGTCGACAAGCCCACCACACCCGTCGGTATGGCAGCTGAGTAGCAAATGTTTTCTGCTTTTCCGTTTTTATTTAAACTTTTCCAGAAATTGTTTAAATTCAAATTAAAATCTGTTTTTAAATAACTTTTAAAATATAAATCCAAATAATACAAATAATATATGTTTTAGAATCAGAAAAATGTGAGGATTTCAAATATGCTATTCAAAATATTGTTTGAGCATTTTATTTTAAAAATTTCAAGATGATTAAAATTACAATAAAATGCCCTTTTTCTTAATTAAGTAATAACTTTTGTTTTATAACTCCAATTTTGACAAATAATATGTCTAAATCGATCAGCACGACGAGCCCGTTCTATCTATGCATTCCATGTTCTGAATTGAAGCATGCATCATATAAATATAAAGTATACAGCAACTTAATTGAGGAGAAAAGGTGACTAAAACTCCATAAAATGCTTTATTCTTGTATTCCACACCTCACCCATGCCATGCTACATTATTGCCATGCAATTTGTGCATCATTCATCATGGCATGATTGTTTGCTTGTCGCATTTTAATTCATATGCCTGTGCACTCTATTTATGTTGGCCCTTGTTTGTTTGGTTCTTCTTCGAATAGACGCTGAGCAGGGGATATATCAAGAAATCCAGGAGCACTACCCAGATCCGTCCCTCGCTTCAACTGAGCTGCCAGGCAAGCACTACCACATGCTTGCATACATATAGTACCTATTGCCTCTATCTTATTCTTGCATCATTGAGTCGCGATTGCATTAAACTGAATCCCAAGTACTGCATAGCCTTTACTTTTAAACCCCACCGAAGCTTGTTCCTCCATCCCATGAGCAATTACTACAAGAGTTTTTTGAGCCATGCGGGTCGTAGAACAGCATGTGTAGGGTATGTGAGTGTCTGATGGATAACGAGGTACCTAAACAACTTAACCTGAGTAGTAATGGGATAACTAATGACAGTGGCACCGGTGGGCAATATCTGCTATTTGGTTCTTCATGCTCACTTGTGTCCCGTAGGACCCCGAGTACTTGATTCCTGTTCCTTGACTATTCGCACTATCCACATCCGGGAGGCCTTATGGACCCCCTGAGCCAGAGCTTGCTTCATTCTTATTTCTTGGGGCCACAAAGTAGTTTGGGGCTTTGTTACTATCCTGTACTTATGCCATGCTTTACTGCTTTATTTAAGATTGTGCGAGGAGCACCTGTACTGTTTTGGATGCGGAGTGTTTTCGCGGTATCGACAAGCCCAGTCACACTTTCGGGTTCCCAGTCGTTTACATCCATTGACGCAAACCTTGAGTCCGTCTCGGAGCCGGCCAACTTCGTTGCGGGTAGCTTAATGGGGTGGCCCCCTGAAACATTTCTGAATCCTGTGATCGCTTTGTCGTGAATGCCTCGTTGGGTTTTGATTTGGTTTTTCGAGGTTGATCAGTGTGTGTTGCTATTTGTGCACCCTATGAGGTAAATCTTCTAAAGCCGTGTCCGCGGTTATGGACGACTTGGAGCACAGTTTCTCGATCATAGACAGGTATAACTAAAGTATCGCTTTTAATTTGACTAAGTACCTAACTAGTAAATAGTGCAACACTCATGGAATGGATAATAAAACTGCCAACGGATGGGGGGCTGTTCGTCCGCTTCCTCGTTGGTAAGCGAGGAGGAGGATGGATCTGTTAATATTACTGTCATAACTGTTGTTATTAATTCTCGGACATCCGTCTATCTTTGGTTAGGCGGATGGTTAGCGAATCTCTATAGAATTGTTAGGTTTTATCTTTTGCTGCAATTGCGTCACCCCAGGTTGTGTCCCCTTTAGAGGCATAAAGGCTTGCTGAGTACCCCTAGGGTCTCACACGATAAATTGTTTGATTCAGATGAACAGGTAAACTCGCAAGACGGATACTGGGTGGAGGAGACGGATGATGTTGGCAACGACCACTCGGTGTAGAGATTCCGGGAACGGGGATCCGTGAGATCTGTGGGTGGAATGAGTTTATTTATGGGGCATCTAATGCCGATTTGCTTCTTATCCGTACTCGGATCTTGTTTTCCGCTTCCGCCTGATACTTTGATGTTTGATGTATGAGGAGATATCCTAAACTATTATATCTATCTAGGATATTTGGATCTTGCCATATGGCGTTGCAATATTTCTATTTCTTTTAGATGGAATGGCTCTGAGGACTGTTGTATGGTGGCTTGCATACATACTCATTTGTGTATGTAGTTGATCCCTTCGCCTGCCGATTACGCCGCTCGTTCTTGTCCCGATGTTTTGGAAATGGTTAGGACGGCCGAAAGGTCTACCTGTGAGTGGCATTTGGCCCCACCGTACTATTTTAACCATTTCTGCTCATCCAGGCTTGTAACTAAGAGCGTAATTCACCGAGGTAGTTACATAGATTTTCAGGAGCAATCCAATCAAAATTCTTTTCAGAGGCTTCGTGCATTCCAACAAGCTTAAAAGGTATGGGCATTTTAAATTCCTCTCTGGGCTTAGTCTTATCAGAAGTACCCACAACATCTACACTTGAGCCTAGCATATTGAAACGCTCAAAAACCTTTTTTGGCTTCCCTAGCAACAACATGGAATTCTTTTAATAAAGTTTCAAGGATGAATTCTCTCTTTTTAGCATTCTTTTCTTCTTTTAGTTTTAGGAACAAGAATTGTATGAAGGGGTTAAGGCTAACAAACCTAGCCTCCAACATATGAACTAAAGAAGCTGTAGCAATATCATAATTAGGAGCAAGCTCTGCTATAGATTTATCCTCAATATCTTCATGCTTGCTAACATGATTAAAGAATTCTTCAATATTATCTTTCCCAATTATGGAGCCACTACCTATCGCAAGATCTTTCAGGGCAAACTTGGGGAGCAACATGGTGAGCTAGAGCAAGGTGGCAGCTAGAGTAGGAACTATTTTTTTGTGTTTTTGAATAAAGAAGGCAAACCAAACCAAGCAAAAGAAACAAAGCAAACTAATAACAAAGTAAAGTGAAAGGAAGTGAAGGACTCCCCTAGTGAAGACGTCCTTAGCCTCCCTGGAAACGGTGCCAAAAAATAGCTTGATGGCGCCCAGCACTTGTCGTGGGACGCTTCGTTGGAAACCCCAAGAGAAAGGTATGAAGCAGCACAACAGCAAGTTTCCCTCAGTAAGAAACCGAGGTTATCGAACTAGTAGGAGGAAGGAAACGTCACACAGGTGTTGCAAGCAATGCGGAGACCTGCACAACACAAACTCAAGACTTTGCCCCAACGAATCAATGAGGTTGTCAAGCTCACCGGTTTGCTGTAACAAAGGATTAAACGTATGGTGTGGAAGGTAATGGTTTGCAGCAAGTAAACAAGTAACAATGGAAGATGTATCAATGGTAGATTGGACCAGGGTCCAAAGTTCACTAGAGGTTCTCTCCTTAGATAAACAACATGGCATGAAGGGTAAACAAATTACAGCAAGGCAATTGACAGGAACTGAGCAAGGCATAACAATGCAATTACTAGTTAGAAAGATCCTATGAGATTCGATTGGGCAATACAACAAGATACATAGACCGCCATCCAACTGCATCTATGACTAGAAGTCCACCTTCAGGTTATCATCTGAACCCCCTCCAGTATTAAGTTGCAAGAAACAGACAACTGCTTTAAGCAAAGTTTGTAAGGTAAACAGTCCACATGTTTCATGAACAAGAGACCGTTGTTTTCTCCCTCGTAGCAACAACACATCTACAACCGAAGAGATTATTGTCACTTCCCTTGGAAACTAGAGGCATGAACCCACTATCGAGCATAAATACTCCCTCTTAGAGTCACTAGCAACTACTTGGCCAAGATAGCTACTAACAACGGAGAGCATGCAAGATCACAAACAACATAGACATGATAGGATCATAAAGACAAAACCATTAATCAAACCAACATAATAATCTCAATATCCATTGGATCCCCGCAAACACAACATGCATGATTACAAATAGATTAGATCTTGATCATGAATGGAGCTCACAAGATCTATACATGAAAGCACAAAGGAGGAGATACACACATCTAGCTACTACATGGACCCATAGTCCAAGGTGGAACTACTCACACATCATACCAGAGAGAAGGCCTCCGGGATGATCTCCCCTCTAGCAGCGTGTCGAGAAGAACTTCAGATCCCCCCGATCTAGGGACGATGGTGGCGGCGGCTACAGACGGTTTCGTGGAGATTTGATCGGGTACTTAGGGTTTCTGCATCGGGGGCTTCTTATAGGCGAAGGGGGAGGCCGAGGAGGCGGCCAGAGGCCCCAAACCCTACCCAGGCGTGGGGCAGGGCCCACCCATGCCTAGGGGGGGTCTGGGCGCCCTGGCTTGCGTCTCCGTCTCGTCTTCTGGATTCTTGTTCCCCATGAAAAGTAATTGACTTTGACGTTTGTCCCATCCAATTCCGAGAATATTTCTTTACTAACTTTTCTGAAACCAAGAAAAGCAGAAAACAGGCAACTGGCACTGTGGCAACTTGTTAATAGGTTAGTACCAGAAAACATGTAAAAAGCACCTCAAAGTGTAGACGAGCAAATCAAAGTAGATACTAAACAAGCATGGAGCATAAAAAATTATAGATACGTTTCCGACTCATCAGTTTCCACCATGATTAGGCATGGCTTAGGCTAGCCGCCCATGCGTTTCTCTAACACATATACAAACTCCATGGACTTACAAGCTCTCATCTTATTTCACACCGATGGAATCCATAAATAAAAGAACATGATATCAAATAAATAGAATAAGTGCAATGTTGAAAGCGTGCCCCATGACATCATGGTTTTAGTAACTCCCAACTTATAATTTGCAAGCATATAACTACATAGATAGTCATAATGGTCCAAGTTCATTAAGTGCAAGAAATAAAATGTGCCATCAAGTTCGTGAGAGATTTACTAACTAATTTTCGCATAACAAACATTTTTATTTGGAAGAAAACAATGCATAATAAGTATGCAAGGAATAGGAATGATGCTAATAGGTAGATATGGTGGACACTTTTTGATAACTTTGGTTTTGGGGAGTTGGATGCATGAGTAGAGCTCATACTCAGTACAAGTGAAGGCTAGCAATAGAAAGGGAGTGACAATCGAGAGAGTAGTAACTGTCATAATCATGATTGCAAAAAAACAAAATTAACAGTGGCATAAAAGTGACACAAGAACTAAGAGGCAAAATAAATCATCGAGGCTTAACTAAAATTTTTGTTTAGTCATATGCATGCGTGAGCATGTGCCAAGTCGATTCAAATAAAACATTCAGAGGAGGATACCATAATGTGATACCATGTTATGAATAGAACAATGCAAGCAAACATTTATATGACGTGCTACAAATTATTAGCAAATTGGAACTAATCATAAGAGATCAAGAACTACTAAGCATCTATTAAATAACATACACCTTACATGAACATACTAAGCATGCCTACATGGATGAGTATATGTACAAAAATGAAAACAAATAGAGTTCATACCAACCTCTTACCACATCTCGAATTGTCATAAATCATCATTATTGCCTTTCACTTATGTGGCTTGAATAATAATATGAAAACCAAACTCCAAAGGAGTCAATGAGGACTGCTGAACCCTGCAACGAGCTTTACAAAACCAGAGAAGAACAAAAAATATTTTTGGGTCTTCTATTTTTTAAAGCAAGGGCTAAAGGTAAAGCAAACAAAGAAAAATCTTTTTTGTTTTTTCAAATAACAAACCGAAGCTAAAAAGGGTGAAGCAAACTAAAGCTAAAAGCTAAAGAAGAACACAAAGAGAAACAAAAAAATATTTTTGGTCTTTTTGTGTTTTGGAAAGCAGAAACAAACAAGAACAAAAATGAAAAAGAAAGAAAGCGAAACATGGATATATAAAGTACCGATAGAATATGATATGTAGATGAGTGTGATGTCGGTATACCTCCCCCAAAGCTTAGGCTTTTGGCCTAAGTGGAGATCAATCCCAACGCGAGTAGGAACTCCAAGCCGGCGGGTCATCGTAAGAATGGCCGTAATCAGGCCCTTGTGAAGTAGAAGCAGAAGCCCCCCAATCATAAGCAGGCCGCTGGTATGAGGACTCCCCTGTGTTGGAGGGCTGTACCAAATTATCCTCGGCCTCCCTTTCAACATTCTCCACTTGCTGGTAGAGCTCCTCCATGTACGTGTCGAGCTCCTCCTCCGTGAGTGACCATCCTCTCCTGGTATCAAGGTTAAACAGAACATGCGCAGGAAAAAGGACTATTCGCTCAGACTTACCTCCTCTCCATCCACTCTTGAGAAAGGTTATTTCATCAGATAAATCGCTCAAGTCAGCCCAAGAAGAAACAAATTTATGCTGTATCATGGAATTAAGATCTAGCCTATATATGGGAAATTGTAAGTCTAAGTGATGAGGCACTACACCATGCAAAGCTAATAAACGATAGGCAATGAGGCCTCCACAAATTCCACCTTTCTCGTGGTTAGAAGTGATGATGGCTCAGTTGATTATAGAGCTTCGTTGGGAGACCCCAAGAGGAAGGTGTGATGAGCACAACATCAAGTTTTCCCTTAATAAGAAACCAAGGTTATCGAACCAGTAGGAGGAAGGAAACGACTCAAAGGTGTTGCTAGCAACTTGGAAACCTGCACAACACAAACTCAAGACTTTGCCCCAATGAACTGTGAGGTTGTCAATCTCACCGATTTGCTGAAAACAAAGGATTAACTGTATGGTGTGGAAGGTAATAGTGGTTTGCAGAAAGTAAACAATAACAGTGGAAGATGTATCAATGGTAAAGATTGGACCGAGGTCCATAGTTCACTAGAGGTGTTCTCCTTAAGATAAAAAAACATGGCATGCTGGGTAAACAAATTACAACAGGGCAATTGATAGGACTAAGCAAGGCATAACAATGAAATACTAGACATTCATGATCCTATGAGATTCGATTGGGCAATACAACAAGATACATAGACCGCCATCCAACTGCATCTATGACTAGTAATCCACCTTCAGGTTATCATCCGAACCCCCTCTAGTATTAAGTTGCAAGCAACAGATAACTGCTTTCAGCAAAGTGTGTAAGGTAAACAATCCACTTGTTCCATGAACAAGAGACCGTTGTTTTCTCCCTAGTAGCAACAGCACATCTATAACCTTAGAGATTTCTGTCACTTCCCTTAGATTAAATAGAGGCATGAACCCACTATCGATCATAAACGCTCCCTCTTGGAGTCACTAGCATCTACTTGGCCAAGATAGATACTAGAAACGGAGAGCATGCAAGTTATCAAACAACACATACATGATAGAATCAATAAGACAAAACCATTAATCAATCTAACATAGTAATATCAATATCCATCGGATCCCCGCAAACACAACATGCATGATTACAAATAGATGATCTTGATCATGAACGGAGCTCACAAGATCTAAACATGGTAGCACAAAGGAGGAGATACAACCATCTAGCTACTACATGGAACCGTAGTCTAAGGTGGAACTACTCACACTTCATACCGGAGGCTGACATGATGAAGAAGAAGGCCTCTGGGATGATCTCCCCTCTGGCAGGGTGCCGGGAAGAGCTTCAGATCCCCCGATCTAGGGACGATGGTGGCGGTGGTTATAGATGATTTCGTGGAATATTGATCGGGTACTTAGAGTTTTGGTATCGGGGGGTCTATATAGGCGAAGAGGCGAGGCAGGGGGGAAGCCAGGGCGGCCGCACCCCTAGGCGCGGGCTAGGGTTAGCCGCGTGGCCAGGGGGTGTGGCCCCCTGGTGGCTCCCCTCCGTCTCGTATTCTGGCTCCGTGTTCCCCACGGTAAAATATTGACTTTGGCTTTTGTCCTTTCCAATTTCGAGAATATTGATTTTCTGCCTTTTCTGGAACCAAAAACATAAGAAAACATGCAACTGTCACTGTGGCATCTTGTTAATACGTTAGTCCAGAAAAACATATAAAAACACCTCAAAGTGTAGACAAAGAAAAGCAAAGTAGATACTAAACAAGCATGGAACATACAAAATTATAGATATGTTTTCAATGTATCAAGAAGCGATACGGAAAGATATCAAAGCACCCAACTTATAAGTCCTATCCTGTCTCAAAGCAGCTGATATAAAAGCTAGATCATAAGAAGATAATTTTCTAGCAGTCTTTCTAGCAAGAACACACTTGGCAATAAAATAGGCAAAATATCGAATAGATGGGAGATGAATATTTCGAATTTTACCACTCTCCTTTGAGAATCTGCTCCCTTGGAAAATCTCTACATACATTTCCATAAGTGTCTTAGGCTGCTCCTTAATCTTCTTGCGCAAACCCCACTGTGGAACTTTAATAGCTGCACAAAAATCATCAGAAGGGAGATCGACAACTACATTGTAAATTTTGTAATGAACCATGGGGTTAGGCAAGGACCAACTAAATCGAAAATCCTGCACCACAGACATAGTCAGTTTCACATATTGGTAGGGTTCATCACCAACAAAATACTCCAATCCTGCATTAGAAATTAGAGTCTAGAAATCTTGAAGAATTCCTGCAACTCTCATGAATTCGGGGCATGGATAAATAGAAGGGAAAACACCCTCCTCATGGTGGACTTTCATGACCTCAAGCACCCTCAGTTCATGTTGGTTGAGTTGGTGTTCATTCATCTTCTTTTCTAAAATTTTTAGACAAACATCACCAAAAATAATTTCAAAGCTACTAAATGAAGGGAACTACTATAGGGACTTGCAAGAGGACTAAACATGCATCAAAATAACTTCTCTAAGCATAGAACAAGCATGCAAGATCACATAACCTGTCACCTATAGTAGCAAAATACTCAAGATATAATCCACTAATCAAAAATCTACTTGGATAAGCGGAGGAGTCACATACCGGAGAACAAATGCTACAAAAATCAGCAGTAAAGAGTGGCTGAGTAAGGAGATCGAAAATCACGGTGAAGAACATCAAGAACATGGGTTCGAGAAATTTTTCGGTGTTTCCTCGGGAGAGAGAGTGAAGTGGTAGGTGGCTGGATAAGTGGGGGGCCAAGGGTGGCCCACACCATGGCTGGGCACGCCCTAGGGCTGGCCACGCCACCAGGTGGTGAGCCTTCCTGGTGGGCCCCCTAGGGTCACTCCAGGTACCTCTTTGTCCCTTTTTGACGTAAAAATTTAATAGGAATTTTCTGGAATTTTTTGAGAAACTTTATTTTCGAGCAATTTTCAGAATTTGACAAATGATTTTCTCGCAAAAAATGATTTTGGAATGTTGGAAAACCAAATCGAAACCAAAAATTCAGAAGTTCTAAGACACTCAAATATGCAAACAACTAGCAATACAAAGATGAGCAAGGTGAAAGCAAAAATTGGAATAAAGAAAAATAAGAGTAAACAAAGATAATCATGGTGAAAACATTGTTTTGTTCATCCAAATCACTTTGTTAACAAGGTTGATTAGGTCTTGTTACCAAAACAATTTTATATGAAGCAAAACTTTGCATTTCACTAAATGATTATGTTACCTCAACCTTGATAGCAATAGTCCCAATCATAATAGTTCCATAATCTTCTTGTGGCATGGGATACTATATTTCTCCAGCTTTGATGCCCTCAATATTTTCAATTGAATTTAGGCCATATTTCTTATCAATATTCTTGGGGGAATTAACAGTGTGCTCCTTGTCATTAACATTAAAAGTTACTTTTTCTTGATTACAATCAATGACAACACCTGCAGTATTAAGAAAGGGTCTCCCAAGAATAATAGACATATTATCATCTTTAGGCATTTCAAGCACAACGAAGTCAGCTAATATCAAACAATTATTAGCCACTTGAACAGGAACATCCTCACATATACCAACAGGAATAGTAGTAGACTTATTAACCATTTGCAAAGATATATCAGTTGGTATCAATTTCCAAGGTGAATTCTCTTGTAGAGATAAAAAGGCATAACACTAACTCCTGCTCCCAAATCACACAAAGAAGTTCCAACATAATTATTTTTAATAGAGAAAGGAATAGTTGGAATACCTGGATCTCCAAGTTTCTTTGGAACCTTACCATTGAAGGAATAATTAGCAAGCAAAGTGGAAATTTCCTCATTAGGAATTTTCCTTTTATTAGAGACAATATCCTTCATATACTTTGAATAAGGAGGCATTTTAATAGCATCAGTCAAAGGAATTTGCAAAAACAAAGGTTTCATCCACTCACAAAACTTCTTATAGTGTTCTTATTCCTTTGACTTGTGTTTCTTATCAGGAAAATGCATTGGTTTTTGCACCCAAGGTTCTTTTTCACTACCATGTTTATTAGCAGCAAAATCTTCCTTAGTGTACTTAGTACTCTTAGCGTGCCTTTCAGGTTCTTTTTCAATTTCTTCTTTATCGTAAGCATCATTTTTATCATTACCACTTTCAGTTTCAGCATCAGAGACAGATATAATATTAGGATCTTTAGCAGGTTCAAAAGATTCTACAACTGTTTTATGTTTCTTTTTCATTTTCTTAGCAGGAGTACCACTATTTTTTAGCTTGTTGAGAATCTTGCTCAATCCTTTAAGTATGTCCCTTAGGATATAAGGGATCCTGAGTAGAAGCACCACCTCTAGTTCTAACTTCATAAGCATGTTTTTCTCTAGAAGCATTAACTAGAAAATCTTTTTGCACCTTAGTAAGATGATCAATTTGAGTTTGAACCATTTGGAAATGTTTAACAAGCATTTTAACATCATTGGAGTTTCTCTCCACAATATCATGCAACTTATTAATAGCTCTAGAATTTTCCATTAGATGATTATGCACTCTCATATTAAAATTATCTTGCTTAACAACATAATTATCAAATTTTTCTAAGCATTAATCAGGAGGTTTAGAGTAAGGAATATCACCATTATCAAAATGTTGTAGAGAGTGTACCTCAATAGTGGATGAGTGAGAGATTGGCTTACATAATTTTTCTATAGGAGGTAAATTCTTCACATATTCAGATTTAATATCCTTCTCCTTAAGACATTTCTTAGCTTCCTTCATCACTTCATCATTTGATTCAATCATTACCCTCTTCTTTGGTGTTGGTGTTGGGCTTGGCTTAGGTGTATTTACCTCAGGTATAGTCCAATCATCATAATTCTTGCTTATTTTAGCCATTAATTCCTCGGCTTCATCGGGAGTTCTTTTCCTGAAAACACAACCAGCACAACTATCCAGGTATGTCCTAGATTCATCAGTTAGTCCATTATAATATATATCAAAAAGTTCATTTTTAGCTACTAGATATCCAGGCTATGCTCTAATTAAAGAACAAAACCTTTCCCATGATTCAGGCAATTTCTCTCCTTCTCCCTACTTAAAATCAAAGAGTTTGTGCAAAACAGCATGTTGAGCACTAGCATGGAAATATTTCTGAAAGAAAGTATTAACCAAGCCAATAGGACTATCAATTGATCCAGGAGATAAATTATTAAATCAAGCTTTAGCTTCACCTTTTAATGAAAAAGGGAAAATTTTAGTAACAAAGTAGGTGCATTTCTTAATATCATATGAAAATAAGCTACTCAAAGTAGAGAGCTCAGTCATATGTGCCACAACACTTTCATTTTCAGTCCCACAAAAAGGTTCTTTCTCAAAAATAGTTATATAAGATAAATCAAGAGAGAAATCATAATCCTTATCTTTAATGTTTATGGGAGAAGTGGCAAACTTAGCATCAGGAGATAATTTATATCTAACAACACGTCTCTCAAGAATACTCTTAATAACACTTGCACCTCTAGTATTTTGACATTCCTTAATAAATTCATCACTAATTTCAATATAATCTTCATCAAAATCATCACTAGGATACTCTCTAGAATCAAGTGAACTAACAGGTGTAGCAATATTTTCAGTAGGAGTTTTAGTATTTCTGTAACATCCCAAAAATATTGATCAATGATTATCAATTCGAATCACCAAAATTAGAGTTAACAAAAACTTTGTTAATTAAAATCATATGAATGCATGTGTGTATGTGATGATTGTATGAATGCATGAATGGACTTGTCTGATTGTTCTAAATGGCAAGGAATGGTTTAAAGATGAAAACAACATCATCTAAAACATCCCAAGCAGAAAAAATCAAGAGAAAATAAAAAACAAACAAAACAAGCAAACGGTCATTTTTGCCAATGTTGCTCACTAGGTCACTTTGAGTATTTCTAGTCCAAGATTTCAAATAGAAACAATTCCATTTCTTTTCACCCCTTGCTAAACCAAATAAAAGTGAACCCAATCCCACCTTTCAAATTTACAGAAACATTTGGCAACTTGATTCAGATGACAATTCAAAATTGAATCTTTAACATATGTGAAGATCACCAATTCTCCAAAACCAACCAAACCAATTCACCTTGATCTTTCCAACTAACCAGAGACTACCTAGTATATAACTAATACACCCACCAAGTTTGAACCAAAAATTCAAATTCAAATCTCTTTCGGCCATTCCATCAAACACCTTGCAAACAGAAAACAAACAAACGACTAACACTATTGTGAGCAGTGATTTGGCCAACCTTGTTCCCTCTATAGCTCACAGCACACATTTAGTAGATCATCTAGCTTAGTTAGCAAGCTCTAGCACCACTGTGAGCTTTCCATTGCCATCAATGGTGACCAGGCCGAGCCTCACCTTGCCACCCCACTATCGACAACGAGCTAGGAGCAGCACCAAGCCTAGACACCATGTCTGGGACATTGACCACCGTCCACCGCCACCCCCTGTCCAACGCCAATGATCAGCAAGACACTGGACCACTCTAGAAATGCCACGCCATATGCCTCTGCTCCATGCCGAGAGCGCGCTAGAGCGCCGCACTCGACACGCGCCCACAGACCGCGCGCCCCCTCGCCACATCCAAGCGTGATCACCATCGTCCCAGGATACCGCAAGACAACCCCATTCGCCGCCACGCGACCCGTAGCCGTGGTGCGCCATTAAAACGCCTGTCGGACCCGCCCAAAACACCGCAGCTTTCCGACTGTATCGGATCTCCCCACGCCACGTAACTATGCCGTTGAGCTTCACCAGCGAGCACAACACCGCCCCTATCGTCGCCCATGTCATTAGCCCACTGTACCGACGACCACGATGAGCTCCACCCGCGCCCTTCTATCCCCTCTTGGCACTATAAATAGAGGCCACCCTCGCTCGATTTCTTCACACCAACACACTCCCCTCTCTCTCAGAACCACCCCCACTCATCCCCGGAGCAAGGCGAGCAGCAGGTCGCCGGAATTTGGCCGGAGTCTGCCGCGGAGGATGAAGAAAGGAGCCAGCGATTGGAGCCGCCCTAGGAGAAGCCGCCGGTACCAGGAAGTTCGCCGTCGTCGACTTCGTCGTTCGCCCCCATCGCTGACCCTTTCCTGAGCCCGGTGAGCCTTGGTGAGCCCCCGTTGACCCCCACTAGCGGCGCTAGGGTTCTGTCTCGTCGGCGTTGCCCGACGGAGACGATAGGTCACAACCGTTTGATTAGAGTTTGATCGTGCGGTCTAGATCACCCCGTACCGCTTCGCACCCCCTGTCTCGCTGACTGGTGGGGACACCCACTTAAACTCACCCACTGCAGCTGTCTTGGCGGGCCGCCCATTACATTCCTCGTGACCTAGTAGTTTGAAATTAGGTTTATTCTTTTAGTTTCAAACTCAGTTCTGTACCTAGTTTCAAAAATCAACCCAAGTCGGTTCACTGAACCAAACTTCATGAAACCAATTTTGTTAGAAAGGCGGAAGCTTTTCTGCATTCAAACATTTTTCAAAATTCAACCACAAAAGCTTTTGAGTTTATTCCAACTCTCAAAAATCACATTTAACTAGACCTTTCTGAATATATAAAAATATCTAGGTTTACTTGCAGATATAGTGGACAAGCAATAAAATAATACCCCATAGGCATTTCTAGTCACTTTATTTAATTAAAATAAAAAGGTTAAACCTTGTTAAATTGTGACACCACTTTAAATCACATTCCCATGTACTGAAATATGTGGTGATGACATGTGTCAACATGATCCCATGTTTTAGTTGGAGAATATTAAATCTTAAGTAGTTTTTCAATAATTAGAAATTACTTTACTAAAATATAGGAAAATAAAACTATTGCCTTAATCTCTGTGATGTTTGTGATGATCCTAGATCATCTAGTGAAAACCTTGGTGTGATAAATAGAAGTAGTTAAGTATTGTTTGGTTATTGTTTACCTCGTATTTATTTATAGACGCTAGTACCGAGGAGGAAGGATAATACTATTTAGTTAAGGATACGAGGAGGAAGGATAATACTATGAGGAAGAAGCCGAGGAGAACTTCAACCACTGCTCTGCACAAGGCAAGCTACCACTTGCAACCGTGAAAACTATATGATCTATGTAATGCATTAGGCATGCCTTAGTTATACCCCTTGATGACACATAATCATAGTTTTACTTGCAAGCTTAGTATTTTATTTCTTTATCAAAGATTTCTAGTTAAGGTTACTTAGTGAACTGTAGATTCTAGAAAGATATTTAAAGGTAGCATAAAGAGCATAAAACTTGGCCTAAGTTAGATAAATCTTGATGTCATCTTGAGGCATGAGATTGAATTTAGATAAGTCACACTAGATTACCACCCCTCATTAGTGTATACCCCCACTTGTAGATGCTAGTGCTAAGCATAAAACTTGATCACTTTAGATGGGAATACTTGGTGGATTTAACTATGAAAACCTTAGAATGATGAGTCATTCTACTGAAATGTTTTGACATGTGTTCTTGAACACCAGATGATTTTGATGATGAAAATATTAAGGCATGAGCCTTAGCCCTTTATAAAACCGATGGTTGTCTTGATGCGATACCACTCCAATTTTATCGTATAACCACAATACCCGAAATTTGGGTAGGGCTTGACTGGAAATTTATATACCTTAGTATGGGTTCCCTTGCGGCCAAGGTTTGATATGAGGCTACCTTGTGAAGATTGTCCACCTGTGCAGTTCCCAAGATGACAGTTGGTCATGGTTGGGAGGCCAAACTCACATGAGAGGTGCCTATACTAGGGCGTGTAATTGAAAGGTTAGGATTGATTATCCGCATACTGAGTATGGTGAATTCAGGATTGTTCCTGACGGATGTACCAAATGTTGTGGTGAAAGTGTACCACCTCTACAGAGTCTCAAACTATTAGAATAGCCGCGTCCATGGTTATGGACAGTTGGAGTGGCCATACTGTTCCGTCGTCAGATGTTTTCAAAATGACTTGTGAAATGACTCATGACTTTGACTTGACCACAACATGGTTGTGATATGAAATTCAAGTTCCCACTTAGGTGTTCTAAAACTTTCAACTAGCTTTCTTTGCTTCTGAACTCAATAGAGATAAATCTGGCTTTTGCAAAACAACCTAGAGCCTAGTACTTCCTACTCAAAACCACTTCACTTGTTAGTATTAGTTTGCGAGTACTTAAAGAGTACTCATGGCTTTGTCCCTGGCTATTCCCGTGGCTAGACTATGAAGAGGACTATCAGGAGGACGGACAACATGAGGGTTACGACAACTAGGATCATCTCCCATCGTCAGCATTGCCTGTGACCATTAAGATGGAGCTTCGCCCATGCTATCGTTATTATTACGTTATTCCGCTTCTTGAATTGTATTAAGACTGGATCATGAGATCCTTTATTTGTTGTAAGACCTTATGTATGGTTTGTAATGGATGATGTACTGTGATATCCAATCTGTTATGTCTCACAAAATGGTAATCCTGGGATTGCAATGTATGGCATAACAGGCATCTGGGATTAAAAATTCGGGTGTTGATAAGTTGTTATTAGAGCCATCCTGACCATAGGAGAACCTAGTTAGAATGGATGTTTGAATCAAAAACTTAGTTTCAAAACCAAAGGAAGTGAGTATTTACAAAAACTGATTCTCATTCTTATCACTTGGATTCTTTCATGAAAATTCATGTTCCTCAAAAAGATTCTTGCAAACTTACATAAAATTTGACACACTTGATCACTCTACTAACTTACTCATCCTATATTCTTATAGATGGATGTGAAGTACAACAAGTTTTATCAGTTGGGGAATGGAGGAGACCTCATCTTTGAGCGTGACTTGGACCAGCTTTCGGAACTTCTGGAGCATCCGCACCCCAAGTTCTTCAGAGCTCAGCTCAATGATCTGGAAGGAGAAGATCTGCAGTGGCTGGTTGTTGTAAGTCTCCGAGGAAAGATTGAACCTCCCACTGCCGAGGGAATTCAATTCACCTTAAGAGAAAACAACTGGCTCGATGGACTGGCCAGGGCAATGCAGGAAGCTCTTGCCCGTCTATGTGGGCAGAGTATCAATCAGATCAAGGGTACCCGCTTTGAGTTCTACCTAAGGCGTGATGTTATGGGACAGCCACTGGAAGCCCCACATCATCCCGAGCTGAAGAGTCAAGTGGACCACCTCAGCTTCATGATGTACGATCGTCAGAAGGAGTTGGACAACGCCCGTGCCTACGCCAACCACAAGTATGCAATCGCCAAGTAGAAAGATCAGACCCTCGCCATGCTAGTGAAGGATCGCAAGTCTCGCCGCTGTCAGCTCGACAAGAAGGAGCGCATCATTGCCCGTCTTCGCCACCGGATCACGGATTTGGAGTAGACCATCCACGAGAGAGACATGCAGTTGGAGGAAAGGGAGAATGCCAGAGAAGACCTTCGTGGAGATCCCTACTCCTATCTCAGCGATGATGATGACTTTCTGGAGGATCAAGCCATGGACTTCTTCATCGATGAGGAGGATTTCGCCTTCATCGATGACGATCATGATGATGATGATGAGGATGATGAGGATGATGAGTACACCGACTCCAACGAGTAGTAGCACTTGAGCAATAGCGTTAGTGAGTTGTATTCGGTCCCACTGTATCGTAGTTTCCAGAATGGTTCTTAAAACCATCTGTTTTCCTTTGTTGTGGTGTGTGTTTGTATCGTGTCCTATGAATGAAAAGCAAGTTGCTAGAAAAATCTGAGTCAAACTTTAAAAAACTTTTCAACAATCTCGGAACCTTAGAAATTTCCCTCTTTTCTCATGATCTATCTCAATCTTTAGATGCCTCACGGAGGAAGCGGTTCATCCCCGGACCCAATGTTGCAGATCTTGCAAATGTTGGTTTCTGACCGCGAAGCTGAAAGAGCCAAACGTCAAGCCAACCTAGCCACCCTTCAACACATAGCTCAGATGGCCAACAACAATCAAGGTCAAGGAAATCAGGAAAACCATGGATCTAAGCTCAAGAATTTCCAGAACACCAATCCACCTGTTTTCACTAAGTCAGAGGAACAACTAGATGCAGATGATTGGCTGCAAACAATGGAGAAAAATCTGGAAGTCGCCGGAGTGGAAGCTAACGAGAAAGTTCTGTTCGCCACCCACTATCTAGCCGGAGATGCAAGAGCATGGTGGAACAGCGTTCGTGCAATGACCGGAGGTCAGATGATGACCTGGGATGAATTGAACGTCAAGTTCAGCAGAACCCATGTGCCACCGGGTTTGATCAAGAGGATGAGAGATGAATTCAGAGAACTGAAGCAAGGAAGGATGACCGTAGTGGAATACCGTGACAAATTCTTGTCATTAGCTAGGTATGCCTTGGATGAGATCGACACTGAAGCCAAGAAGAAAGAGAGATTCTTGAATGGTCTGCACGATGAGATGCAGACGGTGTTGGTCAATATCCCCTTTGCTGATATTGAAGCCCTAGTTGACTCTGCCATTCAGATGGAAGGAAAGATCAACCAAGCCGATGAGAACCGCAAGCGTCGCATGATGCATCAACTAGGAACACACCAGACCCCAAAGTATCGCCCCAACCCATCTCCAGGATTTGCGCCGAGAACCAACAGACCCCCGATGAACCGTCCGACCTATCCCAACTGTGGAAACCCAAGGCCCGTAGGAAACCACAACAACCCCGGCAACTCTAGCAATTTCAACCATGCACCACCCAAGTTCAACAATAACAATGCCGCCACCAACACCAACACTGCCCCAAGGACCGGAAGCAATGTTGTGCCTGTTGCAGCGAAGGACAAGTCGCAAGTGACTTGTTATGAATGTGGAACCAAGGGTCACTACTCCAATGAGTGCCCCAAGAAGAATGCCGCAGCCCGCAATGCAAATGCCCCAGCTCATCAACAACGTCGTGTTTAGCCCGGAAGAAGGTTTGCCCCAGGGAACTCGCTCAACCGCAACGGACGTCTTTTTCTCATGCATGCTGAAGAAGCCCAGGAAGCGCCAGACGTTGTGCTAGGTATGTTTTCTGTTAACTCAGTACTTGAAAGAGTGTTGTTTGATTCTAGAGCATCTCACTCATTTGTCACCGAAGAATTTGCATGCACTAGTAAGATTCAACCAACCAAACTGAAGCATGTTATGATTGTTCAAATCCCCGGTTCAACCACCAAAGCTAGGCAAATTTGCAAAGCCGTCCCTATCTGAATCCATGGCATAGATTTTTATGCTAATCTAATAGTACTCGGAACTAAAGGTTTGGAAGTAGTACTAGGAATGGATTAGATGTCCAAACATAAAGGATTAATTGACTGTGCCAAGAAAGCCATAACCATGACCAGTACAGCCGGAGTATGAGTCGAGCATGTATCTGAAACCTTACCTCGTCAATTCAAGTGCAACAAGAGTATAGCCCAAACTACCATTGACCAAGTTTGGATAGTCTGTGAATACCCCGATGTATTTCCAGATGTTTTGCCCGGTATGCCCCTAGATCGGGATATCGAGTTTATCATTGAACTAATCCCTGGAACAGGACCCATAGCCTAGGGACCATATAGTATGAACCCGTCTGAACTAGCAGAACTGAAGAAGCAAGTAGATGCCATGCTCGAAATTGGATTGATTCAACCAAGTGCGTCACCATGGAGATAACCTATTTTGTCCATGGACAAGAAAGATTGAGGTAACCGTTTGTGTACAGATTATCGAAAGTTGAATGATGTCACTATCAAGAACAAGTACCCATTGCCAAAGATAGAAGATATGTTTGACCAATTGACTGGTGCCAAGGTGTTTTCTAAGATTGATCTTAGAACTAGCTATCATCAACTCAAGATTCGTGCAGAGGATATTCCAAAGACTGCCTGCACCACCAGATATGGATTATACGAGTATACTGTCATGTCTTTTGGATTAACCAATGCCCCCGCTTATTTCATGAATCTCATGAAAAGATTTTTATGGACTTCCTGGATAAGTTTGTCGTTGTTGTCGTCAATGAAATTCTGATTTATTCCAAATCAGAGGAAGAACATGAGCTACACCTAAGGACCATTCTTAAAACCCTTAGAGAGCATCAGTTGTATGCCAAGTTTAGAAAATGTGAATTCTGGTTACAGGAGGTAGGATTCCTCGGCCACATTGTCAGCCGGAGGAATTGCCGTTGACCCTGCAAACGTGAAATATGTCGAAGATTGGCAAGCCCCAACCACTCAAACCCAAGTTCGTACATTTCTTGGATTAGCGGGATACTACCGCAAGTTCGTAGAAGGATTCTCGAGTATCTCCAGTCCCATGACCCAATTGCTGAAGAAGGACAAGAAGTTTGAATGGACGGACAAATGTGAAGCGAGTTTTCAAGAACTCAAGAGAAGATTGATTTCAGCCCCCATATTGATCATGCCGGATATCACGAAGCCCTTTGACGTGTATTGTGACGCATCCAAGATTGGTCTCGGATGTGTACTAATGCAAGAAGGAAAAGTTATATCCTATCTATCTCGACAACTGAAACAGCATGAACAAAACTAACCAACCCATGACCTCGAGCTCGCAGCCATAGTTCTAGCCCTGAAGACATGGAGGCATTATCTCATGGGAAACCGTTGTGAGATTTATTCGGATCACAAGAGCCTAAAGTATATATTCACTCAGAAGGAGCTGAATATGAGATAGAGAAGATGGATTGAGCTAATCAAGGATTACGACCTGGACATTCACTGTCACCCTGGTAAATCCAATGTGGTAGAAGATGCCCTTAGCAGATTGCCGTGCCGCTTGAACTCCATGATTTTGAAGGAGCAACCAAGTTTGCACAAGGAGATGAAAGATTTCCGAATGGAATTAGTGAGTGAAGGATTTTTTGCTAGCATAGAACTTCAACCCACTTTGATCAGCCAGATCAAAGAGGCGCAGAAAGGAAATGCTAGTATCGATGGAATCAAGCGTCGTATCGGTACAGGAAAAGTACCCGGATTTACTAAAGACGAAGAAGGAGTTTTGTGGTGCAAATGACGTCTTTGTGTACCAGCAGACTCAGAGTTGAAAGAAGTTATTCTTAAGGAAGCTCATGATACTCTTTATTCTATCCACCCCGGAGGAACAAAGATGTATCAGGATTTGAAAGAACAATTCTGGTGGCATAAGATGAAGAGAGAAATCGAAAGCTATATCGCCAAGTGTGATGTATGTCAGAGAGTCAAGGCGGGACATCAAAGACCCGCAGGACTGTTTCAACCCTTACAGATACCGGAATGGAAGTGGGATTTAGTAGGAATGGACTTTATCGCCGGATTTCCTACTTCTAGTAGGGGAAATGACTCTATTTGGGTCATAGTTGGCAGATTGTCCAAAGTAGCCCATTTCTTACCAGTCAAGAGCACATACCAGAGTTTGAAGCTAGTGGAGTTATACATCGCTAGAATCGTCAGTTTGCACAGAGTCCCCAAGAACATCGTATCACATCAAGGAACACAGTTTACCTCGAGATTTTGGAAGAAAGTCCAAGAAGGTTTAGGAACCCGACTAGATTTCAGCACAGCTTATCACCCTCAGACTGATGGAAAAACGGAGCGAGTAAATCAAATACTCGAAGATATGTTGAGAGCATGTGTGTTAGAGTATGGATCTAAATGGGAAGACTGTCTACCGTTCGTATAATTTTCATACAACAACAGTTATCAAGCTAGTTTGCAAATGGCCCCATTTGAATTCATGTATGGAAGGAAGTGTCGCACCCCTTTGAATTGGTCGGAAGTAGGAGAGAGTCAGGTTTTCGGACCCGACATCCTACGAGAAGCAGAAGAGAAAGTTCACAAGATTCGTGAGCACCTCAAGACCGCCCAGTCAAGACAGAAGAGTTACACCGATAAAAGACGTCGAGACCTCGCTTTCAATATCAGAGAATTTGTGTATCTTAAAGTGTAGCCCTTGAAAGGAATGCAGCGTTTCCAGCTGAAGGGAAAGTTAGCCCCCAGATATATTGGACCCTTCAAGATTCTGAATCATCGAGGAGAAGTATCATATTAATGGGAACTGCCAGAAGAAATGTCAGCCGTGCACAATGTGTTCCATATCTCGTTACTTCGTAAATGCCTCGAAGTTCCGGAGAAGACTGAAGTTTTCAAGAATATTGATCACCGGACCATACAAATCAATGATGACCTGACCTATCCCGAATTACCCATCCATATTTTGGAAGAAGCTTTCAGAACCACCAGAACCCGAAGCATCAAGTTTCTCAAGATTCAGTGGAGCAACCACACGGAAGAAGAAGCTACCTGGGAGCGCGAAGATCACATCAGGACGGAGTTCCCCGATCTCTTTAAATCCTAGGTAATTTTTGTTCTTCTTTCTCAAATCTCGGGACGAGATTTTTTTTAAGGAGGGAAGGTTTGTAACATCCCAAAACTTTAATCCAAGTTGATCAAGATCCAAATCATCAAAATTAGGGTTAACAAAAACTTTTCCATCTCAAAATATGAAAGCATTCATGTGTATGTGCATTTAAATTAGGAGTTCATTTGCATTGCCATGGTTCTGTGATCCATTGCTTGTAAAATGATTATTAGGTGAAAAAAACATCATCTAAATCATTCCCAAACTTTTCCCAAAGAAAAACAACTCAAAATAAATAAATGAAGTGAATGGTCATTTTTGCCAAATTAACTATCATGCCTACTTTGGCTATTCCTAGTACTCAAAACTTAACAAAACAATTGTGGATCTTTGCACCACTTGCTAGTACACATAATGAGGTACCAAGGCCCACTTTGTGATCTGCCAAAAACATTCAAATGCTAAGTTTAAATGATAGTTTAAAATTGAATCTATTTCATATGGGAAGATCCCACTATTTCAAAAACCACTCAAACAAGGTCAATTTTAAAAACCCAAGCAACCACAGAGTCTCAAGCTTATGCCTAGCACACCCACCAAAAATCTTTTCAAAATTCAAAATGAATTTTCTTGCGGCCATTTCATCAAACACTTGGCAGACAGAATTCAAACAAAACCAAATTCACTATTTTGAATAGTGTTCTGGCCAAACTTGTCTCCCATCTGACCCCCATTTGCTCACATTGTCCCCTCTGGATCAAACCAGGGCATAACTACCCCATCCCGTACCTCCTAGCAGCATGGCCATGCCAAGCCGAGCCCCACCTCGCTGGCCAACTTGGTCGCCGCCGCAGCAGACCGTCTCCCCTCTCCCGCCATGTCTAGGAGATAGCCAGCACCTCACCGCCACCCACTGTCCCCTTCCCGAGCAAGGCTCAGCCGTGGACCACCAAGAAATCCCCGCGCCCAGTGCCATCGCGCCATGCCGATCACGCTGGCACAAAGTGCCAAGCCGCCACTCGACCGCATCCCGCGCCCACTGCGATGCCACGACCCAGGGAGCAAGCCAGACACCCCCATTCGTCATCCAATGCCTCACAGCCACCGCTCGCCGTCGAAGCCGCCGCCTCTGCCGCTCAGAGCGCCAGCTCTGCCCGGCCGCTTACCACCGCCCCTAAGCCTGCATTAAAGTCCTAGAGCACCGCCAGGAGTCCGCCCGTCGAGTGCCACCCTTAGCCATGCCGCTAGCAGCCCGTAGCCATGTCGCCACCGTCGCCTGCCCATCCCTCTCGGTCTCGCCGTCGAGCCTATAAAAGGAGGGTACCCCCAGCCGTTTGCAGCACACCACTCCATGCCCCTCACCTCACTGATCGTCCCACACCTCTAGCCGGAGCACTGGGAGCAGCAGCTCGCCGGAATTGTACCGGAGCAGGCCGCCTCTGGAGGAGAAGGGCGCTGCTGATTGCGACCACCCCCGGAGCTGCCTCGACCGTCCCTGAGCTCGTCGTCGACCACCAGTCCGTTTGCCCGCCTCGCCGTCGTTGCTGGAGCCCTGGTACGCCCCCTATGCACCCCCACCGAGCCGCTAGGGTTAGAGCTACTTGGGCGACAGGTCGACGTCATCCACAGCCGTTGATCCTCACTCTAATCCAACGTCCCACACCGCCCCGTACCGCTTCGCGCGTTATGAGCCACTAACTGGTGGACCCCTGTCGGTGAGCCCAGCTGTGGTGACCTTGGGCCGGCCCGTTAGCGTCTCCCCCGCGACCCAACAGTTTAAATTTAGATTTTCCATTTAATTTCAAACAGAGTTCTGTACATAGATTCAAAAATCAAACCAGCTCGATTCACTAAACCAAAATACATGAAATCAATTTTCTTGGAAAGGTACTGAAATGCTTAATCCAAGCCCGTTGGATTCAAATCATTTGGATTTGTACATCACCCATAGTAAAAATATCAAGGCAGAAGCTTTTCTGCATTCAAACATTTTTAAAAATTCGACCACAAAAGCTTTTGAGTTGATTCCAACTCTCAAAAATCACATTTGATCATACCTTTCAGAATAGATAAAAATATATGGGTTTACTTGCAGAAATAATGTTCAAGTAATAAAAGAATGCCACATAGGCATTTCTAGTCACTTTATTTATTTAAATAAAAAGGTTAAACCTTATTAAATTGTGACACCACTTTAAATCACATTCCCATGTACTGAAATATGTGGTGATGACATGTGTCAACATGATCCCATGTTTGAGTTGGAGAATATTAAATCTTAAGTAGTTTTTCAATGAGTCGAAATTACTTTTCTCAAATTAAAATAAATAAGACAAATGCTTTAGTTCTTGTAATGTTAGTGATGATGCTAGATCATCTATAGTACACCTTTGTGTGATGATTGAAAATATTTAAGTATTGTTTGGTGATTGTGTACCTCGTATTTATTTATAGACGCTAGTACCGACCAAGGATACGAGGAGGAAGGAGGATACTACGAGGAGGAAGCTGAGGAGAACTTCAACCACTGCTCTGCACAAGGCAAGCTAACACTTTCAACTATGAAAGTTAGATAACCTATGCAATGCATTAAGAATGCTTGGTTAGATACATTTGATGATACCCAATCCTAGTTTTACTTACAAGTTTAATACTTCATTTTCTTTACCAAAGCTTCTCTTAGAGTTTACTTAAGTGACTTGTAGAATCTAGAAAGATAACTAAAGGTAGCATAAAGAGCATAAAACTTGGCCTAAGTTAGATAATCTTGATGTCATCCTAAGGCATGAGATTGAACTTAGCAAATCCCCACTTGTTTACCACCCCTCATTAGTAGTTACCACCACTTGTAGATGCTAGTGCTAAGCATAAAACTTGATCAACTTTAGATGGGAATACTTGGTGAAAATGGTTATGAAAACCTTAGAATGATGAGTCATTCTACTGAAATATTTTGACATGTGTTTCCGAACACCAGATGATTTTGGTGACAAAAATGTTGAGGCATGAGCCTTAACCCTTTATAAAACTGATGGTTGTCTGGATGCGATACCATTCCAATTTTACCGCACAACCACAATACCCGAAAATTGGGTAGGGCTTGACTGGAAATTTATATACCTTAGTATGGATTCTCTCGCGGCCAAGGTCTGAGCTGAGGCTACCTTGTGAAGATTGTCCACCTGTGCAGTACCCAAGATGACAGTTGGTCATGGTTGGGAGGCCAAACTCACAGGAGAGGTGCCTATACTAGGGCGTGTAATTGAAAGGTTAGGATTGATTATCCGCATACTGAGTATGGTGAATTCAGGATTGTTCCTGACAGATGTATCGAATGTTGTGGTGAAAGTGTACAATCTCTACAGAGTGTCAAACTATTCGAATAGCCGCATCCGTGGTTATGGACAGTTGGAGTGGCCATACTGTTCCCCCGTCAGATGTTTTCAAAATGACGTATAAAATGAATTGAGACTTTGACTTGACCACAACAGAGTTGTGATATGAAATTAAAATTCCCACTTAGGTGTTATAAAACTTTCAACTAGCTTTCTTTGCTTTTGAACTTAGTAGAGTTAAATCTGGCTTTTTGCAAAACAACCCTAGAGCTTAGCATCCTACTACACAAAAACCCCCTTAACTTGTTAGTATTAGTTTGCGAGTACTTAAAGAGTACTCATGGATTTGTCCCTGGCTATTCCCGTGGCCAGACTATGAAGAGGAGTACCAAGATGATGGACCGCAGGAAGGTTATGACAACTAGGGTCATCTCCCATCATCAGCATTGCCTGTGACTCTGAAGATGGAGCTTCGCCTACACTATCGTTACTATTACGTTATTCCGCTGCTCGAGTTGTATTAAAAACTGTATCATGAGATCCTTATTTGTGTAAACCTTATGTATGGTTTGTAATGGATGATGTACTGTGATATCCAAATCTGTTATGTCTCGCAAAAATGGTAATCCTGGGATTGCGATGTATGGCATAACAGGCATCTGGGATTGCGATGTATGGCATAATAGGCAGAGGAAAGAGAATGCCTGCAAGTGTTACAATGTTCTAGTGGGCTCAAATTTAGGCTTTCTTCTTTATTTATTGGGACTTTTTCCCTTATGGTTAGCTACGGTGATTAAGTGAGGTTGGTCTCTTGCTCAAAAAAAAAGTGAGGTGGATCTGGTTCCATTAAAAAAGAAAGTGGGGTGGCTCTAGAATAATCCATGGACACAAACCGATCAGCAGTGCAACACAATCGATGTTCTATTTTCCGCTACAAAATAGTCCTTCTTTAAAAAATGCCTAGTGACCTTTATTAAGTACATAACAGAGTCACATATTTGATTACAACTTTTGTAAAATGAATCTCGGAAGATCACCATCCCACATTAAGCATTCCTTTAAACTATAAGCATATTTAGCTAGACTATGCACCACTATATTTGCAACCCTACAAAATACTATTGATTGGACTAATTCTGATTGCACTAATTGTTGCTAAAAGCAAAATAGACGATCAAGTACTCTTTAGATGGTGCTGGCAATGGTAATCTGGCGATAGCTACAATTCAGAAATTTAGTTTTCGGTAGCAGCTCCGAGATGAAAAAAAACTGCATGTCGTGGCCTACCATGCGCGGCACCATTCAACCGTTCCTAGAGATCTCCCAAAGCTTAGCGTCAATGCTAGCGTTATGATTTCGAGTTGATACATAAGAGTGATATTGATATTACCATAATTCGATGAGTTTGCATCGGTTAGAAGAAAACTGTTTCTGTAATATATAAATTGATTGATATCTATATTTTTAAATGTACTACAAGTACCCTGACATCTTATATACATACATTAATTATTATGATAATCATAAGGGCCCTAGAATTTGGGTTCGTCTCGGACCCTCAAAATCTCAGGACCGGCCCTGTACCCAACTCCACGGCCCCTGTTGCGTCCTGCGGGCCGGCACCGCTTATGGTTCCCCTAAAATCTCTAAAAACAAAAATGATCTAATTCCCCTAAAAATATGTTCTGGTTAGTCGATCGTGAAACCAGTTGATTGGACATGGAAATCTCAAAAATAAAACGTTGATTGGATTGAGGCTCAACCAAATTCATGTTTATGAGCAGGGATGCCTTTGGTGTTACGTTTAGATATTCTGAGAGAGCTCATGACTACTCGAGTTCTTGTTTTGTAAAAGTATTTTGAATCACTGCGTTTTCAGGCCAGTGATGTGTAATCAGAAGAAAATTCGATCAGCTGGCTAGAACGTAACCATATGCTTTATTGCCAAACCCTGCAGGTTGGTTCAGACTGTTGCCTTAACTAGTACAGAGTTCAGTACCACCATAGTATATGAAGAGGCGAAGTGACAGCACTTTCTGAACTTGTTTAAGGGCATGTTTGGCTGGTCCCATCGGAGAGATGAAGCGTGCAGCCTTTGGGAGCCATGCAGCAGTTGCACTTGGCCGGGAGCTTCTCCGACCCAGAGGACGGGCAGGTCACGTAGTCGACTTCCAGGCAGTACTGAGGGCAGGCCACTGCCCCCATGCCCTCCTCGTTCTGACCCAGGAGAACAACACCTGAGTACATAAGTCCAGAGTAACGCAGAAATATAAGGTACTCCCATAAAAAAATATTTCCAAAGCTTCGCAGTAAACAGGAGATGGATCTGTTTGCTTACCGACGAGGAGCAGAGCGCAGGCGATGCGGAGTCTGGAGGTAGCCATGTCTGAACACACTCTGAACTCACTTCTGAATTTCGATCAAGAAAGCATGGCGATGCGCTGCTTCCACTGACGTCCTTATATATCGGATGGCCTGATGACTAGGACACCAGCGGATTCCGCGGATGGCTGCGCCGTAACGAACATTTTTCGTTGCTTTGCTTGGAGTCAACTAAAGTAGGCTTGAAGTTTTGACCTGACAGCTTCGCAATATCTCTGTATGGACCTAGTGGATCTTGGAGTTGAAATTATCACTGTATTCATCTGCATTTTTTCCAACATTGTTAACTCTGACCCAGGCTTGTATGTTTCTGGACGTTAGCATACCCTGTGTGCCTGGCTTGCTCCATATCGGTTGTCTAGTCAATTATTCCAAAAATCCAAACTAACTAAAAGACGATAGGCAATATATTTATATTCTCAACACTTTCTTTCATGTCTAGGCTGGTGGTTTTTGTTTCACGGGCCTAGGACGTGGATTCGGGTGTCCATATATTTGTTTTTAATACTGCGTTAGCCAGAATTTGAACTCAATATCCCTGGCTCTAATACCATATTAAATTGTTGCACTAGTCAATTATTTCAAAAGTCCGAACTAATAAAAAACGATAGACAACATATTTATATTTTCAACACTAAACACCATTATATTAGTACTATATTAGATTGATAGAAAAATAAGATGTATGGTCAGGTGGAACCGGAGGGGATTTTACTAGGCAAAAAAACTACTCACAGATTCCAGTTTTAAGAACATATACAATAACATTTAATCAGCCGGTTATAAGGGAATCCACGTAAGCTAAATCCTACTACATGGCGATAACATAATTAAAGAAAGAGAATAACGCCTCTTACCGGGCACGAGAAACAAAGAACTACCGCATGCATGCAGCCTAATGCATATGCTAAAGTCAGCTATAATCATTAAGTACATATAAGGTTAGTCCTGCCGGTTAGTACGAGCATGACATTGCTAGTAATTAAATATTTAAATGTTTAGCAAAAGTTTACAAGAGTAAGGATAATAGTAGAGCCAATTGCCGATTATAAGCCATGTCCATATCATATAGAGTCAATCTAATAGCCAACATATACAGAGATAAAAAAATATACTACATTATTAATGTGACCCACTTTACTCTCACATAATGCATAGGAGCACATACTCTAGCCGGCTCTTAACTAAAAGCTCACTCCTCTTATCTTTCCTCTTCTCCCTCATCCAACTAATATATTATTTTAAGTCCTATAGTTTACTGACCGGATCTTATTATACTTGCTCTAATAGCCAATATTGTACCAATATTTTTGTGCGGATATAGGTGACGTGTCACTTGCTTGCATCCAGCAGGATACTCTATTGTTTTTGCTCTAACGGCTAGTTTAAGAAACCATGCATGCTAGGTAGTATCCAGGAGAGTTAACTCGGCAGTACCGATCATACAAAATACTTTCAAATCAGAGTTTTTTTAATAAAGAAAATATAGTAATAATGTGAAGATATTAATTACATCTATCTTTCACAACAATAAAATGTCCAAAAGACATTAAGGATACAAAAGCCAAATATCAAATGGAAAAATTCAAGACATAAAAGCTCGCCATGGTGATCAACAACTCGCAACAGCAACACAGAAATCACCACCAAAGACAACACCTAGACTACAAAAGAGGTTCTTCAAAATCGACGCTTTCAACAAGGACACAACGCACACACACCATCGTTGTCAGATCAACATATCTTAGATTTTTACCATGAAAAAAGTATGGGTCCTCAAATAATGCCTTCAACAAGGTTATTATCACGTACAACCAAAATTTATACCTTATATTTCTCCTTAAAAATCCTTGAAGAGAACCACAAAAAAATACAGTCCTCCGATATTGCCTCCGTCACTTGTCAATCCCTACTGCAAGTCACCAACACTAGGCTCATATGTAACATGTGCCTAGTATGGACGGGAACTCCGCAAGCCAATGGTCATACAAGATCCCGCGAAGCAAAGACATTCTCACATCCAAGACCCCATCCGCCCTTAATTGGGGTTTCAAACTCAACATGATGAATGTAAACCTTTTTGACCATTAATTGCAGTCACCATGATATTCTCCACCACTACCAACACCATGAAAATTGAGGCGTAAACATGTCCCATGGTGTCCACGGAAAGCATATCCTAGCACCACACCCTCGTGAAGACGCATGGGCTGATGGTGCATACATCTGATCTAGAGATTAAGGAGCGCCATGCGCCAAGACCGTAGGATGTTGGTACACCTATAAATAACCTGCAAGAAACAATAATTTTTATCATTACAAACTTTATTATTTCTACATAGCGAAATTACAATCATGTAACGAATTCCCAAATATGTTGACAATACTATGTGGTGGATACAAGTCTGAAGCTCACTGGTGGAAACAGCTCTAAGCGTCCCGGTTTGTAAGGACGCTTTAGTTCCGGTTGCCCAACCGAAACAGGGCAATCGGGACTAAAGTCCCCGCCCTTTAGTCCTGGTTCGGCCACGAACTGGGACAAAAAGGGGCTCCACGTGGCTGCTGCTCCGCGCGAGAGGGGAGGAGCATCCGTCCCGGTTCGTGTCACGAACAGGGACAAATCTTTCTCTGTCGCGGCAGCAATTTGGCACATATCATCAATATATAATCAAGTTACAAAATTATAACTTATTGAAATCATCCACACAGTTCACAAAAAATATATATATAAAGAATAAGAATATAATTTATTTATAATAAGGTAATCTTTATTACAGAAGAATAAAATGAAGATTACAAAGTAATAAAAAGAAAATTACAAAAATGTGAAGAATATTACATTGGACTATTTACTAACTATTCTATAACTACACCTAAACTAAATCTTCAATTTATATCTGTACCTGCAAAACAAACAGAATATATATAGAGAAATAGAAGGTTAGAGTTAGTATTATTTTCTCTCAGACATGTCAGTGAAGTGCACTAGACAAATTCATCATTAAGAAATTTATATAAAAGGGGCAAGTTTCACCAATATGAAAGAATTCATCATTCATAAATTTAAAGCCAGAAGTCAAATGACAGCCAAGAGGGGCAAATCCACCAGCCAGGTGAAAGTAACCAGATAATAGTAAGTGTCAAAACTTCTGAACATATCCACAAGTGCACAGCAAGCACACAGGCAAGACACACACCAACATGCATGTGGTGTGTTGTCAACCTCACAACACAATCCCAATCTCACAAAACCACAAGCACAGCCGTGGAGAGGCACTAGTGCATCTCTCCACTGCTTGCCACAAGAACAGCCAGCCTAGACAACAGCTTACCAAGCACAACAATTAAACCAAACCACCAAAGATCAACCAAACATCACCAGGATGGTGACATAAGGAGGGGAAAGGATCAGGTGGACAGCAAGGCCAAGTCCAAGAGCTAGGAAGAGCAGACTAGCTCAAGAGAAAGCACATGAGTCCAGCAGAAACATTATAGATCATCTTAAGCAACAAGCCTCGGGCCAATAACCACTTAGCATGTTTACAATTCATCCAAACATGATCCAATTCATCCAGTATATGATCAATCACATGATAGGAACCCTAAATGGATAATCATCCTAATCTGAATCCGACAGTAGTCAGAGAGGACACTGCCAGCATCTAGAATCGAATCAGCAAGCACAGAGAGCACCAGGGGAGAGGAATCAAACTCACCATAGGTCCTCGCTGAAGACTAGAAGAGGAAGGAGAGGGGCCGACGACCATGGCGACACGGGGAGCACCCCAGAGGAGGCGCTGCAACCCGCACGACGCCACGACAGCGACATGATCACGCCTGGAGGTGCAGAGCATCACCTCGACACACGACGACCATGGCAGAACCTGGATCCATGCCGAACCCCCAAACCCTAGGGGTCGGGACGACACCGATCCATCGCAGGAGAGCCCCCGGCTCAAATCCAATTGGATAGAACGAACGGGCTTCGTCGACAACCCCCAATTGCACCACGGTGGCGACCATAACGGCCTACGGCGGCGGGAATCGCTGGTGGCGACATCGCCGGCCACAGGGTCGGGGCCAGAGGAGGAGAGGATGAACTCGAGGGAGAGAGAGGCAGTAAGGAGTGGGCCGTGTTGGGCCAAACCCTTCGGGCTGGTTCTTTTGTCCATAAAATTATTGAAAGATGATAAAATTAATTAAAATTCACTTTCATTATGTATTAATATTTTAGTATTTTTGAAAAATACTAAATAAATATTTAATCACAATTTTGAATGTTTAATTAATTATTCCTAAAAGAATTATTAAATCAATAAAAGTCAAATAAAAGGGAAATAAAATAAAATAATTCAATATATGTTATAAATATTAAAAGACAATATTTATAAATCCTTTATTACTAAAAAGGAACTCTTTGGGGTAAATGCATATAAAATTAAATAATGCATTACATTCCTTGCATAATCATTTTGCTTCTTTAAATATTGTCCTTACCGGGCAATAATGATGTTTTTGTAGAACTAGAAGCTCAAGGTCGAGTGCAAGCATCAGACTTCACTACCTTGCAATCACAAGGCAAGTTCATCACTTGCTCATGTCCTTTGAAGAGTCTTTATCAAAGTATTTGCAAATTGTGTGTTATCATATATGCTATAAAAGAAAGAAACTATTATTTTCACAAATAAAGAAATTATAGATATCATCCTAAGTGGTGATATAATGGAGCAATAGAACTTAACGTTCTAATTGCAACAATGATGATCAAGTAGGGACTTAATAACCCCTGCCATCAGTGATTCTAGTGTCGTATATTACGCGTTAGCCATGAGATTTGGAATGGGACAGATAAGTCAGCTGTATCTTCTTCCTCTCGCATGAAGCCGAATGTGCAGGTCGTGGCTGTTATCCTCGTAGCGTGCATATTAATTGGTAATTCGTAGAGGATATGCAACATATGGGTGGAAACCCTCATCGTCCCACGATAGTTCTGGCATCTAACGGTTTGTACAAACCATTGCCGTAATTCATTATGTGGGCATTGTGTACACCAAGGAGGCATGCGGGGTCGCGAAGGGGGCAGTGATTGGCTTGGACCAACTACTGGGCCCCATATCATGGAATTGTGGACGGGAAAGTACGCCATGTTGTGCAACAAGGAGTTGATCTCTCATGGGTAAAGTAACGCACCTCTGCAGAGTGTAAGAATTGTAACTCGTTACTCCCTGTTCCGGGAAGGATCTACGAACGCGGCAGGAAAGGAACTCCATGAAAGTTCTGGTCAACCTGTGAAGGCTGATTGTCATAGTTTTTCGGAATAAAATCAATCTTTGAAGAAAGATTTACAAAAACTGCATAGTGCCAAGGATTTATAATACGAGGTGGTAGTTAGAGCATCAAACTTCCCACCTTGCATATAATGAACTTGTTGGGTAACGCTGTTACTCATTCTTTCCTTTGATCCCTTGCTTAGACTCTGAGGATCCCGAAGACGTGCCAATGTATGCAACCGAATGACAAGAAGATGTGTTCTACGAGGAACCCGATCTGTCCGGAGGAGTTGAAGGAGTGGATTACGAAATCCGCTATGGTGTCGAGGATAACGAGTCCAACTAAGTATTCCTAGTTAGTAGTAACCAACGGAGCTGAGCAGCATGAACTCTATAGAATAAGCTGCTGAGCTCAACTCCTAGTCAGAGTTGCTACTTTTAAATTCCGCTGAAACACTTTATATTTTGGTTTTTAAGTTGAATATATTGAAGTCTTGAACTTATGGTATTGTAATAATAATAATGTGCGAATGTTTTTAATATGGACCCGCAATGTTTCTGTTGTACCACTCTGAGGGATGTGATATTTACGGAACGGTGTTCTGTGGATGTCATGTCAACGACTATAGTGTACTACACATGCAGTGGTATGCTGGGTCACTGCAGTTGGTATTAGAGAAAATTGCTTTGACCTTAGGTTGGAAATCTAGTAAAGGGTATTACCTGTAGGAAAGTTAGCAACGATAAAGAATTCTCTAAAAGTAATGTAATGGGTATTCAAATGAGACTATTCTGTTATATATTTTAGTGCGATAATTCTTTATTATGATGCAATATATTCTTTGATACTAATCAAAATTATTTTTCTAATATAAAGAGATATAGCACCAAAGTTTCCAAAACAGACTTTGGTAAGGAAAGAGGAGACTCTTGATGATTATCAAGGATCATTCACAGACCAACTTCGTCAACTTTTAAAGCTCTTTAGTTGTCCAACTAGGATTCCCGTGAACACGATCACCTACCTTGATGGCCGAATGTTATCCAAGTATCGTGTGAGTATCCAACTTCCAGAGAAGCTTGGATTATATCACGATCTACCTATAGGAGAAGGTAGGAGTCATTTAGCAGCATATCATGTTGCTGTTGTGGAGGCGATAGCTAATATCCGGGAGCAGAAAACCAAGGAGCTATAAGGTAGCACATTCTCTGTGATACCTCATGATTCTATAGACTCGGAGCCTATACCGGATCATCTTAATTTGGTTAAGAAGCATCCTAAGTTAGCTTCCAAGTTTATGGATAGATACCGAACACTCGTTGCGTCTTTTTATAAGACCCGTCAAGTGATTGTTGAAGACAAAAATGACATGTTAGAGGATCTAATTGATCCGGAAAGGAGGAAGCAGTTAGCATTCCAGCTAGAGAAGGAAGCAAGTAGTAGTGCAACACCTATCTTTAAGGATATACCTATAGATCCTGAATCTTTTATACCATATCCTTATTCACCAAGACCTGAACCTATACATGATCCTACTATGGGTATGCGGTATGCAGTACCACAGGGCGCAGAGGATGGTTCTGACTCAGAACTTCCTATTGAGAATTTGGATGGATGGAGAATGAGATCATATAATGGATCCCATGAACACCAGATGTCCACAGATAGTTCTAACAGGAATGTTGGACAATCTAGTTGGATGGGTGCAAGAATGAACCCTAATAATAGTAGTAGAAATACCATGTCAATAGATGATCAGGAAGAAGAAGATCCTGAGGAGAGAGTGTTTGAATCATCAACATCTTCTCAAAACCCAGGGAATATACATTATCTAGTGTTTAATTATCTTGCCCATGAGAGCACCTGGGAAGCAGCAGGATCTGCGTATCCTGTTGACAACTCAAGAAATGAATCTTAGGAGATGCAGACTGGTGATAATGTTGAATATGTTTCTGAAGACTTTTCAGCTGAGCTGGAGGGATCCAATGCGCTCAGGTTGAGTAATGACTCAAGTCCTGACACTTCAGATACTGAATATGTTCCTTCTGGAAGGCCATATGTTCCACAAACTGTGCGACGAACAACACGTCATCACGGTTGGACATCAGGCATGTACGACGAGCGTAGTTACTACTAGAAGGAGGCAACTAGTTAGAGATATCTAGTACCGTGAATTGTACTCCAAGAAAAATAAAATAGTGAGATGAGTAAAGTAATTATGTGATTATACCTATATGGTATATGTTGTAATGACTTTGTATCATTATGATATTATGTATCATATGTGAAATGCATATTTGGATTTTCTTTGGATCTTCATTGTGTGACTAGTTCTGTGCGTAAAGTCGAGCTCAGAACACATGTGCATGATGTAATTATGAGTATTCGCTTTATGTTGCAGGACTAGAGGGTCATGGATACGGGTGTAGAAATGGAAACTGAGAAGCAGCGGATGGAGCGAGAGGCCAAGGAGAAGGCCGATGACGATGTAGCAAATCAAGGAGCATTACCACCACCACCAATGAGTCCGTTAATGGAGAAGAACTTTATGCAATGTATGCAAATGATGCAAGAGACCCAGAACAAGTTTATGGAAGAGTTGTTGGGGCGATCAAATCAGAGGGCACCTGAAGGTGGAGGAGTGAGTCTATCTGATTTCCAGAATGCAAGACCGTTACCTTTTGCATCAGCTCCTGAACCAATGGATGTAGAGGATTGGCTAGCAGATACTGAAAGGAAGCTGAAAACTGTAGGTTGCAATGATGAGGAGAAATTGAGGTATGCAACTCATCTTCTGACTGGACTTGCAGTATCATGGTGGGAGAATCAGTTAGCCATACAACCACCAGGAAGAGAGTTTACCTGGGAAGAGTTCAAGCAGAGATTCCGTGAATATCATGTTCCAGAAAATGTTATGGAGTTGAAGCGGAGAGAATTTGAGGAGCTTCAGCAAGGATATACTAGTGTCATGAAGTACATCCGAGAGTTTAGCCAACTGTCTCGTTATGCTGAGGAGGATGTCAATACGGAAGAGAAGCGGAAGAAGCGTTTCCTGCGTGGATTAAATCCATTTGTGAAGATGCAGCTAAGGTTAGCCAATAAGCAAACTTATCAGCAGTTGCTGGATGCAGCCATTACTTTTGAAGATGACTACAAGAATGTCCAAGAGGATCGGAGGAAGAGAGCCAAGAAGGAAACCAAGAGAATTCAGGCAAGCAAACCTAAACCCAACCTGGAGTTCAAACCTCGGAATAGGAATTATGGCAACAACAACAATAACAATAACAAGGGCAGTGGTGGAAATCAATCTAATCCGAGAAGGAATGTTATTTGTAACAATTGTGGAATTCCAGGGCATTTCCAGAGGGAATGCAAAAAGCCTGTAGTGATCTGTTATGGTTGTGGTCAGAAGGGGCATATCAAGCCAGATTGTCTGAGTAAACCACCTGGAGGATGGCCTACCAAGGGAGGAGAACAAGCCAGTGGAGGAAATGGACAGCCCAATAAAGGAGGAAATAATGGCAAGAACCACAATGGCAAGAGGAACCGACCTACTGGGAAACTGAACTGTGCAACCCTCGAGGAGGTGGATAATTCGGAGCATGCAGTGATAGGTACGCTCAATATCCTTACCAATCCCGGCAAAGTTCTATTTGATACTGGTGCAACTACTTCATTCATTTCTGAAGAATTTTGTGATAAGTTTGGGATTAGAAGGGCAACGTTAGAAAGTCCTATGACCGTAGTTACGGTAGGAGGGAATGTTATTGTACGCCACATAAAACAAGATCAGGTTATCTCGATCTGTTGTTGTACATATTTCGTAGACCTTTATGTGATTCCTTTGAAGGGAATTGCAGTAGTGCTGGGAATGGATTGGATGATGGAACACGGAGCTCAGATAAATTGTGAGGAGAAAACTGTCTCAATCAAAACTCCAAGTGGAGCAAGGATAGTTTACCAAGCAGATAAGCATAGTCATATCATGGTGGATCTGCAGCTGAACTCAATGAAAGAGGTCAAATTGGAGGAGATTCCCGTAGTAAATGAATTTCAAGATGTTTTTCCAGCAGAGCTACCAGGAATGCCACCAGACCGGGAGATAGAGTTTACTATTGACTTGATTCCTGGCACAACACCAATAGCTCAAGCACCATATAAGATGGGACCCAAAGAGTTGAAAGAACTCAAAGAGCAAATTGATGAGGTAGCTAGAAAAGGATTTATACAGGAAAGCGTATCTCCATGGGGAACACCAGTAATCTTTGTGGATAAGAGAGATGGTGGAAGAAGAATGTGTGGTGATTATAGAAACCTAAACAACGTTACTATCAAGAATAAGTATCCGTTACCAAGAATTCAAGACTTGTTTGATCAAGTGAAAGGAGCTGGAGTATTTTCAAAGATCGATTTAAGATCTGGATAACATCAAATAAAAATCAAGCCGGAAGATGTTCCAAAGACAGCATTTGTCTCAAGATATGTACACCATGAGTATCTGGTAGTACCATTTGGTTTGACTAATGCACCGACAATATTCATGAATCTGATGAACAAGATCTTCATGCCATATTTGTACAAGTTCGTCATAGTCTTTATTGATGATATTTTGATATATTCCAAGGATAAGGAAGAGCATGCTGATCATTTGAGAATAGCATTGCAAACCTTAAGAGAACATAAGCTTTATGCTAAGTTTAGTAAATGTGAATTTTGGCTTGATGAGGTAGAATTCCTCGGTCATGTGATCGGTAAGGATGGAATTGCTGTAAATCCATCTAAAGTTCAGTCAGCACTAGAGTGGACTACACCGACCAATGTGAAGCATATTCAAGGTTTCTTAGGAATGGCTGGTTATTATCGGAGATTCATTGAAGGTTTCTCCAAAATAGCCGGACCAATGACCAAATTATTAAGGAAGAATACACCATTCAAGTGGGATGAGAAATGTGAGGCAAGTTTTCAAGAGTTGAAGACTAGATTAACCACAGATCCAATCTTAGTAGTTACTTAAACAGGGAAGGAATTCACAGTATACTGTGATGCGTCTAAAGAAGGTTTGGGTTGTGTATTAATGGAAGATCGAAAAGTGATTGCTTATGGTTCAAGACAACTGAAACCACATGAAGTCAACTATCCAACTCATGATTTAGAGTTAGCTGCAGCAGTTTTTGTGCTGAAAGGATGGATTCATTTTCTTTATGGAGCCAGATGTGAGTTATACACTGACCATAAAAGTCTCAAATATTTCTTCACTCAAAAGGAATTGAATATGAGATAGAAGCGTTGGTTGGAACTAATCAAGGATTATGATTTAACAATCAACTACACCCTAGGGAAAGCAAATGTTGTAGCAGATGCTTTAAGCAGAAAGAGTGCAGATATTCAGCCAAGCAATAGGCAGCTACCAAAAGAGTTACAAATGGACTTGGAAAGGTTAGAGCTTCAATTTATCAGAACAGAGGTTCTTGGAGGATTAGCTACTATGCAGGTAGTTGCAGAGCAGGACAGTGATCTTAAGCAAGAAATTTTTAGACATCAAGAAAAAGATCCTTTTATTGCTGAGGAAATTCGGAGGATATCACAAGGGCAAAAAACAGTTTTTTGCCTTGGAGATTATGGGTCTTTATGGTTTCAAGACTGTCTTTGTGTTCCAGATGTGACTGAGATTAGAAATGTCATACTCAAAGAAGCACATGATACACCATATTGTATACATCCAGGGAGTACTAATATGTATATGGATTTGAAAGAACTATTCTGGTGGAATAACATGAAAAGAGATATTGCTAAATATGTATCTGAATGCCATACTTGTCAAAGGGTGAAAGCTGAACATCAAAGTCCAGCAGGACCATTACAACCCTTGGAAGTTCCTGAATGGAAGTGGGAGGAAATAGGTATGACTTCATCACAGTATTGCCCATGACACCAAAAAGGAAGGATATGATATGGGTAATTGTTGACAGACTCACTAAGAGTGCACACTTTATTCCAGTGAATCAAAAGGATAATGCCGAGAAGTTAGTTGAAGTATATGTCAAAGAGATAGTAAGTAAGCATGGAGTGCCCAAAAATATCGTAAATGAAAGGGAATTAGTGTTTACTTCAGCATTTTGGAAGCAATTGCATGAAGCACTTGGTTCAAAGTTAGATTTCAGCACAACATATCATCCGGAGACAGGAGGTCAAACTGAAAGAACAAATCAAATACTAGAAGACATGCTAAGAGCTTGTGCACTAGATTTTGGGGGAACATGGGAAGATCATCTACCATTGGCAGAATTTTCTTATAACAATAGCTATCAGAGTAGTCTAAAGGCAGCTCCATACCAAGTTTTGTATGGAAGGAAGTGTAGATCACCAATATGTTGGTATGAACCCGGAAGGTAGAAAAGAATTTGCGCCAGATTATATCAAGGAAAGACAAGATATCATTAATAAGATCAGGGATAGACTGAAAATAGCCCAGAGCAGGAAGAAAAGTTATGCGGATCAAAGTCGAAGATCATGGCATCCAGAAGTAGGAGATGTGGTCTATCTGAAAGTAAGTCCAATGAAAGGAGTGAAAAGGTTCGGAGTTAAAGGAAAATTGAGTCCAAGATACATCAGACCATTCAAGATACTGAGTCAAAACAGAACTATAGCTTATGCTTTAGAGTTACCATCAAGATTAGCTCAAGTGCATAATGTTTTCCATGTGTCACAACTTCGTAAATGTTTGAAAGTTCCAGAGGATGCAATCACACACCAAGAGATAGAACTACAAGCAGACCTGACCTATATAGAAAAACCCTGTAAGATTCTGGAAGAAAACTGGAAAAGATTAAGGAACAGAGCAATCAAATATTGCAAGGTACAGTGGGAACATCACCCTGAAAGGTAAGCCACATGGGAGAAAGAAGAGGATTTAAGAAAAGCATATCCAGAACTATTCAGGTACATCTCCACAAACTTCTGGACAAAGTTTAATTTCAGGGGGGAAGTCTGTAACATCCCAACATTTAGGAATTAACGTAGGGTAGATTTAGGAATTTGAAATGTTGCATGCATTCATTTGTGAAAATGTGGGTAAAATTTTCGCCAAATAAAAACCTTAAGTGATCAATGTTTCTTTCATACTTTGAGATTAGGTTTAGTCTTAAAAGGTGATTGCTATATAATTTGACATGATCTTTAAGGAATTATGTGTTTTAGAATGAATTGGAATTTTAAACTTGAGTGTTTGAATTATAATTCAAAGGAGTTAGGGATAAGTTTTGAATCTTAATTTAATTAAGAAATGAATATTACAACTTAAATACTATCCAAAGAAAAACAATAATGAATATGAAACTTATTTCATATCATCAATATATAATCAAGTTACAAAATTATAACTTACTGAAATCATCCACACAATTCACAAAAAAAATATATAAAAAGAATAAGAATATTCTTTGTTTATAATAAGGTAAAATTTATTACAGAAGAATAAAATGAAGATTACAAAGTAATAAAAAGAAAAATACAAAAATGTGAAGAAGATTACATTGGACTATTTACTAACTATTTTATAACTACACCTAAACTAAATCTTCACTTTATATCTGTACCTGCAAAACAAACATAATATATATAGAGAAATAAAAGGTTAGAGTTAGTATTATTTTCTCTCAGACATGTCAGTGAACTGCACTAGACAAATTCATCATTGAGAAATTTATATAAAAGGGGCAAGTTTCACCAATATGAAGGAATTCATCTTTCATAAATTTAAAGCCAGAAGTCAAATGACAGCCAAGAGGGGCATATCCAGCAGCCAGGTGAAAGTAACCAGATAATAGTAAGTGTCAAAACTTCTGAACATATCCACAAGTGCACAGCAAGCACACATGCAGGACACACACCAACATGCATGTGGTGTGTTGTCAACCTCACAACACAACCCCAATCTCACAAAACCACAAGCATAGCCGTGGAGAGGCACTAGTGCATCTCTCCACTGGTTGCCACAAGTACAGCCAGCCTAGACAGCAGCTTACCAAGCACAACAGCTAAACCAAACCACCAAAGATCAACCAAACATCACCAGGATGGTGACATAAGGAGGGGGAAGGATCAGGTGGACAACAAGGCCAAGTCCAGGAGCTAGGAGGAGTAGGCTAGCTCAAGAGCAAGCACAGGAGTCCAGCAGAAACATTATAGATCATCTTAAGCAATAAGCCTTAGGCCAATAACCACTTAGCATGTTTACAATTCATCCAAACATGATCCAATTCATCCAGTGTATGATCAATCACATGATAGGAACCCTAAATGGATAATCATCCTAATCTGAATCCGACAGTAGTCAGAGAGGACACTGCCAGCATATAGAATCGAATCAACAAGCACAGAGAGCACCAGGGGAGAGGAATCAAACTCACCATAGGTCCTCGCTGGAGACTAGAAGAGGAAGTAGAGGGGCCGGCGACCATGGCGGCACGGGGAGCACCCTAGAGGGGGCACTGCAACCCACACGGCGCCACGACAACGACATGATCACGCCTGGAGGTGCAAAGCATCACCTCGACACACGACGACCACGACAGCACCTGGATCCATGCCGAACCACCAAACCCTAGGGTTCGGGACGACATCGATCCATCGCAGGAGAGCCCCCGGCTCAAATACAATTGGATAGAACGAATGGGCATCATCGACAACCCCCAATTACACCACGGCGGTGACCAGAACGGCCTACGGCGGCGGGAATCGCCGGTGGCGACATCGCCGGCCACAGGGTCGGCGCTAGAGGAGGAGAGGATGAACTCGAGGGAGAGAGAGAGAGAGGCAGTGAGGAGTGGGCCGTGTTGGGCCAAACCCTTCGGGGTGGTTCTTTTGTCCATGACTAATGGGCTACTAGGTCCCAATAAATATAACTAGCCCAGAAATATTTTCAGGCCTGTTTTAATAAAAAGGAAAAGACCAAAATACCCCTAGACTTAATAAAATTATAGAAAGTAAAATAAAAGTCCAAAAATTATAAATAAAATATTTTTGTATTCACAAAAATCCAAGCTACTCAACTAAATTAAAATATAAAATTTTAGACATTTAAATTTTATTAGGAATTTCGTAAATTACATATTACTTATGGAATTTTACAAAATTATTGAAAGATGATAAAATTAATTAAAATTCACTTTCATTATGTATTAATATTGTAGTATTTTACAAAAATACTAAATAAATATTTCATCACAATTTTTAATGTTTAATTAATAATTCCTAAAATAATTATTAAATCAATAAAAGTCAAATAAAAGGGAAATAAAATAAAATAATTTAATATATGTTATAAATATTAAAAGATAATATTTATAAATCCTTTATTACTAAAAAGGAACTTTTTGGGGTAAATGCATATAAAATTAAATAATGCATTACATTACTTGCATAATCATTTTGCTTCTTTAAATATTGTCCTTACCGGGCAATAATGATGTTTTTCTAGAACTATAAGCTCAAGGTCCAGTGCAAGCACCAGACTTCACTACCTTGCAATCACAAGGCAAGTTCATCACTTCCTCATGTCCTTTGAAGAGTCTTTATCAAAGTATTTGCAAATTGTGTGTTATCATATATGCTATAAAAGAAAGAAACTATTATTTTCACAAATAAATAAATTATAGATATCATCCTAAGTGGTGATATAATGGAGCAATAGAACTTAGCGTTCTAATTGCAACAATGATGATCAAGTAGGGACTTAATAACCCCTGCCATCAGTGATTCTAGCGCCGTATATTACGCGTTAGCCATGATATTTGGAATGGGACAGAGAAGTCAGCTGTATCTTCTTCCTCTCGCATGAAGCCAAATGTGCATGTCGTGGCTGTTATCCTTGTAGCATGCATATTAATTGGTAATTTGTAGAGGATATGCAACATATGGGTGGGAACCCTCATCGTCCCACGATAGTTCTGGCATCTAACGGTTTGTACAAACCATTGCCGTAATTTATTATGTGGGCATGGTATACGCCAAGGAGGCATGCGGGGTCGGGCTTGGACCAACTACTGGGCCCCACATCATGGAATTATGGATGGGAAAGTACGCCCGGTTGTGCAACAAGGAGTTGATCTATCATGGGTAAAGTAACGCACCTCTGCAGAGTGTAAGAATTGTAACTTGTTACTCCCTGTTCCGGGAAGGAGCTACAAACGCGGCAGGAAAGGAACTCCTTGAAAGTTCTGGTCAACCTGTGAAGGCTGATTGTCATAGTTTTTTGGAATAAAATCAATCTTTGAAGAAAGATTTACAAAAACTGCATAGTGCCAAGGATTTATAATCCGAGGTGGTAGTTAGAGCATCAAACTTCCCACCTTGCATATAATGAACTTGTTGGGTAACGCTGTTACTCATTCTTTCCTTTGGTCCCTTGCTTAGACTCTGAGGATCCCGAAGACGTGCCAATGTATGCAACCGAATGCCAAGAAGATGTGTTCTACGAGGAACCCGATCTGTCCGGAGGAGTTGAAGGAGTGGATTATGAAATCCGCTATGGTGTCGAGGATAACGAGTCCAACTAAGTATTCCTAGTTAGTAGTAACCAATGGAGCCGAGCAGCATGAACTCTATAGAATAAGATGCTGAGCTCAACTCCTAATCGGAGTTGCTACTTTTAAATTCCACTGAAACACTTTATATTTCTGTTTGTAAGTTGAATCTTTTGAAGTCTTGAACTTCTGGTATTGTAATAATAATGTGTGAATGTTTGTAATATGGACCCGCAATGTTTCTGTTGTACCACTCTGAGGGATGTGATATTTACGGAACGGTGTTCTGTGGATGTCATGTCAACGACTATAGTATACTACATATGCAGTGGTATGCTGGGTAACCGCAGGTTTCATGCACATGTATACATACAAAATAAGCTCTTTGTACGGTCCCTATTGCCTATACACCCAACTCCACATGGTATTCTCTTTTTTGGGTTTATGACCTCTGCATTCCAAGAATCCCGTCAATTCCTCCTGAATTGCTTGCACGCGATCCTTTGGCAGAAGACCGTCCCACAGCCGTTCGATCTGATTTAAAGAAGGAGTCAACCTATATGAATGAAACTAAATACAATTTTATGGTAATAAAAACTATGAATTTTTTTACGTACGTTAAGTTCCTCTAAATTTCTGCCCTTCTCACAACACGTCTGACGGATGAACTCGCAAACATAGTATCCACATAAATTATTCCCTGGTCCTTGCGTCGGGCACTTTACAAAAACATAGTTCAATCAAATAATAATCAACCATGCTAACGGTATCAAAACTATAATCAAAGAGATGTGCGGATCTAGCTAGTGGTACTTACATCTAGTGGTTTAAATGTAAGCTCCTCTTTTCAAACACCCCTAGCCTTCTTGGTGAACCGTTTCCAAGCGCTGCCCGGCGAAGAAAACGAATAAAAGGAGTTATTAATTACTTAATATCATGAAATTCATGAAAGTTGCTGATATAGTGTCGTAATGATCAGAATTACCGCGGGAGTGATACGCCCAATTTGCATCACCATTCTGTATCTTAATTTACCTCTATTCATTGATATTTGTCTTATTATGAGGTATTACTTATGGCTTTTCATCTGTTTATGCATGTTGGATGATTCTTGAAGGATGGATCACGAGTGCGGATTCGATGGAAAAGAAGGCGTTTCGGTGCAATTTCGCGAAGATCAGAAAAATACCAGAAAAATATGGAAACATATTATTTTACCTAAGGACGAAGTAAGCCAGAAGGAGGAGCGAGGGGGGGGGCGCAGGGGGCCCACCCCTAGGCGCGGGCTCACCTAAGGCCGCACCTACGGTAGGTGTGGCCCACCTGCCCAGCCTCCGACTCTCCCCATTCGCCTATAACTTCCCTTCGGAATCCTAAGCCTCAGGGGGCGACCACAGATAGATTTCCGCTTCCTCTGGGGGCAGAAAACACGGAGAGAGAAAGGTCTCTCCGGTAGACAGATTTCTGCCGGGGAAATTCCTTCCCAGAGAGGGGAGACCGTCGCTATCAACACTGTCATCAAGATAGGCTTCATCGGGATCATCATCATCATCATCCACACCATCATCTCCACCAGTACCATCACCACCACTCCGTCCCATTGTAACAATTGTGTTGGATATTGCTTTAGTTCTTAGGGGAAACTTTCCCGGTGTTGATTACTATTGTAGTTGATGCTTGTGAGTGGAACCATTGGATTATTGTTTATGTTCAGATTGTTATCCATTATCATATCATATTTGATCTTGATCCATATGATGTCTTGTGAGTAGTTCTTTTAGTTCTTGAGGACATGGGAGAGGTCATGTTGTTAGTAGTGAATCTGTGATGAGTTATTATTCAATGTTTTAGTATTTAAGTTGTGGTGCTATTCTTCTAGTGGTGTCATGTGAACGTCGACTACATGATACTTCACCATTTATGGGCCTAGGGGAATGCATTGTGTATTTGGCTACTAATCGTGGGGTTGCCGGAGTGACAGAAACCTGAACCCCCGTTAGGACACCTTTGCACAAGGGAGTGTAGGATCTCAGAGTTTAAGGCTATGGTTAGATTTATATCTTAATTACTTTCCTGTAGTTATGGATATTTGAAGGGGGTTTAATCACAGGTATGTATTAGTCCTAGAAAGGGCAGTATGTTAGCATAGGTTCACCCACACAACACTTACAAACACCAGAGAAGAGTACTCAGCTATTTGAAGCGAAAGCACTTGACAGAATTCCCATGTGTCCTCGAGAACGTTTGGTCCTTATAAGTATTTCCACCGGCTTGTCCTTTGCTAAGAAAGGATTGGGCCACTTGCTCCGTTTGTTCGTTACCTTTGTTAGTTGCTCTTTGTTTTTTTGCCTTATCAGAAAACCACTAAAAATCTGTTTGCTAAGTATTCACGGGGATTTCCTGCTCCGCACCACTGTTCAACACCTTCTTCTCCTCGTTGGGTCGACACTCCTATTTATCGAAAGTACTACGATACACCCCCTATACTTGTGGGTCATCAAGACTATTTTCTGGAGCCGTTGCCGGGGAGTGAAGCGCTATTGAAGAGTGGAACTGGTAAGGGAAACTTTCACTGTGAGTATTGCTTTTGTTATTGCTTGTTACTTTGTTTCCAATATGGATAACCCACTTGGTTTTCTATTTGGGAAAACTACTACCACTGCTAGGGTAGTAGATGAATCACCTCCTGTTGAGATAGATCCTTTTAAGATACCTACAAGTATTGTTAATCGTGTTATGGATAAGTATTATTTTGGGGATGGAACTGTTCATCCTGGTGATCATTTGTTTTTATCCATGAATTATGCGGGTTGTTTAAGTGTGCAGGTATCACAACTAAACAGGTGAATAAAAAGTTACTCTCCATATCCTTGAAAGGGAGAGCTGCATAATGGTATAAGCTGCTAAAGAATGGACAATCCATGGAATGGGAGGAGATGCCATCTCTCTTTTACTCTAAATTTTATCCTCCTAGTGAGATCCATAAGGATAGAAATCTTATATATAACTTTTGGCCTCTTGATGGAGAGAGTACAACTCAAGCTTGGGGGAGATTGACGTTATTAATTCTTAAATGCCCTATTCATGAACTCCCTAACAATATTATTCTCAATAACTTTTATGCTAGGCTTTCTCTTCATGATAAAGATTTACTAGATGCTTCTTGTGCTAGATCATTCACACGCATGAAGGAAGAAGCCAAATGGGATTTACTAGACCGTATTCAAGAGAACACTGAAGCTTGGGAGAATGACAAAGGAAGAAATTCAGGTATAAACTATGATTATGAATTCATTAAATCCTTTATGGGAACTAATAGCTTCCGTGATATTAGCAATGAGTTTGGTCTTGATTCCCAAAGTATTGCTAGCTATTTTAAGGCCTTTGCCTCCTACATTGAAATTCCCAAGAAGAAGTTGAATAAGTACCATGGTCCTTATAAAGATGTTGTTAGTCATGCTCCTGTTAGAAGTACCCAATTTTGTACTACTGATCATATTGTGCCTGAACCTCATGTTGAGAAAATGCCTTTCCCAGCTAAGGTAAAGGAATATTCTATGATTATTAGTGCAAATAGAAAAAGTACAATGAAAACTATGGAGCCTGGTAAGCATTTGAGTGATGAACCTGTGGTAGCTATTGTGAAAAACACTGTCACTAGAAATATAGAGGATGAGCATATTGTCTTATGTGAAGACGCTTCTAATATTATTTCTCATCCTAGTAAGGTTAGAAAAGCTAGTGTTCCTGTGCTTTCTATTAAAATTGGTAATCATTGCTACTATGGTTTATGTGATATTGGTGCTAGTTCTAGTGATATTCCTTATGAGCTTTACAGGGAAATTATACATGAGATTGGTCCTTGTGAGCTTGAGGACATTGATGTGGTTATTCACCTTGCTAACAAGGAAACCATTTGCCCCATTGGCATTGTAAGAGATGTGGAGGTTCTTTGTGGTAAGATTAAATATCCTGCAAATTTTCTAGTACTTGGTAAAGAAGCTAGTAAAACATATCCTATTATCTTTGGTAGAACCTTTCTGAACACTTGTGGGGATATCATAGATTGTAGGAAGGAAAAAGTTTTAACTAAGTTTGATGGAGATTCTTATGAGTTTAACTTTTCCAAATTTTCTAAAGCTCCTTGTGAAAATAGCTTGCCTAATAAAGATTTCAGGATGGAACAACTTGCTTCTATTGATATAGTCTATGACCTTGGACCTCTTTTTGATGACTATAAGTATGCTTATTCTGATGATAAAGTTGTTTCCAGTGACAGTTATAGTGTCAACTTTATTCAAACTGCTACGGAAAGTTATTTTGAGAGAGGGAAAATGGTTTTATGCATCTCAATGATGTTAAGATTCTCCGTTTTATGTTGAAAGCTTTAAAGTTGCATCTGTTTTGTATCCCTATGCTTGTGGCTTTTTGTTTTAACAATTCGTTTTCTCATGATACTCACATGCATAGGAAGTGGGTAAGGCTCAACTGTTTTGGTTATTTGCTTCTTGATGCTCTCTTTCACTCCAGATATATATATCCTATGTGAGCATCTTTGGCAGCTCCAAGCCTAACTTAAAGGCATTAAAGAAAAGTACTTGTTGGGAGATAACCCAAGAGTTTTGTCATGTCTTGGAAGTTATTACCTTGGGAATAACCGCTCCTTATCATTTTTGTTTTGGTTTTTGTGTCAAGTTCAACTACTTTTGTGAAGTAGAGGAGTTGTGAAAAGTGGCTGTCCTAAGACAGATTTTTTGTGCTGTATTGTAAAAATTCGTGAGAAAGCTCAGTACTTCGGATTGAGATGCATTTTTCTGAGCTTGTTCTCCAGGTTGTTACCCAATTTTCATCAGTTCTGCACTTTTTGATTTGAGCAACAGAAGGTCTTCGAAAAAATCAATCTTTACCTGCTGGTCTATTTTGACAAATTTCTACCATCTGTTGCATTTGCCTCTTATTGAAGCTTTTGTGTTGATGGGTTTTCAGTTGAAGTGTGTACCAAAGGTTTATTGTTTTTTCTTACACTAATGTTGTCATTGAGGTTGTACAAAAGTTTTGTATGAAGGGAATTCACAGGAGAAAGAGAGAAGGAATCTGCAGAGTTCATCATTGAATAGGTAAAAGTGGTGAAAACAGAAGGTTCGTGAAACCCTAATCTTTTTATATTTTTGATGTTTTTAATACATAAGGGAAGTTACAAGACGAAACTGAAAAGGAAACAGGGCCCAGGGTGGACAAACCCACCCCAGGCACGGGCCCAGCCTGGCCGTGCCTGGAGGGGGTCTGCCACCCTCGAACTCCGTCTCCGCCTTGTTTCCGTGTCAAAACCTTCCTTATGCATTAAAACTTCGTAATATATAACCCCCCGGATCCCCCGAGGTTCATGCATCGTGTTCTCGTCGTTTTTTCATTTCGATCTGTTTTTGTCAGGAAATCTTCTCAAGTTTAGAGCACCATGGCCTCCGCCGACGACAAAGGGAAGAAGCCTGAAGAAGAAGAACCTCAAGTTCCAAAGGAGGAGGAGATTCCGGTAGGTTATGAAGGAGACATGGAGGAGGTCAAGCAACTGGACACTCGCGCTACCGTCGCAAGCATTGGTTTGGTGGCACAACCTCCCCAGCTTAGAAGGACAACACGGATGTCTACAGGAGGGAAACCTCCATGTCTCTTCTACAATCCACAACCATCTCCTCCACGTAACAAGAGACCCTTCCATACACTTATACATGAATATCAATATCAGCATGTGCCCAAGGAAAGTTTGCCTTCGGTTTAGGATATGTGTCGTTCCAACAATGCAGAGAAGGATCATGCTAAGGATGAAGAGTGGGGAAAGAATAACAAGAATTGGGATTCTCGAACTGACATGATCATGAACCGCATAGAGCAAAACTCGGAGTTAATCCGTACTCTTACTTTTGAGTTCGAGGAGTTTAATAAACTTATTGAGGAGCTTATCAAGAGAACACCATCACCACCAAAGGAATAATTCGTCATCAGGTTTGGCATCCCCTTGGCTTGTTCCAAGCTTGGGGGAGTGCCGCGGTATCACCACCATTATCTTTTATCTTTTACCTTTTTAGTGGATTCATATCTATGGTAGAGGGGTTATCTTATAGTTTGGTTTGCATGTGGAAGTATCTCGCCTTTAGTTGATTATCTATGTATCCCTTGGTGTGATTGCCTTTATTGGAATATTAATGAAAAGTCACATCTTTTACTTTTTGCACTTCTTATTTTAGTTTGCAATCTCTATTATATGATGGATCTTATTGTCCAGTATTGGCACCACTTTGGGATCATCAAGTGGATCTAAATTGGTTTTGGCAAACCAAGTTCTGGCCAGTGGCTTTAGTCTGAAAGAAAAAGAAAGAAAGAAAAAGCTTATAGGTATTTGGTATCATTTGTTTTCTTTCTTCTTGGCTCATAAGCTTAGTATTCTTTATTTAAGATTCTTTTGTGACTTCAAGAAGAATGCATGTTTGGCTTTATTAATTGTATGTTTGCTTGTTTCTTTCAACTCTCTTGCTTGCTACCCAGCCTTGCTAGCCAAAAAACTGTTTTGAGAAGGCATACTTCTCATGTTTCCAAAATCCTTTAAACCCAAAACTTTTGCCACTTGTGTCCACCATATCTACCTGGTAGCTTTTGCTATTCCTAGCAAATTTTCAAGCTTCATCTACCTTTCAAATTAAAAAGCATTTTGTTATGTGAAAACTAGTTAGTAAAGCTCTCATGAACTTGATGGCACACTTTATTTACTTTCCTCTAATAGACTTGAACCATTGTGAACATCGAAGTTGTATATGCTTGCATCTATACGTTGGAATTAGCAGAACCGTGCTGTCACGGGGATTGTTTTCAACATTTCACTTGTACCTTATTGTACTCAGTTGATATCATGCTCTTTTGTCTATGGATGTCAACGGTGTGAAATAAAGAGGGAACTTGTAAGTCCATGGAGTTTGTATTCTGTGTTAGAGAAACGCCTGGGCCGCTAGTCTAAGCCATGCTTAATCATGGTAGAAACTTGCAACATCACCATAGTGAGTCATCTATGAAGCATCCTCAATAAAAATCTATACACATGGTAAATTAAAAGATCGCTGAGATGCTCATTGTCTGCCTGCCTTGTCATTTTGGTTATGGGAAAGCTCATGTACCATGTGCAAGGGGTACCTTGTTGGCGGTTCTCAATGATATGCAAGTACTTATAATGACAAGAACTTGCCTGGGCCCAAAGTTGAGTATGCATGAGGAGTGACCCTCATATTCAAGGGACATGAGATTGCCAACTTATATTTCATCAATAATATACTCCATATTTGTTCACTTTAACCTTAATCATCTCAAGATGCTTATGATAGGGGCAATGAGGGCTCAAAGCTAGCAAGTACCATAATCTTTTGAAAGCTCTTTATGACTTGTAATCCCTGCTACCCTCTAAGAAGGGACCTTTCTCCTAGTTACCAGTTTGAGTCAGTGAACCTACTTCCTCTCCATCTCCAGCAAGCTTTTGAGATGTTGTGTTTCAAGCATTCATATGGTAATTTATTCAATCATGTTCTTTATCTTCCTTGTTTGCACAAAACTCTTATCTATTGAGTATTACTTTGAAAGCCTTCACTTGTGAAAAACATTTTTGAGCAAAGAGTGTTCCTGTTTTTGAAACTTCTACAAAAAGCTTTTGTGAAACTGTTTACCATGTGTTCTCTGACCAAGAACAAGTTTGCCAATTCCAATTATGATTTATCTTTATGCATCTCAATTGTGACTGTTGTACTTGGCTGCAAGCTAAGTTATATAATGGTGAGTTGCTTTCTTCTATGAGTTGTGCAATGGTAAGTGTGATGCTTCTTGTTCGTATTCTTTTATCGACACTTCACTCCATATTCCTGTGGACATGTTTACTGAGCTCAATATTCGCTTGGGAACAAGCGAAGTCTAAGCTTTGGGGAGTTGATATGCCCAATTTGTATCACCATTATGTATCATAATTTACCTCTATTCATTGATATTTGTCTTATTATGAGGTATTACTTATGGATTTTCATCTGTTTATGCATGTTGGATGATTCTTGAAGGATGGACTGCCGGAGTCTAGATTCTGATGGAAAACAAGGGGTTTTGGTGCAATTTCGCGAAGATCAGAAAAATACCAGAAAAATATGGAAACATATTATTTTACCTAAGGACGAAGGAAGCCAGAAGGAGGAGCGAAGGGGGCCGCAGGGGGCCCACACCCCCCTAGGCGTGGGCCCACCTGAGGCCGCACCTAGGGAAGGTGTGGCCCAACTTCCCGACCTCCGACTCTCCCCCTTCGCCTATAACTTCCCTTCGGAACCCTAAGCCTCAGGGGCGACCACCGATAGATTTCCACCGCCTCTAGGGGGCGGAAAACACCGAGAGAGAAAGATCTCTCCGGCAGACAGATTTCTGCCAGGGGAATTCCTTCCCGAAGAGGGGAGACCGTCGGCATCAACACCGTCATCAAGCTAGGCTTCATCGGGATTATCATCATCATCCACACCATCATATCCACCAGCACCATCACCACAACTCTGTCCCGTTGCAACAATTGTATTGGATATTTCTTTAGTTCTTAGGGGAAACTTTCCCGGTGTTGATTACTATTGTAGTTGATGCTTGTGAGTGGAACCATTGGATTATTGTTTATGTTCAGATTGTTATCCATTATCATATCATATTTGATCTTGATACATATGATGTCTTGTGAGTAGTTCGTTTAGTTCTTGAGGACATGGGAGAGGTCATGTTGTTAGTAGTGAATCTGTGATGAGTTATTATTCAATGTTTTAGTATTTAAGTTGTGGTGCTATTCTTCTAGTGGTGTCATGTGAACGTCGACTACATGATACTTCACCATTTATGGGCCTAGGGGAATGCATTGTGTATTTGGATACTAATAATGGGGTTGCCAGAGTGACAGAAACCTGAACCCCCGTTAGGACACCTTTGCACAAAGGAGTGTAGGATCTCAGAGTTTAAGGCTATGGTTAGATTTATATCTTAATTACTTTCCTGTAGTTATGGATGTTTGCAAGGGGTTTAATCACAAGTATGTATTAGTCCTAGGAAGGGCAGTATGTTAGCACAGGTTCACCCACACAACACTCAGAGAAGAGTACTCAGCTATTTGAAGTGAAAGCACTTGACAGAATTCCCATGTGTCCTCGAGAATGTTTGGTCCTTATAAGTATTTCCACCGGCTTGTCCTTTGCTAAGAAAGGATTGGGCCACTTGCTCCGTTTATTAGTTACCTTTGTTAGTTGCTATTTGTTTTGTTTCCTTATCATAAAACCACTAAAAATCTATTTGCTAAGTATTCACAGGGATTTCCTGCTCCACACCACTATTCAACACCTTCTGCTCCTCGTTTGGATCGACACTCCTATTTATCGAAAGTACTACGATACACCCCCTATACTTGTGGGTCATTAGGGAGCATCATTTGCATGTCCGCCCACGTCTCAAGGGGTTTATGTTTCGAGTCCATGACTAGTAGCCGCCCTTTGTCAAGTTGAATGATTAACAAAATATAGTGGAAGATACACATGCATAACTCATCAATTATACACTTAACATCGATTAAGCGAAATAGAAAGGGTATACAAGACAATAACACTCACTCAAAGTTGTAAGGAAATAGTATTTTCCTTTTGGTTTCTTGAAACCTTAACACGTGTACAATATTATCCTTTGTATCCTGAGGTCTTATTTTGAGATTAGTTTGATGAACAAAATATGGGTCAATGAACCCAATGTCATAAATTTTTCCTCTACCGCATTCGAGAATCTTCATTCTGTATAATATAGTATGATTATATACATGCAATAAACGAGGTGAGATAGCTAGAGACTTAATTACAGAATTAGTACTTACAAACAATAGGCACTGATGATCATTTGTCCAAGGCGTCTTGATTGAATAATTGAAATAGGTCAACAAATTCAATCATTACCATGTCATATTCTTTTTTGTAACCCATGGCATTATCTAGTTAGCCCCGACCTTTGTGGCATTCATGTACCAGTTATGCAATCTTCGCATTTTTGTTGGTAGATTCTTTACCTCAGGTTTGATGAGAGGATTCCCGTACGAGTATTTGTATGCTACTTGAGTCTCGGGAAAGTACTGTAACTGGGATAAGTAGTGGGCAATACTCATACCTTGAGCAGTGGCCGCTTCTCCGTATAGTGCAACTACCTCTGGATCATACTGCTCTTCGGCCACATATTTTCTTGACCCCACATTGGTATGGTAAATCACCTTGAGAGGGGCGCAGGATTGTTATTTTATTCTCCGAGCTGGGGAACAGATTCCCCACTTGCACTAGTGCTCTTCGACAGATTCCGTGCTGCATGTGACTTGAGAATAGAGCGTTCATAGTCTGATGATAGCTTTGGCTCGGGTTGATGAAGGCCCTTTAGCATTTTTAACACTCGGGTTTTATCTTCTTCGGTGCTCGGGAACTCTGACTCTTTCGTCCGTCTCATCTTAGTGAAAAACTCTGTCATTTCCGCATCGACAATCGCCACAGTCTCCTCTTGAGTACAGTCATAAGCTCTCTTGGGAGGAACCTTTGGAACTTTTGAAATAGGCTTCTATTTACGTGTCAGCGATCGCTTACCACTCCGCAGAGTAGCGGTGGTATGCTTACGCTTTTTTCCTGAGGCGCCGGTGATGGCTGCCATGGCGGCGGAGACGGCCTGCGATGGAGGCAGGTATTCTATGCTGGCGGAGATGGGTGAGGCGGCGGCGAAGATGGCCTTGGCGTCTGATTTGGAAGCACTATATATTCCTTTGGCCATAGAATGGTGACGTTTGTTGCTTCTCCCAATTCAGTCACATCCCCTTCACCTGCAGGGTAGTCAAGCTTCAACTGGTGAAAGTCGTGCATGACTTTATCCACCCCGACAACAACGTAGCCTTGTGGAACCAGACGACAATGGTAAGTTGGTTCAGGTCCAATTGGTAAGGCATAGCCGACCGCCACCTTCATTGTTATGTTCACAACTTTGACATGTAGCTCGCAATGTGTAGTGTGCTTTAGTGAAAGATTCTCCGTCCCTACATATCATTGCTTTCTTTCCCAGTGTGCCTTTTCCACTCAGTCTCCCCTCATGCCGCGAGTCAGGAACACCAATCTTCTTAAGGTCAGGAATAAAGTCAACACAAAACGCAATGACCTCCTCTGTTCCATAGCCCTTGGAGATGCTTCCTTCTGGCCTAGCACGGTTATGAGCATATTTCTTTAAGACTCCCATGAACCTCTCAAAGGGGAACATATTGTGTAGAAATACGGGAACTAGAATGGCAATCTCTTCCACTAGGTGAACCAAGAGATGCGTCATAATATTGAAGAAGGATGATGGAAACACCAACTCAAAACTAACAAGACATTGTACCACATCCTTCTGTAACCTTGGCAGAATATCTGGATTGAATACCTTTTGAGATATTGCATTGAGGAATGCACACAGCTTCACAATGGGTACTCAAACATTTTCCGGTAGAAGCCCCCTCAATGCAACCGGAAGCAACTGCGTCATAATCACGTGACAGTCATGAGACTTCAGGTTTTGAAATTTTTTCTCTACCATATTTATTATCCCCTTTATATTAGATGAGAATCCAGACGACACCTTGATACTGTAAAGGACTTCAAAAAAGATTTCCTTCTCTGCTTTGGTAAGAGCATAGCTGGCACGACTTAAGTGACGCCCTTTACCCGTCTTGTTCTGTGTATGCATGTTTTTGGGGTCTTTCATAACTTGCTGGTACTCCCGTGCTTCTGGTGTATCTTTTGTATTCCCATACATGCCCAGGAATCCTAGCAGGTTCACGCAAAGATTCTTCATCACGTGCATCACGTCGATTGAAGAGTGGACACATAGAACTTTCCAATATGGCAGCTCCCAAAATATAGATTTCTTCTTCCACATGGGTGCATGTCCGATAGAGACGTCATTCAGATCAGATTAACCACCGGGACCCTTTCAAAGATTACTTCTATGTCCTTGACCATACCAAATACATCATCATCAGCAGGGAGTTCAGGCTGCTTCCGGTGATCTGCCTCACATTTGAAATGCTTGCCTTTTTTTCTTACAGGATGATTGGTCGGAAGAAATTGTCGATTACCCAGGCACACAACCTTCTTGTATTTATGCAAATATGTACCTTTAGTCTTATCTAAAAAGTGTGTGCATTCCTTATATCTCTTGTTTGTCTGTCCTGGAAGGTTACTAAAAGCAGGCCAATCATTGATAGTTACGAAAAGCAACCCTCGTAGGTCAAATGGCTCCTGTTTGTTCTCATCCCATACATGTACACCTGGTTTGCCCTATAGCTGTAAGAGTTCTTCAACTAATGGCCTTAGGTACACATCAATGTCATTGCCTGGTTGCTTTGGGCCTTGGATGAGCATTGGCATCATAATAAACTTACGCTTCATGCACAACCAAGGAGGAAGGTTGTAGATACATAGAGTCATAGGCCAGGTGTTGTGACTGCAGCTCTGCTCTCCAAAAGGATTCATGCCATCTATACTTAGACCAAACCATAAGTTCCTTGCGTCACCTGCAAAATCCGGGAAGTCTCTCTCGATTTTTCTCTACTACGACCCATCAGCGAGGTGTCTCAACTTCCCGTCTTTCTTACGGTCTTCTTTGTGCCATCGCAACAACCTGGGATGCTCTTTGTTTCTGAACATGTGTTTCAACCTTGGTATTATAGGAGCATACCACATAACCTTAGCAGGAACCCTCTTCCGGGGGGGGGCTCCCCCTCAACATCACTAGGGTTATCTCGTCTGATCTTATACTGCAATGCATTGCATACCGAACATTTATCTAAATTCTCATACTCCTTACCGCGGTAGAGGATGCAGTCATTAATTCATGCCTGTATCTTCTACACATCTAATCCTAGATGGCAGAGAGTCTTCTTTGCTTCATACGTACTCTCGGGAAATTCGTTATGCTTTGGAAGCTTCGGCTTCATTCTTTTCAGCATCTTTTCAAATGCGGAGTCAGTTAGACCACACTCGGCCTTCCATCGTAGCAATTCCAGTGTGGTATCAAGCTTTGTGCTGCCATCTTTGCAATTTGGGTACAATAATTTTTTGTGATCTTCTAACATGCCCTCCAACTTCAACTTCTCCTTTTCTATTTCACGGTATCGCTTTGCATCAGAAATGACCCTACCAGGATCATCAACGGGCTCATCTGATGCCCGTTCTTCACCTCCTTCCTCTTCATTGTCTTCCATTGCAGTATCACCATATTCAGGAAACATATGATGATAGTTATTATCATCATCCTCTTCTTCTTCATTGTCTTTTATCATAACCCCTCTTTCCCCGTGCTTGGTCCAGCAATTATAGCTGGGCACGAAACCTTTCATAACCAGGTGGCCGCGAATGATTTTCAAGGAAGAGTACGCTTTGTTGTTCCGACATTGAACAGATGGACAATGCATAAAACAATTCTCTTTGTTTGCCGTAGCCACATCGATATATTTATCCACACCCTTAATGTACCCGGGTTCACGCCGGTCACCGTATATCCATTCCTGACTGTTCATCTGCATCATATAATTAAGTTTATCAAAAACTATTACAGAACATCATAAATAGTGAAATGACCAATTTACATCTACACATGCATTGTATCAATGACACATGCAAAGATCAGATTGCTAACCTCGATCGAGGAGGAAAGAAAAAGGAGAAAACTCAAGTGTGGCTCAGGCACTTCCTATATTTGTTTTGTGAGAAATTGAACGGGATCATTCACTCAAACATTTCATCAAACACCTCACATGCATAGGAAAAAAAATAAACTAGCACACCTCTCACACCTTCCATCAAGAAAAAAAATAGAGGGAAGGCAGAGGGCTGGGGCATCATATTTATAGGCAGAGGGCCCATACGTCCTGGTTTATAACACAAACCGGGACTAAAGATGTGTGGCGGGCCACGTATCTGGAGCCAAAACTTTAGTCCTGGTTTGTAACACAAACCGAAACTAGTGAGCCCTCACGAACTGGGACTGATGCCTATGGCTCCTATGCGACAGGACGGCCCGCTCGAACCGGGACAAATGTAGGCATTAGTCCCGGTTCATGACGGAACCGGGACTAATGCTCTGGGCGCAAGAGAACGGATGTTAGTTTTCCACTAGTGGCTTCTTGGGTAACTGAACATACAGACCTTGCAAAATTGCATTGGAAAAAACAAGTGTTTAATTATCTCATTATGATGACAGAACAGACACATAGAATTTCCATGCCAATTCCGCTTAATAAGATTATCTTTAATAAGTATAACTCCTCGACGAAGATACCAAACAAAGATTTTGTTTTTTAAAGATATCTTCATCTTCCAGATCATACTATTATCTATGACTAGCTAGACTAAAGCATTGTTTAAGAAACTAACCGAGAAAGAACCATTCTCACTAAAAGGGGTGTGGGTTGGTTTTTTTTGAGAAAAATATAAAAAACTACCACATTAGCGGATAGATTTTTATAAAACCATCACTATTCTCTAGGGTTTAGAGAACCCACCACTTTAGTGCTAACATGCAAAAAAAACCACTGATTCAGCTTTAACCATCCATTAACAAGAAAACTGACTGAGGAGACCCGCTTGTCAGGCTGACGTGGCAAGTGGTAACGGTGAAGGCTGACCTTGTGCACTAAAGCGATGCCACTGCCATTGCCAAAGGCGAGACATGCTGCACCACCATGCTCTCTGCTTGCCGCCGTCGCAACCGAGTGCAAGCCACTTACCCATGTGCTCCAGCCGTAGCTGTCCTCCCGTGCCTCCCGTATTTCCCGGATGGACGTGATCCATGTCGTTGGCGTGCATGCCGACGATCGGAGCTGGTGGCGAGAAGTGTCGTCCGCGGTAGACGACATCGTGAGGCTCGGACTAGCGGCGCTTGAATTTGCTACTCCGATTGTTAGGAAGGATCGAAGGTCGTACGCTCGCGGCAGCGCGCGGAGGTGAGCGGCGGTGGGCACGCCGGAGGAGCGAAGGCAAGCGGCCACGCGTCCTACAGCTGGGGTGGCTGCAGATGGCGCTCTTGCGCGGGGTCCTGGCAGGGAAGGGGGGCGGTGCCCGATACAGGACATGGCGGTGCTCCAACCGTCGAGAGGAGTAGATGGATGGCGCGCCGGTCACCGGGAAGAAGCCCGATACAGGAATTGAGCGGGCGGTAGCAGGGGAGGGAGCCTCTCGTCGGCAGGACCGGGGGACGGCGAGTCGGCAGGGAAAGGGATGCTCGCCGACGATAGCAGGGATGCGCGGCGGCGTGGTAGTGGCCTAAGTTCGGTCGTGGAGTTTTTCGTGGGAACGGTTGCATGGATTAGTCAACGCTAAATTTCAGCGAAAAGGAGAAAAATAGGAAAAAAAAATGCCTAACGTGTGTATATGCCTCCACGGTTTGCCATGTCAGCGTGACAAGCAGCATATCCCCTGTCAGTTTTCGTGGTTAAAGCTGAATTAGTGTTTTTTGTTGCATGTTAGCGTTCAAGTGGTGTTTTTTGAAACCCTGGCGAATAGTGATGGTTTTTAAAACCCTAGCAACTAATGTGATGGTTTTTTGTAATTTTATCGGGTTTTTGGATGCCCCAAAAATAATTTATAGGCCGGGGCTCTTTTTCTATGTCTGTTTGCGTGAGAAAACGGGCTAAAAATGAATACTCGCCAGAATTTTTTGGGCCGGGTTTTTTTGGTATCTGTTAGAATTGCTCTATGGGTCACCAAAGGCATTGGTCCACTGAATGTTGACATGATCCACATATCATGACAAAACCTTTGAACCAAAACCGAAAAACTTTGCAAGAAAAGATTAGTCGCCTCATTATCCTGTCATGAATCGTTCAAAACCCCTTTAGGAGACTATGAGAAACAAGGTTTTTCTTTTGAATATTTATGAGAAACGATGTGACCATGTTAAAATCAGAGACTCCTCCCCTCCCACGATACCCCTCCTGCGGCGCGCCCCAGGGCGCCGCCGGGGGCCCCCACCGCCGCCGCCCAAGTTCTCCCTCCATCTCCTATCTCCCTTCCGCCGCTGTGTCGAAGGCGCTAGGGGAGGGGGGGTGACGAGGACTTCGACGGGCTGCTGGGGTGGCACCAGTGGATATGCTCGGGCGCGGTGGTCGGACGGCGATCTGGACCAGGCGGCGGCCATTGCCGTCCTTGGATCGTCCTCTCGGGCGGAGGAGGCTGGTCGTGGATCTCGATTCCCATCTAGATCCGGTGCTTCTGGCCTAGGCCAGTAGCGGCGCGGTTGGGAACCGGCCGGCGGTGTGGGGATCGCTGTGTCGGATCTAATAAAGGTGGTAGTCCTTTCATTTCCTTCACACGAAGACGGAGATCTGCTTGATGTCTGCCCTCCTTGATCTGGTCTGGAGAGGCGGGTTCCAGAAGGCTCCACCGACAAACTCCCATGGGCGTATCATGCCTGGAGATTGCTGGATCGGAAGGTATTCGGTCGCGCGCACCTTGTTTTTCTGGCCTTTTGGTTTCAGCGGGAGCGTTGCGAAGCTCTGTTGTTTGTTCCCACCTAGTGCCATGTAGAGCCATGGTGATGTCAGATGCAGAGAATGTCAGGAAAACGGAAATTTAAGGGTAGCAATGGAGATTTTTGTTCTTGTGGCGACGGAGATCTGGCTGCATGATCTGTGACTCGTTGCAGCGACTGTTGGTGCGGGAAGACAACACAGGGTAGTTCTCAGTCTTATCTTGCAGGGTGAAAATCCAAGATCTGGCCTTAGCTGGTTGTGTCTGGCAATAACCTTGTTAAAGGCATTGTTTTGTGAGTAAGGACTTTCTTGAGGGTGAAAACCTATGACCTTTGGTCGGACAACGACGGCGCTTGGGCACTGTTTCCTTCTTAAATGCGTTGTTATTGGAGTGGAGGACTACTGGTATTGTTCTGATGGTGTCACTGTCGTTTCTTTGAGGATTAGTTCTCTGTAGCGGAATTTTTCTTTTTTGTAATTTCTCCTGAGCTGTGTGCATCCATAGAGCCGCTAGGGCATGCGTTGTTGCAAAGGCTGGGTGTAATTGGCGTCCTTGTACTCTTTTCCAAAAAAAAAAAATGTTAAAATCAGCTCTGCTGTGAGCTGGCGGCACACTTATTCGTGCCAGGGTGGGACTGTCCCAGGTGAGCATCGTTTAACAACCAGGCAGCATCCAGGGAGGGCTGGATGCTCCCTGCCAAGCGCCGGCTAACATTATCGAAGCCTGCGGCAGAAAGAGACATGCCTGGCGAGTGAGTGACACAGAGGGGATCTAGCGACAGAAGCAAACAGCCAACATGTAACGCCTTGAGCCCTCAGACAAGTGCTTGTATGATTGTGCATTTGGTTAAGAATGTACAACACTTACTGCCAACGACGTGAGAGCTAGAGCGGGGACGAGTTCATTAGTGGATGGCGCATAATACTACTGTTTCTTTTTCAAGGCGACGACTTCCGACGTTTGCAAAGCTGCAAGTCTTCTCCCCAGACAATTTCCTTTTCCTTATAAGAAGGGAGTTAGCCGTCTAATCAACTCTCTCATCATCCAGATAACACCTTGTACCAAGCAAGCAACTAGCAATGGCGTCTGCCGACACAGGAGGCGACAGGTACCGGTCGTTCTGCGGCGAGGGCGAGAAGAGAGCACGGTGTGGAGGCTTGGATCCCCTCCCAACTACGACGTCGTCAACAAGCTCTTCGAGGAAGAGAGGACCAAGGTACTATACCTATCCGCACGAAATGTTGCTGTACGTGCATGCAGCATATAAGTGATAGTAACATTTCTCAAACTTTGCTCACATGGTTAAAATACTGGGACAGGAATGGCCGGAGGGGTCTGTGGAAGAGAAGGTGCAGCGGTTGCTCAAGACCTCGGAGATGGAGATGATCCATAAGCTGCGCCCCGAGGACCAGAAGAGCGTTCACTCCCAGATATTCAGCGCCGGCACCAACGGTGAGTCCTGGTCACAAAGTCGACAGATGCTCGAAATAGGCTTGCGCCCCGCTATATTTATATAACAAACCACCGATACAAGGATACCACCGCTGAGGCAAAATAGCACAACCTGAGCCCAAGAGAAACAAAAAGGAAAAAAAGAGAAAACAATGCCGAGAACGGCGGTTCGACGAAAACAAAGGGGATTCTCCACCGCTGCGCCCTCCGACAAAATTCCACCCCGCTACTATCGCTCCGAAGCGCCGTGCACCAAGAAACACCTCCAAGAAGGAAAGCGACGATGACGCCGCTGCTGCCCGGATCCTTCCAAGGGGACTCCCCGGAACCAATCCTGGGGTTTCCCCCGGTCCACAACGGGGGGTGGGGAAGAGGGATCTCCGACGCCCTTCAGGAAGGAAGGTGACACCCGCAGGCGTCACCGCGCCGGTGCCGAGACAGGGATTTCTCCCGACCCCCAAAAAAAACCACACCTCCGGGCCCTCCGGAACGTCCACCAACCTTGCCGTCCACCAGCGCGCGCCACCACGGGTTTGTAATCACCCCCGCCATCTCACCGAGGTCCACGTTGCGAGGCCGGTAAATACGATAAGCAAGGAGCACCGGCGAGGGTCAGTGGTACAACGCCACCCGGGAGGGAACTACCTCCACCACCTCCGTCATCGGGAGGCGGTAGCCGACCGGGTGTAGCAGCAGGACACACCAGGCCCGCCGGCCCGGCCGAGCCCGAGAGGGCCCGTGAAGTCCCGCCGCAACACTGCAGCAGGGGCACCGCCGCCGCCACCAACCCATGCCCAAGCTCTGCTACCTCATCCACCGGAGAAGCCGCAGCCGCGCCAGGCATGGTCCGTCCAGGCCCAGATGGAGCCCTTTTGGGCCCAGATCTGGGCAGACAGGGCTCTGCCGTCCGGCGACCAGCCGGCCACCGCAGCCCCCCGCAGCCAACGGCCGCGCCGCCACATCGCCACCACCCGGTCGCGGGTCTCACGCCGCCGAGCCGGACCGTCCACCGCCGAGGAGCACCGGCGCCGTCGGGAGGCCCTGCCCTCCGTTCGCTCGTCGGGAAGAGGCTGACCCGCCGCCGCCAGCCCCGCGCGGGAGAAGCCCGGCGACTTATGTCGGTGGCGGCGGCTGGGGAGAGGGAGAGGGAGGGGGCGGTGGGTGGGAGGCGGCGAGGGTTCGCCCGTCGCCCACAGGGGGCGAGCGAGTGAACGGGTCCTGGGAGTTTCTTAGTCGACAGATGCTCGCTCGCAGCAATGTGGTTCATGAGTGTCAAGCTTTATGCACTAACCAACGCAACCAAAAGTCCGAACTGATGAAAAGGTCTAGTGCAATTTACTTATACACTTTAACACCTTCTCTCACATGTGACGGGGAGAAGTCATCATATGCAATCGGAAGAGAGCGACGACGTGCTAAACTCACGTATGACTCAAGAGACCTATACCACTAGTGGAGAACGGGGCACTAGTCCCGGTCCTAGAGGGCCTCTAGTCCCGGATGGCCAGCCGGGACTACGGAAACGGGACTAGAGGTCCCAGGTCCAGTTACGGGCCGGGACTAAAGGATGTGCATGTGGCAGCGTAGCAGTGCGAGGGGGGTGGTCTTTATTCCTGGTCCGTATTACGGGCCGGGACTAGTTTCTTTCTGCCGCGGCAGCATTTTACCTATTCAGCTGCCGCGGCAGCCGATGGGGGTTTCCGTCGCGGCAGAGTTTTGGGGCCCACTTCTGCCGCGACAGCCGATGGGGGTTTCCGCCGCGGCAGAGTTTTGGGGCAATTTTCTGTCGTGACAGGAGGGTTGCGTTTGGTGTAAAGTGATATGCAACGAAGAGATCACAACCCGTCTAATATAGATATAATTCTACATTACATAAATATATACATAAATAGAGATTACAACCCATCTATTCGGTTACAAGTTCATTAAATCACGGGTAGCTAGAGGTATGGTATTTTCCTTCTGGATTTATGACATGGTCAACAAAAAATTTCGCCAATTCCTCTTGAATTGCTACCAGACGCTTCCTTGGATCGAGATTTTCCCGCAATCTTTCCAACTATATATAAAAGAAGGAGGTCAATATGAATATCAGTAGTCATAACAAATATATGAATGACACTCAACAATTTTTTTGAATATATTGCTCACATACTTCCAAAAATATATCTCTGTCCCGCTCACTGACCTTCGAGCGAATGTACTCGCACACGAAGTATCCACATAGGTTAGTACCTGGTGGCTACCTCTAGCACTTTACGACAAAAGGTTTCAATCAAATAATAATCAAGCATGACATGATGGTATTGAAACTAGAATTGAAGAGATGTACGGATCTAGATCGTACTACTTACATCGATCCGATGAAAACTAAGCTTGTCTTTAAATTCACCAACTGTAGCATTGGTGAAAGCTTTCCAAACCCTGCCCGGCAAAAAACAATAAATGAGTTATTAGTTACTTGATATCTCAGGATATATATGAACTAAAGAGACCGATATAGTGAGATAATGATTAAAATTACCTCTGGAGCGCATCTTTAATGAATGCGTACTCTGATTCGTCTCTCATTAGTGAGTCCTTGATTTCAACTCTTCCAGCGTCAACTTCAATGGTTAGTAGAATCCAGTGATAGCTACACACATTTATATACGTCAGTAACTCATCAATTACACTTAGCAGAATCAAGTGATCAATATAAGGCAGTAACACTCTTACCTGTAGTTATAGGAAAACAATATTCTTCGTTTGTAATGTTGCCTCAATAAGACCCTTAGCAAGTTACGCTCCGTGTTCTTGGGGTATTCCATTAGCAATGCTTGATTAAACCGGTGTGGGTCGATGAACCCAGTGTCAAGGATTTTCTTCTGGTCACATTCATCGCTCTTCATTCTGCATAATAGTATATAGTAAAGATAATTACATGCAATAAAAGAGCTGGGTTAGAGACTTTATCATAGAAATAAATGAACCACTTACAAACAATAGGTAGCGAGAAGACTCAAGTCAAGGGCATCTTGTTTGAATAAAATATAGAATTCCTCAAAATAAATTTGCAACTGGTCTTCACCATTAAAATGATCACTTGTAATTTTCACAAGAAGCACTGACAATTGATCTTCTTCATCGCATGTATAGACTTTCTCGTACCACTCATGCAGTCTTCGCATTTGAGTTGGTAGAAATTTGACTTCATCAGGTCTGACCAGAGTCTTCCCGTATTCATATCTCCATGCAAATTCCTCTTGTATGGGGATATGCCCGCCTAGCGCTTGATCAACTGTAATATTAGCACCTGTGGAAAATTCCATTGCTATAATATTCTGATGATCAGTATTGGATAACACCTTGAGCGGGGCGATCGATTTGTTTGTCTGCATTCCGAGTTGCGCAACCTCTCTTTTCCCGCTGCTTACTATTTCCTGGAGTATTACCGCTGCTTGCAGTAATATTTCCTGAATTCTTCCTACCAATTCTCAGCAGACATCGTTTGTAGTCATCAGCCTTATTTATCTCATATTGCGATGGTTGCTCAAGAAACCCCTTAGCCCACTTTTTGGCTTTCGGATCAAATATTTGTTTTGGCTCGGGAGCTTTGGGTGCAAAGAAGACTTTAACTTGGGAATCACTGATCGCTTTGGTTTCCTCATCAGTCATCTCGTAAGGTAACTTGGGAGGAGGCGGCGGAATTTTCTTCACCTTTTTTACCTTTGGCTTTCTTCTGACTAGTATTTATACTAGTTGACTGAGAGACCGCCTTCTTCGTCTGACATGGCGGCGGCAGAGTGGGATGACGCGGCGGCGGAGGAGTGGGCTGATGCGGCGGTGGACTCACGCTATGGTGGTCGTCCCACTCCTCATGTGGACTTGCTGGAGGCGGCAGACTCGGCTGACGCGGAGGAGATGGTGGTGGCTTGGGTGCGCCTAGAAACACGATGTATTTCTTGCGCCATAGAATGATAGAGCCCCTGACTTCTCCTAGCGTGCTCTCATCTTTAGGTCCAGGGATGTCAAGTTATAGTGATTCATATTGAGGTAGAATATCATCCACCCCGACACGAGCATAGCCATCTGGAATCTCTTTGCAATGCCAGCGTGCTTCAGGTTCACAAGATAAAGCATAGCCGAGAGACGCCTTGAAGGATAAGTTCATCACTCCCACATGCAGCTTGCCGCTTGTCTTCTCAGTGATATAGTCCACGGGATAGCGATCTATCGGATCGGCCGCCGTGGAAGCGACACTGCTTCTCCGCTGAGATGGAACACTGACACTTTCTTCTAGCCGCTGATGACTTGGCCCTTGCTGGCGCATTTTGTCCAGCTGCTTCTGTTGCTCCTTTAGCATGGCATATATTTCCTCGTTCTTTCTTTCCACTCTACGCAACCGGTATGCCTCCTATATATCCTTCCGCTTCTTTGCCCTCGCTCGGCTTATATAAGATTCAGTGTCCTCAGGAAACCCAGTCTTCCACGACACAGAAGGTCCAAAGCCTCGTGTTCATCCTGGTTTTTAGGATTCCCGAGGGCCTTTGTCAGCTCGTCGTTCTCTCTGCCGGGTTTGAAGTCACCCTTTTTAACCCCCTCAATTGTTTTAACAATTTCTCCATGGGGTGTAGCAACTTTGGACTTTTCATCGAATATTAACTGGCCTGTTTCCATGTCATACTTTGCCCCATGGGCAAGTAACCAATTCCTTACTCTGATGGGCCAGTCCTTTGTAGCTGGAGTGAGCCCTTGGGCATGCAAGGCTTTCTCGGCTTCCTCCCACTTAGGAATGGAAGTCCTGTAGCCACCTGTCCCCATCGTATGGTGATATTTCTTTTTTGCAGCATTTTCTTTATTCTTTGCGGACCTTTTTTTTGCTATTGCTAATTTCTTATAGTCTAAAAATATTTCCTAGTGAGTCCGCTGCTTCTCTAGTGACTCCACGAATGCTGGAACTTTTCCTTCCTCGAGATATTCATCGTATAATCTTTTCTTATAGTTATTGAACCGTTGGGACATCTTCTTAAGAGTGAAACACTTAACTTTGGACCTCATCTCATCTGTGGCCTCCTTAGTCTCTAAGACCGGTAGGGTGAAACGGCGAATGAGCTTATCCCATAGTATGTATTTGTATCTGTCCTCGACATAACTCATAGAATATTCATCGGCCTTTACTGGCTTATTCCAGTTGATAATGCTGATCGAGACGTTGTCCCTAACAACAAATCCACATTGATGAATAAATGTGTTTGCGTTCTTTATGGGAAGCAACGGGACGCCCACTGGAGAGACCTCAACAATTGTGAGATGCGCATCATCGGGCATCCCTTTGGCCGGTCCTCGTTTACTATTTTTAACTGGCGCGGTCGATGTGGATGTCTAAAATAAGAAACAACATTCGTTAATATATATATATATATATATGCACAAATCAATTAATGCATCTATCTACTAGTGATCAAAAGGCTTAATAATATACCTCGCCAGACTTTGTCAAGGCTGGTCCATCATTTTCCAAGCCATCATCGAAATTAAAACTAGTATGCGCTTTGACTTGAGGTTCTATCTCTATTCCCTCACCGGACTCATTTAGAAACCGTGAGCCATCTTCTGCTCCACAGTCTTCTTCCCTACCCTGATCGACGAGCGCTCCATCCTGATAGGGGAGCGGTCCTCCACCAGCCAGTATCATATCGAATAAAGGCTCTTCACCTTCTCTACTGTTGAAGTGATCCATAGAATAACTGCTATGACATAATGTGCATATATGAGTAATAAAATTATATAACATCTCGAATGACAACAAAAGTATTAATATCATATAACATCTCGAATAACATCTCAGAAAATAACAAAGAAGTCATAATACATCTCGAATAACGACAAAGTAGTAATATCATATAAAAAACAACATCTTGTCTGATAACATCGCTCAAACTCAACGTCGACTACCGGCTCCTGAGCCGCGGGATATGACCAACCAAATAGTCGGAACCATCACCAGACTATAACTAGGGTGAGATCCCTGAATAACCTGCCAGGTATGGGGGGCCAGCCTGGCGTCCAACATCACCATATAGCGGCAGACGTGCTCATCCTCCTCCCTGACGTGACGTCGTACCAACTCCTCGGGGGCCGGCTCCCTCTGCACTCTGCCTGGGCCACGTGACCTCCAGCAAAGAAGATCCGGGTCGACGACGATACCCGGATTCCTCACCAAGCTACGCGTCCTTGACAGTAGCATCTCCCAGTGCCAGCCTGGCAGAGCCCAGTCTCATACAACACCGCTAGAGCGTAGTACTCTCTTGCTCTGGCCGAGTTGGCTATGAGGATGCCTGGGCATATCCTAAAGTAGGTATGGATTTGACCGAAAAATACACTCTTTAGAAAAAAATACACTATTTCGGATAAAATATACTATATATATACACTATATACTAACTAATATCCAGTGTGGTACCGAGCTTTGTGCTGCCATCTTCGCAATTTGGGTATAACAATTTTTTGTGATCCTCTAACATGCGCTGCAACTTCTTCTTCTCGTTTTCATTTTTCCATTCGCTCCGTGCATCAAGAATGGCCTGACGAAGATCATTAGCAGTCACATCTAATGCGCGTTCTTCACCTTCTTCTTGTTCATTGTCTTCTAGTGCAGTGCCACCGTATTCAGAAAACATTGGATAATTATCATCGTTCTCTTCTTCTTCGCTGTCTTCCATCATAACCCCGCTTTCTTCATGCTTTGTCCAACAAATATAGCCGGACATGAAGCCTGATTGAATCAGGTGGATGTGAATGGTTTTGGATGAAGATTAATCCTTCTCATTCCGACAGACATGACACGAACAACACATAAAACCATTCCGCTTGTTTGCCTCAGACAACTCGAGGAAAGAATGCACGCCTTTAATGAACGCGTCAGATATTCGGGGAGCGTCATACATCCATTCTCGGCTCGTCTGAAGTATAATTAAAATTTTCTATCATATAAAAAGTTTGGATCATTTTTACTACAATTACTTTTACATGCACTAATTTTTGAATTAAGATTTCTATCATATTAAAATTTTACATGCACTAATTTTTGAATTGGACAAAACTGTTAACATAAAAATGTTGACTATTTAATTATTGCTCTAGCAGTGAAAACATTATTCAATTCTGAGATCCGAAACTCTTCAAATGCACATCTCAACTTTCAGTAGCTTTTTGTATAATCAAACGATGCTTAAAACTACACATCTAAAATTCCCTCTACACTTCTAAGCATGAAATTCCTCAATCTATCTAGTTCTAGAGCATTGAGCTAAACTATAACAATAAGAGGTGAATGATTGAAGTTGCTAACCATTTTAGAATCTTCGATTGATAGATGATGCCACCAAATCTTGGATTGAAAGTTGCCACCAAAATGAGGATGAACTTGAGCTGTTACTTGGAGAAAATGGCCATGCTTTTGGGCTGGGTCGAACAGACATATATATTGGTAATAAGTTGTCTCGGGTGGTAAAATGAACTAAGACTAGAGATTGACCTCTAGTCCCGGCTTGTAACAAGAACCCAGACTAAATATAGCCATGGGTCCCACAGGACTCTAGTCCCGGCCTGTGATACCAGCCGGGACTAGAGGTTTCCCATGGACCGAGACTAGTGATATGGGGCCATGTAGCCGTTGAAGAATTCACAGACCGGGACTAGTGCTAACACTAGTCCCGGTTTCAGAGATGGCCGGGACTAGAGGCTGGAGCTGCAAAAAACGAAAGGTCGTTTTTCTACTAGTGTACATGGACACAAAGGGGTCAATAACAATTTTAGGATAAATTGCGAAAGACAGGAATCGAACTCGATACCTTAGGCTCTGATACCATATTAAATTGATGCACTAGCCATCTGAACCAAAAGTCTGAACTGATGAAAAGAACTAGGCATGTATTATATTTTTAATACTCCCCCTCACGTCTAGGCTATTTTAGTCCTTAGCGTGGGTTTGGTGCAGGCCGCATAATATTTTTTTGTAAATTGCGTGAGCAGAGTCTTGAACTTGAGACCTCTTCAGTCCAGTGGTCAAGCCTAATACCGTCAGGCTTCTTCTATCTATTGTCGTCACTCGAGATTGGTCTCTTCGTCAGAGTATGATGATGTTGCATACTCTCCTATATTATTCCCTAACCATGGTGCAGGCACTGGACGTGGGGCTCGTTTGGAAATTTTGGAGACACCGGCACCTCCATCGCCGACATCATCCGACGTGCACGTCGATCCGCCAGTGCTCCTGCATGGCCTTGGACATCATGCCCATGTATGCTCGGCCGATGTTCCTGTGATGTCGCGCCTAGCCTCGCCCCTGCCGCTGGGCCGGCCTCGCCCCCTGACGCTGGCCTGGCCTCGCTGTGTCTTCGGCCTTCCACGCCTTCCTCGCCTATGTCGTCTTCGCCTGGGCTGTCTCCCTCGCCGAGCAGCCCATCCCATGTGACTCCTTTGGCGGGCTACGGCTCGGCTTCCTCGATGCCCAGCGCGTCGCCGGTCTTCCCGACGCCCAGCACGTCGCCTTGCAGCGTGTCGCCCGGTCCCTCGATGAATGGGCCACTGCTGTCACCATCGCCCAGCCCTTCGCCGACTGGGCCCTCTTTGTCACCGTCACCCAGCCCCTCGTCGGCTGCACCTTCGACCTCTACGGCTCCTGTACTGCGCCCCCATACGCGCAGTCGCAGTGGCATTCATCGCCCCAAGGAGCGCACTGACGGCACAGTGGCCTGACATGCTGTGTGTATGGCTGCTGCCATTGCGGATCCATCCTCTGAGCCCCGCATGTACCAGGCTTCTATGAGTATTCCTCATTGGAGAGAGGCTATGGAACAGGAGTATCACGCTCTTATATTATTCGCAATGAGACGTGGACTCTTGTTTCTCCACCACCGCGAGTTAATGTGATTGATTCTAAATAGGTGTTCAAAGTGAAGAAGCGTTCTGATGGGTCTATTGAGCGCTACAAAGCGCGTCTTGTTGCTAGAGGATTTCGGTAACGTTATGGTCTTGACTATGAAGACACCTTCAGTCCAGTGGTCAAGCCTACTATCATCAGGCTTCTTCTATCTATTACCGTCACTCGAGATTGGTCTCTTCGTCATCTTGATGTGCAGAATGCCTTCCTTCATGGTGTATTGGAGGAGGAAGTTTATATGCGACAACCGCCTGGGTTTTCTGATCCTGACCGTCCTGATTATATCTGTCATCTTACCAAAGCACTATATGATTTGAAGCAAGCTCCTCGTGCCTGGCATGTCCGTCTTGCTACAGCTCTTCGTGCTCATGGTTTTGCACCATCCTGCTGATTCATCGTTGTTTCTTCTATAGAAGCTCTGATACCATATCAAGCTTCATGCACTAACCAACACAACTAAAAGTCCGAACTGATGGAAAGGGCTAGTGCAATCCACTTATACACTTCAACAATGAGATCGGCGTACACGAATGACAGGTATGAAGCATCTTACATGGAAGGAGATCTCAGCCATAGGCGGCTACAACGCGTTCCTGGCGACCACCCTGCCGCCAGAGCACCGCATCTATGACCTGGACAAGGAAACCGTCGAGTTCGGCATGTCGACGTTCCTCACCGGTTTCCCCGGGGTTTCGCAATCGAGGTCCTCGACGTGTACAGCAGACCGCCGAGGATCGCCTTCAAGTTCCGGCACTGGGGGTACATGGAGGGGCCGTTCAAGGGCCACCCTCCTCACGGCCAGCGCATAGAGTTCTTTGGCGTCTTCATCTTCCATGTAAGTTTGGCAGCTTGGAGAAACTTTTTTTCAGAGTTGAGAACTTGCACTGACAGAGTAGACACTGATATGGTTCGCTGCAACAATGTGGTATGGACAGGTTGATGAAGAGATGAAGGTGGAGAAGGCAGAGTACTTCTACGAGCGCGGCAGCTTCCTCGCCAGCTTCTTGAGCGTGCCTGCTACTGCTGCTGCGGCATTATCGCCTTCAGGTTGCCCTGTGATGAGAGGAAACTGAAGCACAAAGAAATTGAAGAAACAGGTCACTAGTGTATATGAGTACATTGGATGGGCGCCTCAAGATTTCGAGATGTCCTTGGTTCCATGTCGTGACATCATATTTTTAAATTATTTATAAGCTTAAGCCTGGTTACGACGTGCAAGCATACTGAGAGCATTGCCGCTGTTTTACTGCTGTGTGGGCCGGTTTTATTTACATAACGGCCTTGCTTTCAGTTGGTGTCTTCGTCGGGAAGACATCACGCAAGCAAAACCTTAAAGATTTTTTCACTTAACACAACATGTTGGCGCTAATTTATCACATAACCACAATCCTAATGTTTTTTTTTTCACAAAACACCAATTTTTGTGGTAATGTTTTGCACAGAACATATAAACCACACTAATAGCCCATTGATGAACATTAGCCCACTATCAAGCAGTCCAGCATGGCCCTCTTCCTTCTATGGGAAAATTGGATCCATACCATTAAAAGATCAGATCTTTAGAAAAACTAGCATAATGGCCCTCGCAAATGCGAGGAAAGCATCTTTAATCCCTTAAAACCATTTTAAAATAAATTTATGATTTCATGCATAATGAATAAACTAATATATAAAGCATAGTCACTGTAAATAATGTTATGCCGAATAAAACATCATGTGGTAACTATTTAAAATGTGACCTATAAACTTATTGAACAATTTCTAAAATACCACGTGCACACCACGGACCATGAGAACATGTATGTGGTTGGGCTAGGAGTTATGCTCCCAAACCAACAGGAATACGGTTTGGGCATAGGCAACATTCTCGTAAATACAATTCAAAAAAAAACATCCTAGTCAATAGTGAGGCATTTATAGTGATTCGTTAATCTTCAAGTTCCACAACTCCCATCTTAAGTTGGTGACGTGTGCATGTGGTAGTGGTGTCCGCATGTCTACGTTGCTCTTGGTATTTCTAAGATAAGACTATTGGCTATATGTGTCCCTTTTTTACATGATATTAGCTTATAACCTAGCTAGAACTAAAGATCACATGACAAGATAACCTCTATTTTCTATATATCAGTATTCTAAGTTGGAACTCAAATTTTTACTTATTATAGGTACACTTAAGAAAATGTGTATATTTTTAAGTTTTCAAAAAATTGTATATTTTAATGCAACTGATAATAAGGGTTCGGTCAAATAATATGAAGGGTTGTTTAGGCAAAGTTAAGAGAACGAATCAACTATGATCCATTATCCCTGCAAGGAACAACTATATGTGTACTGTAATAAAATATGGTAGATCACTATAACCAAGATTTACCTCTCTAGTTCATCAAATACTATGCTCAAAAGGATAAATGCAACTATAAAAATTTGTGTAGTCTCGTTCTGTCTTACTTCACTTTGAGATTTTATACCATTGTTAGATTTGTTAGTACGTAGTACACATTGTGTTGTATGATTACATATGAAAGATATTTTCTAAAGTGGAAGATCATGGTTATTCTCATTTATTAATGAATTTATATGTAATAAAGTTATAAAGGTTGACAATAATATGTATAAAGTATCTTGTATTCTGAACCAAAGTTAGAAAATATCGACTATTTATATCACACTATCCTAGCTTATACATGCCTTTTTGAATACATTTGTGTATAATTCAATGCACCGGATTCAGTGGTATGAGCTCGAGCATCGTAGTTAGTATTATTGTGTTTGTTAAGGCATGTAATATTTTCCCAACCCATCACGCTGCCAGCTTATGTCTTACTGGGTCAACACTCTTTAGTAGCTTCCACTTGGCATTGTAGAGCGAAGCTACTTTCATGCTCCTCCTCCAATGCTTGTATAGGTGTGCCACATATCGTCTACACATCATAAGATTTTGATATAGGCTGCATTGGTTAATTCATGTTTTCCTAGAGTGGATCAAATTCGGACCGCTGATTATATTTTTTATAAAAAATCAAAATCTATCGATTGTGATGGATTTTGGTTCTTTTGTGAGATCTACCTACTATGAAATGTTCATTTGAGGTACAACTATGATAATATGTCATAATTTTTTTAAGATAAAGTCCAAATGAAATATCAAGTGTTCTTTTTGGTTATCATTGACCTACATGTAGTGTTTGGTTAGGTACGGTTGTGAATACCAATCAAATGTGGTATGCTAATAAAGAAAGGTTTCACCATATTGACAGTCAGATGTTTTGTTTTATTTTGTTTTCGAGAATACTTAGTGTATCTCCTTTATATTGTATTATAATTTGAATTAAAATACAAAACTATCTATTTAACATTATGGCAATCTACTTCCTTCTTATTCTCTTACATTAATTTATGAAATCTCTTGTTTGTATTGTACTTAGAGAAATAGGGTTTGTGGAATTGATAGCCGTATGCTTTGGTTTCTCAGATGCAATATTTGTATTTTGATCAAATAGTGGTGATATTTTTTCTATGTTTTCTAATAATAAAAGTTGAGTTATCCCCACCTCTAACTTGGAATAACGATATAGCCACCTTCATGCCCTTCCCTAGTTTGCGAGTGCTAAGCTAAGATTATTTCCATAGTAATAATAGATCATGTGTGCTAGTTTTATGGCGAAGTCATGTTGAGTATCTCTATTTTAAACATATAGGACTTGATAATTTTTTATACGGAGTCCTTGTTTTTACTTGAACAATTAACGTGACCTACAGAAAATTATTATTTCATTTTATTTCTCATGTATGATTGTATGTACTTTTCGTACAAATGAGTAAATTTGAGTTTGAACTCTCGTATTATCATGTAGAGAGAACTTGGGTGGTAGTAATTTTTTTAACTTTTTATTATGTTACATTAATGTGGATCCTAGTTTGAAAAAATGACATAGCGACCTTCCTCCGTGTAAAATTTTGAACAATGACGTAGCCACCTTCATGCGCTTCACCAAGTTTGTGGGTCCTAAGCTAAGCTTAAGGCGACAAACATAATGTTGTAAGTATGTTAGTTCTATGGAAAGGTCATGTTGAGTCACTATTTTAAATATATAGAACATTGTGAATTTGTTATATAGAGTCCTATATGGACAAACAACTAATGCTAGTCAGACGCGTTAATCGTCTATCCTTTTACTTGTCCAACAATATCGTCAATTGTAACTACTTGTCTCACAAAAAAAATGTTTTTGCACAAATGTGGAAATTTAGTTCGTATCTATTGTAACATCAAGTTGTACAGACTCGGAATATTATGCAAAAAATATTGAAGTGTTTGATATCATTTATATTTGGTTCCTATAATTTGCAATACAGTTACTTTTGTCTATTTTTGCATTTGGTATGCATAACTAATACTATATACTTACAAATAGTACATACTACATTTTATCATAGCCGTTCTTGTGTGCTAGTGGGGAGCTACCTTCTTTATTTATTTTTCTGAGAACACCTTGTGAGTTGATGGAACACATGTATGTGTAGATATGTTATCCATTAAACATGTACTCTCACCATTTCAAAAATATAAGATGTTTTAGACTTTTGCTAAAACTTATGTATCAAGACAGTCTTCTAGATTGTAGCTTCACTCATTTTGATCTAAACCTACATACTAAAAGATATCTATACACATATGTTTAGGAAAAAGGCTAACACATCTTATAATTTGAAAGAAGAGAGTACATAATTTTGGTTCCAAATATGTGTTTGCCACGGACTCATTCTCTTGTTGTCTAATTCAAAGACACGTTGGGACTGAAAAAGACGCTCATCAGTTTGGAAAAAAAAACACGTACTTCTAGGTACTGCTATTGGCGTGTAAGCAGTACTGCTATTGGCGTGTATGACAGGGACTCCAATCTCTCATTGAATCTTTTTTTTTTTGAGGTGGCCAAATCTGTTTGGACACGGTGGTTCCATATTCTGCCATTTTCACGTTCATTAACTCCTAGCACATGACATGTTGACTTTGTTTGTACAACCATAGTTTTACGTAACTTTTCGTACGCTTAAATCCTGACCTTAAATTTTAGATCCAACCGTTAATATAATTTGGATGATGTGGATTAACATGGTATCTCGAAACAATCTCTTATATTGCTTTTAATATATAATAGATAGATAATAGATACCACCGGAAGTTTTGGACCTAGAAAAATACCACTCAAAGGCTGTTCCGTTGTTGCTTTCTACGATCACCGTCAACCTGGTGTTTCCTTTCTCAAAATAACATTTGAAGATATATAACATCACCATTTCAGCAGCTATTCATCTCCAATTTGAGAAGCATAACGCCTATATTCCGTCTCAACTTCCAGCAACATTTCAGCACCAAAATTGAGCAGCACTACAGCCAGATATAACAAGACATATGAGCACAACTTTCAGCACCACATTGAGATACACGACAACGCCAAATTAGCAGCTCCATAGCTAGATATATAACACATCTTGGACACAAAGTTCAACAAAAGTAATAGCTAATTGTTCGCACATTGTCCATGGCATGACGGTTCCATCCTCAATGATCTACTCAACAAACTAACAACAAAAGACCGTAGCTCATAGAAAGTACTATCTAATCATCTACTCAATGATGAGCCTACGGTTGATTCCTCCAGGTGATTTTGCAGCCATATTTCTACTTCTTACACCTGGGCTAGTTGTACAAAGTGACGCCATGCTTCTAGCTGTTACGCTTGGGCTTGAATGGGGCATTGGAGAGGCTTCAAAAACTTCAGATTTGGTTGTCCTATGAGGCACAACATGGGATAGTAAAGGGAAAAAGTTACAGCACATATAAGAACGAAGAGAAAACATTGCAGCACATGTGAGAACCAAAAATACAACATTACCTTGTCTTTTTTCCTTTCTTTGGACGAGGTGGTGGAAGCTCTTGTTCTAGTTCAACTTGAGTAGCCGTACAACCCTTCTCTATATGTCCAAACTGATAGCACCTTTTGCATTGATATGGTCCTCTTTTTCCCGGCTCTCCACTAGCCTTGATTCTTTGTTTCCTTGGCGTGCCAGCAGCTCTTTGTAGAGGTGGAGGAATAATTTCAAAACCAACATCAACCTTAGGCCATTCAGACCTGCCATTCATTGGAGCAATCTCAAATTGATAAGACATCTTGAATCTCTCTACCGAATAGTAGTCATGCTCAAAGTCCTCAATGTTTGGTTGTCTAACTTTGCCAAGCAAGTATAAAGCATGAGGGCATGGTTTTCCGGACAGCTCCCATTGTCCACAACCACATTCTCTTTTCTCAAGGTCAACCGCATACCTCCATGTCTTCCCTTATTTTGTTGTTCCTGATATTTCAGCTGACATGGGGCTACTTTTCTGGATATCATAGTGCAGCGCTCGACTCTTCATGTTCAACTCATGTAACACACTTGGGAGGATGAGGCCTTCAATTGTTAGATTGATCTCAACATGGCAGGGCCCAACGGCCCGTCACGCCCCTATCTGCGCCCTGATCGGGGGCGCCCAACCCTATCTGGTTGGTGGGCCCCTATCGCCAGCGCTATATAAAGGAGGTTGGGGCCGGTAGCACGCCTCACGAGGTTAGCCGTGCTCTAGCCGCCCCACCTACAATCCCTACCGATCTAGGCTAAGTGTTGTGCCGACGGGAAGCACCACCGCCGCCACACACTCGCATTCTCCTTTTTCCCATGGCTAACGACAGCGGCTCCAGCTCCGGCACCAGTTCCGGCATCCCCTCTGGATCGTGTCTCTCGAGTCAGGGAGCAGGTAGTTCCCATCCTCTCCGATCCTTCTCTCCCTCTCTCAGTTATCAATCTAGACAGGCAAGGTAAAGTGCCACTGATAGATGTAGACTAGTTTCATTACAAAGCTGTTTTAACATTGGTATCAGAGCAATAGTTGCTAGATCTTTCGGTGCAAAAGGAAATAATAAACCTAGATCTAAAGTGCGCCAGCCTAGGGCCGCGCCGTTCCTCTCGATCTAGATGAGCATCACTGCGAGGCATCTAGATGAAGAACACACCCCTCGGGGGCAAAGAGAAAGAAAGAAAAGAAACCCAAAAGGAACCCTAGATCCCGCATGCAAAATCCCTCCCCAGATCCCAAGCAAAGATGCACTGCTAACCCTATATCCATCCCCAGATCCGGAATCAATACCCCTGTAAAGCCCAGATCTCGCAGAAAGGGTAAAAGAAAATCCTCACACACCAAAAAAAGGGGGAAGGGAAAACCCCAATCCAACACCGGCCGGTGTCGTTAAAGAGGTTCCCACCATCGCTGCTGACGGGCGGCGCCCACCCTGGTGGACGCACCGCCAAGGCGAAGAAAGTCGCCGTCGCCAGACAAACCGAAAGGGGTGGTGGCGCAGGAGAGGGAGGGGACCGTCGCCGGCGCAGTCGCCGGACGGACGGCCGCCTCGCCTCCCCAACACCGCCAGAGAGAAAGCTCGCCGCCGGCCGCCGCTGCTCACCGAGCGCGGGGCTAGGCGCCACCGCTGCTGCGGGCAGGAGGGGGCGTGGGAGGGAGGGGCTCGCCGCCGGCAACGCTGCCAGGCGGTGCAGCCGCCTCGCCATTCCCCACAGCGCCGCCAGAGAGCAGAGCGGCGGCGGGTGGCTCGCGGGGTGGGTGGGGGCGAATGGGGCTTAGGGTTTCAGAGGGGGCGCGGGGTGGCCGTTTTGTTGCGACGAAACACGCGCTCAGCCACACGATCTAGGGCGGCGCGCATTGGATGGCTGCAATCACGCGGCGCGGGTGGCTGCGGGCGGTGGCGGGCCAGGCGGCACTGGCGGGCTGCAGCTGGGCCGCTGGCGAGCGAGCCCGCGAGCGCTCTCTGCTGCGCGTGGGCGGCAGATAGCCTCTGCGGGCTGTTGGGCTCAAGCGGGCGGCAGCTAGGCGCTGGAGGAGCTAGGCCGTTTTTGGGCCGCTGCCCGCTGCTCACAGAAAAGACCCAGTAGGGCATAGCTGTACAGTTTTCTGTTTTTATTTTTCAGAAGCTATGTTTGATGTATTTTATCAGTTTTTTGATAGAATTTTGTACAGTTTCTCTAGTCATATTATTTCAATGAATATTTGTCTAGAGAATGCATGAGAGGCAGAATTTTTCTGTAAAGTTTTAAAAGTTTATGAATGTTGTAATAATGTTTCCGCTGCAAATAGTTGTTTTAAAATTGCTAGAATGCAATAAAAGTGTGTTGATTTTTGTTATAAAAGATGTGATAAAGTAATTTAAAGTTGATTATGCTCCATGTTATTAATTGACCAACGTTATTAATAAACATGATCATGATCCCTTTCATTATGTATTAAAGGTGCATTTTATTTTATTTTTACCCAACGGTGATATAACTTTAAATGGCACAAACAATTGCATGCTTAATTTATACCAACGTTGGATTAATGCATGCAATTGTTTTGGTTATCTCACATCTTTTGTGGTTTTCAGGAGGTCTCAACCTCATGAGCTGCATGAAGGACATCCCACTGCTCAGAGGGGATAACTACTCCGAATGGAGGAAAAAGGTTGATCTGGCCTTTGTCTGCGCCGAGGTGGACTGGGTGGTTGACACTAAACAACCAGTCAAGCCCGAGGACCCAGTGAGGGGTGATGCTGAGGAAAGTGCTGCATTTAAAAAGAGAAAGAGAGACCATGCTCCTTTGGAGCTGACCTACTCAATAGACAATCAAAAGTGGGTCAATGCAAACAAGAAATGCTTGGCTTTTGTAAAGAACACAATTGAGAACGCAATAGTGGGCTCAATTGAAGAGTGTGCCTCTGTTGGTGAGTACCTTGCAAAGATAAAGAGCCAGTTTACTGGCTCTTCAAAGATGTATGCAACCCAGCTGCTAAAACAGCTGGTGACAGAAAAGTATACGGGAGGGCCACATGGCATTAGAGAGCACATCTTGAGGATGTCCAACATGGCGGCTAAGTTGAAGCCCATGGATGCGGACCTCGAGCTCAAGCCTGCTCTTCTGGTGCATCTTGTCATGGCCTCTCTTTCCCAACAGTTCGAGAACTTCGTCATCAACTATAACATGTCCCCTGAAAAGTGGGACATTGAAAAGACCATAGGGATGTGTTCTCAAGAGGAAGAAAGGCTAAAGTCCATTCACGGTAGTTCCTTGAACTACGTGAAGGACAATAGAAAGAGGAACTTCACCAATAGTAACCATGGTGGCTCACCTTCCAAGCCACATGGCAAGGTCCCCCTACAGCACCAGCATCAGTACCATCAGTCTACCCCTGGGGACAAAGACCAGTGCCACCATTGTAAGAAGGTTGGCCACTACAAAAAGGATTGCCCAATATGGCTAAAGTCCATAATGGCCAAAAACGGTAAAGATATAGTCTCTTTTGTTAATGAATCTCTGTATGAAAAGTTTTCTAAATCTACTTGGTGGATTGACTCTGGTGCAACTGTTCATGTTGCCAACTCATTACAGGGGTTCCATTCGACAAGGATTTTTTCAAAAAGAGAAAGACTCATTGAAGTGGCGAATGGGATTGAAGCAGAAGTGGAGGCTAATGGCGACATTCATCTGGAGCTGGCTGATGGCTCTTCTCTTTTGCTTAAGGATGTTTTATTTGTTTCTTCCATTCATAGAAATTTAATAAGTGTGTCGTGCTTGGACAAAGACTTGTATGAGTGCTATTTTGGACATGGAAAATGTGCCATTTGGTTGAAAGATATTTGTGTGGGTGTTGCTACACTACCTGACAAGCTTTATTTATTATCTTTGCATGAGAAAGTATTTTCTGTGTGTGATGTGAATGAACAAGTTCCCTTGTAGAACAAAGAACAAAAGAAAAGAAAGCAAACTCTCGACTCATCAAAGTTATGGCACTGCATATTAGGCCATATTTCGAGGGGAAGAATAGAAATCCTCGTTAAAAGTGACATTCTTCCTCCGTTAGAGTTCTCAGACATCGAGCAATGCATAGATTGTATCAAAGGAAAGTATGTAAAACAAATTAAAAAGGGTGCAAACCGAAGTATATCTACACTAGAAATAATCCACACTGATATTTGTGGACCGTTTTCGGTGAAAAGTGTGGATGGCTATGATTCATTCATAACATTCATGGATGATCACTCCCGTTATGGTTATATTTATCTAATTAAAGAAAGATCTGAAGCATTGGATAAATTTAAAATTTTCAAAGCTGAAGTAGAAAATCAGCATGATAAAAGAATTAAGATAGTCCGGTCTGACCGTGGGGGGGGCGTACTACGGTCGACATACTCCATATGGTAAAGTACCAGGACCTTTTGCAAGGTTCCTACAGGAAAATGGAATAGTCGCCCAGTATTCTATGCCGGGCGAACCTCAGCAAAACGGAGTAGCTGAAAGGCGTAACCGTACCCTCATGGATATGGTGCGCAGCATGATGAGCTATTCCACCCTCCCATTGGGATTGTGGATGGAGGCGCTTAAAACCGCCATTCACATTCTCAACAGAGTACCAAGCAAGTCGGTGCCCAAAACACCGTATGAATTGTGGACAGGCAGTGTCCCCTCTCTGCACCACTTGTGGGTGCAGGGAGCCAGTGAGGCAAAAGTTTTCAATCCAAACATTGCAAAGTTAGACCCCAAAACAGTATCTTGCCACTTCATTGGCTATCCAGATAAATCAAAAGACTATCGTTTCTACTGTCCTGACAGATACACAAAGTTTGTAGAAACGAGACATGCAGTATTCTTGGAGGACGAATTGATGAGGGGGAGCACGGTATCTCTGGAAATTGATCTTGTGGAGAAGAGGGTGCATGCACCTAATCCGATGACTCAGGAGCCATTTTTCTCGCTACCTGTTGTGCCACCATCTATAACCCCTGAGGTTGTGGTGCCGGCACCTGTTGTGACTCCACACGTGACAACAATGGGAGAAAGTTCGGAACCTGTCCATCAGGAGCCACCTGAACCCACTGTTGAGCACGAAAGGGAGCCAGAACAGCCACATACTGTAAATGTTCCTGAACCCGAGGCAAGAAATGAGCAAGAGTCTGATGAACTCAGAAGGTCTAAAAGAGAACGAAGACCAGCCATTTCTAAAGAAATCTACAAAGTCTACAACATAGTTCATATGGAGGGCGATCCTACCTCATATGAAGAAGCCATGAGTAGCCCTCACTCAGCCAAGTGGGTGGAGGCAATGGAAGATGAAATGAAATCAATGAGTTCCAACAATGTTTGGGACTTAGAGGAAATTCCTAAAGAAGCCAAAATAGTAGGATGCAAATGGGTCTACAAAACAAAGTATGACTCCAATGGGAATGTAGAAAAGTACAAAGCTAGACTTGTGGCAAAAGGCTTTACGCAAAGAGAAGGCGTATATTACAATGAGACTTTTTCTCTGGTCTCATGTAAGGACTCCTTCAGAATCATCATGGCACTAGTTGCACATTTTGATTTAGAGTTACATCAAATGGATGTTAAGACGAAATTTCTAAATGGAGATTTAGAAGAAAATGTTTACATGAAACAACCCAAGGGTTTTTTCATGGAGGGGAAGGAACATATGGGATGCCACCTAAAGAAATCCATTTATGGGTTAAAGCAAGCCTCTAGGAAGTGGTATTTAAAGTTCAATGATACAATTAAAAGATTTGGATTCAAAGAGAATGTTGAGGACAACTGCATTTATGCAAAGTTCAAAGGTGGGAAATATATTTTCCTAATTCTGTATGTGGATGACATATTGCTTGCTAGCAGTGATGTTAGTCTACTACTAGAGACAAAGAAGTTCTTGTCATCAAATTTTGACATGAAAGACCTTGGTGAAGCTTCTTATGTTTTGGGCATAGAAATTCACCGAGATAGAAAGAATGGAGTGTTAGGACTGTCGTAGAAAGCGTATTGTGAAAAGATTCTAAAGAAATACAATATGCATGCGAGTAATGCAACACCTGCTCCCATAGTCAAGGGCGACAGTTTTGGGAAATCCCAATGTCCAAAGAACCAATATGAGATTGATCAAATGAAGTCAGTTCCATATGCTTCGGCTGTTGGAAGCTTATAGTATGCACAAGTGTGCACTCGCCCTGACTTAGCTTTTATCACCGGGGTACTCGGTAGATATCAAGAGAATCCAGGCATAGAGCACTGGAAGATGGTAAATAAAGCTTTGCGTTATGTGCAAGGCACAAAAGGACTCATGCTAACATACAAAAGATCCGATTCCCTAGAGATAACAGGGTATTCAGATGCGAATTTTGCGGGAGATAAAGACGACAAAAAGTCCACGACAGGATATGTCTTTACTCTCGTAGGAGGTGCTATTTCGTGGAGAAGCGCCAAACAGTCGATAGTTGCATCATCTACGATGTATGTAGAATTTATAGCATGTTATGAGGCCATGGGACAGGTGTTATGGTTAAAGAAATTTCCACCCGACTTGAAAGTGGTTGACTGCATCAGCAGGCCACTAAAGATGTACTGTGACAACGAGCCCGCAGTATTCTATGCTCACAACAACAAGTCGAGTAATGCTACAAAGTCTATAGATATAAAGTATTATGTTGTGAACGACAAAGTCCGGGATCAAACTATAAGACTCGAGCATATAAGGACAAAGGATATGCTTGCGGATCCGCTAACGAAAGTCTTACGACCCAATGTGTTCAAGGAACACATAGCCGGCATGGGTTTAATGGAAAGCCTATGATTCCTGGACTACAGAGGCCCAAAAGTAACAAGATTTGTTTCAAAATAGAAATGTATATAGTGGCTGTCTGATTCTATCGGCAATTGAGCTGAGATGATGAAACATGCCCTATGTATCGATCTGTGATGAAATGAGTAAAGTACAAAGTTAAAAGTAAAGTCGAGATCAAGGGGGAGAATGTTAGATTGATCTCAACGTGGCAGGGCCCAACGGCCCGTCACGCCCCTATCCGCGCCCTGATCGGGGGCGCCCAACCCTATCTGGTTGGTGGGCCCCTATCGCCAGCGATATATAAAGGAGGTGGGGGCTGGTAGCACGCCTCACGAGGTTAGCCGTGCCCTAGCCTCCCCACCTACAAGCCCTATCGATCTAGGCTAAGCGCTGCGCCGACGGGAAGCACCACCGCCGCCACACACTCGCATTCCCCTTTTCCACATGGCTAACAACGGCGGCTCCAGCTCCGGCACCAGTTCCGGCATCCCCTCTGGCTCGTGTCTCTCGAGTCAGGGAGCAGGTAGTTCCCATCCTCTCCGATCCTTCTCTCCCTCTCTCAGTTATCGATCTAGACAGGCAAGGTAAAGTGCTACTGATAGATCTAGACTAGTTTCATTACAAAGCTGATTTAACATCAATTCGTTTGGCTATCTCTTTCCTCGTGTACATCTTTTCCTGGATCATCTCCCTAATTTTGTCCATCAGAAAATCAACTAGAAGGTCTTTGTAATCCTTGATCCAATTGTTGAAGCATTCTGATATGCTGTTGTTAACATAATCAACTTTGCACTCTTTGGAGAATTTAGATCTGCTCCATATAAGGTTGTGATGCAAACTAAAAATGGAATTGCTTTAGGACAATTAGCTACAATTTTTTCCATCAATGCATCATGTTTGCGAGTTGTACACGCCCATGCACATGGCCACATGTACTTTAGTACCTCACCTTTAAACTTCTTTCTAAAATTAGCCATTAGGTGTCTAAAACACTCACGGTACTCTGCATCTGCTTGAAGGGCTTTCTTGACACCATATGTTAATCCCTTACAAGCATCAGTGTGGATCGTCAACCCAGGTGGAGTGCCAACTGCTTTCTTTAGGTTTCTCATGAACCATGCCCAATTGGCATTGTTTTCCTTCCCAAACATACCATATGCAACTGGATACATCCAGTTGTGTCTATCAATAGCAGTTGCTACATATAATTGTCCATTGTACTTACCGGTTAGGTGAGTGGAATCAACACCTAGATATGATCTGCACCCAGCCAAAAATCCATCAACACATGCTCTAATGCACACAAACATCCATGAAAAATGCATTTGTACATTGATCTTCTTGCAATCGATCTCAACAATGCTTCCTGGACAAGTCTCTTCTAGAGCTTCTTTGAATCTCCATAACATTGCGAAGCTCTCCTCCCAAGTACCATGAAACTCATTCATTGCAGATTTCTTCCCAGCCCACACATTAAAATATGACATCTCAATGTGGTATTGTTTTTCCAATCTTTTATGTAACTTCTTTGCACTAAGAGTGGATCCTCTTTAATGATATCTTATGCTCTTCGAGATATCCAAGACGTGGAAGCTTGATGTCCCTTTAGTGTGGCTGAACCAGAACACGTGTGATCATCCAATGAAGATATTTTTAGCACCTACAAATAAATATGATTTACAAAGTTAGAGCAGTCTTTGACATATGTGCTACAAATAAATATGATTGGCAAGGCATGTTTGTAGGCATATGTTCTCATAGTCTGGATAAACTCTTCCTTGTCTCCAAATGAGTATTTTTCTTTAATGATTGGATTCTCTGGATCATGTGTTGTGTGAGGCGCAAAATAATCACCTATCATACTAGCCTCATCATCAGGAACACATTCAGAATCAAACTCTTGAGTTGTCCTTGTCCTCTTTCTTTTTCGCACCTTTATTCCACTATTTTCTGTTGGTCGTGCATCATGGACTGCATTATCAAACTTTTTGAAGTACCTCCACTCTTCCTTTTTTTTGACAGTGAAACCGTTGGGGAGTCCCCTACGGTATATATTTTTTATTTATAAAGGAGGAAAAAAGCCTTAGATCCAAAAATATACAAAGCATAGCTAAAACTGAACATGAAGAAAAGGCTACAGCTAAGCTATTTTACATATGTACAACTGACGAGGTGTACTAGAATGCTTCCAACCAGGAAGATAGAGTTGTTTTGTGTAAGGGCTTCACTCTATGCACGATTAATTAGAGATCATATTTGAAAACAGCCTTTCAGGACGCAAATGAGACTTGTTTATTTTTAAAAATCAAGCCATTCCTGCATTTCCAAATCCCCCATAGGGCGCAGACAGCAATATCCATCAACCTTGGTCCCTGGAATGTCTTCTTAGCTTGCTCGAACATAGATCTAACCTAAGGATCCCCATTCCAAGTGATCTTCAGATTTCTCCAAACATTGCGGGTGAAATGGCAGTTAAAAAAGAGATGCTTTCTAGTCTCACGTTCCCGGTTGTTACAAACCGCACACTATAATCCAGAAGCCACATGCCAGTTCCGCCTATCCATCATATCTCGTGTGTTTAGCCTGTCAACAAGCAGTAACCAAACAAAAATCTTTTGCTTGTTTAAGCATTTCCTTTTCCATGGTTTCCTGAAGACAGGGGAAACATTGAGCCTAGAAAAAATAAAGCGATAGAATCCCCTTGAAGTGTAAGATCCATCATTCACGAAGCAAGGCCAATTGTCCCTTTCTAGCCTGGCTTGCGTGTCCATGATCAGGGGCTGAATTAATTCTAAGAGCTGGGTTAGCTCATCATCACCTTGGGGAGAAATTGGAGTCGCCAACCGATCAGCCATTTGTTCTGAGCTAGAGATAGGTAGCATTTCCTTAACCGAGATATCAAAATCAAGAGCGAAGGAAAAAATTCTTGGAAAACATGTAGCCAATAAATCGCCATGGCAAGCATCTTTATAGAAAAGAATTGAATTCCATTCACCTGGGGTGGGTGAAGCAATACTGTGAAAAGTCATGAGAAGCTTGCAAACATCTTTCCACCAGAAAGAACTGACCGGTTTGTTGCATGTGGGACAGAATTATGATAATAGGCTTGCCAAACCATGTTGACCCAAGGGGTGTCTCTATGGTTAAAGAAATTGATCAGATGTTTCATCAAGAGTGCGTCGTTCTGAATCTCAATCTTAATCACACCAAGGCCACCTTTGTCCTTAGGTTTGCAGACAAGTTCCCAAGCTGCGAGAGAATTATGTTTTCATGGTCTTTTTTGTCCCAAAGACAATGTTGTCTAGCTCGGTTGACCGTCTTTACCATGGTATTGTTCAGTTTAAGCATACACATTTAGAACGTTTGTAATGAAGATAGCACCAAATTGATAAAGGTCAGCTTCCCACCATAATTTAAAAATCTAGAGCAGGCATTCAGTCTCCTTTCAATACTATCCGCAAGAGGGGCCAAGTCCATGATAGTTGGTTTGGTTGTCACTAACGGTAAGCCCACGTAAGTGAAAGGCATTTTCCCATAGAGAAACCAAAAAATTCTGCCAAGCAAGTAGTATAGTAGGTGTCAATATTGATTGGGACAAGACAAGATTTCTGAAAGTTAACTTTCAAACCAGTGGCCTTCTGAAAGTCAATCAGGGTGGTTCTTAGTGTTCCCAAATGCTCAAAGCTGGCTTCCATGAATAGCAGCGTGTCGTCAGCGTATTGTACGATTGCATAGTTTTGCCCCTCAAAAAGAACCGGAGCCACAAGTTTACCTTAGAAGCTGAGATTTTTTACAATGTCCTGAAGTAGGTCAGCACCTTCCACAAATAATAAGGGTGACAAAGGATCACCTTGCCGAACACCATGTTTGCAGAAGAATTTTTTCCCTCCACTCTTCATTTGTTCCAGCTGGCTCATCTACATGAGGATCACACCCAAAAGTCATGAAGTGTTCCTTCTCTTCATCTTTAGCCATTGCTATTTGCTAGCCCTGCAGTTGTTTCTCCATATTCTGGTACTTCTGTCCATATAAATCCCACAACATTGATATCCTCCTCAACCAGGTTTGCTGCAACATTTGCGTCCTCACCAGCCACATCCGATGCAGTACTTGTGCCCTCATTAGCCATGTTTGATGCAGCATTTGTACCCTCCCCAACATCATTCACTGCCACAGACCCCACATGCCCCTCCTCACGTGCACCAACTATCATGAACAATTTAACAACTTGAAATCCCCTTAACAAGTCAAGAAGTTGACCATCAGTAGCTAACCTGCATATCACATTCAACCTTGAATCAACAACACAAAATTTTGCCTTTTGGTTCCTGGCCCATGTGAAGTACAGAGAAATATCCTTCTCCAGACCAACGAATGCATACTCCTCTGAATCAACAACCCATCTTACAGTTCTTCCCTTATTGTACACCTTTTTTCCATCTATAACACTGAAGTATGAATTGATAATGATCTCTATTTTACAAGCAAATTTTGGATCAAGCCTGCAAACCAGAAACACAAGGAGACAGTAACTACCTTAGTTACACTCGAGCGATACTCTAGCGACACTGAACTTACTCCCTTCACAACCCATATGTCACACACAAAAACAATCAAAATAGGTACATATTGGAAGAATATAGAGAGATTCAGAAGTTATTACACTTTGGGACTTCAACAGCATCCATCCCGCTCAGTTTCACGATCTCTCGCAACTACAGAATCCCCAAAAGCTATGGTTTAGACTATTAAGAAGAGCATGGGAAGGAGAAGAAAAGAGAGGGAAAAGGGATGGAGAGGGTGTCTACCATGGAGGAGCGCTCGGAGGAGCCGCCGCCACCGGGGAGGCGCACCGCCGGGAAGGTACGCCAGTGGGGAGGTACGCCGCTGGTGGATGTGCGTCGCCTGGTCTCTCCGTTCGTCCTGGGCAGTGTGAGTTTCCTGGTGGTCTTCGTACGTGTGGGCTACTAGTGTTGTGGGCTGGGATGGATATAGTCTTTTTCCTGTATGTAACTTGACCAGTTTGTTTCAGTTAACGTGCAGCTGACGGTGGTGTGTGGTGGTAGAAAGTAGTAACGGGGCTAGATTTGGATGGTAGTTTTCTAAGTCCAAAACTTCTGGTGGTATTTTTTAAAGATCTAATCTTTTAATGGTATGGATCCAATTTTCCCTCCTTCTATCGAGCGAACATGTCATATTCAACTAGTCTGTCTCATTCTGGTTGCTCTCTCCCGATACGCCCAATCCAGAGGCGGCGACTGATGCCATGGCACCCGCCAACCCAGAGAGCAATGACCGCGAGTGGAGAGGATGCGGGCCGGCAGTGGGGACGAAGTTGGCGGCGGGGATGGGTGATCCTGGAGCCAGCGGCATGCTAGGGTATGGAGCTGAGGCGGCCTTCAAGTGTTTGTGCGATGATGGTGGGGGCAGCAGCGCTCCAGTATGGAGGATGCAGGCCATGAATTCCGACGACCCCATATTGTTCAGTGGGTAAGATTCGTGAGCAATGCTAAAAAAAATTCTTCAATTTCTTCTTTTGGTGAGGTATTTGAAGAGAGTTACAATAAGAAGATGAAGAAGGCTAGTTTTTGGGGCAGAACAATTTTTTTTTGATCGACGTATAAATGTAGCTCCTTGTAAATGTTGTGGTTTTATATTTGTCGGGGGATCACCCTCGGGTAGGCTAACCGGACAAGATATAAGAGCAGCAACCTACCAGCCAGGCAGCCAGACGTAAAAACACAAAGACAAATCAGAAGGAAGGCCAGACGGAGACCAAACTGGCGAACCAGGCAGCCGGATAAGAATCATCCCCAAGGGCAACTAGCCGGCTGGATCATGCCAGCCGGCTAGGGCAAAATAGACCAAGACCGAACCGGCAGAACCATGCGCCGGATGAGACGAGCAAAGGCAGAAGACTAGCCGGATGGAATCAACCACCCGGCCCAAACAGATCAGCCGGCTAGGCTACCCTAGCCGGCCACTCAAGACATGCAAGGTACAAGATGACGTAGAGCACAGTGCGCAGTACGCGCAGGACGATGGACAAGATAGAAAGGAGACTCAAACACTCGGCCCATACCAACGACTTTACCGATGACGGTTGTAACAGTGATAGTATGTGGCACTGTGCATAACTACCCGCACGGCGGTCACTGTAGATGGCGTGGCGGCATGGGCTTGACTGTGGGACACGCCCTCCATGTCAGCCACTGTAGATGACCTAGCGGGCTGGGGCCTGCCTGTGGGACCCACCAGTCGGCCAGGCCGTTGCCCACGCCGCCTCGTCCTATATAAGGGGCGGCAGGGGCAACATAGCAAGGGTTGGACCCTCATTTGCTGCTAGCTAGGCCAGATACAGCTCAAGGAGCCTTGTAGTCCTTTGTGTTCATCCCTATAGTTAGATCGGTAGGAGTAGGAGCTTTACCTCACCCCGAGGGCTCCGAACCTAGGTATTTCTTGTGTCCCCGACGCTTGCTTGTGCCCAATCCTGCATGTGGACACCGTCGCTCGCTTCCCTGCTCGCTTCCACACCTCTATCTAGCCTTCTTAGGCTCTGCTGTTTCCATAACGACGACAGTTTGCGCCCACCGTGGGGCCGAGATGGCGGCGACCGGAGTGACGTTCCACACGAGACCCCGCACTTCATCTGGCGAGCACGTGGCTTCGAGCCTCATGCTCACGCTGGGCAAGTTAGACTGCGTTATCGACAACGTGCGCTGCTTCGCCGGTGCCAATTTTCCGGCTTGTGGCTCCGTCCTGCTGTTCAGCGACCTACCCGTCTATGTTGCCACCATGTCGGATAGTTTCCCCCGGGAAATCGTCTCCTTCGTCGAGCCGTTGCACTCAGCCGGCAGCGCGCTCGTCGCGCCCCGCACCGTGGAGGTGATGATGGCCGGCTCCAGTCATAGCCGCCGTCCTCCTCTCGAGCACGACAGCGACCTAGGCGGCCCGTCAACTCCGCTACGCGAGAAAGGCGTGGTGGATGAGGTCATCAAGGAGCTCCTCGAGCCGGTGGACCCCGGGGAAAACCCGGAGGAGGCCATGGGAAAGATCGAGGCGGCGCGAGAGCGTCTGCTTCAGCAGGCTCAAGGACTGGCTTCCGCCAAGTACCGGATGGAGAGCAGCATCTGCGAGTATCACCGCGCCCACGGCCTCACCCTGGTTAACGAAGATCCTAGCCGGTTGGGCTCCGTGCAGCACCAACGGGGAGAACTAGGCGCCCTCTTCGAGCAAGATGTCGAGCCGGCATCCTGCACGTACTTCTCACCGCCCGTGTACGACACCGCGGTCAAGAATGTCCGGGCGGCACGAGCCGTCGCGGAAGACCTACCTCACCTGGAGGGGGAGGAAATGTTACGCTAGTTCCAGTAGGTGCAGCACCTGCTGCGCGTGGCCGACGAGCAGGCCGAGGCCGCTCGGATCACGTTTGAGGCAGGAGCCGGTTCCCGCGGGAACCTCCCGGCTGGTAACAGCCAGGGAGGACCTCGCCAGACTAAATGCTCTGCGTCTCCTGGTCAGCAACCCCCGCGCTCCAAGCATCGCCAGTCCGGCAGTAGCCAACCTCGCGGCGAGCAAGGTGCCACGAGCCACCCGCCGCCGGCTAGCCAGAACCCCCCTCCACCCCCTCCACCATCCCGCCTCGCTGGCCGGGTGGGAGCGCCCAATCCGGTTGAGCCGGATGCGCGCAACCGCATCGACCTCCTGATGGAAGCTCACCTTACCGAGGAGGAGGATGCAACCGGCCCCGTGTGCTTCGGGCCGTGCATCCGGAAGAAGCCCTTCCCGACAAGTTCTCCCTGTAGCGGGACACCCCAAATAAAGATGACAGCAAGCGGAGGATGGGCGACCGACTACGTCACCGCAGTCGGAATCGCCCACGGCAACAAGCGCGTGGCGGTTTGCTACATCCCCCTCATGCTGACCGGCTCGGCATGGACTTGGCTCAACAGCCTCGTGCCCAACAGCATCAACGCCTAGCCAGACTTCGAGAAAGTCTTCATCCGGAACTTCAACGGCACGTACAAGTGCCCATGTAGGCCCCGCGATCTTTCTATATTTGTCCAGGGAGACCGTGAGTTAGATCGCGTGTACCTCGCCCGTTGGACCGAGCTGCGCAACTCCTGCGAAGGGCTGGTGGAGAACCAGGCGATCGGTTTCTTCATCGAGGGGTGCTGCGAAGGCACGATGCTGCGCCACCGGCTGCTCTGCGACGATCCCAAGACCATGGCGGAGCTAATGACCGTCGCTGACCAGTACGCCACTATGGACGCGACAATGAAGAAGCCCATCCGAGTAAACACGGAAGGATGGCCGGTTCCCACCGAGCCGGCTCGTCCAGGTGGAACGGCAGCGACAGCCGCTTCGAGGGCAAGCGTCCGGTTGAGCAGTAGAGCCCGCGTTACCACCAGCAGCAATTCAATGTGGTGCAATGCGCGCCGGCCCACAATGACAAGAGGCATAGGAATGCCTTCACCTTCGAGCAGATGTTCGACAGGCCGTGCAAGTACCACATCGGCACCAAGCCGGCTACGCACACCACTCGGTAGTGCAAATGGACTCGGCAGATCAAGGAGTAGGCTGGCTTACCCTATCTCCCCCACCACCTCCTGGCGGTCCCCCACCACCGGATAGGGCAGTCGGCAACAACCGAGGCAACAGAGGCTACCCCCATCAGCACAAGAACTACCACATCTTCGAGGCCGAGCCGATTGACAATCGTGGCCTGAAGCAGCGCAGGACGGAGGTGAATGTCGTCGTTCCCCCGGTTCCCCTGTGCCTCAACTGGTCAGAGACTCCCATCACTTGGATCCAGGCGGACCAGCCGGATATGCTCCCGAATCCTGGGGGCTACGCGATGGTGCTGGACCCCCTCGTTATCTCCGACATGCGTACCTGTCAGTTCTCGTGTGTGCTGGTGGACGGTGGGAGCAGCCTCAACCTGCTCTACCGGTCCTCCATGGAGAAGCTAGGCATCTGGGAGTGCGACCTGCAGCCCTCGGCCACTATGTTCCATGGTGTCGCGCCTAGGCCACCGTGCGTCCCGCTAGGAAAAATCCGGCTGGATGTCATATTCAGTTCGGAGGACAACTTCCAGCGCGAGCCAATCTGGTTTGAGGTGGTCAACCTCGCCAGCACCTACCATGTCCTTCTTGGGCGCCCTGCCCTCGCAAAGTTCATGGAAGTCCCCCACTATGCATACCTCAAAATGAAGTTGTCGGGGCCGAATGGTGTGATCACTGTGGTCGGATGCTACAAACGATTCCTGGCCTGCGCGAAGGAAGGCGCCAAGATAGCTGAGGCCCTGCTCATCGTCGAGGAGAAGCGCGAGATGATGCGCCATGTTGCCACGCTGCAGCAGGAGGTGCCGGCTGACATGAAGCCGGATGGGGACATGGCGTTATGCTTGTTATGCCATACATCGCAATCCCAGGATTACCATTTTTGCAAGACATAACAGAATTGGATACCACAGTACATCATCCATTACAAACCATACATAAGGTCTTACACAAATAAGGATCTCATGATCTAGTTCTTAATACAATTCAAGCAGCGGAAATACGTAATAATAACGGTAGTGTAGGTGAAGCTCCATCTTCGGGTTCACAGGCAATGCTGATGATGGGAGATGATCCTAGTTATCGTAACCTTCCTGGGGTCCATCCTCCAGGTACTCCTCTTCATAGTCTAGCCATGGGAATAGCCAGGGACAAAGCCATGAGTACTCTTTAAGTACTCGCAAACTAATACTAACAATTAAAGGGGATTTTGGTAGTAGGACACTAAGCTCTAGGGTTGTTTTGCAAAAGCCAGATTTACATCTACTAAGTTTAGAAGCAACGAATGCTAGTTGAAGTTTTATAACACCTAAGTGGGAACTTGTATCTCATGTCACAACTTTGTTGTGGTCAAGTCAAAGTCTCAAGTCATTTTGAAAACATCTGACGGGGGAACAATATGGCCGATCCAACTGTCCATAACCGCGGACGCGGCTATTCGAATAGTTTGACACTCTGCAAAGATTGTACACTTTCACCACAATATTCGATACATCCGTCAGGAACAAATCCTGAATTCACCATACTCAATATGCGGATAATCAACCCTAACCTTTCAATTACACACCCTAGTATAAGCACCTCTCATGTGAGTTTGGCCTCCAACCATGACCAACTCTCATCTTGGGTACTGCACAGGTGGACAATCTTCACAAGGTAGCCTCAACTCAAACCTTGGCCATGAGGGAACCAATACTAAGGTATATAAGTTTCCAGTCAAGCCCTACCCAATTCTCGGGTATTATGGTTGTACGGTAAAATTGGAATGGTATCGCATCCAGACAACCATCAGTTTTATAAAGGGCTAAGGCTCATGGCTCAACATTTTCATCATCAAAATCCTCTAGTGTTCGGAAACACATGTCAAAACATCTCAATAGAATGATCCATCATTCCAAGGTTTTCATAACCATTTTCACCAAGTATTCCCATCTAAGTTGATCAGGTTTTATGCTTAGCACTTGCATCTACAAGTGGGGGTATGTACTAATGAGGGGTAGTAAACAAGTGGAGTTTGAACTAAATACAATCTCATGCCTTGGGGTGACATAAAGATTATCTAGCTTATGCCAAGTTTTATGCTCTTTATGCAACCTTCAATTATCTTTCTAGTATCTACAATTTACTCAAGTAAACTCTAAGTAATAGCTTTGATAAAGAAATAAAGTATAAAGCTTGCAAGTAAAACTAGGATTGGTTTATCAAGTGGTCATGATCATATATGCTTAGGGCATATAGTTGGCATGGTAACAAGCAAGTGTTTGCTTGCATAGGTCAACTTGATTAGTAAGGCTTGCTAAAGTAGAGTATCTTGCAAGTGTTAGCTTGCACACTCAACTAGTAGTATTAGGCTTGCATCAATATTAGTATAAGCTTGCTAAGTTAATAGCTTGCAAGTATTGGCTTGCCTTGTGTAGAGCAGTGGTTGAAGTTCTCCTCTGCTTCTTCTTCGTAGTATCCTCCTTCTTCCTCGTATCCTTGTTCGGTACTAGCGTCTATGAATAAATACGAGGTACACAATCACCAAACAATACTTAACTACTTTCAATCATCACACAAAAGGGTCCTATAGATGATCTAGCATCATCACTAACATTACAAGATTAAAGCTTGGTTTAATTTCTTTTATTTTTAGAAAAGTAATTTCTACTCATTGAAAAACTACTTAAGATTTAATATTCTCCAAACCAAACATGGGATCATGTTGACACATGTCATCACCATACATTTCAGTATATGGGAATTTGATTTAAAGTGGTGTCACAATTTAATAAGGTTTGACCTTTTATTTTACTTAAATAAAGTGGCTAGAAATGCCTATGTGGCATTCTTTTAATACTTGAACATTATTTCTATAAGTAAACCCAAATGTTTTTATATATTATGAAAGGTATGATCAAATGTGATGTTTGAGAGTTGGAATCAGCTCAAAAGCTTTTATGGTTTAAATTTGAAAAATGTTTGAATGCAGAAAAGGTTCTGCCTTGTTATTTTTACCAAGGTTGATCTATATTTTCAAATGATTCGAATCCAACGGGCTTGGATTAAGCATTTCAATATCTTTCTAACAAAATTGGTTTCATTCAATTTGGTTCACTGAATCGAGCTGGGTTGATTTTTGAAAGTAGGTACAGAACTGTGTTTGAACGAAAATGGGAAAATCCAAGTTCAAACGAGTGGGCTGCACGGGAACTGTTAATGGGCCAGCCCAGTGTCACTCCGTGGAGCGGGGCTCAACTGACAGGGGGGTTCCACCAGTCAGTGGCTCTTTAATCGCGAAGCGGTACGGGGAAATATCGGCCACACGATCTAAGTCCAATTGAACGGCTGCTACTCATCATCCACGTCGGGCGGCGCCGGCGAGACAGAAACCTAGTTGCAACCAGAGAGGGAACAAGTTAGGCTCAAATCACTGCTCTAAATAGTGTTTGGATTTTATTTGATTTGCATCTGCAAGGTGTTTGATGAAATGGCCACATGAATTAAAGTTTTGAATTTTGAAAAGATTTTTGGTGGGTGTGCTAGGTAGGTGCTGGTGAGTCTGTAGATGCTTGGGTTTTGAAAATTGAGCTTGTTTTAGTGGTATTTGAAAAAGTGGGATCTTCCCATATGATATAGATTCAATTTTAAACTGTCCTTTAAACTATGCATTTGAATGTTTCTGGATGATCACAAAGTGGGCCTTGATACTTTGTTATGATTACTATCAAGGGGTGCAAAGATCCAAACCAGTTTCTGTTAAGTTCTGAAAGTTAGAGACAGCCAAAGTAGGCATGGGAGTTAATTTGGCAAAAGTGACCATTCACTCATTTTGTTTATTTTGATTTATTTGTCTTTGGGAAAAGTGTGGGGCTTGTTTAGATGATGTTTATTTCACCTAAGAATCCTTTTACAAGCAAAGAAACACATAAACAAAGCAATTCAAAATAATCCAAATTGGAATGCATACACACATGCATGCTTTCATATTTTTATTTAGAAAAGTTTTTGTTAACCCTAATTTTGAAGATTAGAGTTTGATGATCCAAGTTTAGTATTTTTGGGATGTTACAAACCTTCCCCCCTTAAACAAAATCTCGTCCCGAGATTTGAAAAAGGATGAAAAGATTACCTAGGATTTGAAGAGATCGGGAAACTCCGTCCTGATGTGATCTTCTCGCTCCCAGGTAGCTTCCTCTTCTGTGTGGTTGCTCCACTGAATTTTGAGAAACTTGATGCTTCGGGTTCTGGTGGTTCGGAAAGCTTATTCCAAAATACGGATGGGTACTTCGGGATAGGTCAGGTCATTGTTGATCTCTATGGTCCGGTGATCGATATTCTTGAACACTTCCATCTTCTCCGGAACTTCGAGGCACTTGCGAAGTAATGAGATATGGAACACATTATGCACGGCTGACATCTCTTCGGGTAGTTCCAATTGATACGACACTTCTCCTCGACGGTTCAGAATTTTGAAGGGGCCGTTATATCTGGGGGCTAACTTTCCCTTGAGTTAGAAACGCTGCATTCCCTTCAATGGCGACACTTTCAGATATACAAAATCTCCTATGTTGAAGGCGAGGTCTCGACGTGTCTTGTCGGCGTAACTCTTACATGCGGACTGGCTGTCTTGAGGTGCTCACGAATCTTGTGAACCTTCTCTTCTGCTTCTCGTAGGATATCGAGTGTGAAAATCTGACTCTCTCCTACTTCCGACCAATTCAAAGGGGTGCGGCACTTCCTTCCGTACATGAATTCAAATGGGGCCATTTGCAAACTAGCTTGATAACTATTGTTGTACAAAAATTCTGCAAACGGCAGACAGTCTTCCCACTTAGATCCATATTCTAACACACATGCTCTCAGCATATCTTCGAGTATTTGATTTACTCGGTCCGTTTGTCCATCGGTCTGGGGGTGATACACGGTACTGAAATCTAGTCGGGTTTCTAAACTTTCTTGGACTTTCTTCATGAATCTTGAGGTAAACTGAGTTCCTCGATCCGATACGATGTTCTTGGGGACTCCATGCAAACTGACGATTCTAGCGATGTATAACTCCGCTAGCTTCGAACTCTGATATGTGGTCTTGACGGGTAAGAAATGGGCGACTTTGGACAATCTGTCCACTATGACCCAGATAGAGTCATTTCCCCTACTAGAAGTAGGCAATCCGGTGATAAAGTCCATTCCAACGGAATCCCATTTCCATTCCGGAATCTGCAAGGGTTGTAACAATCCAGCGGGTCTTTGATGTGCGGCCTTGACTCGCTGACATATATCACACTTGGCGATATAGCTTTCGATTTCTCTCTTCATCTTATGCCACCAAAATTGCTCTTTCAAATCTTGATACATCTTAGTTCCTCCGGGGTGGATAGAATAAAGAGTATCATGATCTTCCTTGAGAATAACTTCTTTCAACTCAGAATTTGCTGGTACACAAAGGCGTCCTTTGTACCACATAACTCCTTCTTCTTCGGTGAATCCGGGTACTTTGCCTGTACCGATACGACGCTTGATTCCGCCAATACTAGCATTTCCTTTCTGCGCCTCTTTGATCTGACTGATCAAAGTGGGTTGAAGTTCTATGCTAGCCAAAAATCCTTCACTCACTAATTCCATTCGAAAATCTTCCATCTCTTTGTGCAAACTTGGTTGCTCCTTCAAAATCATGGAGTTCAAGCGGCACGACAATCTGCTAAGGGCATCTGCTACCACGTTGGCTTTACCAGGGTGATAGTGAATGTCCAGATCGTAATCCTTGATTAACTCAATCCATCTTCTCTGCCTCATATTCAACTCCTTCTAAGTGAATATATACTTCAGGCTCTTGTTATACGAATAAATCTCACAACGGTTTCCCATCAGGTAATGCCTCCATGTCTTCAGGGCTAAAACTATGGCTGCGAGTTCGAGGTCATGGGTTGGGTAATTTTTCTCATGTTGTTTCAGTTGTCGAGATAGATAAGATATAACTTTGCCTTCTTGCATTAGCACACATCCGAGACCGATCTTGGATGCGTCACAATACACGTCGAAGGGCTTTGTGATATCCGGCATGATTAAGATTAGGGCTGAAATCAATCTCCTCTTGAGTTCTTGAAAGATCGCTTCACATTTGTCTGTCCATTCAAACTTCTTGTCCTTCTTCAGCAATTGGGTCATGGTTCTGGCAATACTCGAGAATCCTTCTACGAACTTACGGTAATATCCCGCCAATCCGAGAAATGCACGAACTTGGGTTTGAGTGGTTGGGTCTTGCCAATCTTCGACATCTTTCACTTTTGCAGGATCAACGGCCATTCCTCCGGCTGATACAATGTGACCGAGGAATCCTACCTCCTGTAACCAGAATTTACATTTGCTAAACTTGGCATACAGTTGATGCTCTCTAAGGGTTCCAAGAATGGTCCTTAGGTGTAGCTCATGTTCTTCTTCCAATTTGGAATAAATCAGAATGTCATCAATGAAAACAACGACAAACTTATCTAGGAAGTCCATAATAATCTTATTCATGAGATTCATGAAATAAGCGGGGCATTGGTTAATCCAAAAGACATGAGGGTATACAAGTATAATCCATATCTGGTGGTAAAGTCAGTCTTGGGAATATCCTCTGCCCGAATTTTGAGTTGATGATAGCCAGTCCTAAGATCAATCTTAGAAAACACTTTGGCACCGGTCAACTGATCAAACAAATCTTCTATCTTGGGAAAGGGGTACTTGTTTTTTATGGTGACATCATTCAACTTCCGATAATCCGTACACAAACGGTTACCCCCATCTTTCTTGTCCACAAACAAAACAGGTGATCTCCATGGTGACACACTTGGTTGAATCAATCCAATTTCCAACATGGAATCCAGTTGCTTCTTCAGTTCTGCTAGTTCAGACAGGTTCATACTATATGGTCTCTGGGCTATGGGTCCTGTTCCGGGGATTAGTTCGATGATAAACTCGATATCCCGATCTGGGGGCATACCGGGCAAAACATCTGGAAATACATCGGGGTATTCTCAGACTATCTGGACTTGGTCAATGGTAGGTTGGGATATACTCTTGTTGCACTTGAATTGATGAGGTAAGGTTTCAGATATATGCTCGACTGATATTTCGGCTGTACTGGTCATGGTGATGGCTTTCTTGGCACAGTCAATCAATCCTTTATGTTTGGACATCCAATCCATTCCTAGTACTACTTCCAAACCTTTAGTTCCGAGTACTATCAGATTAGCATAAAAATCTATGCCATGGATTCAGATAGGGACGACTTTGCAAATTTTCCTAGCCTTGGTGGTTGAACCGGGAATTTGAACGATCATAACATGCTTTAGTTTTGTTGGTTGAATCTTACTAGTGAAGGCAAATTCTTCGGTGACAAATGAATGCGATGCACCAGAATCAAACAACACTCTTGCAAGTACTGAATTGACAGAAAACATACCCACCACGACGTCTGGCGCTTCCTGAGCTTCTTCAGCATGCATGAGAAAAAGACGGCCATTGCGGTTGAGCGAGTTCCCTGGGGGAAACCTTCTTCCTGGTTGAACACGACGCTGCTGCTGAGCTGGGGCATTTGCATTGGGGGCTGCGGCATTCTTCTTTTTGGGGCACTCGTTGGAGTAGTGACCCTTATTTCCATAGTCATAACAAGTCACTTGTGACTTGTCCTTTGTTGCAACAGGCACAACATTGCTTCCAGTCCTCGGGGCAGTGTTGGTGTTGGCGGCAGCATTGTTGTTGTTGAACTTGGGTGGTGCACGGTTGAAATTGTTAGAGTTGCCGGGGTTGTTGTGATTTCCTCCAGGCCTCGGGTTTCCACGGTTGGGATAGGTCGGACGGTTCATCGAGGGTCTGTTGGTTCGCGGGGCAAATCCTAGAGATGGGTTAGGGCGGTACTTTGGGGTCTGATGGGTTTCTGGATGATGCATCATGCGACGCTTGCGGTTCTCATTGGCTTGGTTGATCTTTCCTTCCATCTGGATGGCAGAGTCGACCAGGGCTTGAATATCAGCAAAGGGGATATTGACTAACACAGTCTGCATCTCATCGTGCAGACCATTCAGGAATCTTTCCTTCTTCTTGGCTTCGGTGTCGATCTCATCCGGGGCATACCTAGCTAATGACAAGAATTTGTCACGGTATTCCACTACGGTCATCCTTCCTTGCTTCAGTTCTCTGAATTCGTCTCTCATTCTCTTGATCAAACCTGGTGGCACATGAGTTCTGCTGAACTTGACTTTGAATTCCTCCCAGGTCATCATCTGTCCTCCGGTCATGGCACGAACACTGTTCCACCATGCTCTGTCATCTCCGGCTAGATAGTGGGTGGCGAACAAAACTTTCTCGTTAGCTTCCACTTCGGCGACTTATAGGTTATTTTCCATGGTTTGCAGCCAATCATCGGTGTCTAAGGGCTCTTCCGACTTAGTGAAAACAGGTGGGTTGGTGTTCTGGAAATTCTTGAGCTTAGATCCATGGTTGTCCTGGTTTCCGTGGCCTTGATTGTTGTGGGCTAGCTGAGCTATCTGTTGAAGGGTGGCTAGGTTGGCTTGACGTTCGGTTCTTTCAGCTTCGCGGTCAGAAACCAACATTTGCAGGATCTGCAACATCGGGTCCGAGGATGAACCACTTCCTCTGCGTGGCATCTGAAGATTGAGATAGATTATGAGAAAAGAGGGAAATTTCTAAGGTTTTGGGACTTTGAAAAGTTTTTAAAGTTTGACTCAGATTTTCTTAGCAACTTGCTTTTCATTCAATCATTCATAGCACCCGATACAAACACACACCACAACAAGGTAAACAGATGGTTTTAGGAACCATTAAAACTACTGTCTGATGGGACCGAATACTACTCACTACGCTAGTTATCAAGTGCTACTACTCCTCGGAGTCGGTGTAGTCGTCATCCTCATCATCGTCCTCGTCATTGATGAAGGCGAAATCCTCCTCATCGGTGAAGAAATCCATAGCCGGATCCTCCAGAAAATCATCATCATCGCTGAGATAGGAGTAGGGGTCTCCACGAAGATCCTCTCCGGCATTCTCCCTTTCTTCCAATTGCATGTCTCTCTCGTGGATGGTCTCCTACAAATACGAGATACGGTGGAGAAGACGGGCAATGATGCGCTCCTTCTTGTCGAGCTGACGGCGGCGAGACTTGCGATCTTTTGCTAACATGGCGATGGTCTGATCCTCCATCTTGATAATGGCAGACTTGTGGTTGGAGTAGTCACGGCAATTATCCAACTCCTACTGACGATCGTACATCATGAAGCTAAGGTGGTCCAATTGGGTCTTCAGCTCGTGGTGGTATGGGGCTTCCAGTGGTTGTCCATTAGCATCATGCCTTGGGCAAAATTCAAAGCGGGTACCCTTGATCTGGTTGATACTCTGCCCACACAGACGGGCAAGAGCTTCCTACATGGCCCTGGCAAGTCCATCGAGCCAATTGTTCTCTCTTAAGGTAAACTGAATTCCCTCAGCAGTGAGAGGTTCAATCTTTCCTCGGAGACTTGCAACAATTAGCCACTATAGATCTTCTCCTCCTTGATCATTGAGCTGAGCTCCGAAGAACTCGGGGTGTGGATGCTCCAGAAGTTCCGAAAGCTATTCCAAATCCCTCTCAAAGATAAGGTTGCCTCCATTCCCCAACTGGTAAAACTTGCTGTACTTCACGTCCATCTAAAAGAATATAAGATGAGTAAGTTAGTAGAGTGATCAAGTGTGTCAATTTTTATGTATTTTGCAAGAGTTTTTGATGAACATGAATTTTCATGAAAGAATCAAGGGGATAAGAATGGGAATAAGTTTTTGTAAATATTTGCTTTCTTTGGTTTTGAAACTAAGTTTTTGATTCCAAACGTCCAGTCTAACTAGGGTCTCCTATGGTCAGGATGGCTCTGATACCAACTTGTCAACACCCGGATTTTTAATCCCAGATGCCTGTTATGCCATACATCGCAATCCTAGGATTACCATTTTTGCGATACATAACAGAATTGGATACCACAGTACATCATCCATTACAAACCATACATAAGGTCTTACACAAATAAAGATCTCATGATCCAGTTCTTAATACAATTCAAGCAGCGGAAATACGTAATAATAACGGTAGCGTAGGCGAAGCTCCATCTTCGGGTTCAAAGGCAATGCTGACGATGGGAGATGATCCTAGTTGTCGTAACCTTCCTGGGGTCCATCCTCCAAGTACTCCTCTTCATAGTCTGGCCACGGGAATAGCCAGGGACAAAGCCATGAGTACTCTATAAGTACTCGCAAACTAATACTAACAATTAAAGGGGTTTTTGGTAGTAGGACACTAAGCTCTAGGGTTGTTTTGCAAAAGCCAGATTTACATCTACTAAGTTTAGAAGCAACGAATGCTAGTTGAAGTTTTATAACACCTAAGTGGGAACTTGTATCTCATGTCACAACTCTGTTGTGGTCAAGTCAAAGTCTCAAGTCATTTCACAAGTCATTTTGAAAACATCTGACGGGGGAACAGTATGGCCACTCCAACTGTCCATAACCGTGGACGCGGATATTCGAATAGTTTGACACTCTGTAGAGATTCTACACTTTCACCACAATATTCGATACATCCGTCAGGAACAAATCCTAAATTCACCATACTCAGTATGCGGATAATCAATCCTAACCTTTCAATTACACACCCTAGTATAAGCACCTCTCCTGTGAGTTTGGCCTCCCAACCATGACCAACTGTCATCTTGGATACTGCACAGGTGGACAATCTTCACAAGGTAGCCTCATCTCAAACCTTGGCCGTGAGGGAACCAATACTAAGGTATATAAGTTTCCAGTCAAGCCCTACCCAATTCTCGGGTATTATGGTTGTATGGTAAAATTGGAATGGTATCGCATCCAGACAACCATCAGTTTTATAAAGGGCTAAGGCTCATGCCTCAACATTTTCATCATCAAAATCCTCTAGTGTTTGGAAACACATGTCAAAACATCTCAATAGAATGATCCATAATTCCAAGGTTTTCATAACCATTTTCACCAAGTATTCCCATCTAAGTTGATCAGGTTTTATGCTTAGCACTAGCATCTACAAGTGGGGGTAAGTACTAATGAGGGGTAGTAAACAAGTGGAGTTTCAACTAAATAAAATCTCATGCCTTGGGGTGACATAAAGATTATCTAGATTAGGCCAAGTTTTATGCTCTTTATGCAACCTTCAATTATCTTTCTAGTATCTACAATTTACTCAAGTAAACTCTAAGTAATAGCTTTGATAAAGAAATAAAGTATAAAGCTTGCAAGTAAAACTAGGATTGGTTTATCAAGTGGTTATGATCATATATGCTTAGGGCATATAGTTGGCATGGTAACAAGCAAGTGTTTGCTTGCATAGGTCAACTTGATTAGTAAGGCTTGCTAAAGTAGAGTATCTTGCAAGTGTTAGCTTGCACATTCAACTAGTAGTATTAGGCTTGCATCAATATCAGTATAAGCTTGCTAAGTTAATAGCTTACAATATTGGCTTGCCTTGTGCAGACCAGTGGTTGAAGTTCTCCTCGGCTTCTTCTTCGTAGTATCCTCCTTCTTCCTCGTATCCTTGGTCGGTACTAGCGTCTATGAATAAATACGAGGTACACAATCACCAAACAATACTTAACTACTTTCAATCATCACACAAAAGGGTCCTATAGATGATCTAGCATAGTCACTAACATTACAAGATTAAAGCTTGGTTTAATTTCTTTTATTTTAAGAAAAGTAATTTCTACTCATTGAAAAACTACTTAAGATTTAATATTCTCCAAACCAAACATGGGATCATGTTGACACATGTCATCACCACACATTTCAGTATATGGGAATTTAATTTAAAGTGGTGTCACAATTTAATAAGGTTTAACCTTTTATTTTACTTAAATAAAGTGGCTAGAAATGCCTATGTGGCATTCTTTTAATACTTGAACATTATTTCTACAAGTAAACCCAAATGTTTTTATATATTATGAAAGGTATGATCAAATGTGTTTTTTGAGAGTTGGAATCAGCTCAAAAGCTTTTATGGTTTAAATTTGAAAAATGTTTGAATGCAGAAAAGGTTCTGCCTTGTTATTTTTACCAAGGTTGATCTATAGTTTCAAATGATTTGAATCCAACGGGCTTGGATTAAGCATTTCAATATCTTTCCAACAAAATTGGTTTCATTCAATTTGGTTCACTGAATCGAGCTGGGTTGATTTTTGAAACTAGGTACAGAACTGTGTTTGAACGAAAATGGGAAAATCCAAGTTCAAACGAGTGGGCTGCACGGGAACTGTTAATGGGCCAGCCCAGTGTCACTCCGTGGAGCGGGGCTCAACTGACAGGGGGGTTCCACCAGTCAGTGGCTCTTTAATCGTGAAGCGGTACGGGGAAATATCAGCCACACGATCTAAGTCTAATCGAACGGCTGTTACTCATCGTCCACGTCGGGCGGCGCCGGCGAGACAGAAACCTAACGCGGCAGGTGGGGGTCGTCGGGAGCTCCCCGGGGCTCAGGCGAGGGTCGACGAGGCGGGCGAACGACGAATTCGACGACGGCGAACCTCCTAGTACCGGCAGCTTCTCCTGGGGTGGACAAAATCGACGGCGCCCTTCTTCTCTAGAGGCGGCCTGCTCCAGTCAAATTCCGGCGATGCGCTGCTCGCCTTGCTCCGGGAACGGGGTGGAAGGATCAGTGGGGAGATGGGAGTGAGATGGTGTGAAGAGTTTGAGCGGGGGAGACCTCTATTTATAGTCTCGACGACGAGACCGAACGGAATGGGCAGGCGACGGTGGCGACATGGCTACGGGCTGCTAGAGGCATGGCCGGAGGTGGCGATCATTCGGTGGTCTCCTGGTGATGCTCTAAGGATTTAATGCGCGTGTAGGGGCGGTGGCAAACAGTCTAGAACATGTGATGCTCTGCGCGGCAGAGGCGGCGTCATCGACGGCGAGCGGTGGCTGTGAGGCATGGGGCGGCGAACGGGGATGTCGTGCGGTCTCCTAGGACGGTGGTGATTGCGTATGCACGCGGCGAGGGCGGCGTGCGGTCTGTGGGCGTGTGTCGAGGGTGGCGCTCTGGCACACGCTCGACATGGTTGACAGAGGCACGGGCGCGGCGTTCCTGGGTGCTATGGTCGATGTCTTCGAGGCAGGGCTGGTCGAGAGGGGGCGGTGAGGCATGGGTGATCTCCCAGACAAGTTTGGCACGACTAGTTCCTCTCCTAGCTTGCTGTCTACACTGGGGTGGCATGGGTGGCTTCGACTGTTCACCATTGATGACATTGCCAAGCTTACAGTGGTGCTAGACGTTTACAAATGAGCTAGATGATCTACTAAAGCCTAGTTGCAACCAGAGAGGGAACAAGTTAGACTCAAATCACTGCTCCAAATAGTGTTTGGATTTTATTTGATTTGCATCTGCAAGGTGTTTGATGAAATGGCCGCATGAATTCAAGTTTTGAATTTTGAAAAGATTTTTGGTGGGTATGCTAGGTAGGTGCTGGTGAGTCTGTAGATGCTTGGGTTTTGAAAGTTCAGCTTGTTTTAGTGGTTTTTGAAAAAGTGGGATCTTCTCATATGATATAGATTCAATTTTAAACTGTCCTTTAAACTATGCATTTGAATGTTTCTGGATGATCACAAAGTGGGCCTTGATACTTTGTTATGAGTACTATCATGGGGTGCAAAGATCCAAACCAGTTTCTGTTAAGTTCTAAAAGTTAGAGACAGCCAAAGTAGGCATGGGAGTTAATTTGGCAAAGTGACCATTCACTCATTTTGTTTGTTTTGATTTATTTGTCTTTGGGAAAAGTGTGGGGATTGTTTAGATGATGTTTATTTCACCTAAGAATCCTTTTACAAGCAAAGAAACACATAAACAAGGAACTTCAAAATAATCCAAATTGGAATGCATACACACATGCATGCTTTCATATTTTTATTTAGAAAAGTTTTTGTTAACCCTAATTTTGAAGATTAGAGTTTGATGATCCAAGTTTAGTATTTTTGGGATGTTACAGTCTCCCAAAGACATGCCGGGTGTGCCGAGGGAGTTCGCTGAGCACTCGCTTCACGTGCGTCCTAACGCCAAGCCGGTCAAGCAGCCCCTCTATCGCTTCGCGAAGGACAAGAGGAAGGTCATCGGTGACGAGATCGCCCCGCTACTTGTTGCCGGCTTCATCATGGAAGTGTACCACCCGGACTGGCTGGCCAACCTAGTCCTGGTGTTGAAGAAGAACAAGACCTCGCGTATGTGTATCGACTACACGAGTTTGAACAAGGCCTGCCCGAAAGACCCCTTCGCTCTGCCCCGTGTTGATCAAGTGATTGACTCTACGGCCGGCTGCGATCTGCTTTCCTTCCTTGATTGTTATTATGGCTATAATCAGATCTGGCTGAATCCGGCTGATCAATTAAAAACGTCCTTCATCACCCCCTATGGGGCTTACTTCTATGTAATCATGCCATTCGGCCTGAAGAATGCAGGTTCTACCTATCAGCGTTGCATGCAGAAATGCTTGCACCCGCAGATCGGCCGGAATGTGCACGTGTATATGGACGACGTCATCATCAAGTGTAACATCCCAGCATTTAGGACCTAACGAAGGGTAGATTTAGGAATATGAATTGTTGCATGCATTCATCTATGAAAATGTGGGTAAAATTTTCGCCAAATAAAAACCTAAGTGATCAATGTTTCTTTCATACTTTGAAATTAGGTTTAGTCTTAAAGGATGATTGTTATAAACTTTGAGATGACCTTAAGGAGTTATGTGTTTTCAAATGGATTTGAAATATTAGACTTGAGTGTTTGAATTATAATTCAAATGAATTAGACATAAATTTTGAATCTTAATTCAATTAAGAGATAAATATTACAACTTGAATTCTATCCAAAGATAAACAATAATGAATATAAAGTATATTTCTTATCATCAGTACATATAATCAAGTTATAAAATTATAACTTATTTGAATCATCCACATAACTTACAAAAGTAAATTTACAAAGAATAGGAATATTCTTTATTAATAATAATATAATCTTTATTACAATTGAATAAAATAAAGATTACATGAATAATAAAAGAAAATTACAAAAGAATGGGAAAAATTACATTGGAATATTTACTAACTATCCTATATCTAAATCTAAACTAAATCTTCATCTTTATCTTTGTACCTGCAAAACAAAGACTAAATACAAACAAAAGAAGATTAGTGTTAGTATTATTTCTCTCAGACATGTCAGTGAAATGCACTTGACAAATTCATCATTGAGAAATGTTATAAAAGGGGCAAGTTTCACCAATATGAAAGATTCCATCTTTCATAAATTCAAAGCCAGAAGTCAGATGACAGCCAAGAGGGACAAATTCACCAGCCAGGTGAAAGTAATCTGGTAAGAGTAAGTTCAAAAATTCTGAACATATCCACAAGTGCATAGCAAGCACACAGGCAGGACACACACCAGCATGCATGTGGTGTGTTGTCAAGCTCACAGAGCAACTCAATCTCACAAAACCACAAGCACAGCCGTGGAGGAGCACACTAGTGTATCTCTCCACTGCACACCACACAAGAACAACAAGTGTAGAAAGCAGCTAAACCAAGCACCAAAGCCAGCAACCAAACCACCCCAGATCAACCAAACATCACCAGGATGGTGACATAAGGAGGGGGAAGAATCATGTGGACAGCAAGGCCAAGCCCAGGAGCTAGGAGGAGCAGTCTAGCTCAAGAGCAAGCACAGGAATCCAGCAGATCAAGATCATCACCAACTTATTCCACACATAGCAAGATTCTGTGGTGAGTTTCATAAAACCTTCACATGATCTAATCATCTTATTCAGAGAAAATCATGTGTTGTTTTATAAAACAAACCCTCATAAAGCACCCAAGTGGGGTGAATCCATCATAGGGATTTCTGAAACTCTAAGGGCAAACAACAAAGTACCAAGATCCAACCAGAGCTCAGAGCAACATCCTTGCTCTGGTTGTCAAACTATATTTTACCATTCAATCATGCATATACCTATGATCTATTTCTAGGCACATCCCTAAGGGAAGGGTAGCACCTTAGGAACAAATCCTTAGGATCCATAACATGATCAAGCTCACTATCATTTTTCCAAGCTTTGATTCAATAAAGAATAGCTGGTACCACTACCAGGACTATCTAGATGAACCAATTAGATAAGATTTAAATCCCTAAGCCTCAAACCAACATCATTGGTCTTAGGGAATTCAAATAAGAGCATCTATATTTATCTTTCAAAGCCAAGATTGTCTTAAGCATAAACTAACCAAATCCAGGGTTTAGAATCAGACTTGTGTTCCATACATGATGGTGTCACAAGAACAATCCAATATGAATCAGGAAAGACAGTAAATCATCATAGATTCAGACAATCAACTAGCTAATCATTTTCCTGTAAAACAGGAATCATAACTAGGATATTCCTATGATACACTTCACTGTTTGAGATTATAATGATCTCAAACCACATGTTAATTCCCAAGCTAACATCACTAAGACAGTAGCTGTATCTTATCATAATCATGACCATGAATCAAATAAACAGTGGAAAGCTATCAAGTCATTGGCTTTACCAAGCATGCTTCCCAAACAGCAATATCATCTAAATCAGATGCAATCTAAGCATCAAATCATCTAGTAAGCCACTAGGAACATCATCTATCATTTTTAAGCAACAAGCCTCAGGCCAATAACATTTAGCATGTGTACAGACCATCCAAACATGAATCAATTTATCCACTACATGAACAAGCACATAGCAGGAACCCTAAATGGATGATCATCTTAATCTAAATCAGACAGTAGCAAGAGAGGACACAGCCAACATCTAGCATCGAATCAGCAAGCACGGAAAGCACTAGGGGGAAGGAATCAAACTCACCGTAGGTCCTCGCTATAGAAATTGTAGAGGAAGCAGATTGGTCGAACCCATGCAGGCACACAGGATCACCAGTGGCGCCGCAACTTGCACCACGGCAAGTGCACAACAAAGACACACCACCACACCACCACAGGCGAGACCACGACGGCGGCAGTAGCACTTGAACACATGCCAAACCCCAAACCCTAGGGTTCCGAGAGGCATCGACCCATTGCAGGAGAGCCCCAGGCTCGAATCCAATTGGATGGAACGAACGAGCGTTGTCGACAACCCCCAATTGCACCACGACGGCGACCAGAACGGCCGACGAAGTCGGGGTCAGAGGAGGAGAGGATAAGATCGAGGGAGAGAAAGAGGCAGTAAGGAGTGGGCTAAGCTAGGCAAGACCCTTCGGGGTGGCTCTTTTGTCTAGAATTAATGGACCACTAGGGCCCAGTAAGAATAATCAGCCTAGAAACAATTCCAGGCCTGTTTCAATAAAAAGAAAAGACCAAAATACCCTTGGACTTAATAAAATTCTAGAAAATAAAATAAAAGTCCAAAAATTATAAATAAAATATTTTTGGATTCACAAAAATCCATACTACTCAAATAAATTAAAATATAAATTTTTAGACATTTAAATTTTATTAGGAATTTTGTAAATTATATATTCCTTATTGAATTTTACAAAATTATTGAAGGATGATAAAATGAATTAAAATTCACTTTCATTATGTATTAATATTTTAGTATTTTAGAAAAAAATACTAAATAAATATTTAATCACCATTTTTAATGTATAATTAATAATTCCTAAAAGAATTATTAAATGAATAAAAGTCAAATAAAAGGGAAATAAAATAAAATAACTCAATATATGTTATAAATATTAAAAAGTAATATTTATGAATCCTTTATTACTAAAAAGGAACTTTTTGGGGTAAATGCATTACATTACTTGCATAATCATCTTTGCTTCTTTAAATATTGTCCTTACCAGGAAATAATGATGTTTTTGTAGAACTAGAAGCTCAAGGTCCAGTGCAAGCATCAGACTTCACTACCTTGCCATCACAAGGCAAGTTCATCACTTGCTCATGTCCTTTGAAGAGTCTTTATCAAAGTATTTGCAAATTGTGTGTTATCATATATGTTATAAGAGAAAGAAAATATTATTTTCACAAATAAAGAAATCATAGATATCATCCTAAGTGCTGATATAATGGAGCAATAGAACTTAGTGTTCTAATGGCAATGATTATAATCAGGTAGGGACTTAATAACCACTGGCATCAGTGATTCTAGCGCCGTATATTACGCGTTAGCCATGAGATTTGGAATGGGACAGAGAAGTCAGCTGTATCTTCTTCCTCTCGCATGAAGCCGGATGTGCAGGTCGTGGTTGTTATCCTCGTAGCGTGCATATTAATTGGTAATTCGTAGAGGAAATGCAGCATATGGGTGGGAACCCTCATCGTCCCACGATAGTTCTGGCATCTAACGGTTTGTACAAACCATTGCCGTAATTCATTATGTGGGTATGGTGTACACAAAGGAGGCATGCGGGGTCGCGAAGGGGAAGTGATTGGCTTGGACCAACTACTGGGACCCACATCATGGAATTGTGGACGGGAAAGTACGCCCGGTTGTGCAACAAGGAGTTGATCTCTCATGGGTAAAGTAACGCACCTCTGCAGAGTGTAAGAACTGTAACTTGTTACTCCCTGTTCCGGGAAGGAGCTACGAACGCGGCAGTAAAGGAACTGCATGGAAGTTCTGGTCAACCTGTGAAGGCTGATTGTCATAGTTTTTCAATATAAAATCAATTTTTGAAGAAAGATTTACAAAAATTGCATAGTGCCAAGGATTTATAATCCGAGGTGGTAGTTAGAGCATCAAACTTCCCACCTTGCATATAATGAACCTGTTGGGTAACGTTGTTACTCATTCTTTCCTTTGATCCCTTGCTTAGACTCTGAGGATCCCAAAGACGTGCCAATGTATGCAGCCGAATGTCAAGAAGATGTGTTCTACGAGGAACTTGATTTGTTTGGAGGAGTTGAAGGAGTGGATTACGAGATCCGCTACGGTGTCGAAGAGAACGAGTCAAATTAAGTACCTAATTAGTAGTAACTAACAGAGCCGAGCAACATGAACTCTATAGAATAAGCTGCCGAGCTCAACTCCTAGTCGGAGTTGCTACTTTTAAATTTCCGCTGAACGCTTTATATTTTGGTTTGTAAGTTGGATCTTTTGGAAGTCTTGAACTTCCGGTATTGTAATAATAATAATGTGTGTACATTTGTAATATGGACCCACAATGTTTCTGTTGTACCACTCAAAGGGATGTGATATTTACGGAACGGTGTTCTGTGTATGTCATGTCAATGACTATAGTGTACTACACATGCAGTGGTATGCTGGGTCACCGCAGTTGGTATCAGAGCAAATTGCTTTGACCTTAGGTTGGAAACCTAGTAAAGGGTATTACCTGTAGGAAAAATTTAGCAATGATACAGAATTCTCTAAAAGTGATATAATGGGTATTCAAATGAGAATATTCCGTTATATATTTTAGTGCGATAATTCTTTGTTATGATGCAATATGTCATTGGATACTAATCAAGGTTATTTTTCCGATATACAGAGATATGGCACCAAAGTTTCCAAAACATACTTTGGTAAGGAAAGAGGAGACTCTTGATGATTATCAAGGATCATTTATAGACCAACTTCATCAACTTTTAAAGCTCTTTAGTTGTCCCACTAGAATTCCAGTAAACACTATCACTTACCTTGATGGTCGAATGTTATCCAAGTATCGTGTTAGTATCCAACTTCCAGAGAAGCTTGGATTATATCACGATCCACCTATAGGAGAAGGTACGAGTCATTTAGCAGCCTATCATGTTGCTGTTGTGGAGGCGATAGCTAATATCTGGGAGCAGAAAACCAAGGAGCTAGAAGGTAGCACATTCTCTGTGATACCTCATGATTCTATAGACTCGGAGCCTATACCGGATCATCTTAATTTGGTTAAGAAGCATCCTAAGTTAGCTTCCAAGTTTATGGATAGATACCGGACACTCGTTGCGTCTTTTTATAAGACTCATCAAGTGATTATTGAAGACAAAAATGACATGTTAGAGGATCTAACTGATCCGGAACATAGGAAGCAGTTATCATTCCAGTTAGAGAAAGAAGCAAGTAATAGTGCAACACCTATCTTTAAGGATATACCTATTGATACCAGAATCTTTTATACCATATCCTTATTCACCAAGACCTGAACCTACACATGATCCTACTATGGATATGCGGTATGTAGTACCATAGGGATCAGAGGATGGTTCTGATTCAGAACTTCCTATTGAGAATTCATATGGTTGGAGAATGGGATCATATAATGGATCTCATGAACACCAGATGTCCACAGATGGTTCCGACAGGAATGTTGGACAATCTTGTTGGATGGGTGCAAGGATGAACCCTAATAATAGTAGTAGAAATACCATGTCAACAGATAACCAGGATGAAGAAGAAGATCCTGAGGAGAGAGTTTGAATCATCAACATCTTCTCAAAACCCAGGGAATATACATTATCTAGTGTTTAACTATCTTGCCTACGAGAGCACCTGGGGAGCAGCAGGATCTGTGTATCCTGTTGACAACTCAAGAAATGAAGCTCAGGAGATGCAGGCTGGAGATAATGTTGAATATGTTTCTGAAGACTTTTCAGCTGAGTTGGAGGGAGTCAATGCGCTCAGGTTGAGTACTGACTCAAGTCCTGACACTTCAGATACAGAGTATGTTCCTTCTGGAGGGCCATATGTTCCACAAACTGTGCGACGAACAACACGTCATCATGGTTGGACATCAGGCATGTACGATGAACGTGGTTACTATTAGAAGGAGACAATTAGTCAATAGTATCAAGTACTGTGTATTGTACCCAAGTAATAAGGTAGTTTTGTAATGATACCTATATGGTATATGTTGTAGTGACTTTGTATCATTATGATAGTATGTAAAATATGTGAAATGCATATTTGGATTTTCTTTGGATCTTCATTGTGTGACTAGTTCTGTGCGTAAAGTCGAGCTCAGAATACATGTGCATGATGTAATTATAAGTATTCGCTTTATGTTGCAGGACTAGAGGGTCATGGATACAGGTGTAGGAATGGAAACTGAGCAGCAGCGGATGGAGCGAGAGTCCAAGGAAAAGTCCGATGCAGATACATCAAACCAAGAAGCATTATCACCACCACCAATGAGGCCGTTAATGGAGCAGAACTTTATGCAATGCATGCAAATGATGCAAGAGACCCAGAACAAGTTCATGGAAGAGTTGCCGGGGCGAGCAAATTAGAGGGCACCTGAAGGTGGAGGAGTGAGTCTATCTGATTTCAAGAATGCAAGACCATTACCTTTTGCATCAGCTCCTGAACCAATTGAAAGGATACGGATGTCGCCTAGAGGGGGGTGAATAGGCGATTAAAACTTTTCCTAGAGTGGCTCAACAAAGGCGGAATAAAACTAGCGTTTTACTTTGTCAAGCACAACCTAGAACAACTAGGGTGCACCTATGTGCACAAACAACTTATGCTAAGCAATACAAGCAACAAAGTGATAGCAAGATATATATTACTTCAAGCACGAAGGCTACCACAATGTAAAGTGCATAAGTAAAAGCTCGGGTATAGAGATAACCGAGGCACGCGGGGACGACGATATTTTAATGAGTTCCTCCCAACATGGAGTACATCTCGTTTGGAGAGGGCGTGGTATCAAACCATCAACGCCACAAAAGGCCTCCCTTATTCTCTGGTGAATCTCACCCCAATGGGATCGATTCACGCTTCCACTATCGGTGCACTTGTCGGTGGCAACCGGAACCTCTCACAAGGTTGGGCCACTTCTCCACAACTTAATTGGAGGCTCCAACAAACGCCACAAAAGGCCTCAACAAATACCACCAAGGCCACAATGCCACCAAGGCCACAAAACCGTCTAGGGTTCCAAGAACCCAAGAAGGACAAGCTCCAATGAGTAACTCAAACCAAATGCTCTGAGGAGAACACAAACCGATGCACCAAATGCAAATGGCAAGAACACCACAAAGGTGTTCAAATCCTTCTCTCCAAAATTCCACCAAATCTACAAAAGCTTATGGGGGAATAAGAGAGGAAGAACAATGGATGAAATCCACAAAAGACTCCAAGATCTAGATCCCAATATGTTCCCCTCACTTAGAGGAGAGATTGATTGGTGGGATTGTAGATCTAGATCTCCTCTTTCAAATCCCTCAAGAATATGCAATAAACATCAGAGGGATTGAGAGAAAGCAAGCTCAAGAAGGTAAACAATGGAGGGGAAAACTTGCAAGAATGGTTGAGGAATCATTGGGGAAGAAGGCCCCTTATATAGGTCCCTCCAAAATCCAACCGTTGCAGCCCAAAAACGCGATTCCCGGTACTACCGGACTTTTTCCCGGTACTACCGGACTTTCCCGGCACTACCAGACAGTTCCTGGGGTTCCTGGGGCTCCAAACACATTTTTCTCTGCGCTCCCCGGTACCAAAATGCGGTACTACCGGATCCTGGTCCGGTACTACCGGTCATCACAGAACGAAAATAGCCATAACTTTTGCATCCGCACTCCGATTTTGATGATCTTGGGCTCGTTTCGAAGAGGACAACAACCTCTACAAGATCATGCAAAGAAACATCATAGTCCAGCAAGGGAGGATAGATCCAAATGACGAAGTAAAAAACCTTCCGCCGCGCTAGGTACTAAAATGCGGTACTACCGCTTTTTGGTACCTAGCCCGCAGTGGCTTTTGGAAACTTGTCAAAAACCTTCTGCCGTGCTAGGTACCAAAATGCGATAAATGCGGTACTACCGCATTTTGGTACCTAGGAGGGCAGTGGCATTTGGCAACTTGCCAAAACCTACTGCCGCGCTAGGTACTAAAATCCGGTACTACCGCATTTTGGTACCTAGGAAAATTCAAACCTCTATAACTTTTGATTGGTAACTCCGATCGACCCGATTCCAATTGCGTTGGAAAAAGGACGACATGAGATACCCTATGAAATGTGAAAATATTGTTTATCACCAAGTGAGAATGGATCATGTATAATAATGTGAGATACCTCACTTGGTGAGAAACCGAAAAGCCGCCAAGATCAAAATCGCAATAAGATACAAACGGAAGATCCGATTTTGATGAACAAGATCTTGTTATGGAGATTACCACAAGCTCTATATCCTCACATGGATAAGACCAAATAACAACCAAATATGATGATGCAAATATGCAAAGATTTGAGCTCTCTTCAAACGATGTGACCGAGTTACTCATTCGAGAGCCCCTCTTGATAGTACGGTTATCTATACTAAACCCGGTCTCCTACTAACAATATGAGACCGGCAAAAGGGAAAACCTATCAAGATTATACCTTTGCCTTGAGCATTCCACTTGAGCTCGATATAGACGATCTTTCCCTTCTCAAGATGGAACGCCTTTCTTAATTCCTCATCATCGATCCATGATCACCGAGAATGGCAAGCATCAAACATGAGATCTTCTATAGATGGTGCATTTTGAGCTTGCGCAATGCATCTTCTTCTCATTTCATCGACCTTGAAGACACCACATGCTCCAAGTGATGGAAATGGACAAATCCTACAAGTATAACTTAATACACATATTAGTCCATAAAGATTGTCATGAATTACCAAAACCACACATGGGGCCCACATGTTCTTTCAATCTCCCCCATTTTGGTAATTAATGACAATCCCTTTAAGATGGTTTATATAAGTAATATTAATGAGTAAAATGGTAACACCAATATCAAGTACTACATAAGTATGTGATATTGGTACCACCACCATATATAGAGCAAACTCCCCCACAATACTATGCATGTGTGATGAACTTGAATTTCATTGCATATATTGCCAATCATTATCATTGGTGGAGTTTCCTCTATATATACCAGATGTTAAGCAACAACAAAGATGCAAGAGCATGAAAGGCAAATGCTTAAGAACAAACTCAAAGCATAAACCATTTCCCTTAAACCCTCTAAAATTTCTCCCCCATTGGCATCGATTGCCGAAATGTGTGACAAGTTCTAGAAGGCCAATATAGTGATAAATCCTCCAAAGGTGTGCATTCGCACATATCCAATGATGAATACTTGGGAGGAAGTAGGACTATATCGAGGACCCAAAGATTGTCAAAAAAAAGAAGAGGCATCAACAAATGATGCAAGCAATTACAAGGTCCGACAAACCAATTGAAAACAACAAATGAGTCCAAAAGGAAAGAATAAGATATTATGATATGAGCAAAAGAGTGTTTTAAATAAAAATAGAGAAGCTCCCCAATAATAAATGCATTGGAATACATAATGCATAAATATGGACTCCTCGCTCCCCCATAAGCATTTAAAACAAAACAAATGAAAGATCAAATAAATGCTTAAATAAAATAGAGAAGCTCCCCAAGATTTGTGCACACTTTAGAATTGTTGTAATTAAATACAAAAATGCACAAATATGGAATCCTCACTCCACCATACACATTTAAGGAACAATAAATGAGAGGGAAGACAAATGAGCATTATTAAATGAATTAGATGAGCTCGCCAAAGATAATGCACCAATTATGATAATTGTATTTGGGAACAAGGTGCATAATCATGGAATCCTCACTCATCCAAGTTCATTTAACAATACAAGGCATGACAGAATAAATATGAGTGCCCAAATATGCAAACAAGAGGAACAAGCACTCATAGGAAATTAAATTTGGAAGCCACCAAAAAATCAAAAGGAATAAAAAGGTGGTCTCCAAGGATTAAAAATCAACTAAAATAATCTTCTCATATGTGTATATGTCTCTAAGTGGAGAACATCACAAAGACATATGCCAACAAAGAAATATGCACACATAAAGAATACATACAAGAAATCACATAAAAGGCAAAAAATGAAGTCATAACATATATCAATAAGATTTTTGCTTCAAAGCATGGCCAAAGCTCAAATATATCTTATTGTACATTAATGAACTTCAAATACCAACACACTACATATATTACAACTATCACCAAGGGAAAAGGAGAAAGTTGGAATATATGGAGAAAGGCAACAAATAACACAAGGAATAAACAACTAGCATAATCTCACTATTGCACATGAGAGAGGTTGAGGAAAAGATAGGCAATAAAATTGCTAGATTGACATATTTGGGATTGATGGATCACATGCATGATTTTGTATAGTCCCAATTATATGCACTCATCTCAACTTATACACATATACAATAGAGAGTTCTATTAATACCATGGATATAGATACAACAATAAATACAATAACAAAAATTCATGCTAGAAGGAAATCGACAAACGGTTGGAATCAAGATATATGAGCATGAGAAAGAGATACTTGTTACCGAGATATATTTGGTAGGATGTAGAGGATATGAATTCGTTGAACATCCTATAGCTTGCCTCCAATTTTCATGTATGCATCATTTCTTCAAAATTGAGAGACAACCATCCAATCTATCTCCAATGTACCTAAAACACATTTAAGTACAAAATGGTCCCCAAACTAATTGGGTCCAAAGTAGTTAGTGCAACTACAATACATAGGGGGACTCCACATAAATATGTGCATATTGATATGAAATTGAATTTCATGCACAACTTAGTCAATGGGATTTGGTGGAGTTTCCCCTATATATTGGATCATAGAAAGCAAGCATGCCATAATATAAACATATAGTAAATATGCATGCATAAAGCTTTCAAGAACCAAAAAGGAGATACAATTTGAACAAAAACACCAAATAAATCGAGATTGCACACACAAGAGTGTGACATGTCAAACAATGCCCAAGTTGTATCAAAGAACAAATTCAACACATGAAAGATCACACGTTCAACAAATGAACTAGGCTAAAACCAAAAGAGCAAAGATAGATAGAAATAAAAATGCTCAAGGATTTATCTCATTCTAAAATTGGACAAAACACGAAACAAGGAATGAGGAAAAAACAACTCCCAAAAATATCAAGGTTCCAACAAGAAACCAAACTCCCCAAACTTTTCATGATGGCACAAAATACCAAAACGAACAGATTGAGCATCCAAGCACATAAAACTCGATATGGATCAAACAAAGAAGCATAAAAGGATTGTTCTAGATAATATAGGAGAGCTCACCCATAAGTAGTACATTATATAGATTTTTTTCTTTTAATGCAAAATGCACACAAATGAGATCATCACTACTACCTACATTAAATAAAACACAAGAGGATACCAATAAAAATAAAAGGATCCAAAAGTAGCAAGGAATACATGGGAGCACACAATACATTTACTTGGCCAAAGATGGGATAATATTAAGCAAAGGCCAAAGTGAATATGATCAATAAATTCTACCATAATTTAGTACTCATTGTCCAAGGACAAGAAATATTGGGAATAATTTTCCCAAGGCAGCTTGCATGGATATCCAAGATCATAGTCACAACAAGAAGCATATAGCAAAATATAAGAATTAAGAATGATACTTCAAACAAGATTCTTGGTAGCTTCCAATAGTCACACAATCACTAGTGATTAGAGTAACTTGAAGCAAATGGTTTCCATGAGGATATATATATCTAAATATGAGGAAACACATACCAAGAAACACTCTCATATACAAGATCCAAAATATGAGAAATGAAGGCATTCAAGCAAATTAGAACTTGTATGAGAAAATGTGTCACATAGGAGCTAGATAATTATCAATATCAATTCTAAGTGACACAACTTCGAATATTCACATTATCTAGGATTGTAATATGCACTAAGCATATGACTCCCCCATAACGTCATACTACCATAAAACCAACACGAGGCAAAAGGATACAACTAGAGATAATTAATGGACGTTATAAAACTTAAATTTATCATGAGAATTGTACCACATAGAGACTAGACAATAATCCAATATAAATACTAGGTGGTATTCCTCATGTATACACAATTTTAGGATTGTGGAATTCCCAAGCATAACACTCCCCCAAAATGGGATAGTCCATTAATCTCTCACAAGAGACAAATAAGATATCAAATATAATAAATTAAGGATCTAATACAAGAAACACACATACATGGTGTGCCACCTAATCATACACAAATATGCTTGATACCTCAATATAATTAAGTGGAAAGCACAACATGTACAAAAGCATGGAAGATACAAAACCAATACATGCACAAGGGGGCGAGTAACTTTACATATAAAGAGTTTAGCATATGTTACCGCAAGGAGGAACATGAGGAATATAATATAATCATCATAATCCAAATGGCTTGTCTTGACAATAATAATTGATGAAGATCCCTCAATTCTTCATAATGTAGCCAAGTCTCCAATGCCCTCCAAAACACACCTATTGATCAAGTTTTGGCTTGTTGGTCCCCAACCAAGTTGGGTCCTAAGAGATTAGTCACAATAGGTTTAGCAATCCAAATGGTTCTTTTCTTGACACCACATTGAGCACCAACAAATTTGGCAAACACATTGTCAATCTTATCCTTATAAAGAGAATAAAAATCATCAATCAAGATAGGATGGGATGAGGAGTTACCAATAGTGCATGCGGAAGAAATGTGCCCCTTCTCACGGCATATGTAGCAAGTTCTACTCTTGCTATCTTTCTTCTTAGGTGAAGCCACAAATCGAGTAAGGGCTCGAGTAGTGCTCTTAGGAAGAGGCCCATTAATATCTTGAGGTGGAACTTGAGGCCGCTTCCCTTGATGCTTCACACTAAGAAGCTTTTTCTTCAATGGGCAAGATCTAACATGGTGCCCTTCTTCCTTGAACTTGAAGCAAACAATGTTGGCCGGATTCTTGACTTGATCTTGGCCATTCTTCTTGTTGTCCTTGTGCTTCAACTTGATAGTGGACTTGTTCTTAACATTGGAGTTGAATCCAAGCCCACTCTTGTCATTGGGGGATTTTTGCACACTCAAGATTTTGTTGAGTGCGGCCTTCCCTTGATGACCCTTTTTCATGTCATTCTTCAAAGAAGTGACTTGAGCCTTGAGCTCTTTGATTTCCTCTACATGGTTAGTTTCAACAAAAGTACTAGAGGAAGTAGATGCTACATTGTTACAGCAACAAGACATGGAATGTAATTCATCATGACATATAGCACGGTTGTGAGGGGATGAATTACAAGGACTAGCACTGGCAATATAACATTTGGAGTAGATGTAGTGCTAATGTCCACATGAGGTCCACTAGATGTTACCTTTGAAACGATGGCCTCATGAGCTAACTTTAGCCTACCATGGGAGACTAGAAGATCCTCATGTGAGCTTGAGAGCTTAACATGACTTCCTTCTAATTTCCCGTAGTTGCTAGTTAGCAACACAAGTTGAGCCTTTAGCTCAACATTCTCCTCCAAAATAGATGCTTCACAAGAAATAGAGTTAGTAGCACAAGCATCATCATTATTAGTGAGAGGTGAGGGCAACTTGGCAAGCTCTTTTGAATATGAAGCTTTAAGTTGCTCATGCGACTCGGTGAGTTTGATGATCTCCCTCTTAACAACCCGAGAGCCATTATCAAGATTCTTAAAATCCTCAACAAGTTTAGCATAAGAAACTTCAAGTTCATCATTTTTAAACTTGAAGGAGTTTGCCACCACAAGTTCTCTATCATGGTATTCTTTTACTCTAGATAATTCTAGAGTGAAAGTCTCCTCAAGAGATTCTTTGGTGGTTTGTTCTTCTTCAAGGGAGTCATTGAGTTGAGAAATTTCATTAGCATACTTACGCTCACGTGCAAATTGTTCATCAATTAAGTTTTCTTGCTCCTCAGTAAGATCATTTCCTTCTATAGCATAATTCAAGATTTAAAGAAAGTTGGAGGAAGCAACTTTATTTTTGAAGAGAGCGCCATAGACAACCTCTCCCATTTTCTTAATAGAGGTAATATCATACTTACCTCTATAATCATCATTATCATTTTCAACCTCATCATCATCATCATGAGATACAATGGGATCCAAAGAGGTTACCTTTGTTCCCTTAGCCATAAGGCATATGTGAGAACCGGAGGAAGGTGATGATGAGATTGCACTTGTAGCTCTATTCAAGACCTTGTCTTGGTCCGTAGAATCTTCGGTTTCCTCTACATGGTTAGCAACACAAGCACTAGAGGAAATAGAAGCATTTTTATCATGGCAACAAGACAACACAAGCATATCATCATGAGATTTATTCAAGTCATTTCTACATGATATGCAAGGACTATTAACACAAGCATTTAAGAAGTTTGTAGTGCTAGAAGTGTTAGGGTCCAAAGATAGATCATTGCAACTAGATAGAGATGAAGGATTAGAAATAGTAAGCACACTATCCAAATTGCAATTTCTGTCACCACTCACCATATCATTACCTTGTGAAGAATCACATATTGGTGAAGTGGTAGAGGATGAGAACTCATCTCGACCGGAAGTGGAAGCAACAAAATCATCCTAAAAAATGTTGGACTTGCTATATTTATCTTGAAGCTTGGTCCATATCTCACGAGCGCTTGAATAAGGCATGATAGAAGAAAGAACTACATTGTTCACAACATGAAAAAGAATTTTAGTAGATAGAGCATCTATATGAGAGTTCAACTTATCCGCTAAAGATTTGTTTTGGGTATCCATAGGAGAAGAGAAACCCACATATAGATATCCCTCGATAATTGGGTGAATTTCCCGAAATAAATTAAGCATGCGAATTTTCCAAGCATCATAATTTGTGCCATCGAATGTGAGTGTGTCCTTGTGCACTAATCCCCAAGTCGACATCTTTTCTCTCAAGGCGGTGAATCCTAAAATGAGAGACCGGGCTCTGATACCAATTTAAAGGATACGGATCTCGCCTAGAGGGGGGTGAATAGGCGATTAAAACTTTTCCTAGAGTGGCTCAACAAAGGCGGAATAAAACTAGCGTTTTACTTTGTCAAGCACAACCTAGAACAACTAGGGTTCACCTATGTGCACCAACAACATATGCTAAGCAATACAAGCAACAAAGTGATAGCAAGATATAGATTACTTCAAGCACGAAGGCTATCACAATGTAAAGTGCATAAGTAAAAGCTCGGGTATAGAGATAACCGAGGCACGCGGGGACGACGATATTTTACCGAGTTCCTCCCAACATGGAGTACGTCTCGTTTGGAGAGGGGGTGGTATCAAACCACCAACGCCACAAAAGGCCTCCCTTATTCTTCGGTGAATCTCACCCCAATGGGATCGATTCACGCTTCCACTATCAGTGCACTTGTCGGTGGCAACCGGAACCTCTCACAAGGTTGGGGCACTTCTCCACAACTTAATTGGAGGCTCCCAACAAACGCCACAAAAGGCCTCAACAAATGCCACCAAGGCCACAATGCCACCAAGGCCACAAAACCGTCTTGGGTTCCAAGAACCCAAGAGGGACAAGCTCCAATGAGTAACTCAAACCAAATTCTCCGAGGAGAACACTAACCGATGCACCAAATGCAAATGGAAAGAACACCACAAAGGTGTTCAAATACTTCTCTCCCAAATTCCACCAAAGCTACAAAAGCTTATGGGGGAATAAGAGAGGAAGAACAATGGAGGAAATCCACAAAAGACTTCAAGATCTAGATCCCAATATGTTCCCCTCACATAGAGGAGAGATTGATTGGTGGGATTGTAGATCTAGATCTCCTCTTTCAAATCCCTCAAGAATATGCAAGAATCATTGGAGGGATTGAGAGAAATCAAGCTCAAGAAGGTCAACAATGGAGGGGAAAACTTGCAAGAATGGTTGAGGAACCATTGGGGAAGAAGGCCCCTTATATAGGTCCCTCCAAAATCCAACCGTTGCAGCCCAAAAACGCGATTCCCGGTACTACCGGACTTTTTCCCGGTACTACCGGACTTTCCCGGCACTACCGGACATTTCCTGGGGTTCCTGGGGCTCCAAACGCATTTTTCTCTGCGCTCCCCGGTACCAAAATGCGGTACTACCGGACCCGGGTACTACCGGATCCTGGTCCGGTACTACCGGTCATCACAGAACGAAAATAGCCATAACTTTTGCATCCGAACTCTGATTTCGATGATCTTGGGCTCGTTTCGAAGAGGACAACAACCTCTACAATATCATGCAAATAAACATCATAGTCCAGCAAGGGAGGATAGATCCAAATGACGAAGTAAAAAACCTTCTGCCGCGCTAGGTACTAAAATGCGGTACTACCGCTTTTTGGTACCTAGCCCGGCAGTGGCTTTTGGAAACTTGTCAAAAACCTTCTGTCGTGCTAGGTACTAAAATGCGGTACTACCGCATTTTGGTACCTAGGAAAATTCAAACCTCTATAACTTTTGATTGGTAACTCCGATCGACCCGATTCCAATTGCGTTAGAAAAAGGACGACATGAGCTACCCTATGAAATGTGAAAATATTGGTTATCACCAAGTGAGAATGTATCATGTATAATAATGTGAGATACCTCACTTGGTGAGAAACCGAAAAGCCACCAAGATCAAAATTGCAACAAGATATAAACGGAAGATCCGATTTTGATGAACAAGAGATTGTTATGGAGATTACCACAAGATCTATATCCTCACATGGATAAGACCAAATAACAACCAAATATGATGATGCAAATATGCAAAGGTTTGAGCTCTCTCCGAATGATGTGATCGAGTTACTCATTCGAGAGCCCCTCTTGATAGTACGGTTATCTATCCTAAACCCGGTCTCCTACTAACAATATGAGACCGGCAAAAGGGAAAACCTATCAAGATTATACCTTTGCCTTGAGCATTCCACTTGAGCTCGATGTAGATGATCTTGCCCTTCTCAAGATGGAACGCCTTTCTTAATTCCTCATCTTCGATCCATGATCACCGAGAATGGCAAGCATCAAACATGAGATCTTCTATAGATGGTGCATTTTGAGCTTGCGCAATGCATCTTCTTCTCATTTCATCGACCTTGAAGCCACCACATGCTCCAAGTGATGCGAATGGACAAATCCTACAAGTATAAGTTAATACACACATTAGTCCATAAAGATTGTCATGAATTATCAAAACCACTCATGGGGCCCACATGTTGTTTCAATCTCCCCCATTTTGGTAATTGATGACAATCCCTTTAAGATGGTTTATATAAGGAATATTAATGAGTAAAATGGTAACAGCAATATCAAGTACTACATAAGTATGTGATATTGGTACCACCACCATATATAGAGCAAACTCCGCCACAATACTATGCATGTGTGATGAACTTGAATTTCATTGCATATATTGCCAATCATTATCATTGGTGGAGTTTCCTATATATATACCACATGCTAAGCAACAACAAAGATGCAAGAGCATGAAAGGCAAATGCTTAAGAACAAACTCAAAGCATAAACCATTTCCCTTAAACCCTCTAAAATTTCTCCCCCATTGGCATCGATTGCCGAAATGGGTGACAAGTTCTAGAAGGCCAATATAGTGATAAATCCCCCAAAGGTGTGCATTCGCACATATCCAATGATGAATACTTGGGAGGAAGTTGGACTATATCGAGGACCCAAAGATTGCCAAAAAAAATAAAAAAAGGAGAGGCATCAGCAAATGATGCAAGCAATTACAAGGTCCGACAAACCAATTGAAAACAACAAATGAGTCCAAAAGGAAAGAATAAGATATTATGATATGAGCAAAATAGTGTTTTAAATAACAAATAGAGAAGCTCCCCAATAATAAATGCATTGGAATACATAATGCCCAACTATGGAATCCTCGCTCCCCCATAAGCATTTAAAACACAACAAATGAAAGATCAAATAAATTCTTAAATAAAATAGAGAAGCTCCCAAAGATTTGTGCACACTTTAGAATCATTGTAATTAAATACAAAAATGCACAAATATGGAATCCTCACTCCACCATAAACATTTAAGGCACAATAAATGAGAGGGAAGACAAATGAGCATTATTAAATGAATAAGATGATCTCCCCAAAGATAATGCACCACTTATGATAATTGTATTTGGAACAAGGTGCATAATCATGGAATCCTCACTCATCCAATTTCATTTAACAATACAAGGCATGATAGAATAAATATGAGTGCCCAAAGATGCAAACAAGAGGAACAAGCACTCATAGGAATTAAAATTTGGAAGCCACCAAAAAATTAAAAGGAATAGAAAGGTGGTCTCCAAGGATTAAAAAAATCAACTAAAACTATCTTCTCATATGTGTATATGTCTCTAAGTGGAAAACATCACAAAGACATATGCCAACAAAGAAATATGCACACATAAAGAATACATACAAGAAATCACATAAAAGGCAAAAAATGAAGTCATAACATATATCAATAAGATTTTTGCTTCAAAGCATGGACAAAGGCTCAAATATATATTATTTTACATTAATGAACTTCAAATACCAACACACTACATATATTACAACTATCACCAAGGGAAAAGGAGAAAGTTGGAATATATGGAGAAAGGCAACAAATAACACAAGGAATAAACAACTAGCAAAATCTCACTATTGCACATGAGAGAAGTTGAGGAAAAGATGGGCAATAAAATTGCCAGATTAACATATTTGGGATTGATGGATCACATGCATGATTTTGTATAGTCCTAATTATATGCACTCATCTCAACTTATACACATATACAATAGAGAGTTCTCTTAATACCATGGATATAGATACAACAATAAATACAATAAGAAAAATTCATGCTAGAAGGCAACCGACAAACGGTTGGAATCAATATATATGAGCATGAGAAAGAGATACTTGTTACCGAGATATAATTGGTAGGATGTAGAGGATATGAATTCGTTGAACATCCTATAGCTTGCCTCCAATTTTCATGTATGCATCATTTCTTCAAATTTGAGAGACAACCATCCAATCTATCTCCAATATACCTAAAACACATTTAAGTACAAAATGGTCCCCAAACTAATTGGGTCCAAAGTAGTTAGTGCAACTACAATACATAGGGGGGACTCCACATAAATATGTGCATATTGATATGAAATTGAATTCCACACACAACTTAGTCGATGGGATTTGGTGGAGTTTCCCCTATATATTGGATCATAGAAAGCAAGCATGCCATGATATAAACATATAGTAAATATGCATGCATAAAGCTTTCAAGAACCAAAAAGGAGATACAATTTGAACAAAAACACCAAATAAACCGAGATTGCACACACAAGAGTGTGACATGTCAAACAATGCCCAAGTGGTATCAAAGAACCAATTCGACACATGAAAGATCACACGTTCAACAAATGAACTAGGCTAAAACCAAAAGAGCAAAAGATAGATAGAGATAAAAATGCTCAAGGATTTATCTCATTATAAAATTGGACAAAACATGAAACAAGGAATGAGGCAAAACCAACTCCCAAAAATATCAAGGTTCCAACAAGAAACCAAACTCCCCAAACTTTTCATGATGGCACAAAATACCAAAACGAAAAGATTGAGCATCCAAGAACACAAAACTCGATATGGATCAAACAAAGAAGCATAAAAGGATTGTTCTAGATAATATAGGAGAGCTCACCCATAAGTAGTACATTATATAGAATTTTTGCTTTTGAATGAAAAATGCACACAAATGAGATCATCACTACTACCTACATTAAATAAAACACAAGAGGATACCAATAAAAATAAAAGGATCCAAAAGTAGCAAGGAATACATGGGAGCACACAATACATTTACTTGTCCAAAGATGGGATAATATTAAGCAAAGGCCAAAGTGAATATGATCAATAAATTCTACCATAATTTAGTACTCATTGTCCAAGGACAAGAAATATTGGGAATAATTTTCCCAAGGTATCTTGAATGGATATACAAGATCATAGTCACAACAAGAAGCATATAGCAAAATATAAGAATTAAGAATGATACTTCAAACAAGATTCTTAGTAGCTTCCAATAGTCACACAATCACTAGTGATTAGAGTAACTTGAAGCAAATGGTTTCCATGATGATATATATATATATATATCTAAATATGAGGAAACACATACCAAGAAACACTCTCATATACAAGATCCAAAATATGAGCAATGAAGGCATTCAAGCAAATTAGAACTTGTATGAGCAAATGTGTCACATAGGAGCTAGATAATTATCAATATCAATTCTAAGTGACACAACATCGAATATTCACATTATCTAGGATTGTAATATGCACTCATATGACTGCCCCATAATGTGATACTACCATAACACCAACACGAGGAAAAAGGTTACAAGTAGAGATAATTAATGGACGTTATAAAAATTAAATTTCCCATGAGAATTGTACCACATAGAGACTAGACAATAATCCAAAATAAATACTAGGTGGTATTCCTCATGTATACACAATTTTAGGATTGTGGAATGCCCAAGCATAACACTCCCCCAAAATGGGATAGTCCATTAATCTCTCACAAGAGCCAAATAAGATATCAAATATAATCAATTAAGGCTCTAATACAAGAAACACACATACATGATGTGCCACCTAATCATACACAAATATGCTTGATACCTCAAGATAATTAAGTGGAAAGCACAACATGTACAAAATCATGGAAGATACAAAAGCAATACATGCACAAGGGGGCGAGTAACTTTCAATGTAAAAAGTTTAGCATATGTTACCGCAAGGAGGAACATTAGGAATATAATATAATCATGATAATCCAAATGGCTTGGCTTGAAAATAATAATTGATGAAGATCCCTCAATTCTTCATAATGTAGCCAAGTCTCCAATGCCCTCCAAAACACACCTATTAATCAAGTTTTGGCTTGTTGGTCCCCAACCAAGTTGGGTCCTAAGAGATTAGTCACAATAGGTTTGGCAACCCAAATGGTTCTTTTCTTGACACCACATTGAGCACCAACAAATTTGGCAAACACATTGTCAATCTTATCCTTACAAAGAGAATAAGAATCATCAATCAAGATAGGATGTGATGAGGAGTTACCAATAGTGCATGCGGAAAAAATGTGCCCCTTCTCACGACATATGTAGCAAGTTCTACTCTTGCTATCTTTCTTCTTAGGTGAAGCCACAACTAGAGGAAGGGCTCGAGTAGTGCTCTTAGGAAGAGGCCCATTAATGGCTTGAGGTGGAACTTGAGGCCGCTTCCCTTGATGCTTCACACTAAGAGTGCCCTTCTTCCTTGCACTTGAAGCAAACAATGTTGGCCAGATTCTTGACTTGATCTTAGCCATTCTTCTTGTTGTCCTTGTGCTTCAACTTGATAGTGGAATTGTTCTTGACATTGGAGTTGAATCCAAGCCCACTCTTGTCATTGGGGGATTTTTGCACACACAAGATTTTGTTGAGCGCGCCCTTCCCTTGATGACCATTTTTCAAGTCATTCTTCAAAGAAGTGACTTGAGCCTTGAGCTCTTTGATTTCCTCTACATGGTTAGTTTCAACAAAAGTACTAGAGGAAGTAGATGCTACATTGTTAGAGCAACAAGTCATGGAATGTAATTCATCACGACATATAGCACGGTTGTGAGGGGATGAATTACATGGACTAGCACATGGCAATATAACATTTGGAGTAGATGTAGTTGAGAAATTTCATTAGCATACTTACGCTCACGCGCAAATTGTTCATCAATTAATTTTTCTTGCTCCTCAATAAGATCATTGCCTTCTATAGCATAATTCAATATTTCAAGAAAGTTGGAGGAAGCAATTTTATTTTTGAAGAGAGCGCCATAGACAACCTCTCCCATTTTCTTAATAGAGGTAATATCATACTTACCTCTATAATCATCATTATCATTTTCAACCTCATCATCATCATCATGAGATACAATGGGATCCAAAGAGGTTACCTTTGTTCCCTTAGCCAGAAGGCATATGTGAGAACCGGAGGAAGGTGATGATGAGATTGCACTTGTAGCTCTATTCAAGACCTTGTCTTGGTCCATAGAATCTTCGGTTTCCTCTACATGGTTAGCAACACAAGCACTAGAGGAAATAGAAGCATTTTTATCATGGCAACAAGACAACACAAGCATATCATCATGAGATTTATTCAAGTCATTTCTACATGATATGCAAGGACTATTAACACAAGCATTTAAGAAGTTTGTAGTGCTAGAAGTGTTAGGGTCCAAAGATAGATCATTGCAACTAGATAGAGATGAAGGATTAGAAATAGTAAGCACACTATCCAAATTGCAATTTCTGTCACCACTCACCATATCATTACCTTGTGAAGAATCACATATTGGTGAAGTGGTAGAGGATGAGAACTCATCTCGACCGGAAGTGGAAGCAACAAAATCATCCTAAAAAATGTTGGACTTGCTATATTTATCTTGAAGCTTGGTCCATATCTCACGAGCGCTTGAATAAGGCATGATAGAAGAAAGAACTACATTGTTCACAACATGAAAAAGAATTTTAGTAGATAGAGCATCTATATGAGAGTTCAACTTATCCGCTAAAGATTCGTTTTGGGTATCCATAGGAGAAGAGAAACCCACATATAGATATCCCTCGATAATTGGGTGAATTTCCCGAAATAAATTAAGCATGCGAATTTTCCAAGCATCATAATTTGTGCCATCGAATGTGAGTGTGTCCTTGTGCACTAATCCCCAAGTCGACATCTTTTCTCTCAAGGCGGTGAATCCTAAAATGAGAGACCGGGCTCTGATACCAATTTAAAGGATACGGATCTCGCCTAGAGGGGGGTGAATAGGCGATTAAAACTTTTCCTAGAGTGGCTCAACAAAGGCGGAATAAAACTAGCGTTTTACTTTGTCAAGCACAACCTAGAACAACTAGGGTTCACCTATGTGCACCAACAACATATGCTAAGCAATACAAGCAACAAAGTGATAGCAAGATATAGATTACTTCAAGCACGAAGGCTATCACAATGTAAAGTGCATAAGTAAAAGCTCTGTATAGAGATAACCGAGGCACTTGGGGACGACGATATTTTACCGAGTTCCTCCCAACATGGAGTACGTCTCGTTTGGAGAGGGGGTGGTATCAAACCACCAACGCCACAAAAGGCCTCCCTTATTCTTCGGTGAATCTCACCCCAATGGGATCGATTCACGCTTCCACTATCAGTGCACTTGTCGGTGGCAACCGGAACCTCTCACAAGGTTGGGGCACTTCTCCACAACTTAATTGGAGGCTCCCAACAAACGCCACAAAAGGCCTCAACAAATGCCACCAAGGCCACAATGCCACCAAGGCCACAAAACCGTCTTGGGTTCCAAGAACCCAAGAGGGACAAGCTCCAATGAGTAACTCAAACCAAATTCTCCGAGGAGAACACTAACCGATGCACCAAATGCAAATGGAAAGAACACCACAAAGGTGTTCAAATACTTCTCTCCCAAATTCCACCAAAGCTACAAAAGCTTATGGGGGAATAAGAGAGGAAGAACAATGGAGGAAATCCACAAAAGACTTCAAGATCTAGATCCCAATATGTTCCCCTCACATAGAGGAGAGATTGATTGGTGGGATTGTAGATCTAGATCTCCTCTTTCAAATCCCTCAAGAATATGCAAGAATCATCGGAGGGATTGAGAGAAATCAAGCTCAAGAAGGTCAACAATGGAGGGGAAAACTTGCAAGAATGGTTGAGGAACCATTGGGGAAGAAGGCCCCTTATATAGGTCCCTCCAAAATCCAACCGTTGCAGCCCAAAAACGCGATTCCCGGTACTACCGGACTTTTTCCCGGTACTACCGGACTTTCCCGGCACTACCGGACATTTCCTGGGGTTCCTAGGGCTCCAAGCGTATTTTTGTCTGCACTCCCCGGTACCAAAATGCGGTACTACCGGACCCGGGTACTACCGGATCCTGGTCCGGTACTACCGGTCATCACAGAACGAAAATAGCCATAACTTTTGCATCCGGACCCCGATTTCGATGATCTTGGGCTCGTTTCGAAGAGGAAAACAACCTCTACAAGATCATGCAAAGAAACATCATAGTAAAGCAAGGGAGGATAGATCCAAATGATGAAGTAAAAAACCTTCTGTCGCGCTAGGTACTAAAATGCGGTACTACCGCTTTTTGGTACCTAGCCCAGCAGTGGCTTTTGGAAACTTGTCAAAAACCTTCTGCCGTGCTAGGTACTAAAATGCGGTACTACCGCATTTTGGTACCTAGGAGGGCAGTGGCATTTGGCAACTTGCCAAAACCTACTGCCGCGTTAGGTACTAAAATGCGGTACTACCGCATTTTGGTACCTAGGAAAATTCAAACCTCTATAACTTTTGATTGGTAACTCCGATAGACCCGATTCCAATTGCGTTGGAAAAAGACGACATGAGCTACCCTATGAAATGTGAAAATATTGGTTATCAACAAGTGAGAATGTATCATGTATAATAATGTGAGATACCTCACTTGGTAAGAAAACGAAAAGCCGCCAAGATCAAAATCGCAACAAGATACAAACGGAAGATCCGATTTTGATGAACAAGAGATTGTTATGGAGATTACCACAAGCTCTATATCCTCACATGGATAAGACCAAATAACAACCAAATATGATGATGCAGATATGCAAAGGTTTGAGCTCTTTCCGAACGATGTGACCGAGTTACTCATTTGAGAGCCCCTCTTGATAGTACGGTCATCTATCCTTAACCCGGTCTCCTACTAACAATATGAGACCGGCAAAAGGGAAAACCTATCAATATTATACCTTTGCCTTGAGCATTCCACTTGAGCTCGATGTAGACGATCTTGCCCTTCTCAAGATGGAACGCCTTTCTTAATTCCTCATCATCGATCCATGATCACCGAGAATGGCAAGCATCAAACATGAGATATTCTATAGATGGTGCATTTTGAGCTTGCGCAATGCCTCTTCTTCTCATTTCATCGACCTTGAAGCCACCACATGCTCTTGATGCCAATGGACAAATCCTACAAGTATAACTTAATACACACATTAGTCCATAAAGATTGTCATGAATTACCAAACCACACATGGGGCCCACATGTTCTTTCACCAATGGATGCAGAAGACTGGATAGCAGATACAGAAAGGAAGCTGAAAACTGTGGGTTGCAATGATGAAGAAAAATTAAGGTATGCAACTCATCTGCTGACTGGACCTGCAGCATCATGGTGGGAAAATCAATTAGCCATGCAACAACCAGGAAGGGAGTTTACCTAGGAGGAGTTCAAGCAGAGATTCCATGAATATCATGTTCCGGAAAGTGTCATGGAGTTGAAGCGGAGAGAATTTGAGGATCTTCAGCAAGGATATACTAGTGTCATGAAGTACATCCGGGAGTTTAGCCAACTGTCTCGTTATGCTGAGGAGGATGTTAACCCTAAAGAGAAGAGGAAGAAGGTTTCTTGCATGGATTAAATCCGTTTGTGAAGATGCAGCTAAGGTTAGCCAATAAGCAAACTTATCAGCAGTTGTTGGATGCAGCCATTACTTTTGAAGATGACTACAAGAATTTCCAAGAGGATCGGAGGAAGAGAGCCAAGAATGAAACTAAGAGAATTGAGGCAAGTAAACCTAAGTCCAACATGGAGTTCAAACCTCGGAATAGGAATTATGGCAACAACAACAATAACAATAACAATAACAAGGGCAGTGGTGCAAATCAATCCAATCCGAGAAGGAATGTTATCTGTAACAATTGTGGAATTCCAGGGCATTTCTAGAGGGAATGCAAAAAGCCTGTAGTGATCTGTTACGGTTGTGGTCAGAAGGGGCATATCAAGCCAGATTGTCCGAGCAAACCACCAGGAGGATGGCCTACCAAGGGAGAGGGCAAGCCAGTGGATGTAATGGACAGCCCAATAAAGGAGGAAATAATGGCAAGAACAACAATGGCAAGAGAAACCGACCTACCGGAAAACTGAACTGTGCAACCCTCGAGGAGGTGGATAATTCAGAGCATGCAGTGATAGGTACGCTCAATATCCTTACCAATCCCGGCAAAGTTCTATTTGATACTGGTGCAACTACTTCATTCATTTCTGAAGAATTTTGTGATAAGTTCAGGATTAGAAGGGCAATGTTAGAAAGTCCTATGACCGTAGGTATGACAAGAGGGAATGTGATTGTACGCCACATAAAACAAGATAAGGTTATCTCGATCTGTGGTTGTACATATTTCGCAGACCTTTATGTGATTCCTTTGAAGGGAATTGCAGTAGTGCTGGGGATGGATTGGATGATGGAACACGGAGCTCAGATAAATTGTGAGGAGAAAACTGTCTCAATCAAAACTCCAAGTGGAGTAAGGATAGTTTACCAAGAAGATTAACACAGTCATATTATGGTGGATATGCAGTTGAATTCAATGAAAAAAGTTAAATTAGAAGAGATTCCTATAGTTAATGAATTCCAAGATGTTTTTCCAACAGAGTTATCGGGAATGCCACCAGACCGGGAGATAGAGTTCACCATTGACCTAATACCTGGTACAACACCAATAGCTCAAGCACCATATAAAATGGGACCCAAAGAGTTGAAAGAACTCAAAGAGCAAACTGATGAGTTAGCGAGAAAAGGATTTATACAGGAAAGTGTATCTCCATGGGGAACACCAGTAATCTTTGTGGATAAGATATATGGTGGAAGACGGATGTGTTGTGATTATAGAAATCTGAACAACGTTACTATCAAGAATAAGTATCCTTTACCAAGAATTCAAGATTTGTTTGATCAAGTGAAAGGAGCTGGAGTATTTTCAAAGATCTAAGATCTGGATACCATCAAATAAAAATCAAGCGGAAGATGTTCCAAAAAACAGCATTTGTCTCAAGATATGGACACCATGAGTATCTGGTAGTACCATTTGGTTTGACCAATGCACCGGCAATATTCATGAATCTGATGAACAAGATCTTCATGCCATATTTGGACAAGTTTATCATCGTCTTTATTGATGATATTCTGATATATTCCAAGGATAAGGAAGAGCATGCTGACCATTTGAGAATAGCATTTCAGACTTTAAGAGAACACAAACTCTATGCTAAGTTCAGTATATGTGAATTTTGGCTAGATGAGGTAGAATTCCTCGGTCATGTGATCAGTAAGGATGGGATTGCTGTGAATCCATCTAAAGTTCAGTCGGTACTAGAGTGGACTGCACCAACCAATGTGAAGAAAATTCGAGGTTTCTTAGGAATGGCTGGTTATTATCGGAGATTCATTGAAGGTTTCTCCAAAATAGCCGGACCAATGACCAAATTATTAAGGAAGAATACACCATTCAAGTGGGATGAGAAATGTGAAGCAAGTTTCCAAGAGCTGAAGACTAGATTAACCACAGCTCCAATCTTAGCAGTTCCTGAAACAGGGAAGGACTTCACCGTATACTGTGATGCATCTAAAGAAGGTTTGGGTTGTGTATTAATGCAAGATCGAAAAGTGATTGCTTATGGTTCAAGACAATTGAAACCGCATGAAGTTAACTATCCAACTCATGATTTAGAGTTAGCGGGAGTAGTCTTTGCACTGAAAGGATGGAGGCATTTTCTTTATGGAGCCAGATGTGAGTTATACGCTGACCATAAAAGTCTCAAATATTTCTTCACTCAAAAGGAATTGAATATGATACAGAAGCGTTGGTTGCAACTAATCAAGGATTATTATTTAACAATCAATTACACCCCAGGAAAAGTCTCAAATATTTCTTCACTCAAATGTTGTAGCAGATGCTTTAAGCAATAGGGAGTTACCAAAAGAGTTACAAATGTACTTGGAAAGATTAGAACTTCAATTCATCAGAATAGAGGTTTTTGGAGGATTAGCTACTATGCAGGTAGTTGCAGAGCATGATGGTGATCTTAAGCAAGAAATTTTTAGACATCGAGAAGAAGATCCTTTTATTGCTGAGGAAATTCGGAGGATATCTCAAGGGCAAAAATCAGTTTTTCACCTTGGGGATTATGGGTCTTTATGGTTCCAAGACCGTCTATGTGTTCCAGATGTGACTGAGATCAGAAATGTCATACTCAAAGAAGCACATGATACACCATATTCTATACATCCAGGGAGTACGAAGATGTATATGGATTTAAAGGAACTATTCTGGTGGAATAACATGAAAAGAGATATTGCTAAATATGTATCGGAATGCCATACTTGTCAAAGGGTGAAGGATGAACATCAAAGTCCAGCAGGACCATTACAACCTTTAGAAATTCCTGAATGGAAATGGGAGGAAATAGGTATGGACTTCATTATAGGATTGCCTATGACACCAAAAAGGAAGGATATGATATGGGTAATTGTGGACAGACTTACAAAGAGTGCACATTTCATTCCGGTGAACCAAAAGGATAATGCTGAGAAGTTAGTTGAAGTATATGTCAAAGAGATAGTAAGTAAGCATGGAGTACCCAAAAAGATCGTAACTGATAGGGGATCAGTGTTTACTTCAGCATTTTGGAAGCAATTGCATGAAGCACTTGGTTCAAAGTTAGATTTCAGCATGGCATATCATCCGGAGACAGGAGGTCAAACTGAATGAACAAATCAAATACTAGAAGACATGTTGAGAGCTTGTGCACTAGATTTTGGAGGAATGGGAAGATCACCTACCATTGGCAGAATTTTCTTATAATAATAGCTATCAGAGTAGTCTGAAGGTAGTTCCATATGAGGTTCTATATGGAAGGAAGTGTAGATCACCAATATGTTGGTATGAACTGGAAGCAGCAAAGAAATTGTGCCAGGTTATATCAAGGAAAGACAAGACATCATTGATAAGATCAGGGATAGACTGAAAATAGCCCAGAGCAGGCAGAAAAGTTATGCGGATCAAAGTCGAAGATCATGGCATCCATAAGTGGGAGATATGGTCTATTTGAAAGTAAGTCCAATGAAAGGAGTAAAAAGATTCGGAGTCAAAGGGAAATTGAGTCCAAGATATATCGGACCATTCAGGATAATGAGTCAAAACAGAACTATAGTTTATGCTTTAGAGTTACCATCAAGATTGGCTCAAGTGCATAATGTTTTCCATGTGTCACAACTTTGCAAATGTTTGAAAGTTCTAGATGATGCAATCACACATCAAGAGATAGAACTACAAGCAGACCTGACTTATGTTGAAAATCCCTGTAAGATTCTAGAAGAAAACTGGAAAAGATTAAGGAATAGAGCAATCAAATATTGCAATGTACAGTGGGAACATCACCCTGAAAGGGAAGCCACATGGGAGAAAGAAGAGGATTTAAGAAAAGCTTATCCAGAACTATTCAGGTACATCTCCACAAACTTCGGGATGAAGTTTAATTTAATGGGGGAAGTCTGTAACATCCCAGCATTTAGGACCTAACGAAAGGTAGATTTAGGAATATGAATTGTTGCATGCATTCATCTATGAAAATGTGGGTAAAATTTTCGCCAAATAAAAACCTAAGTGATCAATGTTTCTTTCATACTTTGAAATTAGGTTTAGTCTTAAAGGATGATTGTTATAAACTTTGAGACGACCTTAAGGAGTTATATGTTTTCAAATGGATTTGAAATATTAGACTTGAGTGTTTGAATTATAATTCAAATGAATTAGATATAAATTTTGAATCTTAATTCAATTAAGTGATAAATAGTACAACTTGAATTCTATCCAAAGATAAACAATAATGAATATAAAGTCTAATTCTTATCATCAATACATATAATCAAGTTATAAAATTATAACTTATTTGAATCATCCACATAACTTACAAAAGTAAATTTACAAATAATAGGAATATTCTTTATTAATAATAATATAATCTTTATTACAATTGAATAAAATAAAGATTACATGAATAATAAAAGAAAATTACAAAAGAATGAGAAAAATTACATTGGAATATTTACTAACTATCCTATATCTAAATCTAAACTAAATCTTCATCTTTATCTTTGTACCTGCAAAACAAAGACTAAATACAAACAAAAGAAGATTAGTGTTAGTATTATTTCTCTCAGACATGTCAGCGGAATGCACTTGACAAATTCATCATTGAGAAATGTTATAAAAGGGGCAAGTTTCACCAATATGAAAGATTCCATCTTTCATAAATTCAAAGCCAGAAGTCAGATGACAGCCAAGAGGGAAAAATTCACCAGCCAGGTGAAAGTAACCTGGTAAGAGTATGTTCAAAAATTCTGAACATATCCACAAGTGCATAGCAAGAACACAGGCAGGACACACACCAGCATGCATGTGGTGTGTTGTCAAGCTCACAGAGCAACTCAATCTCACAAAACCACAAGCACAGCCGTGGAGGAGCACACTAGTGCATCTCTCCACTACACACCACACAAGAACATCAAGTGTAGAAAGCAGCTAAACCAAGGACCAAAGCCAGCAACCAAACCACCCCAGATCGACCAAACATCACCAGGATGGTGACATAAGGAGGGGGAAGAATCAGGTGGACAGCAAGGCCAAGCCCAGGAGCTAGGAGGAGCAGTCTAGCTCAAGAGCAAGCACAGGAATCCAGCAGATCAAGATCAAGATCAAGATCAAGATCATCACCAACTTATTCCACACACAGCAAGATTCTGTGGTGAGTTTCATAAAACCTTCACATGATCTAATCATCTTATTTAGAGAGAAGCATGTGTTGTTTTATAAAACAAACCCTCAGAAAGCACCCAAGTGGGGTGAATCCATCATAGGGATTTCTGAAACTCTAAAGGCAAACAACAAAGTACCAAGATCCAACTAGAGCTCAGAGCAACATCCTTGCTCTGGTTGTCAAACTATATTTTACCATTCAATCATGCATATACCTATGATCTATTTCTAGGCACATCCCTAAGGGAAGGGTAGCACCTTAGGAACAAATCCTTAGGATCCATAACATGATCAAGCTCACTATCATTTTTCCAAGCTTTGATTCAATAAAGAATAGCTGGTACCACTACCAGGACTATCTAGATGAACCAATTAGATAAGATTTAAATCCCTAAGCCTCAGACCAACATCATTGGTCTTAGGGAATTCAAATAAGAGCATCTATATTTATATTTCAAAGCCAAGATTGTCTTAAGCATAAACTAACCAAATCCAGGGTTTAGAATCAGACTTGTGTTCCATACATGATGGTGTCACAAGAACAATCCAATATGAATCAGTAAAGACAGTAAATCATCATAGATTTAGACAATCAACTAACTAATCATTTTCCTTTAAAACAGGAATCATAACTAGGATATTCCTATGATACACTTCACTGTTTGAGATCATAATGATCTCAAACCACATGTTAATTCCCAAGCTAACATCACTAAGACAGTAGCTGTATCTTATCATAATCATGACCATGCATCAAATAAACAGTGGAAAGCTATCAAGTCATTGGCTTTACCAAGCATGCTTCCCAAGAAGCAATATCATCTGAATCAGATACAATCTAAGCATCAAATCATCTAGTAAGCCACCAGGAAGATCATCTATCATTTTTAAGCAACAAGCCTCAGGACAATAAACATTTAGCATGTGTACAGACCATCCAAACATGAATCAATTCATCCAGTTATGAACAAGCACATAGCAGGAACCCTAAATGGATGATCATCTTAATCTGAATCAGACAGTAGCAAGAGAGGACACATCCAACATCTAGCATCGAATCAGCAAGCACAGAAAGCACCAGGGGGAAGGAATCAAACTCACCGTAGGTCCTTGCTGAAGAAATTAAAGAGGAAGCAGATTGGCCGACGAACCCGCGGTGTACGAGGAGCACCAGGCGCTACAACTGCACCGACCACAGCTGACACAGCACACGAATTCACCATGCCACCACATGCGAGACAATGACGGCGGTAGTAGCACTTGAACACATGCCAAACCCCAAACCCTAGGGTTCAGAGAGGCATCGACCCATTGCAGGAGAGCCCTAGGCTCAAATCCAATTGGATGGAACGGACGAGCATTGTCAACAACCCCCAACGGTGGCGGGAATCGATGGTGACGGCATCGCCGACCACGAGGTCGGGGTCAGAGGAGGAGAGGATAAGATCGAGGAAGAGAGAGAGGCAGTGAGGAGTGGGCTGAGCTGGGCCAGACCCTTTGGGGTGGCTCTTTTGTCTAGAATTAATGGGCCACTAGGGCATAGTAAGAATAATCAGCCCAGAAACAATTCCAGGCCTGTTTCAATAAAAATAAAAGACCAAAATACCCTTGGAATTAATAAAATTCTAGAAAATAAAATATAAGTCCAAAAATTATAAATAAAATATTTTTGGATTCACAAAAATCCAAACTACTCAAATAAATTAAATATAAATTTTTAGACATTTAAATTTTATTTAGAATTTTGTAAATTATATATTCCTTATTGAATTTTACAAAATTATTGAAGGATGATAAAATTAATTAAAATTCACTTTCATTATGTATTAGTATTGTAGTATTTTAGAAAAAAATACTAAATAAATATTTAATCACCATTTTTAATGTATAATTAATAATTCCTAAAAGTATTATTAAATCAATAAAAGTCAAATAAAAGGAAATAAAATAAAATAACTCAATATATGTTATAAATATTAAAATGTAATATTTATAAATCCTTTATTACTAAAAAGGAACTTTTGGGTGTAAATGCATTACATTTCTTGCATAATCATCTTTGCTTCTTTAAATATTGTCCTTACCGGGCAATAATGATGTTTTTGTAGAACTAGAAGCTCAAGGTCCAGTGCAAGCATCAGACTTCACCGCCTTGCCATCACAAGGCAAGTTCATCACTTACTCATGTCCTTTGAAGAGTCTTTATCAAAGTATTTGCAAATTGTGTGTTATCATATATGCTATAAGAGAAAGAAAATATTATTTTCACAAATAAAGAAATCATCCTACGTGGTGATATAATGGAGCAATAGAACTTAGTGTTCTAATTGCAATGATTATAATCAGGTAGGGACTTAATAACCTCTGACAGCAGTGATTCTAGTGCCGTATATTACGCGTTAGCCATGAGATTTGGAATGGGACAGAGAAGTCAGCTTATCTTCTTCCTCTCGCATGAAGCCGGATGTGCAGGTCGTGGCTGTTATCCTCGTAGCGTGCATATTAATTGGTAATTCATAGAGGATATGCAGCATATGGGTGGGAACCCTCATCGTCCCAGATAGTTCTGGCATCTAACGGTTTGTACAAACCATTGCCGTAATTCATTATGTGGGTATGGTATACACAAAGGAGGCATGCGGGGTCGCTAAGGGGGCAGTGATTGGCTTGGACCAACTACTGGGCCCCACATCATGGAATTGTGGACGGGAAAGTACGCCCGATTGTGCAACAAGGAGTTGATCTCTCATGGGTAAAGTAACGCACCTCTGCAGAGTGTAAGAACTGTAACTTGTTACTCCCTGTTCCAGGAAGGAGCTACGAACGCAGTAGGAAAGGAACTGCATGAAAGTTCTGGTCAACCTGTGAAGGATGATTGTCATAGTTTTTCGTAATAAAATCAATCTTTGAAGAAAGATTTACAAAAATTGCATAGTGCCAAGGATTTATAATCCGAGGTGGTAGTTAGAGCATCAAACTTCCCACCTTGCATATAATGAACTTGTTGGGTAACGCTGTTACTTATTCTTTCCTTTGATCCCTTGCTTAGACTCTGAGGATCCCGAAGACGTGCCAATGTATGCAGCCGAATGTCAAGAAGATGTGTTCTACGAGGAACCTAATCTGTCCGGAGGAGTTGAAGGAGTGGATTACGAGATCCTCTACGGTGTCGATGAGAATGAGTCAAATTAAGTACCTAGTTAGTAGTAACTAATGGAGCCGAGCAGCATCAATTCTATAGAATAAGATGCCGAGCTCAACTCCTAGTCGGAGTTGCTACTTTTAAATTTCCGCTGAACGCTTTATATTTTTGTTTGTAAGTTGCATCTTCTGGAAGTCTTGAACTTCCGGTATTGTAATAAAAATAATGTGTGTACATTTGTAATATGGACCCGCAATGTTTCTGTTGTACCACTCTGAGGGATGTGATATTTATGGAACGGTGTTCTGTGGATGTCATGTCAACGACTATAGTGTACTACACATGTAGTGGTATGCTGGGTCACCGCATCAAGACAAAGGAGAAGCAGACCCTGCTGGAAGATCTCAGCGAGACGTTCGCCAACCTTTGTCGGTATCAGATGAAGCTCAACCCGAAGAAGTGCGTGTTCGGCGTGTGATGACCCACAAGTATAGGGGGTGTATCGTAGCACTTTCGATAAATATGAGTGTCGATCCCAACGAGGAGCAGAAGGTGCTGAACAGTGGTATGGAGCAGGAAATCCCTGTGAATACTTAGCAAACGGATTTTTAGTGGTTTTTTGACAAGGCAACAAAACAAGGAGCAAGTAACAGAAGTAACGAACAAACGGAGCAAGTGCCCCAATCCCTTCTTAGAAAAGGACAAGCCGGTGGAAATACTTATAAGGACCAAACGTTCTCGAGGACACATGGGAATTCTGTCAAGTGCTTTCGCCTCAAATAGCTGAGTACTCTTCTTTGGTGTTTGTAAGTGTTGTATGGGTGAACCCGTGCTAACATACCGCCCTTCCTAGGACTAATACATACTTGTGATTAAACCCCCTGCAAACATTCGTAACTACAGGAAAGTAATTAATATATAAATCTAACCACATCCTTAAACTCTGAGATCCTGCGCTCCCTTGTGCAAAGGTGTCCTAAGGGAGGTTCAGGTTTCTGTCACTCCGGCAACCCCGCGATTAGTATCCAAATACACAATGCATTCCCCTAGGCCCATAAATGGTGAAGTATCATGTAGTCGATGTTCACATGACACCACTAGAAGAATACCACCACAACTTAAATACTAAACCACTGAAAAATAACTCATCACAGATTCACTACTAACAACATGACTTCTCCCATGTCCTCAAGAACTAAATGAACTACTCACAAGACATCATATGGACCAAGATCAAAGATGATATGATAATGGATAACAATCTGAACATAAACAATAATCCAATGGTTCCACTCACAAGAATCAACTACAATAGTAATCAACACCGGGAAAGTTTCCCCTAAGAACTAAAGCAATATCCAACACAATTGTTATAGCGGGACGGAGTGGTGATGATGGTGCTGGTGGAGATGATGGTGTGGATGATGATGATGATCCCGATGAAGCCTAGCTTGATGACGATGTTGATGGCGACGGTCTCCCCTCTCCGGGAAGGAATTCCCCCAACAGAAATCTGTCAGCCGAAGAGATCTTTCTCTCTCGGTGTTTTCCGCCCCTAGAGGCGGCGGAAATCTATCTGTGGTCGCTCCCCGAGCCTTAGGGTTTCGAAGGGAAGATATAGGCGAAGGGGCGGAGTCGGAGGCTGGGCAGGTGGGCCACACCTGCCCTAGGCACGGGGTCAGGTGGGCCTGCGCCTAGGGGGGCGTGGGCCCCCTGAGGACCATCTCCGTCCCTCCTTCTGGCTTCCTTCGTCTTCTGGTAAAATAATATGTTTCCATATTTTTCTAGTATTTTTCTGATCTTCGCGAAATTGCACCGAAACGCCTTCTTTTCCATCAGAATCCAGACTCCGGCAGTCCATCCTCCAGGAATCATCCAACATGCATAATCAGATGAAAAGCCATAAGTAATACCTGATAATAAGACAAATATCAATGAATAGAGGTAAATTATGATATATAATAGTGATACAAATTGGGCGTATCAACTCCCCCAAGCTTAGACTTCGCTTTTCCCCAAGCGAATACTGAGCTCAGTAAACATGTCCATAGGTTTATGGAGTGAAGTGTCGATAAAAGAATACGAACAAGAAGCATCACACTAACCATTGCACAACTCATAGAAGAAAGCAACTAACCATTATATAACTTAGCTTGCAACCAAGTACAGCAGTCACAATAGAGATGCATAAAGATAAATCATAATTGGAATTGGCAAACTTGTTCTTGGTCAGAGAACACCTGGTAAACAGTTTCACAAGAAGCTTTTTGTAGAAGTTTCAAAACAGGAACACTCTTTGCTCAAAAAGGTTTTTCACAAGTGAAGGATTTCAAAGTAATACTCAATAGATAAGAGTTTTGTGCAAACAAGGAAGATAAAGAACACGATTCAATAAATCACCATATGAATGCTTGAAACACAATAACACAAAAGCTTGCTGGAGATAGAGAGGAGGTAGGTTTACTGACTCAAGTGGTAACTAGGAGAAAGGTCCCTTATTAGAGGGTAATAGGGATTACAAGTCATACAGAGCTTCCAAAAGATTATGGTACTTACTAGCTTTGAGCCCTCATTGCCCCTATCATAAGCATCTTGAGATGATTAAGGTTAAAGTGAAAAAAGATGGAGTATATGCTCGACGAAATATAAGTTGGCAATCTCATGTCCCTTGAATATGAGGGTCACTCCTCATGCATACTCAACTTTGGGTCGAGGTAAGTTCTTGTCATTGTAAGTATTTGCATATCATTGAGAACCGCCAACGGGGTACCCCTTGCACATGGTACCAGAGCTTTCCCATAACCAAAATGACAAGGCAAACACACAATGAGCATCTTAGTGATCTTTTTATTTACTATATGCATAGATTTTTATTGAGGATGCTTCATAGATGAATCACTATGGTGATGCTGCAAGTTTCCACCATGATTAAGCATGGATTAGGCTAGCGGCCCAGGCATTTCTCTAACACAAGATACAAATTCCATGGACTTACAAGTTTCCTCTTTATTTCACACCGTTGACATCCATAGACAAAAGAGCACGATATCAACTGTGTACAAAGTACAAGTGCAATGTTGAAAACGTTCCTCGTGACAGCATGGTTCTGCTAATTCCAACGTATAGATGCAAGCATATACAACTTCGATGTTCACAATGGTTCAAGTCTATTAGGGGCAAGGAAATAAGGTGTGCCGTCAAGTTCGTGAGAGCTTTACTAACTAGTTTTCATATAACAAAATACTTTTTAATTCGAAAGGTAGATGAAGCTTGAGAATTTCCTAGGAATAGTGAAAGCTACTAGGTAGATATGGTGGACACAAGTGGCAAAAGTTTTGAGTTCAAAGGATTTTGGAAACATGAGAAGTATGCCTTCTCAAAACAGTTTTTTCGATAGCAAGGCTGGGTTGCAAGCAAGAGAGTTGAAAGAAACAAGCAAACATACAAGTAATAAAGCCAAACATGCAATCTTCCTTGAAGACACAAAGGAATCTTAAATAAAGAATACTAAGCTTATGAGCCAAAAAGAAAGAAAACAAATGATACCAAATACATGTAAGCTTTTTCTTTCTTTCTTTTTCTTTCAAACTAATGCCACTGACCAGAACTCGGTTTGCCAAAACCAATTTAGATCCACTTTATGATCCCAGAGTGGTGCCAATACTGATCAACAAGATCCATCATGTAATAGAGATTACAAACTAAAATAAGAAGTGCAGAAAGTAAAAGATGAGACTTCTCATTAATATTCAATAAAGGCACTCACACCAAGGGATACATAGATAATCAACTAAAGGAGAGATACTTCCACATGCAGACCAAACTATAAGATAACCTCTGTACCATAGATATGAATCCACTAAAAAGGTAAAAGATAAAGATAATGGTGGTGATACCGCGGCACTCCCCCAAGCTTGGAACAAGCCAAGGGGATGCCAAACCTGATGACAAATTACTCCTTTGGTGGTGGTGGTGTTTTCTGGATAAGCTCTTCAATAAGTTTCTTCAAATCCTCCATATCGAAGGTTAGAGTACGAATTAACTCCGAATTATGCTCAATGCAGTCCATGATCAACTTGGACCGAGGATCCCAGTCCTTGTTATTCTTTCTCCATTCTTCCAAATTAGAGTGTTTCTTCCCTGCACGGTTAGAACAAGGGGTACTAGGAGGAAGTGTGCGCGAAGCGAGGATATGACACGGAGTTCTCCCTCCTGTAGACATCCGTGCTGTCCTCCTAAGCTGGGTAGGTTGTGCCACCAAACAAATGCTTGCGACGGTAGCGCCGGTGTCCGGTTGCTTGTCCTCCTCCATGTCTCCTTCATAACCTACCGGAATCTCCTCTTCCTTGGGGACTTGAGGTTATTCTTTCTTAGGATCCTTGCCTTTGTCGTTGGCGGAGGACATGGTGCTCTAAACTTGAGAAGATTTCCTGACAGAAACAGATTGAAACGAAAACACGACGAGAACATGATGCACGAACCACGGGGGATTCTAGGGATTATATATTACGAAGTTTCAATGCATAAGGAAGGTTTTGACACGGAAACGAGGCAGAGACGGAGTTCGAGGGGGGGAAACCCTCCTCAGGCCGCGCCTAGGGTGGGTTTGTCCACCCTGGGCTCTGTTTCCTATTCAGTTTCATTTCGTAACTTCCCTTATGTATTAAAAACATCAAAAATATAAAAATATCAGGGTTTCATGAACCTTCTGTTTTCACCACTTTTACCTATTCAAAGACAAACTCTGCAGATTCCTTCTCTCTTTCTCCTGAGAATTTCCTTCTTACAAAACCCTTGCACAAGCTCAATGACAACATTATTGTAAGAAAAAACAATAAACCTTTGGTAAACACTTCTACTGAAAACCCATCAAAACAAAAGATTTTGTAAGAGGCAAATGCAAATGATGGCAGAAATCTGTCAAAACAGACCAGCAGGTAAAGATTGATTTTTTCGAAGACCTTCTGTTGCTCAAATCAAAAAGTGAAGAACCGATGAAAGTTGGGTCAGAACTTGGAGAACAAGCACAGAAAAATGCAGCTCCATCCGAAGTACTGAGCTTCCTCACGAATTTTTACAATGCAGCACAAAAACCTGTCGTAGGACAGCCACTTTTCACAATTCCTCAACTTCACAAAAGTAGTTTAACTTGACACAAAAACCAAAACAAAAAGGATAAGGAGCGGTTATTACAAAGGTAATAACTTACAAGACTCGACAAAACTCTTGGGTTATCTCCCAACAAGTACTTTTCTTTAATGCCTTTAAGTTAGGTTTGAGACTTTCAAAGATGCTCACATATGATATATATATATATCTGAAATGAAAGAGAGCATCAAGAAGCAAATAACCAACACACTTGAGTCTAACCCACTTCCTATGCATGGGGGTATCATGAGAAAATGAATTGTTGAAACAAAAAGCCACAAGCATAGAAGACAAAACAGATGCAACTTTAAAGCTTTCAACATAAAACAGGGAAACTTAACATCATTGAGATGCATAAAACCATGTTTCCCTCTCTCATAATAACTTTCAGTAGCACTTTGAATAAAGTTTACAATATAACTATCACTAGAAACAACTTTATCATCAGAATAAGCATACTTATAGTCACCAAAAATAGGTCCAAGGTCATAGACTGGATCAATAGAAGCAAGTTGTTCCATCCTGAAATCTTTATTAGGCAAGCTATTTTCACGAGGAGCTTTAGAAAATTTGGTAAAGTTAAACTCATAAGAATCTCCATCAAACTTAGTTAAAACTTTTTTCCTTCTTACAATCAATAATAGCTCCACAAGTGTTCAAGAAAGGTCTACCAAAAATTATGGGACAAGTTTTGCAAGCTGCTGAATTAAGCACTAGAAAATCACTTAATCTTACCACAAAGAACCTCCACATATCTTATAATGCCAATGGGGCAAATGGTCTCCTTATTAGAAAGGTGAATAACCACATCAATGTCCTCAAGCTCACAAGGACCAATCTCATGCATAATTTCCCTGTAGAGCTCATAACGAATAGCACTAGAACTAGCACCAATATCACATAAACCAGAGTAGCAATGATCACCAATTTTAACAGAAAGCATAGGAACACTAGATTTTATAGAATTACTAGGATGAGAGTTAATATTAGAAGCGTCTTCACAGAAGACAATGTGCTCATCCTCTATATTTCTAGTGACAGTGTCTTTCACAATAGCTACCACCGGTTCATCACTCAAATGCTTACCAGGCTCCACAGTTTTCATTGTACCCTTGTTATTTGCACTAATAATCATAGAATACTCCTTTACCTTAGCTGGGAAAGGCATTTTTTCAACATGAGGTTCAAGAACAATATGATTAGTAGTACAAACTTGAGTACTTCTAACTGGAACATGGCTAACAACATCTTTATAAGGAGCATGGTACTTATTCCACTTTTTCTTGGGAATTTCTATGTAAGAGGCAAAGGCCTTAAAACAGTTGGCAATACTTTGGGAATCACCAAACTCATTGCTAATATCACGGAAGTCATCAGTTCCCACAAAAGATTTAATGCATTCATAATCATAGTTTATACCTGACTTTCTTCCTTTGTCATTCTCCCAAGCTTCAGTGTTCTCTTGAATATGGTCTAGTAGATCCCATTTAGCTTCTTCCTTCATACATGTGAATGATCTAGCACAAGAACCATCTAGTAAATATTTATCATGAAGAGAAAGCCTAGCATAAAAGTTATTGGGAATAATATTGTTAGGGAGTTCATGAATAGGACCTTTAAGCATTAGTAACTTTAATCTCCCCCAAGCTTGAGTTGTACTCTCTCCATCAAGAGGCCAAAAGTTATATATAAGATTTCTATCCTTATGAATCTCACTAGGAGGATAAAATTTAGAGTAAAAGAGAGATGACATCTCCTCCCATTCCATGGATTGTCCATTCTTCAGCAGCTTATACCATTCATCAGCTCTCCCTTTCAAGGATATGGAGAGTAACTTCTTCTTCACCTGTTCAGTTGTGATACATGCACACTTAAACAACCCGCATAATTCATGGATAAAAAGCAAGTGATCACCAGGATGGAAAGTTCCATCCCCATAATAATAATTATCCATAACACGATTAACAATACTTGTAGGTATCTTAAAAGGATCTATCTCAACAGGAGATGGTTCATCTACTACCCTATCAGTGGTAGTAGTTTTCCCAAACAGAAAACCAAGTGGGTTATCCATATTGGAAACAAAGTAACAAGGAGTAACAAAAGCAATACTCATAGTGAAAGTTTCCCTTACCAGCTCCACTCTTCAATAGTGCTTCAGTCCCCGGCAACGGCGCCAAAAATAGTCTTGCTGACCCACAAGTATAGGGGGTGTATCGTAGTACTTTTGATAAATAGGAGTGTCGATCTCAACGAGGAGCAGAAGGTGATGAATAGTGGTATGGAGCAGGAAATCCCTGTGAATACTTAGCAAACGGATTTTTAGTGGTTTTCTGACAAGGAAAAAAACGAGGAGCAAGTAACAGAAGTAACGAACAAACGGAGCAAGTGGCCCAATACTTTATTAGCAAAGGACAAGCCGGTGGAAATACTTATAAGGACCAAACATTCTCGAGGACACATGGGAATTCTGTCGAGTGCTTTCGCTTCAAATAGCTGAGTACTCTTCTCTGGTATTCGTAAGTGTTGTGTGGGTGAACCTGTGCTAACATACCGCCCTTCCTTGGACCAATACATACTTGTGATTAAACCCCCTTCAAACTGTAACATCCCAACATTAGAGCTTAGAAATAAGTTGAACACAGATGTGTGCATTGCATTCATGCATAGAAAATCCGAATAATTTTTGCGCTTTTAAACAAAACTTGTCAAAGTGATTGAAGCTTCTCTCAATTTGATGGAAATGAAGTAGATCTTCAAGTTGACTGCGATAAGTTTCAATATGACATTTACTAAAAACTTATTTTGGGTAAAGGAGATTTGATCTAAGGGTAGATCAAATGTAATAAAAGTTAAACCTTAATACATTATTTAATGATTTATAATTTATCCTTAAGTAGTCATATCCCAGTATTCATTACACACTCATGAATACCAAGTTATAAACATAACTTAAGTAATAGGAATGGAACAACTAAATCTTGATCTATCTTAATCTCATCTACTTATACCATGAGTAGCATGGTAATACCTAACCTTAATTCTTTAGTGAGATTGAGTAGGAAAGAAACCAAGTCAAGATCATTCACCATATATCTTTCTTTCCATATCAATCCTTATGGAATCCTATCTCAATATCTGTTGTTCATCAATGTTGAGTAATCAACTATTGATTCAAAAATTCTTAGACTATCAATTCTTGATCTATCAACTCTTGTCCTTATCATAGCATCCACTCTAAAACCTTTAGAGAAAGAAGTAAGAAGAGATAGGTGGTAATGCTAGATTTAAATATCATCTATATGATGGGAGTGTTGGAAGAGAATTAAATCAATATGATAATTGATGGAGTTAACTCACTCCTGAATGGATAGAAGAGTTATTTGAAATAAAGATATATGTGGTAACAAAGAGGATTACAAGGATGAATATTGAAGATAGTTACCAAGGAATAATCCTATTGGATAAAGTAGATATAGTCAATAAGTAATATCTTCTATTTAGTTAGAGGTACTGAGCAGATAATCACAATACAACTGCAAGGTTGTATTAATAGAGTCCTTGATTAGCCTACTAGAAACCTAAACCATAAAGGATCAAAGGATTATAATGATCCTGCCTTACTCACCAAGATTGAATGCTTATATCATGTATAAGTGACATTGGTGGATAAAACATGATTGAAACCTAGTATAGATATGTTATCCTAGGTTAGCCATGACAAGCCATATTAATATAATGCAAGGTTGGAGTATTAGATACTAGAGTCAAGTAGAGACAAGACAGTATGATTAAGATGATGTTAGAGCAACATTGGATTAAAGAAGTAGTATTTTTCTCTTTGGAAATACTAAGCACTTGAAGTGAAGTAGGATTTGATGTATACATATATTGAAATGATATTAGTGAAGGATGATTAAGGAAGAGTATGAATGGAGTTAAAAGTAACTACTTGTTAGATTGGAGGTTATCAACAGTAGAGTAGTGGATATAACCAAGAATGGATATGAGAAGATTATGAAAAGCTTTAGTGTCAAGCTCATTAGATTTATAAATGGAAGGAGAAGAATAAAAGGTGGATAAGAATATTTTTGTGAAGTAAAGCTCATCATGATTAACACATGATGATGGATAGGAAGAACTAGAATATCTAGGAAAGGAATTCCTTAAATAGAAGTCTAGGATTGTGAATTATGGAAGATAGGAACTCTTGATAAACACTAAACCCTCATTCTATAATCAACTTAATAACCATTTTATCTGCTGATTTATCAACATCTTCCTCAATGGTTTATAGGAATATTTTCATATAGTAAATCCTTTAGGCATGTCCTTGTCATTTCCAAATATCATAATCATACGTGATTAGGAGTTATCTTTATTAAATCCTTCTCATAAGACATTTCAGATAATAACTTTCTATTTTAAAGGGTGATATCATTAAAGATCACAAACATAAAGACAATGTGTTTAGCCATTAATCTTTATTCACATTAACAAAAGAATATAAGTATAGTGAGAACCCTAAACCCTAGGGTAAGCAATTACAATTCAGAACCCTAAACTTATTAATGAGTTTTTTCATCAACATCTCATAAGTATTCTATCTATATTCATTAGGCAAAGTCTTTGATCCATTTATATAACCACTCATTCCATATGAGCATGGAATAAGTGGGGATACAATAATTATAAACCACCCTATACTTTGCTATGTGATTAAATGCATAAAAATAAAACCTATGACTATCACTAAACATTTTAAAAATTCATTACTCCAAATGAAAGTAAAAATAATGTTATAGTTAATTTTTATGATCTTAAACAAATCCTAAAAACCCTAAATTCTACTTATTCTATTTAATAAAAGAATATCTCTACAATTATAAAGTTAGAAAATAATAAATAAAGTATGCTATAAAAATACTAAATTCATACCAGAATTTGAAGTACATTTTTATATTCTGCAATTATCTAGAAAATAAATTCTATAAGAAAGGTTCAAATAAAATATTAAAAATACAAATCTAGAAACAAAATAGAAAACAGAAAAGAAAGACAAACAAAAAATAGCTTCTGGCCGTAGCCCATTTCCTCACTTGCTTATCTACCACCCATGGGCATCCCGCAGTAGCCCAGTTTTGGCCCAACAATGAACCCAGCTCGTCACAACAGGGACTGACAGGTGGGACACCGATAAGGACTGCGGGTTGAGTTTGACTTTTTTCTAGGGGGTTCTCTACGAAATGTCCATCGTCGTCTTCCTCGCAACGTCACAAGCAGCTGCCTGTCGGCATCGCCGCCCTCCGCCATCGCGCCATGACGTCCGCCTCCGTCTAGATTCATGTCGCCGCTCTTGTGGGCATATCAGATGTATTCCTGCTGCCGTGGAGAATCCCCACACGCCACATCTTCTTCTCTCTCTCAAAATTCCCCTCGCACCGAAACCCTAGTTCGCCAGAGAAGCTCGTCGCCATCGCTCTGAAGCCTCTCTTGCCCTATCGAGCTCACCATTGGCACCGCCGAGCTGTCCTGGTTCAGTTCATGGAAGGAATCGACCGCGCATCATCTTAATCAAGCTCCACGATCTCATCTTCCCGAACTCTGGCCACCGCTCTCGCCATCAACTCCGGTCACGATTCGCCTCCCTATCACCTTCTTCGTGTTCCTGGTGAGCTTGCGCATCTCGCTATCTTCTTCGATTCACTCTTAGCCCTCTCTACTGTATTTCCCACGAAGATCAGAGCATGCCACCATCAGAGCTTGTCGGAGTTGGTGCTCCGGTGACGAAAAACCAGTTGCGCCGCCACTATTAGACTGCCCACATCTCGTTGAATCGGACGGGACCAACCCCGCGTGCTTGCATGCTCCCAATCCGAGGATCAAACCATGATCTGAGGATAATCCTTGGATGATGTCAGCATGACATCACGCTGATGTCATATATCATTTTATCATTTCATAAATTGTGTTATTAATTTCTGTAATAAATAAAAAACCTTAGATATGACATGGCAAAGATCCCACCAGTCACTGACTAGGGTACGATTAGCTCTGGTGAGAAAAACCCCTCACTTCATGCTGACATCAGCAGTACCTAATAAACTGTCACATCCCAAAATTTTCCAAATCTTGTTATGTGAAAAATAAATGAATAAAATAAAACTTTGTTGATTTTCAGGGTGAGAAGAAACTCTTGATTCCAATTGGAAACCTTCAAACCTATTTTTGATCAAACAAATCCTAAAGGGATTTGAAAAGATAAACAATTAATAAAGAAAATTTTAAATAAGTAAAATTACTATTTTTGGATCTTTCAAAAAGATTTGGGTTTCAAATGAAAAGGTAGAAGTATAAATAAGGACTATTTTTATAGAGCCAAATCAAACCTTGGCCAAGCTTTTGAAATAAAATATTTTGTTTTGATTAAAAGAGTAAAGGCTTTTCCCATTTTAAATAAACACTAAAACTTGTTATTTTATTTTTGAGTTTTCCAAGTACTTTATATTTTCAAATAAAACCTACTGAAATGATTTTGGTACTGTTTTAGATTTCAAATAGAGTTTTAAAATAAATCAAATCCTATTTGATTTAATAACTAAGGACTATTTTAATTAATTAATAAATGGATCCTAAAAAGAATAAAAATATTATTTCGTTTTGGACTTTGAATTATGTTGATTAACAGAACTGAAATCAATACAAGTAGCAAGGTTTTGAATTTATTTGGGTGTTTGATTTGTTGTTTGAAATTCAAAACAGGAAAATCAAATAGAAAAAGAAAAAGATTACTGAATAAAAAAAAGTGAAACAAACAGCCCAACCCACCTAGCCCAAACAGCCCAGCAACGCAGCCCACTAGCTCACCCCTCAGTGAAATGTTTTCTACGCGCAAACCCACCCGCAAAGTCACAGACAGGTGGCCCCCACTCCCTATCTCTCTCCCTTGCTGACAGCAAGGCCCAACCCTCTTGTTCATCGTCTCCACCACGACCCCGTCGCCCCTGCCGTTGCAGCTGAATAACTCCGGTGTTGATTACACGTTGATAGCGGCCCTAATTCCTCCATGACTACGCACATTTAACCGCCCGCTCCTCCTCTACATTTTCCCCCACTCGCCTCTCCCCTCTGCCCCAGGGCTGTTCGAATTTTCCCCCACACCACCTCTGTCTCCGACGGTGTTTCCGGCTAATTCCGGCGAACCACAGCCGCCCCTCTCCTCACAGAGCACGCTAGCCCGCTCTCCAGACCCATGCGCACCTGCCCATAGCCCCAGCTCACTCCCGCGCGCTCTGGAAGCTCAGCTTCATCATTCAACTGAGCGCCGCCGCGTCTGTCCCTTTTTTCGGCGACCTCCCCTGGTAAGTCTCGACCTCCCCAGCACCCCCCGATGACGCTCCCTTACTCGCGACCCTCGTGCGCACCTAACCATACCTCTGCCTTGTCTTAGCGCGGTCCTAAATGACGCCAGCGACGACGCCTGAGCGTGCCCGACGCCACCACCGACTCCGGCGAGGAATTGCCAGCTGCTCCGAGCGCCCCTCGCCAAACCAACGCCACCTTGAGCTTCATCACCTCCCTGCGAGCACGGTGAGCCCTCTCCCATGCCTTCTCGCGTCGTACATCGTCGGCGACGACCACGCCTTGATCTTATTGCCACTTGAGCGCCGAGTCGGAGTATGGTCAATTAGATATACACCGTTAGATGTTAATCCTGCGGCTGAGATTAGAACTAGACGAAGGGGTATGCGCCCATCTGATCCATTCGTTTAAGTTAGATCCAACGATCCATGGAGGCTGATCCACCCGAAGCGGTACCAGCCAATTAAGTTGCGCCGCGTGGCACTGGTTCTGTTTAAAACAGAATTTTGAATCTGATTAAGTTGCAAACTTGTTAAAATCATAACTTAAAATCTACACGTCCAAATTTTGCAAATTTTATATCAATGGAATCAGTAGAACAAGTACTTTGCAACCATGCATTTTGTTTAACGTTTTTCTTCTAGAAAATTGGTTGAATTTGCAGAAACTTGTGTAGGCTTATTTTGAATATAAAAATTGTTCTAGATAAATTTTTAATGTGAAATCTTTGCATAAAGGTTTGTTGTGAACCTACTGACCTTAGGAACCAACTTATGAATTTAAATATGTATTTTGTAAAGTTTAGAATTGAATAATTGAATTAGCTCATTTCTAGTCAAATAAGAACATTGGTTTTGATATGGAAATGATTTTTGAGAAAAACCTTTGGAAAATGTGTTGATTCAAACCTACTGACCCTAAACACCAAGTTTTGTGAATTAACAACTTATTTTGTGAACAATATAAAATTGTTGCTTTGCTAAAAACATTTTCCACCACATGAAATAATGATTTGATTTAAAAATGGTTTATAGATAAAACCCTTTTGCAAATGGTTTTGCCACTTTAGAAATGACCACTTTGAACCTTACAATGCGTAGAGCTTAGTAGAAACCACCTTTGCAAATAAAACTATCTTTTGCATGCTTGCATGCATGACCTTGTTTCTATTATTTTATGTGTGTTAAATTGTTTGAATATTGGTTGGAATGCTAGTTGAATCTATGTTTGCTTGATTGATTTGTAGTGAAGTTAGAAGAGTGTGATATTAGCAAGATCAAGAAGTGATCCAACCTTCTATACCAAAAAGGCAAGTGACACTATCATCCAAGTCCTATTATTTTCACTGCACTTAGTGGATTTTTGAAACATGCATGATAAGGACTTCTATATTTTGCTATGCTAAATCCTATTAGGATACCCTTATATTCCTTAGTGAAAACAATGTAGTTGTAATATGCTTAGCCCTGCTTTATATATATTGAGAAGGGATACATGTTGAGATTATATGAAGTATTGAAAAGACTTGTGTTTTATATAATAAAACAAGTACTCAATGAACCACCTGGGTGGACAAGGATACTCAAGTTTTGGACAAGGTGGCAACAAGAGGAACCATGTTTATATGGCAATCTCTTTTTGTTGTGCACTAGAAGAAAACCACCCAGGGACTTAGAGATTGAACATGTTTCTCGTACAGTGGCTTCCGTGTATAGCCACATGCTAAATGGGCACTGGCTTAGTCAACTACATAGTGGAAGACCCATGCATTGGCCTCTTCAGGTTAACTGGAATGAGGGAACTAGGAACCCTACATTGGTGCCTAAAGTCAAGCTAGCATTGTGTATTGGGAGGACCCTATGGAAAGACTTCGTCACATTCTCAATCTGCCAGTACTCCATGTTGGTGAGTACTTATCCAGCGGCCACTGGTGGCAACAAGATGAGATTGTGTAATGTGCGTAAAGTGTACAACTTCTGCAGAAGATAAAAATCTAAGTACTTAGCCGTGTCCCCGGTTATGGACAATACTGAGCAACTAAGGCCTGAAGCTATGGGAAATCTCGACATTCCAATTTCTAAAAGTAAAACTTCAAAGTGACAACAAGAGACTTGAAGCACTTGGTGGATTCCAAGGAGTTCAGAAAGATTTGACAAAAGATCAAAACTATTTTGAAAAGATAGGATAAACTACATTGCTTTCTGCAAATGAGCCTAAACCCCACTTAGCCAAATATGCATGTATTGCTAGGATCCACTTATTTCTACTTAGTAGTGAAACTTGCCAATACAATTCAAATGTATTGACCCCTGTGGCTGTAACTTTTAATGTTGCAGGTTGGTTTGGTGTTAGTGAAGTTTATTGATTAGGATTACAAGTCTACAACCAACATGTTCGCCTGTGGCACCTTGAAGATGAAGGACCCCATGCTTATAGATTTTCTGCTGCAATGTAATGTGATAGCCAAATGAGCTATGTAAGATGTAATGAATTATTTTATTCCTGGTTATAAAGTTGTATTATGACCTTTGTTTCTTGATATTACATCTTAACTGTGGATGCTAGCTATTGGTACAGGGACTAGCATTGTAAACACAGGGATCTCTACCTTATTAAAGGTTGGGACCTCTACATAAACACATTTAGTTATTTAGTTAAAAAATTCACAAAATGATTAAACCTTATAAAATCAATATCTTTTGTTTTGTAATTCAGAAAAATGTGTATAATATATGAAAATCTGTAGAAAAATAAAATCTATAACTTAAAACTATTATCAAACATTATTATGTTAACAATTTAAATAATTATTATTCAATAAAGATTTTCTAAGTAATAAAACTTTGATAATTCATATTTTAATAATGGTAAATGTTAAAAATATAAATAAAATACCAAAAATCTTAGAATAATAAGAACTATAATTTAAAACTATAATCATGTATTATTATTTCACTTAATTAAATATTTATTATTTATTAAGTATTTATAAAGTAATAAATCTTATAAAAATCATATCTTATTATTTATAAATCACAAAAATAAATGTAATATATCAAAATGATCACAAAAATAATATCTACATGTTAGTATTTTAATATTCCACTTTTTAGGTAAATAAAAGTTTAAACACTTTAATAACTTGAATTTAAAGCTATTTCCTTAATTAATAATTCATATAAAGGAAAATAAAATTTGCTAATAATTCTAAAAATTAGCCAATTGAGTCTAATAAATAGTATTAGTCTTAAATATTGATAGTGTGAAGTCAAAATGGTTTAACACACTTTAAATACAATTTTATTAAATTATCTCTCAACCACAAGTTTATAAACAAATCAAAACACTATAGTGAATTCCTAAGTAGTAAATAATATTGTTTACTTATACACAAACCATAACCATACCCTTATAAGGAGATAAATCCTTTTATACATGTATAAGGTTAGGAAACCATTGTTCAAATAAAAGTATAACCATTCTTAAATAACTTTAAGGAAACATTATGAAGTGAACAAAATACAAATATCATAAGCATTACAACCTAAGTTCATCTATGATATAAAGTTAACTTTAGTCTGCAAAGCTTTAAGTATAATGCTAAAGACCTTATTATGTGTTTCATAGTTAACTTTGGTCTGTTATAATTAAGTTATAAAGCATCTCAAATCGAGACTATTTAAGCAAACATAAACCACATTAATCACATTCTATCAACTATATTCTAAAAACTATCAGAATTGTTTAAACCTTAATAAATAAATCTTTTCTTCAAAAGTTATTCGTTTTGCCACTTCCGTCAACATATGACAATTTATAATAATCACATCACTTTATGCTCTACCTATATACTTAGGATTGTTAACACTTAAGTTCTTTATAAATGCCATTACTTGTAAAGTAAAATTTGAAGAAAAATAATTATAGTGTAAGCAATCTTGAGTAGAATTCCATATGTGTGTATCTTATTGTTTTATGGTATTATAATTACATGTTGTTTCACACACACTCATAGGCCTTAATAAGAAGCACAAATATGAAACTTATCTAAAAGGACAACACATTCCAAAGAAACCATTTCCAGTTTCCAAACCCTAGAACAACGTTATCCCCGGGATTCGCGTTTATAAAGTGCATCACATTACTTATGCATAAAAGAATCTTGCTTCTTTAAACATTATTCCTTACCGGACCAATGATGCTGATTTCAGATATTGGATCTTATATTGTCTCGAAGAACGTGAGTGTATAATCTTGCAATCACAAAAGGCAAGTTCACACTTGCTCATGTCCTTTGATTATTTTCTGTAAAGTATTTTAAAAATCCAGTGTTGTCATCACCTGCATTTGAAAAAGGTCGGAAAACACTATTTTCATAATAATAATGTGATTATAGGTTATTTACCATGAGGTAATAACCTACTATGAAAGTTCCGGTGGTAAAGGAACATATTATCTAGGACTTAACAACCAATGTCGCTAGTGATTCTTGCGCCGTATATTACGCGTTGACCATGATATTTGGAATGGGACGGAGAAGTCAGCTGTATCTTTTCCCTCTCGCATGGAGCCGGATGTGCGGGTTGTGGCTGTTATCACTCGTAGCGTGCATATTAATTGGTAATTCGTAGAGGATATGCAGCATATGGTTGGGAGCCCTCAACGTCCCACGATAGTTCCGACATCTGAACGGTTTGTATTGCCAATAGCCATAATTTAATAGGTGGGATGGCGTACACCAAGGAGACATGTGGGGTCATGGAGAAGGCAGTGATTGGCTTGGATCTTAGGTTGGGCCTCAAACCAAGGAAGTTTGAACGGGACATACTCCCCGCCGTGCAACAAAACCTAAGGTCTCTCATGGGTAAAGTGACACACCTCTATAGAGTGTAAGAACTGTAACTTGTTACTCCCTGTTCCGGGAAGGAGCTGCGAACATGGCGGGAAAGGAACTCCATGAAAGTTCTGGTAAACCCGTGAAGGCTGACGGACATAGCTTTTTAGAATAAAAGCAACCTTTGAAGAAATGTTTACAAAAACTTGCATTGCCTTCGACCTATGGTCTGTGGCTGCAGATATAGTGCATCAAACACTCCTTTTTTAGTGAACTTGCTGAGTACGCTCGTACTAAACGTATCTTGTTAACCCTTGCTAGATTCTGAAGCCATTAAGACAACGTCTACATAAAGTTATGCTCCAGGAATCATCATCAAAAGCTAAAGCTCTTCAATGAAGTCGAGAAGGTTAACATATACACCAACTCAAGTGAAGACGAAGTTAATGATTAGATAGGAATATAATCTCTAGCCATAGAACCTATTTCTGTAGTGAATTGCGATAGCAGCAATGCCAGACCATTAGTTAAGATACTAGTCTTAATAGTAGGATAGTTTTTGATTTATTTATTTATGATTCTTCTTTATAAGAAGTTTCTTTCTCTCTCTTTAACCTAGAGTGTTCTCTGGATCTTGTGTAAAGAGTTGAGTTGTAACCTATAGTCATGTCTTGGACCTGCTGTGTTTCTGTTGTACCACTCTGAGGGATGTAATACAAGTGAACGGTGTTTCATTGGTGTTATGTCAATGACTATAGTGTAATAGATCATGCAGTGGTATGCTGGGTCACCGCATAAACATCCGTAACTATAGGAAAGTAATTAAGATATTAATCTAACCACAGCCTTAAACTCTGAGATCCTGTGCTCCCTTGTGCAAAGGTGTCCTAATGGGGGTTCAGATTTCTGTCACTCCGGCAACCCCGCGATTAGTAGCCAAATACACAATGCATTCCCCTAGGCCCATAAAAGGTGAAGTATCATGTAGTCGACGTTTACATGACACCACTAGAAGAATAGCACTACAACTTAAATACTAAACCATTGAATAATAACTCATCACAGATTAACTACTAATAACATGACTTCTCCCATGTCCTCAAGAACTAAACGAACTACTCACAAGACATCATATGGATCAAGATCAAAGATGATATGATAATGGATAACAATCTAAATATAAACAATAATCCAATGGTTCCACTCACAAGCATCAACTACAATAGTAATCAACACCAGGAAAGTTTCCCCTAAGAACTAAAGCAATATCCAACATAATTGTTACAGCAGGACGGAGTGGTGATGATGGTGCTGGTGGAGATGATGGTGTGGATGATGATGATGATCCCGATGAAGCCTAGCTTGATGACGGTGTTGATGGCGATGGTCTCCCCTCTCCGAGAAGGAATTCCCACGGCATAAATCTGTATGCTGTAGAGATATTTCTCTCTCGGTGTTTTCCGCCCCCAGAGGCGGCGGAAATCTATCTATGGTCACTCCCCAAGCCTTAGGGTTCCGAAGGGAAGATATAGGCGAAGGGGCGGAATCGGAGGCCGGGCAGGTGGGCCACACCTGCCCTAGGCACGGGGTCAGGTGGGCCCGCGCCTAGGGGTGTGTGGGCCCCCTGAGGCCCATCTCCGCCCCTCCTTCTGTCTTCCTTCGTCTTCTGGTAAAATAATATGTTTCCATATTTTTTTGGTATTTTTCCGATCTTTGCTAAATTGCACCGAAACGCCTTCTTTTCCATCAGAATCCAGACTCCGGCAGTCCATCCTCCAGGAATCATCCAACATGCATAAACAGATGAAAAACCATAAGTAATACCTCATAATAAGACAAATATCAATGAATAGAGGTAAATTATGATATAGAATGGTGATGCAAATTGGGCGTATCAACGTCCCAGCCGGACAGCTCCTTGGATTCCTCGTGTCGAGCCGGGGAATCGAGGCTAATCCGGAGAAGATCGCGACCATCGAGAGGATGCAGCTTCCCAAGAGCTTGCTCGGTGTCCAGAAGTTCACCGGCTGCTTGGCCTCCCTTAGCCGATTCGTCAGCCGGCTTGGGGATAAGGCCCTGCCACTGTACTAGCTGATGAAGAAGACGGACAAGTTCACCAGGACGAGGCAGGAAGATGTTGTGTTCCACAACCTCAAGCGCATGCTATCCACGGCACCGGTTCTCGCTACACCGGCCGCGAAGGAGCCAATGTTTCTCTACATAGCCGCCACCAACCGGGTTGTCAGCGTCGTCCTATCAATGTAATGCCACGAGGAAGGCAAGGACCAGTCGGTCCAGCGACCCGTCTACTACCTCAGCGAGGTGCTCTCCCTCTCCAAGCAGAACTACCCCCACTACCAGAAGATGTGCTACGGCGTGTACCTGGCTTGTAAGAAGCTCAAGCACTACTTCCAGGAGCACCCGCTCATCGTGGTGTCCACCGTGCCTTTGGGTGAGATCTTCAGCAACAAGGATGCCACGGGCCGGGTAGCCAAGTGGGCCATCGAGCTGGACGCATACTGCATCTAGTATGAGCCGCGGATCACCATCAAGTCCCAGGAGGTGGTAGACTTCTTCGTCGACTGGGAAGAGAGCCAGTACCTGCCGCCGGTTCTAGAATCTGACTACTGGAGACTACACTTCGACGGCACAAAGATGCACGGGAGCTTGGGAGCCGGCATCATGCTCACCTCGCCCAAGGGAGATCGATTGTAGTACGTGCTATAGATCCACTTCACTGCGTCGAACAACGTCGCCGAGTACGAAGCTCTCGCGCACGGGCTCCGGCTCGCGAAAGACATCAGTATCTGCCGGATCCTTTGCTTCGGCGATTCGGATCTGGTGGTGCAGCAAGTATCCGGCGAGTGGGACGCCCGGGACGCCAACATGGCCCTGTACTGGTTCCACGTATAGCTGCTCAGTGCTGTCTTCGAGGGATGTGAATTCCACCACATCCCCCATGCCAACAACGAGGCAGCCGACGCGCTCGCGCGAGTCGGATCCACCAGAGCAGCCATCCCGCCCGGAGTGTCCTTGGAACACCTCCGCAAGCCTAGCATCACCCCTCTCTAGAATCCGAGTCCATCATCTGGGTAGCAGACCCGGGGGATGCCGGCTCGAAAGAGCCGGTCCCCGCTATTGTGCCCTCCGGCTCGAAAGACCCGGGGGCTGCCTCCTCCTTAGCCAAGCCGTCATTGATCAAGGCGAAAGGCCCAGGGGCTATCGACTCGGACATCCCACCCAGCCGCCCTCCGGATGAGCCGCAGATCGTGCCGGCTAGCGTCTTCACCATCCAGGAAGTTTCATCCTGGGCCCAGCCCTTTATGAACTACCTCCTCAACGACGAGCTCCCAGATGACGAGGTGGAGGCAAGGAAAATCCGGTGCCGCGCGCACACTTACACCATCATCAACAAGGAGTTGTACAAGCGCAGCGCCGCAGGAGCCTTCCAGTGATGCGTCGACGTGGATACCGGCTACCGGCTGCTGAAGGAAATCCACCAGGGAGAGTGCGGTCATCACGCCTCATCTCACGCCCTGGTGTCGAAGGCAATGCGCCATGGATTCTACTAGCCCACTGCCACGGAGGACGCGGACCAGCTGGTTCGCACGTGCAACGGGTGCTAATGGTTCGGCCGGCTAAGGCACATGCCGACTTCTGCGCTCAAGACCATCCCGATTACGTGGCCCTTCGTGGTTTGGGGACTGGACATGGTCGGCCCCTTCAAGCGAGCTTGAGCCGGCATGACCCACTTGCTGGTGGTCGTGGACAAGATCACCAAGTGGACCGAGGCGAAGCCGATCCGGAAGCTGGACGGTGCCACCATCGTCACCTTCTTCCGTGACATCATTATCCGGTCCGGCTACCCCCATAGCATCATCACCAACAACGACACGAACTTCGCCAAGGGGGCCTTTGCCCGGTTCTGCCACAACAAGGGGATCCGACTGGACCTCGCATCCGTCGCCCACCCGCAGTCTAACAGGCAGGTGGAAAGAGCCAATGGCCTAGTGCTAGCCGGAATCAAGCCACTGCTGATCGAGCCACTAGAGCGATCATCCGGTTGCTGGATCGAGGAGCTCCCAGCTGTGCTGTGGAGTCTCTGCACCACCCCGAACAGATCAACCGGCTTCACCCCGTTCTTCCTCACCTATGGCTCAGAAGCAGTCCTCGCAGCGGACATCGAGTTTGACTCACCCCGGAAGATCCTTTACACGGAGAAGGAGAACCAGGAGGCAATGGAGGATAGCGTGGACCTCCTCGAGGAGGCCCACGAGCTGGCCTTGTCTAGATCGGCCATCTACCAGCAAGGGTTGCGCCGGTATCACTCCAATATCATCCGGCCCGTGACATTCCGGGAGGGAAACCTGGTGCTCCAGCTGATAGAAGACACGAAGGGCATGCACAAGATGTCCCCTCTATGGGAGGGGCCCTTCATCATCAGCAAAGCGCTGCACAACAACTCCTACTACCTCATTGACGCGCAGCAGCCGTGCAAGAACAAGATGGACAAGTCGTATGAGGATACGAAGCGGCCGTGGAATGCAGACCTACTCCGACCGTTTTACACTTAGTCGCAAACATCAGTGTATGTATTCAGAACCCTGAATGAATGAAAGGTATGGAACCCCAGCTAACGCTCGGGGGCTCCTTGCCAGACATCCTGTTGTTATTTGCTTTCCGATTAAAACCTGCAACGTTTTTTCCAGCTTCCATCGACCCCCAATCCTAGGGGCTCGCCGGTTGGCCCGCCCTGCTAATTCTGTAAACCGACTGAGTAGTGTGCGATGATGCCAGAGGCCCACTCTTCATCTTAGCTACAGACCGCAACCCGTCTGTCCGGCTAGCAAGAGCAAAAGCCCGAGGGCATCCCACACGAAAAACGGTGAAAGATGCGACAAATCGGACATCCTGACCATGTCCCTAGTTGGTGTTTTTCGGCTACTAAGCCTCTAGTACCATGCGCGATGTATTGTCAGCTCCCTTCGGCTCCGGCTCCAGTCCGCAACCCGGCTGTCTAGCAAGGTGCAACGTAAACAACATTGCGCATGATAAAGTGACTAAGTGTTCAGGCAAGCACGAGCTAGTTTTCAAAAAAGGAGAAATTCTGTTCGGATAGTAAAATAACACGTAACATGACAACGTACTGATAAGAAATCATTTTTTTATGTTTCTTTCTTGCAAAAATCGCACTGAGCCAGAAATCAAAAACAGAAGATTCGAAGCACCTATCTGTGGTAGCCACTCCGAATCTTGGGGGCTACACCCAGTGGGTGTGCTGGCGCGCCCCCACTAGAAGCGTGTTGCGTCCGGCTGAAGGGTGCGTCAGCCGGACGGAGAGAAAATACAAATCCAGACGGAATGCTGAGGCGCCACCCGCCCCGCCCGGCCAGGCACCGCTAGTCGGACGCGTCAGGCAGATCTAGGCAGAAAAAGGAAAGGCAGACAGAGGAAAGAAAGAAAGAGAAATATAGAGGGGAGAAAGACGAGATAAGTAAGGAAAGTAATAGAGAAAAAAGGTCCAGGGAAACAACCAGGCATGCATAGTCGAATTGCGGTGCAGCCTCCCCAATCCGGCTACACAAGTGGCAGTCGGGAAGGTAAGGTGAAAGGACAGATCGTCGCCAAGCCAGAAGTAGCAGAACGCAAGTGAAGGTTCGCAAAAAGTACGAGACAAAAAGAAAAATAACGCCGTCTGGAGTGGACCAGCCGGGAAAGCTAGTCGACCAAGGCATAAAGATAATGGGTGCACGAAGGCAAACCCAGTTAGATAGATATTTAAACGGCGGGGGACGAAGCCCCCGCATATCCAGATTGTTCAAAAGTGCAAGTACTAAAAGTTAAAGTTATCTACAATTCCACCCGGCATCCCGGGGTCTTCCTCTTCAAGCAGCCGGACCCTTGCCGTGGGGATCGGTCGAGCCGGCCCCGCCCGGCTGGGAAGACGCCTCCGCGCCACCATCTGCTCCTGCGCTCCCCTTGCCCTTCGTCAGCACTTCGTCGATGTCGGCGTAGCCGGCGGTCGTGATGGCGGTGGAGCGGAGCTCAGGGTAGGCCTGGCGCACGGCGGCAAGATCAGCGCCGGCTCGGAAGCCGTCTACCAGCTTGTCGAGACGGGCATCCTTGTACCAGGAGAGCATAAGGGCTAGCGCCATTTCAGAGCCGACGCATGCGCCCAGGTCGCGCAGCCAGTTGATGGCATTCGGCGCATCGCCTAGCTTGATCGCCAAGGCCCCCATGGTCTCCGGCAGGAGCTCTCCCGGAAATATGAGGTCGTGGATGCCGGCCGCGGCTTTGCGCAGGTTGGCGGCGTCCTCCCCGAGCTGCGCCACCAAGTCCCAGATGGCAGCCTTCTCACCCAGCGCAACCTGTTGCACCCGGTCGTAGGAAAGGGCATCTACTTTGTGGTAGAAGCCTTGTTATCAGAAGGGGGCAAGTCAAAAAAGCAACCCGGCAAAAAGAAGTCAGACGAAAGAGAAAAGAAAAGGCCAAAAACTTACCCTTGCAAACGAGGACGATGTCCATCAGCTCCCCATCGAGGAACTCAGAGTGCTCCTTCAGCCGGGTGGCCTCCTTATCCAGGAGGTCGTAGCCGGCTGGCGAGGGCGTCATCCCGCTCCTTGAGGATGGCCTCCAGCTGGTTGACCTTAGAGTGCCACACCTTTTTCTGGAGCCGGAGAGCGGCGTTGTCCCGGCTGAGGCGCCCGTTGGAGCATTTTAGCCGGTCAATTTTGCGCTGCGCATAGACCATGACGGCTGCAGCGGGTGAGAAAGGATGCAACTAAGAAAATAGCCGGAAGCAAAACAAAGTGAAAAGGAATGCAAGCAAGAAAAGGTGGGAGAAGCTTACTCCGCGCGGTCCCTCGCGCTGCCGCCAGCTGCTTCGCGGCTTCCTCATTGGCGCTGGCCAGCGTCGCCCATAGCTGCTTGCACTCCGCTAGCCCGACCTCGAGGTTCACCTCAAGGGTCTATAGGGAGGCTCCCGCCTCCACCGGCAGAGGCACCAGCGGTCCGGCTAGAGCAGCCGGGTGTCGCATATGGACGCCTGCCACTGCGTCGTCGCCTCATTGTCGGAGTCGACGTCCTCCACGATCATCGTGTCCTTGCCGGCGCACGAGCCTCCTGCGCCGGCTGACGAGCCCTCGCTCGGGCTAGAGGTCGCATCCGGCTGGCTCACCGTGTGCTCGGGCGCGACGGGAGTCGGATGGGATGCAGCCACCGGCTCTGGCGGGGGCATGGTTTCGGTCGCGAGAGGCGTAGCGGCCGTCGCAGGGGTAGCCGGCAGAGGAGGAGGATCACAAGGCAGCGAGGCAGAGGGCGCGCTGCAAGCCGGGCTCACAGCGAAGGAAAGGACGGAGCTGCGAAAGAAAAGAAGGCAAGAGTAAGACAGGAAAAAAGGCAAATACGAGAAGAAGAAAGAGCAAGAAAAAGAACAACGCAAGGAACTTACCCCTGCACCACGGGTGCGGACCTCTTCCGGCCTCCCGTGGTCCGACCAGGGCGCGGAGGAACCCCCACCCAGCTACGCTTCGCAGCCGGGTCTTTGTTCGTGGCGGCGCTGCTCGAGGAGCCCTCGCCGACACGCTTCCGGGTAGGCTCGGGCGGCGCGGTGCTGTCGCTCTCTTCCGGCGCGGGGTCGTGCGGGTCCTCCACCGCCTCGTCGCCCCGACTGGGGAAGAAGCCCTCCTCGCCATTCGAACCCTCACCGCTGGTCTAGCGCGGGCGCGACTCGGAGAGGTCGGCAGTGAACACCTGAAGGGGCGCGTCGCCCTCCTCCCGGATGATGCAAGGGAAAATCTGCAAGAAAATACGGCAGTCAGGACCGAATAAGGACGTGTAGCCGGATAAGGCAAGAATGAAAGGAGGAATAAGAAAAGGAGGAAGTGTACTTACCCGGGGTGCGCGATTCTCACGCGTTTAAGGAGCCAGACCAAATCTCTAGTCGGCTTTGATCTTCTCCTTGGTGATCATCCACACCCATTCGTAAAGGTTGGGGAATAGGGGGTCAGGCCGCTCGGAGTAATTGCACATATTGTGCGCTTGCTGCTACAAAGGCATCATTAGCCGGCTAGCCCAGCTCAGCGTCACATTGATGCCAGTTAGGCCAGTCGTGACCAGCGCCCTCATCCGCTCGAGAAGCTCGTCCGACTCCGCCTTGGCGCCGAATATCTTCTCCTCCTAGTGCGCTCGGCTGGACTCCGTGTCCTGGAAGGCCGGGAGGTTAAGCCGGTCTTCGGACCCCAAGTTCCGTACATAGAAGTATGTTTGTTGCCACAGTTTAACTATGTCGTGCAGCTTGAACTTGGGATAGCCAGTTTGCATGCGGGAGTAGATGGAGGCACCGCCGCAGGGCACGAGCGGCCCGTTGGCGTACTGCACCTGCGGCCGGATCAGGAAGAGCCAGCAGAAAAGCCCGAGATATGGTTGGATCCCGAGGTAGCATTCGCATAAGGCGATAAAGTGGGCCAGAATGCCGATTGCATTTGGCCCGAGATGGTGGAGGCGGAGGTCAAAGTGGGAGAGAAATTAGAGGAATAAGGCGCTGGACGGAAAGGCCAGGCCGCGCGCCAGGTGTGCAAGGAAAACGACGCACTCGCCGGCTTGGGGAGCCGGTGATACTTCGCCAGCCGGGGCGAGGCGGACCCCGAGATCGCCGGCGGTCGGCAGGAGGCTCGGCCACCGGTATTTCTCCACTTGCGCCTCCGTCACGGAGGAGCCCCACCAGGCACCTCGACTTTCGTCCATGGCAACGTCGGCGGAGTGCGGCGGAGAGTAAGAAGAAGAAGGGGAAGGTGAAAGGGGAGCGGCGGAGGAGTGCTAATGACCCGTTGCTCCGACAAGGAAATGGCTGGCGGCGCTGGTGGAGCGGAGCAGCGCTAGCTCACCGGCGACGCAATGACAAGGCGGAGGCAGTGAGCAGCGAGGGAGCGCGGCGTCGAAGGCAAGGAAGAGGGGGGCAAATGGTGTGTAGGAGGCGGTGGGGCGCCGTGGCCTCTACTTAAAGGGGCCAGGAGGCAAACTGCCAGCTCGCCACGTGGCGCCCCCCACAGCCCCAGCGACGCCCGGATCCTTTGTGACGGCACACAACGCACAAAAGATCCCACGCGCGGGAGACGAGGCGCAGACAGCGGTTCCCGAGGCGATAGGCGATGCGAAGACTCGACGCACGTCCTCCCACGACCATCATTACGGCGTGGCTGACATCAGCGATGACGCAGTCGTGCAGTTCAACCGCCAAAATTCAGCCGGCAAAAATTTCAAACTAGCTTTTGGAGCCCGTGCACATTTCTCCTAAGGGTGAAATCTACGCACGCTCTGGGGCTAGTGTCGGGGGGGATCACCCCCGGGTAGGCTAACCGGACAAGATAGAAGAGCAGCAACCTGGCAGCCGGCTAGACAGCTGGACGTAAAAACTCAAAGATAGATCAGAAGGAAGGCCAGACGAAGACCAAACTGGCAAACCAGGCAGCCGGATAAGAATCATCACCAAGGGCAGCTAGCCGGCTGGATCATGCCAGCCGGCTAGGGCAAAATAGACCAAGACCGAACCGGCAGAACCATCAGCTGGATGAGACGAGCAAAGGCAGAAGACTAGCCGGATGGAACATACCACCCGAGCCAGACAGATCAGCCGGCTAGGCTACCCTATCCGGCCACTCAAGACAGGCAAGGTACAAGATGACGTAGAGCACAGTGCGCAGTACGCGCATGATGATGGACAAGACAGAAAGGAGACTCAGACACTCGGCCCGTACCGACGAGTTTACCGATGACAGTTGTAACAGTGATAGTAGGTGGCACTGTGCATAACTACCCACACGGCCGTCACTGTAGATGGCGTTGTGACATGGGTTTGACTGTGGGTACACGCCCTCCATGCCAGCCACTGTAGATGACCTAGCCAGTTGGGGCCTGCCTGTGGGACCCGCCAGTCGGCTAGGCCGTTGCCCACGCCACCTCGGCCTATATAAGGGGCGGCATGGGCAACATACCAAGGGTTGGATGCTCATTTTCTGCTAGCTAGGCCAGATACAGCTCAAGGAGAGCCTTGTAGTCCTTTGTGTTTATCCCTATAGTTAGATAGGTAGGAGTAGGAGCTTTACCTCACCCCGAGGGTTCCGAACCTGGGTACTTCTTGTGTCCCTGACGCTTGCTTGTGCCCAATCCTGCATGTGGACGTCGTCGCTCGCTTCCCTGCTCGCTCCCACACCTCTATCTAGCCTTCTTAGGCTCTGCCGTTTCCATAACAACGATAATATTGGTTGCTGCATATTTCGTTATAGGATTGTGCAATTTCATGAAAAAAGTGGGAGGAGAAGTCGATTTATATTTGTTTCAGGCTGCTATTACATTTTGCTTAAATTGAAACTTTACTAGACATATTAATAACCATTGTTTATATTTGTTTAGATTGGAGGATTATGGTGAGGTTTTTGTCAATAGGAGAGAGATGATGTGCAATGTGATAGATTTGCTGGTTGAACCGTTTGACATTTTGGGTACTCAAAGTAGTTTCAACCGGCCTGCATATGATTTTTCATAGAAGCAAATGGGCAGCAACATGGATTCCATAACACACATAGAGGAAGATGCACACGTTCCAGCTTTCGTTGATGAGAAACACCAAGTTGATGGAGAGGAAACCGACTCAGACCATTATGATGATTTCCTGGTTCACTGTGAAGGTGATATGGATGTTGAGGACTATTTCCCAACACAATCTCCACCTAAGGTGGTTGTATTTTAGTAAGAGAGGCCAAGGTTGGAAGGCAGCAGCAAAAGTGGCAAGAAAAAAAGCAGAGTTGTCAAGAGCAGCCAAGAGAAGGGAAATAGAAGGATTATTCGAGGAAAATTCCATGGAATTCAGTGATGTAGCAAGTGACGACTGCAAGGAGTTAATTGATTCAAGTGATGAGGATAGAGTTGTAGATGAAGATACAGTATCCATAACAAAAATGAAGAGTACATAAAAAAAGCTGGCCAAAAGAATATATTATGATGAATCAAATGTGAATGCCCATGAGCTGTTGTAGGAAAAGCTGTGTTTTATAGATGTCCATTAGTTCAGAAGGGCATTAACAAACTTCCATATTTTGAATCAAAGAGACTTCAAATATTTGAGAAATGATCATGACAGGATCACTGTTTGTTGTAAGAGTGAAGGCACATGTTTTGGTGTTTGCAGCAGAAAACAAAAAACTTCTAACTACACGAACACGATAACCAAGATTTATTATATGTATACATAAGTAATGGAGGAAAAGACGGTATTCATACCCTTGAAGACCGACGTACGCCTTGCGCAGGTAGACGTATGTTGATGAAGACAAGCAGCTTCTAGCGCCCTCCTTTTTGGAAAGGCTTAATGAGGATTAAAGATGATTTCTTTAATAATGGTTATTTCTGTGTTCATCGGAGTAACCAAGAAACACGCCGGAGATAGATTGGGAGGCTAATTTATTTGGTGATGTGGCATACATGTTAGGGAAGCAAAGACAACCAAAAACACGAAGCTCTGAGTAATCGGGATGACATTTAAAAAGAAAAAAGTAGGGAGTGTGATGAGGATTCGATTTAGTTGTTCGGATGTTTAGAAGATATGTTGCAGTGCATAGGGCCTCAGCCCAATATCTTGGAGGCATAGATGAATGAATTAGAAGTGTGCAAATTATATCATTGAGTGTTCGTAGAAATCGTTCGGTCTTGCCATTTTGGGGAGAGGTATAGAGGCAGGAAAAACGTAGGAGGATGCCATGACTAAGGAAGAAATTTATGTTTTGATTGTTATCAAATTATTTACCATTATCACATTGAATAAATTTTATAGGTAAAAAGAAGTGAGTGGCTACATAACATTGGAAATTGTGAAATATTGTGTGGACATCAGATTTGTTGCGCATGGAAAAAGTCCAAATAAAGTGTGTGGAAAATCATCAAGAATAACAAGATAGTATTTAAAACCAGAGAAACTTTCATCTGGAGAAGTCCATAAATCACAATGTATTATTTCAAAGGGAAAAGTACTGGAAGATTGGGAGGTACTAAAGACAATACGAACGTGTTTTCCCAATTGACATGACTCACAAACCGAAATATCATGATAATCTTTATTACATGAAATTGAAAATTCACTAAGAAGGTTGGATAGTGTGGCATCTTGAGGATGTCCGAGTCATTGATGCCATAGATCCACCGAAGCATCCATGGAGGAGGGCTGAGCGTTGGTGGGTGCGTCATTGATAAAGTATAGGTCTCCGGAACTATTGAAGCGTGTGATCTCCGACTTGGTCATGTAATCCTTCACAGACAAGCCAAAACAGTCTAACTCGACGGAGACAAGATTATCACTTGTAAATTGGCGGACTTAAATTAAGTTTTTGATTAGGGTAGGGCAACCAGGACATCTCGAAGGAGGAGTGGTTTTGTGGTAGATGGAAGATGGGTTTGGCCAACACAATGGATAGGAATTAGATAACCATCCCCAAGAGTAATAGAGGAAAAAGGTGAAGAAGTGAACGATGACAGCATATTACGTGAATTAGACGTGTGACTAGATGCACCAGAATCGAAAATCCAATACATACCTGAGTTTCCTTGAGAAGCGAAGTTGTTCATGGCTTGGAGAAAAGCGTCTTGGTCCTAGCTTGGCGTTGTTGAAGGGAACGAGGTTGGTGCAGATGGCGGTGCTGGGGCGAGCGGTGGCGGCGGAAGCTGGTGATGACCCACAAGTATATGGGGTGTATTGTAGTACTTTCGATAAATAGGAGTGTCGATCCCAACGAGGATAAGAAGTTTATGACTAGTGGTATGGAGCGGGAAATCTCTGTAAATACTTAGCAAACGGATTTTTAGGGGTTTTCTAATAAATCAAGGAAATAAAGTGCAAGTAAATAAAGACAGAAAATAATTGCAGCAAGTGGCCCAATCCTTTCTTAGCAAAGGACAAGCTGGTGGAAATACTATTGAGGACCAAACTTTCTCGAGGACACATGGGAATACTGCCAAGTGCTTTCGTTCATATAGCTGATTAATCTTCTTTGGTTTTATAAGTGTTCTGTGGGTGAACCTGTGCTAATGTACCGACCTTACTTGGACTAATACATACTTATGATTAAACCCCTTGCAAGCATCTGCAACTACAAGAAAGCAATTAAGATAAAAACCTAACCACATCCTTAAATTCTGAGATCCTACACTCCCTTGTGCAATGGTTTCCTAACGGGGGTTCGGGTTTCTGTCACTCCGGCAACCCCACAATTCGTAGCCAAATACACAATGCATTCCCCTAGTACCATAAATGGTGAAGTATCATGTAGTCGACATTCACATGACACCACTAGAAGAATAGCACCACAACTTAAATATTAAACCATTGAATAATACCTCAACACAATTCCACTACTAGCAACATTACTTCTCCCATGTCCTCAAGAACTAAACGAACTACTCATGAGAAAACATATGGATCAATATCAGAGTTGATATGATGATGGATAACAATCTGAACATAAACAATAATTCAATGGTTCCACTCACAAGCATCAACTACAATAGTAATCAACACCGGGAAAGTTTCCCCTAAGAACTATGCAAGATTCAACACAATTGTTACAGTGGGATGGAGTGGTGATGATGGTGCTGGTGGAGATGATGGTGTGGATGATGATGATGATCCCGATGAAGTCTAGCTTGATGATGGTGTTGAAGGCGATGATCTCCCCTCTCTGGGAAGGAATTTCCCCGGCAGAAATCTGTATGCCGGAGAGCTCTTTCTCTCTCGGTGTTTTCCGCCCCGCAGAGGCGACGGAATATTTTTGTGGTTGCTCCCACCTGACTTTAGGGTTTCGAGGAGAAGATATAGGCGAGAGGGCATAGCCAGAGGTGGGCCAGGGTGGCCACACCCCTTGTAGGCGCGACCTAGGGTGGCCTGCGCCTGGGGGTGTGGGCCCCCTGTGGCCCAACTCCGCCTCCCCTTCTGGCATTCTTCGTCTTCTGGGAAAATATAATTTTCTGTAGTTTTTCTGGTATTTTTCTGATCTTCACGAAATTCCATCAAAACACCGCTTTTTTCCATCAGAATCCCGACTCCGGCAGTTCATCCTCCAAGAATCATCCAACATGCAAAAACAGATGAAAAGACATAAGTAACACCTCTTAATATGAAATATATCAATGAATAGAGGCAAATTATGATATAGAATGGTGATGCAAATTGGACTTATCAACTCCCCCCAAGCTTAGACCTCGCTTGTCCCCAAGCGAAAACTGAGCTCAGTAAACATGTCCACAGGTTTATGGAGTGAAGTGTCGATAAAAAGAATACGGACAAGAAGCATCACACTTACCAATACACAACTCATAGAAGAAATCAACTCACCATTATATAACTTAGGTTGCAACAAGTATGGGAGTCACAATAAAGATGCATAAAGATAAATCATAATTGGGATTGGCAAACTTTGTTCTTGGTCAGAGAACAGTTGGTAAACAGTTTTCAGACAAAGCTTTTGTAAAGAAGTTTAAAACAGGAGTACTCTTTGCTCAAACATAAAAGGCTTCGGGATAAGAGTCTTGATGGATTTCAAATTAATACTCATTTAGATAAGAGTCTTGTGCAAACAAGGAATATAAAGAACATGATTGAATAAATCATCAGATGGATGCTTGAAACACAACAACTCAAATGCTTGCTGGAGAAAGAGAGGAATAGGTTTACTGACTCAACCTAGAAGTAGAAGACATGCCCTTCATAGAGGGAATCAGGGATTTCAAGTTCATAAAGAGCTTTCAAAAGATTATGGTACTTACTATCTTTGAGAACTCATTTCCCCTACCATAAGTATCTTGAGGTGATTAAGGTTAAACTGAACAAGGATGGAGTATATGCTTGATGAAACATAAGTTGGCAATCTCATGTCCCTTGAGTATGAGGGCCGCTCCTCATGCTACTCAACTTTAGTTACCGGTAAGTTCTTGTCATAGTAAGTACATGCGTATCATAGAGAACCACCAATGGGGTACCCCTTGCACATGATACAGGAGCTATCCCATATCAAAATGACAAAGCAAGTATACAGTGAGCATCTCAGTGATCTTTTTATTTGCTATTTGCATAGGTTTTTATTAAGGATGCTTCATAGATTGCTCACTATGGTTATGCTACAAATTTCCACCATGATTAGGCATGGCTTAGGCTAGCGGCCCAGGCGTTTCTCTAACACATATACATAACTCCATGGACTTACAATCTCCCCTTTTATTTCACACCGACGACATCCGCAAACAAAAAAGCATGATATCAACTGTGTACAGTGTACAAGTGCAATGTTGAAAGTGTTTCCCGTGACATCACGGTTCTGCTAATTCCAACGTATAGGTGCAAGCATATACAACTTTGATGACACAATGGTTCAACTTTATTAGGGGTAAGAAAATAAGGTGTGCCATCAAGTTCATGAGAGCTTTACTAACTAGTTTTCACACAACAAAATAATTTTTAATTTGAAAGATAGATGAAGCTTGAGAATTTACTTGGAATATCAATAACACTAATAGGTAGATATGGTGGACACAAATGGCATAGGTTTTGGTTTAAAGGATTGGATGCATGAGAAGTATTCCCTCTCAGCACATGTTTTTGGCTAGCAAGGTTGGGTGGCAAGTAAAAGAGTTGAAGGAAACAAGCAAACCTACATGTGATAGATCCAAACATGAAATATTCCTTGAAGACACAAAAGATCTTAAATAAAGAATACTAAGATTATGAGCCAATCAAGGAAGAAAGAAAACAATATAAAATACATGTAAGTGCTTTTATTTTTTCCTTTCAAACCTCAAAAAGTGTTGCTACTGAACAGAGCTCGATTTTCCAAAATCAATTTAGATCTACTTTGATGCTCCCAAAGTGATACCAATACTGATGAACAAGATCAATCATATAATAGAGATTGCAAACTAAAATAACAAGTGTAAAAAGTAAAAGATGAAATTTGTCATTAATATTACACAAAGGCACTCACACCAAGGGATACATAGATAACCAACTAAAGGAGAGATACTTCCACAATGCAAACCAACCTATATGATAACTTCTCTATCCAAGATATGACTCTACTAAAAAGGTAAAAAGATAAAAGATAATTATGTGATACCATGGCACTCCCCAAGCTTGGAACAAGCCAAGGGGATGCCAAACCTAATGATGAATTACTCCTTCGGTGGTGGTGGGTTCCCTTGTCATCGTCAGAATTCCAATGTAAAGTCTCCCCATCCACAAAGGATGTCTTGGTCTCAAATATCCTAAAACTAGCAGCAGAGCTTATGTGTTTAATCCTAGTCTCATACTCACAGTTTTGATTTTGTATGTCGTAGAGTTGTCCGTGCAATTGATTGGTGGTTTGAATGAGTGAGAGGATTTCATCTCGAAGCTCAGCAACCTACTCGTTGAGCTTGGCGATGAGTTCTGAACTCATCTTATGGATGACGTCCACTTCGCGTTCCGCCATCTTCTTGTACCTAAAAACTTCCTGCTCTAGTGCTTCCATCCTATCTTCCAGGCTGCCTTCTCCTTTAGGGTCGTGTACTTCTTTTATCTGTACCATATCATCCTTGAGTAACAACTCCTTGGGGTGAACCTTCAACTCATACATGTACGGATCGATGACATCCGCGGAAGAATCCTCCATGGGTGATCTAGAGGAAGACATTGTGGATCCAAAACTGAGAATCTGCCTGATAGAAACAGATCGAAACAAAAACACGACGAGAACACGGTAGACGATCATCGGGGGATCCAGGGGATTATATTACAAAGTTTTACGACATAAGGAAGGTACTGTGCGAAAACAAGGCGGAGACGGACTCTAGGGGGCTCATACCCCCTGGTGGCGCGGCTAGCTGGGGCCCGCGCCACTGGTGGGTGTGGACCACCTGGGCTGCGTTTCCTCCTCTATTTCGTCTCGTAACCTTCCATATTTAATAAAAACATAAAAAATATAAATAAAAAGGTTTTTCGCGAACCTTCTGTTTGTAGCAATTTTACCTACTTAAAGACGAACTCTGCAGATTCTGGAGTTTGGTTTCTGATAAATTCTTCCAGAGTCACCATTTGAATAATATCAACATCATCATTATAAGAATCTCCAGAAATATAATGTTTGAGCCTTTGACCATTCACCACCTATGTAGTGTTGTCCTTCAAGAAAGATATTTTAATAGCCCCTGAACGATACACCTCCTCAATAACGAAAGATCCTTCCCATTTTGAGAGTAGTTTCCCTACAAAAAATCTAACACGAGACCTATACAAAAGAACATTCTCACAAACACGGAACTCCCTTTTGAGAATTTTCCTATCATGCCGTCTTTTTACTTTTTCCTTAAATAGTCTTGCATTTTCATAAGCTTCACTTCTCCACTCATATAAGGTACTCAAGTCAAGCAATCTTTTCCCAATAAGCATTGTGTTCTAATTCTAGAGGCAAGTGACAAGATTTCCTATAAACCATTTTGTAAGGAGACATTCCCATAGGATTTTTATAAGCAGTTCTATAAGCCCATAAAGTTTCATTCAACTTTTTAGCCCAATTTTTCCTAGATCTATTAACAGTCTTTTGCAAGATAGATTTAATTTCTCTATTTGAAAGTTCTACTTTCCCACTGGTTTGGGGGTCATAAGTGTAACATCCCAATAATATTAATCAAGGTTATTAAATTCCAATCACCCAAATTTAGGGTTAACAAAAACTTTTGTTAATTAAAAATCCATATGATTACATGTGTGTATGTGATGAATGCATGAATGCTTGTATGGACTCGTGTGATTGTTATGAATGCCAAGGATTGGTTTAAATATGAAAACAACATCATCTAAATCATTTCCAACCAGAATCAAATCCATAGAAATTTAAAAACAAACAATATGAGCTGATGGTCATTTTTGCCAATCTTGCTCACTAGACCACTTTGAGTGTTTCTAGTCCAAGATTTCAAACAGAAACAAATCCATTTATTTTCACACCTTGCTAGGCCAAGTAAAAGTGAACACAAGCCCACCTTGCAAACCCATAAAAATAATTTACAAATCTATGCTAAGGACAATTCAAATTTGAATCTAGTTCATATGACAAGATCACCATTTCTCAAAACCCAACCAAACCAGTGCACCTTGACCTATCCAAGAAACCAGAGACTACCTATTATGTGACCATTCCACCCACCAAGTTTCATCCAAAAATTCAAATATGAATTTCCTTTGGCCATTTCATCAAAGACCTGGAGACAGAAAACAAATTTGGCCAAACTTCACTGTTTTGAGGAGTAATTTTGCCAAACATTGTTCCCCATTGATCACCTCTGTCTCCCCCAGTTCCAACCAATGCATTAAACCAACCTAGCCCCTACCCAATGCGCCATGTTGTGCATGCCCGAGCCAACCCTGGCCAGCCGACCATGGCTAGCTAGCAGGAGCAAGCGCCGCGCCTAGCCACCGTGTCCAGGAAGTACGCCACCGTACACAGCCACCATCTCTCTAGATCTCGACCCTTGCCAAGCCGTGGACCACCGAAAACACGCACACCCATTTTGTATCTGCTATGTCCAGAGCGCGCCAGCTCGCCGCACTCGACACACTCGCACAGACCACGCCTCGCCTTTGTCGCCCGTGCCTACGATCACCATCGTCCCAAGAACCTCCCAAACATCCTCGTTCGCCGCCGCGCGACCCGTAGCCACTGTGTCATCAAAACCACCGTCGATGTCGCTCAGAGCACCCGCGCGTTCCGATCGAACCGCACCGCCCCTTGCCGCGCCATCAAGCCTTTGAGCATCGCTAGGAGACCGCGCACCGTCCCCTAGCCCCAGCCATGCCCGTAGCTCGCTATAACACCGACCCCGATGAGCTCTGCCCGCACCCTTCCGTTCCCTTGTTGTAGTATAAATAGAGGCATTCCCCATTCGTTTTCTTCACAACATCTCACTCCCCACATCTCACTGATCATTCCCACTTCTTCCTGGAGCAAGACGAGCGCATCATCGTGCGGTGACTTCCTGGAGCAAGACGAGGCATTCCCACTTCTTCCTGGAGCATACCACTGCATGTGTAGTACACTATAGTCATTAACATGACATCCACAGAACACCGTTCCATAAATATCACGTCCCTCAGAGTGGTACAATAGAAACATTGCGGGTCCATATTACAAATGTACACACATTATTATTATTACAATACCGGAAGTTCAAGACTTCCAAAAGATCCAACTTACAAACCAAAACATAAAGCATTCAGCGGAAATTTAAAAGTAGCAACTCCGACGAGGAGTTGAGCTCAGCATCTTATTCTATAGAGTTCATGCTGCTCGGCTCCGTTAGTTACTACTAACTCGGTACTTAATTTGACTCGTTCTCATCGACACCGTAGCGGATCTCGTAATCCACTCCTTCAACTCCTCTGGACATATCAGGTTCCTCGTAGAACACATCTTCTTGACATTCGGCTGCATACATTGGCACATCTTCGAGATCCTCAGAGTCTAAGCAAGGGATCAAAGGAAAGAATGAGTAACAGCGTTACCCAACAAGTTCATTATATGCAAGGTGGGAAGTTTGATGCTCTAACTACCACCTCGGATTATAAATCCTTGGCACTATGCAGTTTTTGTAAATCTTTCTTCAAAGATTGATTTTATTCTGAAAAACTATGATAATCAGCCTTCACAGGTTGACCAGAACTTTCATGGAGTTCCTTTACTGCCGCGTTCGTAGCTCCTTCCCGGAATAGGGAGTAACAAGGTATAGTTCTTACACTCTGTAGAGGTGCGTTACTTTACCCATGAGAGATCAACTCCTTGTTGTACAACCGGGCGTACTTTCCCGTCCACAATTCCATGATGTGGGGCCCAGTAGTTGGTCCAAGCCAATCACTGCCCCTTCACGACCCCGCATGCCTCCTTGGTGTACACCATGCCCACATAATTAATTATGGCAATGGTTTGTACAAACCGTTAGATGCCAGAACTATCGGGGGACGATAAGGGTTCCTACCCATATGCTGCATATCCTCTATGAAGTACCAATTAATATGCACGCTACGAGGATAATAGACACGACCTGCACATCCGGCTTCATGCGAGAGGAAGAAGATACAGCTGACTTCTCTGTCCCATTCCAAATCTCATGGCTAACGCGTAATATACGACCCTAGAATCACTGATGTTAGGGGTTATTAAGTCCCTACCTGATTATAATCATTGCAATTAGAACACTAAGTTCTATTGCTCCATTATATCACCACTTAGGATGATATCTATGATTTCTTTATTTGTGAAAATAATATTTTCTTTCTCTTATAGCATATATGATAACACACAATTTGCAAATATTTTGATAAAGACTCTTCAAAGGACATGAGCAAGTGATGAACTTGCCTTGTGATGGCAAGGTAGTGAAGTCTGATGCTTACACTCGACCTTGAGATTCTACTTCTACAAAAACATCATTATTGCCCGGTAAGGACAATATTTAAAGAAGCAAAGATGATTATGTAAGTAATGTAATGCATTTACCCCAAAAAGTTCCTTTTTAGTAATAAAGGATTTATAAATATAACTTCTTAATATTTATAACATATATTGAGTTATTTTATTTTATTTGACTTTTATTTGATTTTTATTGATTTAATAATTCTTTAAGGAATTATTAATTATACATTAAAAATGGTGATTAAATATTTATTTAGTATTTTTATAAAATACTACAATATTAATACATAATGAAAGTGAATTTTAATAAATTTTATCATCCTTCAATAATTTTGTAAAATTCAATAAGGAATATATAATTTACAAAATTCCTAATAAAATTTAAATGTCTGAAAATTTATATTTTAATTTATTTAAGTAGTTTGGATTTTTGTGAATCCAAAAATATTTTATTTATAATTTTTGGACTTTTATTTTATTTTCTAGAATTTTATTAAGTCCAAGGGTATTTTGGTCTTTTCTTTTTATTGAAACAGGCCTGGAATTTTTTCTGGGCTGATTATTCTTACTGGGCCCTAGTGGCCCATTAATTCTAGACAAAAGAGCCACCCCGAAGGGTCTGGCCCAGCTCGGCCCACTCCTCACTGCCTCTCTCTCTCTCTCCCTCGATCTTATCCTCTCTTCCACTGACCCCGACCTCGTGGTCGGCGATGCCGCCACCATCGATTCCCGCGGCCGTCGACCGTTCTGGTCGCCACCGTGGTGCAATTGGGGGTTGTAGACGATGCTCGTTCATTCCATCCAATTGGATTTGAGCCTAGGGCTCTGCTGCAATGGGTCGATGCCTCTCTGCACCCTAGGGTTTGGGGTTTGGCATGTGTTCAAGTGCTACTGCCGCCGTCGTGGTCTCGCCTGTGGTGGTATGGTGAATTCGTGTGCTGCTGTTGCCGCCGTCATGGCTGCTGCAGGTTGCAGCGCCCCATGGGTGCTCCCTGTGCCGCCGCGGGTTCGTCGGCCAATCTGCTTCCTCTTCAATTTATTCAGCGAGGACCTACGGTGAGTTTGATTCCTCCCCCCTGGTGCTTTCTGTGCTTGCTGATTCGATGTTAGATGTTGGTTGTGTCCTCTCTTGCTACTGTCTGATTCAGATTAAGATGATCATCCATTTAGTGTTCCTGCTATGTGCTTGTTCATGTACTGGATGAATTGATTCATGTTTGGATAGTCTGTACACATGCTAAATGTTTATTGGCCTGAGACTTGTTGCTTAAAAATGATAGATGATGTTCCTGGTGGCTTACTAGATGATTTGATGCTTAGATTGCATCTGATTCAGATGATATTGATGTTTGGGAAGCATGCTTGGTAAAGCCAATGACTTGATAGCTTTCCACTGTTTATTTGATTCATGGTCATGATTATGATAAGATACAGCTACTGTCTTAGTGCTGTTAGCTTGGGAATTAACATGTGGTTTGAGATTGTTATGATCTCAAACAGTGAAGTGTATCATAGTAATATCCTAGTTATGATTCCTATTTTACAGGAAAATGATTAGTTAGTTGATTGTCTGAATCTATGATGATTTACTGTCTTTCCTGATTCATATTGGATTGTTCTTGTGACACCATCTTGTATGTCACACAAGTCTGATTCTAAACCATGGATTTGGTTAGTTTATGCTTAAGACAATCTTGGCTTTGAAAGATAAATATAGATGCTATTATTTGAATTCCCTAAGACCAATGATGTTAGTCTAAGGCTTAGGGATTTAAATCTTATCTAATTGGTTCATCTAGATAGTCCTGGTAGTGGTACCATCTATTCTTTATTGAATCAAAGCTTGGAAAAATGATAGTGAGCTTGATCATGTTATGGATCCTAAGGATTTGTTCCTAAGGTGCTACCCTTCCCTTAGGGATGTGCCTAGAAATAGATCATAGGTATATGCATGATTGAATGGTAAAATATAGTTTGAAAACCAGAGCAAGGATGTTGCTCTGAGATCTGGTTGGATTTTGGTACTTTGTTGTTTGCCTTTAGAGTTTCAGAAATCCCTATGATGGATTCACCCCACTTGGGTGCTTTCTAAGGGTTTGTTTTATAAAACAACACATGCTTCTCTCTGAATAAGATGATTAGATCATGTGAAGGTTTTATGAAACTCACCACAGAATCTTGCTGTGTGTGGAATAAGTTGGTGATGATCTTGATCTTCATCTGCTGGATTCATGTGCTTGCTCTTGAGCTAGACTGCTCCTCCTAGCTCCTGGGCTTGGCCTTGTTGTCCACCTTATTCTTCCCCCTCCTTATGTCACCATCCTGGTGATGTTTGGTTGATCTGGGGTGGTTTGGTTGCTAGCTTTGGTGTTTGGTTTAGCTGCTTTCTACACTTGATGTTCTTGTGTGGTGTGCAGTGGAGAGATGCACTAGTGTGCTCCTCCACGGCTGTGCTTGTGGTTTTGTGAGATTGAGTTGCTCTGTGAGCTTTACAACACACCACATGCATGCTGGTGTGTGTCCTGCCTGTGTGCTTCCTACGCACTTGTGGATATGTTCAGAATTTTTGAACTTACTCTTACCAGATTACTTTCACCTGGCTGGTGAATTTGTCCCTCTTGGCTGTCATCTGACTTCTGGCTTTGAATTTATGAAAGATGGAATCTTTCATATTGGTGAAACTTGCCCCTTTTATAACATTTCTCAATGATGAATTTGTCAAGTGCATTTCACTGACATGTCTGAGAGAAATAATACTAACACTAATCTTCTTTTGTTTGTATTTAGTCTTTGTTTTGCAGGTACAAAGATAAAGATGAATATTTAGTTTAGATTTAGATATAGGATAGTTAGTAAATATTCCAATGTAATTTTTCTCATTCTTTTGTAATTTTCTTTTATTATTCATGTAATCTTTATTTTATTCAATTGTAATAAAGATTATATTATTATTAATAAAGAATATTCCTATTCTTTGTAAATTTACTTTTGTAAGTTATGTGGATGATTCAAATAAGTTATAATTTTATAACTTGATTATATGTTTTGATGATAAGAAATAGACTTTATATTCATTATTGTTTATCTTTGGATAGAATTCAAGTTGTAATATTTATCTCTTAATTGAATTAAGATTCAAAATTTATATCTAATTCATTTGAATTACAATTCAAACACTCAAGTCTAATATTTCAAATCCATTTGAAAACACATAACTCCTTAAGGTCATCTCAAAGTTTATAACAATCATCCTTTAAGACTAAACCTAATTTCAAAGTATGAAAGAAACATTGATCACTTAGGTTTTTATTTGGCGAAAATTTTACCCACATTTTCATAAATGAATGCATGCAACAATTCATATTCCTAAATCTACCCTTCGTTAGGTCCTAAATGCTGGGATGTTGCAGACTTCCCCCCTTAAATTAAACTTTGTCCCGAAGCTTGTGGAGATGTACCTGAATAGTTCTAGATAAGCTTTTCTTAAATCCTATTCTTTCTCCCATGTGGCTTCCCTTTCAGGGTGATGTTCCCACTATACCTTGCAATATTTGATTGCTCTATTCCGTATTCTTCTCCAGTTTTCTTCCAGAATCTTACGGGGCTTTTAAATATAAGTCAGTTCTACTTGTAGTTCTATCTCTTGATGTGTGATTGCATCATCTGGAACTTTCAAACATTTGCAAAGTTGTGACACATGGAAAACATTATGCACTTGAACCAATCTTGATGGTAACTCTAAAGCATAAGCTATAGTTCTGTTTTGACTCTGTATCCTGAATGGTCCGATATATTTTGGACTCAATTTCCCTTTGACTCCGAATCTTTTTACTCCTTTCATTGGACTTACTTTCAAATACACCATATCTCCCACTTCTGGATGCCATGATCTTCGACTTTGATCCGCATAACTTTTCTGCCTGCTCTGGGCTATTTTTAGTCTATCCCTAATCTTATCAATGATGTCTTGTCTTTCCTTGATATAATCTGGCGCAAATTCTTTGCTGCTTCCAGGTTCATACCAACATATTGGTGATCTACACTTCCTTCCATGCAGAAACTCATATGGAGGTGCCTTCAGACTACTCTGATAGCTATTATTATAAGAAAATTGTGCCAATGGTAGGTGATCTTGCCATGTTCCTCCAAAATCTAGTGCACAAGCTCTCAACATGTCTTCTAGTATTTGATTTGTTCTTTCAGTTTACCTCCTGTCTCTAGATGATATGTCGTGCTGAAATCTAACTTTGAACCAAGAGCTTCATGCAATTGCTTCCAAAATGCTGAAGTAAACACTGATCCCCTAGCAGTTACGATCTTTTTGGGTACTCCATGCTTACTATCTCTTTGACATATACTTCTCATCATTATCCTTTTGGTTCACCGGAATGAAATGTGCACTCTTTGTAAGTCTGTCCACAATTACCCATATCATATCCTTCCTTTTTGGTGTCATAGGCAATCCTGTAATGAAGTCCATACCTATTTCCTCCCATTTCCATTCAGGAATTTCTAAAGGTTGTAATGGTCCTGCTGGACTTTGATGTTCAGCCTTCACCCTTTGACAAGTATGGCAGATACATATTTAGCAATATCTCTTTTCATGTTATTCCACCAGAATAGTTCCTTAAATCCATATACATCTTAGTACTCCCCGGATGTATAGAATATGGTGTATCATGTGCTTCTTTGAGTATGACATTTCTGATCTCAGTCACATCTGGAACACATAGACGGTCTTGGAACCATAAAGACCCATAATCCCCAAGGCGAAAAACTGATTTTTGCCCTTGAGATATCCTCCAAATTTCCTCAGCAATAAAAGGATCTTCTTCTTGATGTCTAAAAATTTCTTGCTTAAGATCACTGTCATGCTCTGCAACTACCTGCATAGTAGCTAATCCTCCAAAAACCTCTGTTCTGATGAATTGAAGTTCTAATCTTTCCAAGTCCATTTGTAACTCTTTTGGTAACTCCCTATTGCTTTGCTGTATATCTGCACTTTTTCTGCTTAAAGAATCTGCTACAACATTTGCTTTTCCTGGGGTGTAATTGATTGTTAAATAATAATCCTTGATTAGTTCCAACCAACGCTTTTGTCTCATATTCAATTCCTTTTGAGTGAAGAAATATTTGAGACTTTTATGGTCAGTGTATAAATCACATGTGGCTCCATAAAGAAAATGCCTCCATCCTTTCAGTGCAAATACTACTGCTGCTAACTCTAAATCATGAGTTGGATAGTTGACTTCATGTGGTTTCAATTGTCTTGAACCATAAGCAATCACTTTCCAATATTGCATTAATACACAACCCAAACCTTCTTTAGATGCATCACAGTATACGATGAAGTCCTTCCCTGTTTCAGGAACTGCTAAGATTGGAGTTGTGGTTAATCTAGTCTTCAGCTCTTGGAAACTTGCTTCACATTTCTCATCCCACTTGAATGGTGTATTCTTCCTTAATAATTTGGTCATTGGTCCGGCTATTTTGGAGAAAGCTTCAATGAATCTCCGATAATAACCAGCCATTCCTAAGAAACCTCGAATTGCTTCACATTGGTCGGTGCAGTCCACTCTAGTACCGACTGAACTTTAGATGGATTCACAGCAATCCCATCCTTACTGATCACATGACCGAGGAATTCTACCTCATCTAGCCAAAATTCACATTTACTGAACTTAGCATAGAGTTTGTGTTCTCTTAAAGTCTGCAATGCTATTCTCAAATGGTCAGCATGCTCTTACTTATCCTTGGAATATATCAGAATATCATCAATAAAGACGATGACAAACTTGTCTAAATATGGCATGAAGATCTTGTTCATCAGATTCATGAATATTGTCGGTGCATTGGTCAAACCAAATGGTACTACCAGATACTCATGGTGTCCATATCTTGAGACAAATGCTGTTTTTGGAACATCTTCCGGCTTGATTTTTATTTGATGGTATCCAGATCTTAAATCGATCTTTGAAAATACTCCAGATCCTTTCACTTGATCAAACAAATCTTGAATTCTTGGTAAAGGATACTTATTCTTGATAGTCACGTTGTTCAGATTTCTATAATCACCACACATCCGTCTTCCACCATCTCTCTTATCCACAAAGATTACTGGTGTTCCCCATGGAGATACACTTTCCTGTATAAATCCTTTTCTCGCTAACTCATCAATTTGCACTTTGAGTTCTTTCAACTCTTTGGGTCCCATTTTATATGGTGCTTGAGCTATTGGTGCTGTACCAAGTATTAGGTCAATGGTGAACTCTATCTCCCGGTCTGGTGGCATTCCCGGTAACTCTGTTGGAAAAACATCTTGGAATTCATTAACTATAGGAATCTCTTCTAATTTAACTTCTTTCATTGAATTCAACTCCAGATCCACCATGATATGACTGTGTTTATCTGCTTGGTAAACTATCCTTGCTCCACTTGGAGTTTTGATTGAGACAGTTTTCTCCTCACAATTTATCTGAGCTCCGTGTTCCATCATCCAATCCATCCCCAACACTACTGCAATTCCCTTGAAAGGAATCACATAAAGGTCTGCGAAATATGTACAACCACAGATCGAGATAACCTGATCTTGTTTTATGTTGCATACAATCACATTCCCTCCTGCCATAACTATGGTCATAGGACTTTCTAACGTTGCCCTTCTAATCCCGAACTTATCACAAAATTCTTCAGAAATGAATGAAGTAGTTGCACTAGTATCAAATAGAACTTTGCCGGGATTGGTAAGGATATTGAGCATACCTATCACTGCATGCTCCGAATTATCCACCTCCTCGAGGGTTGCACAGTTCAGTTTTCTGGTAGGTCGGTTTCTCTTGCCATTGTTGTTCTTGCCATTATTTCCTCCTTTATTGGGCTGTCCATTACCTCCACTGGCTTCACCTCCTCCCTTGGTATGCCATCCTCCTGGTGGTTTGCTCGGAGAATCTGGCTTGATATGCCCCTTCTGACCACAACCATAACAAATCACTATAGGCTTTTTGCATTCCCTCTAGAAATGCCCTGGAATTCCACAATTGTTACAGATAACATTCCTTCTCGGATTGGATTGGTTTCCACCATTGCCCTTGTTATTGTTATTGTTATTGTTATTGTTGTTGTTGCCATAATTCCTATTCCGAGGTTTGAAATCCAGGTTGGACTTAGGTTTACTTGCCTGAATTCTCTTAGTTTCCTTCTTGGCTCTCTTCCTCCGATCCTCTTGGACATTCTTGTAGTCATCTTCAAAAGTAATGGCTGCATCCAACAACTGCTGATAAGTTTGCTTATTGGCTAACCTTAGCTGCATCTTCACAAACGGATTTAATCCACGCAAGAAATGCTTCTTCCTCTTCTCTTTAATGTTAACATCCTCCTCAGCACAACGAGACAGTTGGATAAACTCCCGGATGTACTTCATGACACTAGTATATCCTTGCTGAAGTTCCTCAAATTCTCTCCGCTTCAACTCCATGACACTTTCCGGAACATGATATTCACGGAATCTCTGCTTGAACTCCTCCCAGTTAAACTCCCTTCCTGGTTGTTGCATGGCTAACTGATTTTCCCACCATGATGCTGCAGGTCCAGTCAGCAGATGAGTTGCATACCTCAATTTTTCCTCATCATTGCAACCCACAGTTTTCAGCTTCCTTTCTGTATCTGCTAGGCAGTCTTCTGCATCCATTGGTTCAGGAGCTGATGCAAAAGGTAACGGTCTTGCATTCTGGAAATCAGATACACTCACTCCTCCACCTTCAGGTGCCCTCTGATTTCCTCGCCCCAACAACTCTTCCATGAACTTGTTCTGGGTCTCTTGCATCATTCGCATGCATTGCATAAAGTTCTGCTCCATTAACGGCCTCATTGGTGATGGTGGTAATGCTTCTTCGTTTGCTGTATATGCATCGGCCTTTTCCTTGGCCTCTCGCTCCATCCGCTGCTTCTCATTTTCCATTCCTACACCCGTATCCATGACCCTCTAGTCCTATAGCATAAAGTGAATACTCATAATTACATCATGCACATGTGTTCTGAGCTCGACTTTATGCACAGAACTAGTCACACAATGAAGATCCAAAGAAAATCCAAATATGCATTTCACATATTTTACATACTATCATAATGATACAAAGTCATTACAACATATACCATATAGGTATCATTACAAAACTACCTTATTACTTGGGTACAAAACAAAGTACTTGATACTATTGACTAATTGTCTCCTTCTAATAGTAACCACGTTCATCGTACATGCCTGATGTCCAACCATGATGATGTGTTGTTCGTCGCACAGTTTGTGGAACATATGGCCTTCCAGATGGAACATACTCTGTATCTGAAGTGTCAGGACTTGAGTCAGTACTCAACCTGAGCGCATTGACTCCCTCCAGCTCAGCTGAAAAGTCTTCAGAAACATATTAAACATTATCTCCAGCCTACATCTCCTGAGCTTCATTTCTTGAATTGTCAATAGGATACACAGATCCTGCTGCTCCCCAGGTGCTCTCGTAGGCAAGATAGTTAAACACTGGATAATGTATATTCCCTGGGTTTTGAGAAGATGTTGATGATTCAAACACTCTATCCTCAGGATCTTCTTCTTCATCCTAGTTATCTATTGACATGGTATTTCTACTACTATTATTAGGGTTCATCCTTGCATCCATCCAACTAGATTGTCCAACATTCCTGTCGGAACCATCTGTGGACATCTGGTGTTCATGAGATCCATTATATGATCCCATTATCCAACCATCTGAATTCTCAATAGGAAGTTCTGAATCAGAACCATCCTCTGAGCCCTGTGGTACTGCATACCGCATATCCATAGTAGGATCATGTGTAGGTTCGGGTCTTGGTGAATAAGGATATGGTATAAAAGATTCCGGATCTATAGGTATATCCTTAAAGATAGGTGTTGCACTATTACTTGCTTCTTTATCTAACTGGAATGATAACTGCTTCCTCCGTTCTGGATCAGTTAGATCCTCTCACATGTCATTTTTGTCTTCAACAATCACTTGATGAGTCTTATAAAAAGACGCAAGAGTGTCCGGTATCTATCCATAAACTTGGAAGCTAACTTAGGATGCTTATTAACCAAATTAAGATGATCCGGTATAGGCTCCGAGTCTATAGAATCATGAGGTATCACAGAGAATGTGCTACCTTCTAGCTCCTTGGTTTTCTGCTCCCAGATATTAGCTATCGCCTCCATAACAGCAACATGATAGGCTGCTAAATGACTCCTACCTTCTCCTATAGGTAGATCATGATATAATCCAAGCTTCTCTGGAAGTTGGATACTCACACGATACTTGGATAACATTCGACCATCGAGGTAAGTGATAGTGTTTACTGGACTTCTAGTGGGACAACTAAAGAGCTTTAAAAGTTGACGAAGTTGGTCTGTGAATGATCCTTGATAATCATCAAGAGTCTCCTCTTTCCTTACCAAAGTCTGTTTTGGAAACTTTGGTGCCATATCTCTGTATATCAGAAAAATAACCTTGATTAGTATGCAATGCCATATTCAATCATAACAAAGAATTATCGCACTAAAATATATAACGGAATATTCTCATTTGAATACCCATTATATCACTTTTAATGAATTCTTTATTGTTGCTAAAATTTTCCTACAGGTAATACCCTTTACTAGGTTTCCAACCTAAGGTCAAAGCAATTTTCTCTAATACCAACTGCGGTGACCCAGCATACCACTGCATGTGTAGTACACTATAGTCGTTGACATGACATCCACAGAACACCGTTCCGTAAATATCACATCCCTCAGAGTGGTACAACAAAAACATTGTGGGTACATACTACAAATGTACACACATTATTATTATTACAATACCGGAAGTTCAAGACTTCCAAAAGATCCAACTTACAAACCAAAATATAAAGCGTTTAGCGAAAATTTAAAAGTAGCATCTCTGACTAGGAGTTGATCTCAGTAGCTTATTCTACAGAGTTCATGTTGCTCGGCTCCGTTAGTTACTACTAACTCGGTACTTAATTTGACTCGTTCTCATCGACACCGTAGCGGATCTCGTAATCCACTCCGTCAACTCCTCCGGACAGATCAGGTTCCTCGTAGAACACATCTTCTTGACATTCGGCTGCATACATTGGCACGTCTTTGGGATCCTCAGAGTCTAAGCAAGGGATCAAAGGAAAGAATGAGTAATAGCGTTACCCAACAAGTTCATTATATGCAAGGTGGGAAGTTTGATGCTCTAACTACCACCTCGGATTATAAATCCTTGGCACTATGCAGTTTTTGTAAATCTTTCTTCAAAGATTGATTTTATTCTGAAAAACTATGACAATCAGCCTTCATGGGTTGACCAGAACTTTCATGGAGTTCCTTTCCTTCCGCGTTCGTAGCTCCTTCTTGGAATAGGGAGTAACAAGTTACAGTTCTTACACTCTGCAGAGGTGCGTTACTTTACCCATGAGAGATCAACTCCTTGTTGCACAACCGGGCGTACTTTCCCGTCCACAATTCCATGATGTGGGGCCCAGTAGTTGGTCCAAGCCAATCACTGCCCCCTTCGCCACCCTGCATGCCTCCTTGTTATAAACCATGCCCACATAATGAATTACGGCAATGGTTTGTACAAACCATTAGATGCCAGAACTATCGTGGGACGATGAGGGTTCCCACCCATATGATGCATATCCTCTACGAATTACCAATTAATATGCACTCTACGAGGATAACAGCCACGACCTGCACATCCGGCTTCATGCGAGAGGAAGAAGATACAGCTGACTTCTCTATCCCATTCCAAATCTCATGGCTAACGTGTAATATACGGCGCTAGAATCACTGATGTCAGGGGTTATTAAGTCCCTACCTGATTATAATCATTGCAATTAGAACACTAAGTTCTATTGCTCCATTATATCACCACTTAGGATGATATCTATGATTTCTTTATTTGTGAAAATAATATTTTCTTTCTCTTATAGCATATATGATAACACACAATTTGCAAATACTTTGATAAAGACTCTTCAAAGGACATGAGCAAGTGATGAACATGCCTTGTGATGGCAAGGTAGTGAAGTCTGATGCTTACACTGGACCTTGTGCTTCTAGTTCTACAAAAACATCATTATTGCCCGGTAAGGACAATATTTAAAGAAGCAAAGATGATTATGCAAGTAATGTAATGCATTTACCCCAAAAAGTTCCTTTTTAGTAATAAAGGATTTATAAATATTACTTTTTAATATTTATAACATATATTGAGTTAATTTATTTTATTTTATTTGACTTTTATTGATTTAATAATTCTTTTAGGAATTATTAATTATACATTAAAAATGGTGATTAAATATTTATTTAGTATTTTTATAAAATACTACAATATTAATACATAATGAAAGTGAATTTTAATTAATTTTATCATCCTTCAATAATTTTGTAAAATTCAATAAGGAATATATAATTTACCAAATTCCTAATAAAATTTAAATGTCTAAAAATTTATATTTTAATTTATTTGAGTAGTTTGGATTTTTGTGAATCCAAAAATATTTTATTTATAACTTTTGGACTTTTATTTTATTTTCTAGAATTTTATTAAGTCCAAGGGTATTTTGGTCTTTTCTTTTTATTGAAACAGGCCTGGAATTGTTTCAGGGCTGATTATTCTTACTGGGCCCTAGTGGCCCATTAATTCTAGACAAAAGAGCCACCCCGAAGGGTCTGGCCCAGCTCGGCCCACTCCTCACTACCTCTCTCTCTCCCTCGATCTTATCCTCTCTTCCTCTGACCCTGACCTCGTGGCCGGCGATGCCGCCACCATCGATTCCTGCCGCCGTCGGTCATTCTGGTCACCTCCGTGGTGCAATTGGGGGTTGTCGACGATGCTCGTTCGTTCCATCCAATTGGATTTGAGCCTGGGGTTCTCCTACAATGGGTCAATGCCTCTCTGAAACCTAGGGTTTGGGGTTTGGGGTTTGGGGTTTGGCATGTGTTCAAGTGCTACTGCCGCTGTCGTGGTCTCGCCTGTGGTGGTGTGGTGAATTCGTGTGCTGATGTGGCCGCTGACGTGGCTGGTGCAGGTTTCAGCGCCCCCTGGGTGCTCCCTGTGCCGCCGTGGGTTCGTCGGCAAATCTGCTTCCTCTTCAATTTCTTCAGCGAGGACCTACGGTGAGTTTGATTCCTTCCCCCTAGTGCTTTATGTGCTTGTTGATTCAATGCTAGATGTTGGCTATGTCCTCTCTTGCTACTGTCTGATTCAGATTAAGATGATCATCTATTTAGGGTTCCTGCTATGTGATTGTTCATGTACTGGATGAATTGATTCATGTTTGGATGGTCTATACACATGCTAAATGTTTATTGGCCTGAGGCTTGTTGCTTAAAATGATAGATGATGTTCCTGGTGGCTTACTAGATGATTTGATGCTTAGATTGCATCTGATTCAGATAATATTGCTATTTGGGAAGCATGCTTGGTAAAGCCAATGACTTGATAGCTTTCCACTGTTTATTTGATTCATGGTCATGATTATGATAAGATACAGCTACTGTCTTAGTGCTGTTAGCTTGGGAATTAACATGTGGTTTGAGATCATTATGATCTCAAACAGTGAAGTGTATCATAGGAATATCCTAGTTATGATTCCTGTTTTACAGGAAAATGATTAGTTAGTTGATTGTCTGAATCTATGATGATTTACTATCTTTCCTGATTCATATTGGATTTTTCTTGTTACACCATCATGTATGTCACACAAGTCTGATTTAAACCATGGATTTGGTTAGTTTATGCTTAAGACAATCTTGGCTTTGAAAGATAAATATAGATACTCTTATTTGAATTCCCTAAGACCAATGATGTTGGTCTAAGGCTTAGGGATTTAAATATTATCTCATTGGTTCATCTAGATAGTCCTGGTAGTGGTACCATCTATTATTTACTGAATCAAAGCATGGAAAAATGATAGTGAGCTTGATCATGTTATGGATCCTAAGGATTTGTTCCTAAGGTGCTACCCTTCCCTTAGGGATGTGCCTAGAAATAGATCATAGGTATATGCATGATTGAATGGTAAAATATAGTTTGACAACCAGAGCAAGGATGTTGCTCTGAGCTCTGGTTGGATCTTGGTACTTTGTTGTTTGCCTTTAGAGTTTCAGAAATCCCTATGATGGATTCACCCCACTTGGGTGCTTTCTGAGGGTTTGTTTTATAAAAGAACACATGCTTCTCTCTGAATAAGATGATTAGATCATGTGAAGGTTTTATGAAACTCACCACAGAATCTTGTTGTGTGTGGAATAAGTTGGTGATGATCTTGATCTTGATCTGCTGGATTCCTGTGCTTGCTCTTGAGCTAGACTGTTCCTCCTAGCTCCTGGGCTTGGCCTTGCTGTCCACCTGATTCTTCCCCCTCCTTATGTCACCATCCTGGTGATGTTTGGTTGATCTGGGGTGGTTTGAATGCTGGCTTTGGTGCTTGGTTTAGCTGCTTTCTACACTTGATGTTCTTGTGTGGTGTGAAGTGGAGAGATGCACTAGTGTGCTCCTCCACGGCTGTGCTTGTGGTTTTGTGAGATTGAGTTGCTCTGTGAGCTTGACAACACACCACATGCATGCTGGTGTGTGTCCTGCCCGTGTGCTTGCTATGCACTTGTGGATATGTTCAGAACTTTTGAACTTACTCTTACCAGATTACTTTCACCTGGCTGGTGAATTTGTCCCTCTTGGCTGTCATCTGACTTCTGGCTTTGAATTTATGAAAGATGGAATCTTTCATATTGGTGAAACTTGCCCCTTTTATAACATTTCTCAATGATGAATTTGTCAAGTGCATTTCACTGACATGTCTGAGAGAAATAATACTAACACTAATCTTCTTTTGTTTGTATTTAGTCTTTGTTTTGCAGGTACAAAGATAAATATGAAGATTTAGTTTAGATTTAGATATAGGATAGTTAGTAAATATTCCAATGTAATTTTTCTCATTCGTTTGTAATTTTCTTTTATTATTCATGTAATCTTTATTTTATTCAATTGTAATAAAGATTATATTATTATTAATAAAGAATATTCCTATTCTTTGTAAATTTACTTTTGTAAGTTATGTGGATGATTCAAATAAGTTATAATTTTATAACTTGATTATATGTATTGATGATAATAAATAGACTTTATATTCATTATTGTTTATCTTTGGATAGAATTCAAGCTGTAATATTTATCTCTTAATTGAATTAAGATTCAAAATTTATATAAAATTCATTTGAATTATAATTCAAACACTCAAGTCTAATATTTCAAATCCATTTGAAAACACATAACTCCTTAAGGTCATCTAAAAGTTTATAACAATCATCCTTTAAGACTAAACCTAATTTCAAAGTATGAAAGAAACATTGATCACTTAGGTTTTTATTTGGCAAAACTTTTACCCACATTTTCATATATGAATGCATGCAAAAATTCATATTCCTAAATCTACCCTTCGTTAGGTACTAAAGGCTGTGATGTTACACATCGCCAGAATTTTGCCGGAGCCTGCCGCTGCTGGAGGAGAAGGGCATCGTTGATTGGAGCCACCACAGGAGGAGCCGCCAGTACCAGGAGAACCGCCGTCATCGACTTCGTCGTTCGCCCCCTTCGCCGACCATCGCCTGAGCCCCGGTGAGCCGCCACAGACCCCCACTAGCCGCGCTAGGGTTTGAGCCCGTTGTATTCTGTTCGAAAGGACGATAGTTCTGAGTTGTTGATCCTCGATCTAATCCTATGGTCGTAGTTAGCCCGTACCCCTTTGCACCCCCTGTCCCACTGACGTGTGGGGACAACCACTTAACCAGCCCACGCGCGCCGTGCACAGAGGGCCGGACCAGTTAGAATTCCCGCGCGACCCAGTTAGTTTGAATTTAGATTTATCTATTTAGTTTCAAACCTAGTTCTAGCAGTAGATTCAAAATTCAATTCAGAGAGTTTCACTGAACCAAATTGCATGAAACCAATTTTGTTGGAAATATATGGAAATTCTTAATCCAAGCCCGTTGAATTCAAACCATTTGAAAATATGGATCACCTATAGTGAAAATAACAAGGCAGAGTCTTTTCTGCATTCAAACATTTTTCAAAATTCAACCATAAATGCTTTTGAGTTGATTCCAACTTTAAAAAATCACATTTGATAAGACTTTTCTGAATATATATAAAAATCTAGTTTTACTTGCATTAATAATGGACAAGTAATAAAAGAATGCCCCATAAGCATTTCTAGTCACTTTATTTAATTAAAATAAAAAAGTTGAACCCTATTAAATTGTGACACCACTTTAAATCACATTCCCAAGTATTGAAATATGTGGTGATGACATGTGTCAACATTATCCCATGTTTTAATTGGAGAATATTAAATCTTAAGTAGTTTTTCAATGAGTAGAAATTACTTTTCTAAAATGAAATAAATAAAACTATTGCCTTAATTCTTGTGATGATGCTAAATCATCTAGTGTGAACCTTGTGTGCTAAATAGAAGTAGTTAAGTTTTGTTTGGTGATTGTGTACTTTGAATTTATTTATAGATGTTAGTACGACCAAGGATACGAAGAGGAAGGAGACTACTATGAAGAGGAAGCAGAGGAGAACTTCAACCACTGCACTGCACAAGGCAAGCTACCACTTGCATGTTACCTATGCAAGCTTCACAATATAAGTTAGCAAGATATCTAATGCAATCCATCCTAGAAATCTAACACTTGCAACTGTGAAAAACTAGATAATCTATGCAATGCATTAAGCATGCCTTGGTTATACCACTTGATGATACCAATTCCTAGTTTTACTTGCAATCTTAATGTCATCCTGAGGCATGAGATTATATTTAGATAAGTCATGTTTGATTATCACCCCTCACTAGTGTTTACCCCCAACTTTAGTGGCTAGTGATAAGCATAAAACTTGATCACTTTAGATGGGAATACCTGGTCAAAATGGTTATGAAAACCTTAGAATGATGAGTCATTCTAATGAAATGTTTTAACTTGTGTTAGTGAACACCAGATGATTTGATGATGAAAATGTTGAGACATGAGCCTTAGCCCTTTATAAAACTGATGGTTGTGTCTAGATGCGATACCATTCCAATTTTACCGTACAACCACAATACCCGAAATTTGGTAGGGCTTGACTGGAAGTTTATATATCCCTTCCGGCCGAGGTTTGAGCTGAGGCTACCTCGTGAAGATTGACCACCTGTGCAGTTCTCAAGATGACAGATGGTCATGGTTGGGAGGCCAAACTCATAGGAGAGGTGCCTATACTAGGGTGTGTAATTGAAAGGTTAGGATTGATTATCCGCATACTGAGTATGGTGAATTCAGGATTGTTCCTGAATAATGTATCGAATGTTGTGGTGAAAGTGTACCACCTCTACAGAGTGTCAAACTATTCGAATAGCCGCGTTCGTGGTTATGGACAGTTGGAGTGGCCATACTGTTTCATCGTCAGATGTTTTCAAAATGACTTGTGAAATGAATCATGACTTGAATTGACCACAACAGGGTTGTGATATGAAACTTAAGTTCACACTTAGGTGTTATAAGACATTAAACTAGTTTTCTTTACTTATGAACTTAGCTAGAGGTAAACCTGCCTTTTTGCAAACAACCTCGAGCTTAGTATTCCTATTCAAACCACTTACTTGTTAGTGATAGTTTGCGAGTACTTAAAGAGTACTCATGGCTTTGTCCCTGGCTATTCCCGTGGCCAGACTATGAAGAGGACTATCAGGATGATGGACCGCAGGAAGGTTGCGACAACTAGGATCATCTCCCATCGTCAGCATTGCCTGTGACCATGAAGATGGAGCCTCGCCCACGCTACCAGTATTACATTATCCCGCTGCTTTGATTGTACTAAGACTGGATTATGAGATCCTTTATTTGTAAGACCTTTATTATGGTTTGTAATGGATGATGAACTATGGTACCAATCTGTTATGTCTCGCAAAAATGGTAATCCTAGGATTGCGATGTATGGCATAACAGGCATCTGGATTAAAAATCCGAGTGTTGACAAGTTGGTATCAGAGCCATCCTGACCATAGGATACCCTAGTTAGAATGGACGCTTGAATCAAAACCTTAATTTCAAAAAAAAGTGAGTATTTATGAAAACCTATTCTCATTCTTACCATTTATATTCCTTCATGAAAATCCATGTTCCTCAAAAAAAATTCTTGCAAACTTACATAAAATTTGACACACTTGATCACTCTACTAACTTACTCATCGTATATTCTTATAGATGGACGTGACGTATAGCAAGTTCTATCAGTTGGAAAATGGAGAGATCTCATATTTGAGCGTGATTTGGACCAACTCTCGAAACTTCTGGAGCGTCCGCACCCCGAGTTCTTCGGAGCTCAGCTCAACGATCAGGAAGGAGGAGAATTGCAATGGCTAATTGTTGCCAGCCTCCGAGGGAAGATTGAAGCCCCCACCTCAGAGGGAGTCCAGTTCACCTTAAGAGAGAACAACTGGCTAGATGGACTTGCTAGGGCCATGCAAGAAGCTCTTGCCCATTTGTGTGGGAGAGTATCAATCAGATCAAGGGCACCCGCTTTGAGTTCTACCCAAGGCGTGATGTTATGGGACAGCCACTGGAGGCACCATATCACCCGGAGTTGAAGCATCAAGTGGACCACCTCAGCTTCATGATGTATGACCGGCAGAAAGAGTTGGACAATGCCCGCTCCTACGCCAACCAAACTACGCCATCGCAGTCAAGAAGGACCAGACCATTGCCATGCTGGTGAAGGACCGCTAGTCTCGTCGCCATCAGCTTGACAAGAAGGATCGCATTATTGCCCACCTTCTTCACAAGGTATCAGACTTGGAGTAGACGATCCACGAGAGGGACATGAAGCTTGAGGAGAGGGAGAATGCAGGGGAAGATATCCATGGAGACCCCTATTCCTATCTCGGTGATGATGATGACTTCTTGGAGGTTCAATCCATGGACTTCTTCACCGATGAGGATGACTTCGCCTTCATTGATGATGATGAAGACATCGATTTCGAGGAGTAGTAGCACCTGAGCACTAGCGTTAGTGAAGTTGTATCTGGTCCCATTGTATCGTAGTTTCACAGAATGGTTCTTAAATACATATGTTTCCTTGTTGTGGTGTGTGTTTATATTGTGTGCTATGAATGAATGAAAAGCAAGTTGCTAGAAAAATCTGAGTCAAACTTCAAAAACTTTTCAAAAACAAACCCCTGAACCTTAGAAATTTCCCTCTTGTCTCATGATCTATATCAATCTTCAGATGCCTCGTGGAGGAAGCAGTTCATCCCCAGACCCAATGTTGCAAATCTTGCAAATGTTGGTTTCGGACCGCGAAGCTGAAAGAGTCGAACGTCAAGCCAACTTAGCCACCCTCCAACACATAGCTCAGATGGCCAACAACAATCAAGGCCGTGGAAACCAGGACAACCATGGATCCAAGCTCAAGAACTTTCAGAACACCAATCCACCCATCTTTAGTAGGTCTGAAGAGCAATTAGATGCCGATGACTGGCTGCAGACCATGGAGAACAACTTAGAAGTCGCATGAGTGGAGGCCAATGAGAAAGTACTGTTTGCCACCCATTATCTGGAAGGAGATGCAAGAGCTTGGTGGAATAGCATTCGTACCATGAACGGAGGACAGATCATGGCTTGGGATGAATTCAAACTCAAGTTCAGCCGAACCCATGTGCCACCAGGTTTGATTCTGCGGATGAGAGATGAATTCAAGGAGCTGAAGCAGGGAAGAATGACTCTGGTAGAGTAGCGTGACAAATTCCTATATCTTTCTAGGTATGCCCCTGATGAGATTAGCACTAAAGCCAAGAAGAAGGAGAGATTCCTGAACGGTCTGCATGATGAGATGCAGACAATGTTAGTCAATATTCTGTTGCTGACCTGGAAGCCCTAGTGGATTCTGCAATACAGATGGAAGGAAAGATCAATCAAGCCATGAGAACCGCAAGCGTCGAATGATGCATCAACCAGGAACCCACCATACCCCAAAGTATCGCCCCAACCTGTCTGCGGTATTTGCCCCAAGAAACAATAGACCCCCGATGAACCGTCCAACCTATCCCAACCGTGGAGGAGGAAACCCAAGGCCCGGAGGAACCACAACAACAACCCCGCAACCCCCAACAATTTCAATCGTGCACCGCCCAAGTTCAACAACAACAATGTTGCCAACAACATCAATACTGCCCCAAGGACTGGAAGCAATGCTATGCATGTTGCAGGAAAGGACAAGTCTCAGGTGACTTGTTATAAATGAAGAACCAAGGGTCACGATTCCAATGAGTGCCCCAAGAAGCTTGCAGCATCCCCCAATGTGAATACCCCAGTTCAACAGCAACGTCGTGTTCAACGTGGAAGAAAATTTGCCCCATGAAATTCGCTCAACCGCAACTACCGTATGTTTCTCATGAATGCTAAAGAAGCCCAAGAAGCGCCAGATGTCGTGCTGGGTATGTTTTCTGTTAACTCAGTACTTGCAAGAGTGTTGTTTGATTCTAGAGCATCGCACTCGTTTGTTACCAAGAATTTGCATGCACTAGTAAGATTCAACCAACAAAATTGAAGCATGTTATGATAGTTCGAATACCTGGTTCAACCACCAAAGCTAGACAAATTTGCAAGGCCGTACCTATCGGAATCCATGGCATAGATTTTTATGCTAATCTAATAGTACTCGGAACCAAAGGTTTGGAAGTAGTACTAGGAATGGATTGGATGTTGAAACATAAAGGATTAATCGACTGTGCCAAGAAAGCCATAACCATGACCAGTACAGCCGGAATATTAGTAGAGCATGTATCTGAAACCTTGCCCCGTCAATTCAAGTGCAACAAGAGTCTAGCCCAACCAACCATTGACCAAGTCAGAGTAGTCTGTGAATACCCCGACGTATTCCCAGATGTTTTGCCCGGTATGCCCCCAGATCGGGATATCGAGTTTATCATTGAACTAATCCCTGGAACCGGGCCCATAGCCCAGAGACCCTATAGTATGAACTCGTCTGAATTAGTGGAGCTGAAGAAGCAACTAGATGCTATGCTGGATATAGGACTGATTCAACCAAGTGCGTCACCATGGAGATCACATGTCTTGTTTGTGGATAAGAAAGATGGAGGTAACCGTTTGTGTACAGACTATCGGAAGCTGAATGATGTCACCATCAAGAACAAGTACCCACTGCCGAAGATAGAAGACCTGTTTGACCAGTTGACCGATGCCAAAGTGTTTTCTAAGATTGATCTTAGAACTGGTTATCATCAACTCAATATTCACGCAGAGGATATTCCAAATACTTCCTTTACCACCAGATATGGATTGTATGAGTACACTGTCATGTATTTTGGATTAACCAATGCCCCCTCTTATTTTATGAACCTCATGAATAAGATTTTTATGGACTTCTTGGATAAGTTTGTCATTGTTTTCATCAATGACATTCTGATCTAATCCAAATCAGAAGAAGAACATGAGATACACCTAAGTACCATCCTTGGAACCCTTAGGGAGCATCAGTGATATGTCAAGTTTAGAAAATGTGAATTCTGGTTACAGGAAGTAGGATTCGTCGGACATATTGTGTCGGCTGGAGGAATTTCCATTGAAACTGCAAAGGTTAAGGATGTTGAAGAATGGCAAGCCCCAACCACTCAAACCCAAGTTCGTGCATTTCTCGGATTAGCAGGATATTACCGCAAGTTCGTAGAAGGATTTTTGAGCATCGCGAGACCCATGACCCAATTGTTGAAGAAAGATAAGAAGTTTGAATGGGGGGACAAATGTGAAGCAAGTTTTCAAGAGCTTAAGAAGAGATTGATCTCAGCCCCAATCTTGATCATGTCGGATATCACGAAGCCTTTTGATGTGTATTGTGACGCATCCAAGATCGGTCTCGGATGTGTGCTAATGCAAGAGGTCAAGGTCATATCATATCTATCCCAACAACTGAAGCAACATGAGCAGAATTATCCTACCCATGACCTTGAACTAGCAGTCGTAGTTTTAGCCTTGAAGACATGGCGGCATTACCTTATGGGTAACCATTGTGAAATCTACGGACCACTAGAGCCTGAATTATATTTTCACTCAGAAGGAGCTGAATATGAGGCAAAGGAGATGGATAGAGCTAACCAAGGACTATGATCTTGACATCCACTATCACCCCGGTAAAGCCAATGTGGTAGTAGATGCCCTTAGTAGATTGTTGTGTCACTTGAACTCCATGATTCTAAAGGAGCAACCAAGTTTGCACAAGGAGTTGGAAGATTTCAGAATGGAGCTAGTAAGTGAAGGATTTTTGGCTAGCATAGAACTTAAACCCACTTTGATCAGTCAGATCAAGGAGGCGTAGAAAGGAAATGCTAGTATCGATGGAATAAAACGTCGTATCAGTACAGGGAAGGTACCCGGATTCACCAAAGATGAAGAAGGAGTTTTGTGGTACAAAGGACGTATTTGTGTGCCAGCAGATTCAGAGTTAAAGCAAGCTATTTTGAAAGAGGCCCATGATACTCTTTATTCTATCCACCCCGGAGGAACAAAGATGTATCAGCATTTGAAGGAGCAATTTTGGTGCATCAGATGAAGAGAGAAATTGGAAGCTACATAGCCAAGTGTGATATTTGTCAGAGAGTCAAGGCGGGACATCAGAGACCCGCAGGATTTTTGCAACCATTGCAGATTCCGGAATGGAAATGGGATTCAGTTGGAATGGATTTTATCACTGGTTTGCCTACCTCTAGTAGGGGAAATAACTCTATTTGGGTCATAGTGGATAGACTGTTCAAAGTCGCCCATTTCTTACCTGTCAAGACCACTTACCAAATTTCGAAGCTAGCAGAGTTGTACATTGATAGAATCGTCAGTTTGCATGGAGTCCCCAAGAACATTGTGTCAGATTGAGGAACTCAGTTTACCTCGAGATTTTGGAAGAAAGTCCAAGAAGGACTAGGAACAAGACTAGATTTCAGCACAGCTTATCACCCTCAGACTGATGGACAAACTGAGCGAGTAAATCAAATACTTGAAGATATGTTGAGAGCCTATGTGTTAGAATATGGATCTAAATGGGAAGACTGTCTGCCTTTCGCAGAATTTTCATACAACAACAGTTACCAAGCCAGTTTGCAAATGGCCCCATTTGAATTCATGTGTGGAAGGAAGTGTCGTACCCCTTTGAATTGGTGAGAAGTAGGAGAGAGTCGGATTTTCAGACCCGACATCCTACAAGAAGCAGAAGAGAAAGTTCACAAGATCCGTGAGCACCTCAAGACCGCCCAATCCAGACAGAAGAGTTATGCCGACAAGAGACGTCGATACCTAGCCTTCAATATTGGAGATTTTGTGTATCTCAAAGTGTCACCTTTGAAAGGAATGCAACGTTTCCAGCTCAAAGGAAACTAAGCCCCCAGATATATCGGACACTTCAAGATTTTGAATCATCGAGGAGAAGTATCGTATCAACTTGAACTGCCAGAGGAGATGTCAGCCGTGCATAATGTGTTCCATATATCGTTACTTCGCAAATGCCTAGAAGTCTCGGAGAAGACCGAAGTTTTCAGGAATATTGATCCGAACCATAGAGATCAACGATGACCTGACATATCCTGAAGTACCCATCCGTATTTTGGAGGAAGCTTTCAGAACAACCAGGACCCGGAGCATCAAGTTTCTCAAGATCCAGTGGAGTAACCACACTAAAGCTCAAAGCTCAGCAACCTACTCGTTGTGCTTGGTGATGAGTTCTGAACTCATCTTATGGATGATGTCCACTTCGCGTTCCGCCATCTTCTTGTACCTAAAAACTTCCTGCTCTAGTGCTTCCATCCTATCTTCCAGGATGCCTTCTCCTTTAGGGCCTTATACTTCTTTTATCTGTACCATCCCATCCTTGAGTAACAACTCCTTGGGGGGAACCTTTAACTCATACATGTACAGGTTGATGACATCCGTGGAGGAATCCTCCATGGGTGATCCAGAGGAAGACATTGTGGATCCAAAACTGAGAATCTGCCTGACAGAAATAGATTGAAACAAAAACACGACGAGAACACGGTATACGAACCTCAGGGATCCGGGGGGTTATATATCACGAAGTTTTTGAAGGGTTTTGCAGCATAGTAAATCAAAAATTTCTACGGATGCGACCAAGAAATCCAAGATCTAATCTAGGAGATGCAATCTACGAGAGAGATAGATGAGATCTTCATACCCTTGAAGAAATCGCACAGCAGAAACGTTCAACAGAACGTGGTTTATGTAGTCGTACTCGCCGTCTCCTCCTCGCGATCTGATCCGATCCTACACCGCAAGTGGCGGCGCCTCTGAGAGATGCACACGTATGGTGCAGCAACATCTCCCCCTTCCTTGGTCCAGCAAGTATGGTGGAGAGATAGATTGGATCTGCAGCACGACGGCGTAGTGCTTATGGTGGAGAGTTTCTGCGGCAGGGCTTCGCCTACACGCAGTCGGGAGAGAGAGAGAGAGAGAGAGAGAGAGAGAGAGAGAGAGAGAGAGAGAGAGAGAGAGAGAGAGAGAGAGAGAGAGAGAGAGAGAGAGAGAGAGAGAGAGAGAGAGAGAGAGAGAGAGAGGAAGGGCAGCAGTTGGCGGCTAGGGTTGGAGGAGTGGTGGGGGGAGGCTGCGCCCCTGCCCTCCTTATATAGGGGGCTGGCCGGCCCCCTTTGGCCCCTCCTCCAAGCCCTAGGGTGGCGGCCCCAAGGGTGGAGTGGGGGCAAGTCTTCCCCCCTCCTTCTAGAAGGCTCCCCTAGGGTTTCCCCTAGGGCTGGCCGGCTGGGCCATGGGGGCCTTGTGCCCCTGGCCCAAAGTGGCCAGGGCACTTCCCCTTAGGCCCACACAGGCCTCCGACAAGTGGTCCCACGTTGGTCCCACTCCGGAACCTTCTAGAACCTTCCGGTACAATACCGATAAACTCCGAAACGATTCTGAAATCCAAAAACTTCTTTCCTTTATATGAATCTTATTCTCCAGACGATTTCGGAACCTCTCGTGATGTCCTGGATCTCATCCGAGACTCCGAACAAAAACTCATAAACCAATTATCCATTCTATCCTAGCGTCGATGCACGTTAAGTGTGTGACCCTACGGGTTCGAGAATATGCAGACATGATCTTCTATCAATAATCAACAGCGGGATCTAGAAACCCATATTGACTCCCACATATTCATCGATGATCATATCGGATGAACCACGATGCCAGGATTCAATTAATCCCATATATGTATTCCCTTCGTCACGCGATATTTTACTTGCCCGAGATTCGATCGTTGGTATCGGCATACCTAGTTCAATCTCGTTCACAGCAAGTACTTTACTCATTCCGTAATCCGATATCACTTTGTGATTAACTCCATAACCACGTGCTTGCAAGCGGTGTTGATATCGATTACCGAGTGGGCCCGAAGTATATCTCTCCGACTCGGGAGGGACAAATTCCATCTCGATACATACAACCCAACAAGTACTTTCCGATCACCTGAGAGACACCTTTATCATCACCCTCACATAGGATGACGTTTGATGACCTCAAAGCTTTCTTCCGATACCAGGGAGTTGTATTATCTCATGGTCTAAGGAATACAATACTTGACATAGGAAAAGCTTCGCAAAGATGAACACGATGAAACGATCTAATTGCTCTGCTTAATTTGGGTCTGTCCATCATATCATTCTCCTAATGACATGATCCCATTATTAATCGACAACTCATGTCTATGGTTAGGAAACCTTAACCATCATTAATTAATGAGCTAGGTCATAGAGGCATACTAGGGACACAGTGTTGTTCATAAACCACACAAGTATCAAAGTTTCCGCTTAATACAATTCTAGCATGGAATATAAACTTTATCATGAACAAGAATTATAATAATAACATCTTTATTATTGCCTCTAAGGCATAATTCCAACAGTCTCCCACTTGCACTAGAGTCAATAATCTAGTTTACATCTGGCAACAATCTAACACCCATGTTATTAAGGTGTTGATCATGTTTTGCTCGTGGAAGAAGTTTAGTCAACGGATCTGCGACATTCAGATCCGTATGTACTTTGCTAATCTTCAGATCTCCATTTGCTATATAATCTCGAATTATATGAAAATGGTGGTTGATGTGCTTGGTCTTTGGATGATATCTTGGTTCCTTAGCCAGTGCTATGGCTGCAGTGTTGTCGCACAATATCTCCAATGGGTCCAAGGAACTTGGAACCACACCAAGCTCAGTGATGAAGTTCCTGATCCAAACTCCTTCACTTGACGCTTCTGAAGCAGCCATGTATTCTGCTTCTGTTGTAGATCCCGCGATCACGCTTTGCTTGTAGCTTCTCCATCTCACAACTCTACCATTCAAAATATAAACGTATCCTGTCTGAGATTTAGAATCATCTGGGTCGATGTCGAAACTAGCGTCGACGTAACCTTATACGACGAGCTGCTCATCACCTCCATAGACCAAGAACATTTCTTTAGTCCTATTTAAATACTTTAGGATGTTATTTATGGCTGTCCAGTGTTCCACTCCTGGATCACTTTGGTATCTGCTCGCCAAACTAAGAGCATTGGACACATACGGTCTAGTACATATCATGGCATACATGATAGAACCTATGGCCGAGGCATATGGCACTTTTCTCATAGTATCTCTATCGTTTACCGTAGCTGGACACTGATCCTTGCTCAATATATTACCTGACAACATGGGCAATGAACCTTTCTTTGCTTTATCCATTCTGAACCTTTTCAGAACTTTGTCTAGGTATTTACTTTGGCTTAAAGCTATTAGGCGTCTTTGTCAATCTCTATAGATTTTGATGCCTAATATATAAGCAGCTTCTCCTAGGTATTTCATTGAAAAACATTTATTCAAATAACTCTTCACATCATTAAGCATACCAATGTCATTTTCAATAATCAATATGTCATCCACATATAGTACTAAAAATGTCACCGAGCTCCCACTCACTTTCTTGTAGATACAATCTTCATAGCAATTTGGAACAAATCCAAAACTCTTGATCACTTGATCAAAACGAAGGTTCCAACTCCGAGATGCTTGCTTCAGTCCATAAATGGAACGCTGAAGTTTGCACACCTTATTAGCATCCTTAGGATCGACAAAACCTTCGGGCTGCATCATATACAACTCTTCATCAATGTTGCCATTGAGGAACGCAGTCTTGACATCCATCTGCCATATTTTATAATCATGAAATGCAGCAATTGCTAATAAAATCCGAATGGACTTAAACATCGCTACGGGAGATAAAGTCTCATCGTAGTCAACACCTTGAACTTGCCGAAACCCTTTTGCGACAAGCCGAGCTTTATAGACAGTAACATTACCATCCGCGTTCGTTTTCTTCTTGAAAATCCATTTGCACTCAACAGCGTTACAGTCGCTAGGAGGGTCCACCAAAGTCCATACTTGGTTTTCGCTCATGGATCCCAATTCGGATTTCATGGCCTCTAGCCATTTCTCAGAGTCTGGGCTCATCATTGCTTCCTCATAATTCACAGGTTCACTGTTGTCTAACAACAAGACGGTTGAGACAGGGTTGCCGTACCATCCAGGAGTGGCACGTGACCTTGTCGACCTGCGAAGTTCAGTAGTAGCATCGTTCGAAGTTTCATGATCCTCGTCATTAGCTTCCTCTCTTGTTGGTGCATACGGCACTAGAACAATTTCAGGTGCTGCGCTACTCTCCAATTCGAGAGAAGGTTCAATAACCTCGTCTAGCTCAACCTTCCTCCCACTCACTTCTTTCGAGAGAAACTCCTTCTCAAGAAAGGATCCGTTCTTTGCAACAAACACTTTGCCTTCGGATCTGTGGTAGAAGGTATACCCAATCGTTTCCTTAGGGTATCCTATGAAGACGCATTTCTCCGCTTTGGGTTCAAGCTTGTCCGGCATCAACTTCTTGACGTAAGCTTCGCATCCCCAAACTTTAAGAAACGACAACTTAGGTTTAGCACCAAACCATAGTTCATATGGTGTCGTCTCAACGGATTTAGATGGTGCCCTATTTAAAGTGAATGCAGTGGTTTCTAATGCATAACCCCAAAATGATAACGGCAAATATGTAAGAGACATCATTGATCGCACCATATCTAATAGAGTTTGATTCCGGCGTTCAGACACACCATTGCGCTGTGGTGATCCGGATGGCGTGAGTTGCGAAACGATTCCGCTTGCTTTAAGATGCGTGAGAAAATCATAACTCAAATATTCACCTCCACGATCGGTTCGTAGAAATTTAATTTTCCTGTTACGATGGTTTTCCACTTCGTTCTGAAATTCTTTGAACTTTTCAAACGTTTCAGATTTATGTTTCATTAAATAGATATACCCATATCTACTTAAGTCATCAGTAAAAGTGAGAAAATAGCGATATCCACCTCGCGTCGAAACACTCATTGGTCCGCATACATCGGTATGTATGATTTCCAATAAGTCCGTTGCTCGCTCCATTATTCCGGAGAACGGGGTTTTGATCATCTTGCCCATGAGGCACGGCTCGCACGTGTCAAATGATTCAAAATCAAGAGACTCCAAAAGTCCATCAGAATGGAGTTTCTTCATGCGTTTTACACCAATATGACCTAGACGACAGTGCCACAAATAAGTTGGATTATCACTATCTACTTTGCATCTCTTAGCCTCAATGTTATGGATGTGCGTTTCATTGCTTTCGAGATTCAGAAGAAATAAACCATTCACAACAGGTGCATGACCATAAAAGATGTTATTCATACAATAGAACAACCATTATTCTCCGATTTAAATGAATAACCGTCTTGCAATAAACACGATCCAGATATAATGTTCATGCTCAACGCAGGCACATAATAACACTTATTAAGGTTTAAAACTAATCTCGGAGGTAAAACTAAGGAGAGCGTGCTGACGGCCATCACATCAACTTTTGATCCATTGCCAACGCGCATCGTCACCTCATCCCTTGCTAGCCGTCATCTATTCCGTAGCTCCTGTTTCGTGTTACAAATATTAGCAACTGAACCAGTATCATATACCCAGGCACTACAACGAGCGCTAGTAAGGTAAACATCAATAACATGTATATCAAATATACCTTTAATGGTGCCAGCCTTCTTGTCTACTAAGTACTTTGAACGTTGCCCGGTGACCCTTGTCCTTGCAATAGAAGCACTCAGTGTCCGGCTTAGGTCCAGACTTGAGCTTCTTCTCAGTAGGGGCAACGCGCTTGCCGCTGCCTTTCTTAAAGGATTTCTTTGCACCCTTAGCTTTCTTAAAGCTAGGGGTCTTGTTGACCATCAACACATGAATATCTTTGTTGATACCCACCTCCACAGCTTTCAGCTTAGCGAAGAGCTCAATGATGGTATCAATGGAACCAATTTGATTGTGAGTAACTACAAAACCTTTGTAGCTAGGAGGGAATGATTGCAGAACTCTGTCAATCTTGAGCTCTTCTGGAATCTTGCAGTCCAGTTGCTCAATACGTTGAGTGTAGCCCGACATCTTAATGGCGTGCTCACTAACGGAACTCCCTTCCTCCATCTTGCAGTTAAAGAACTTCTCAGAGATCTCATATCTCTCAGAACGGGCCTGAGTCCGAAACATGGTTTTTAGTTCCTCAAGTATCTCAAAGGGCCCGGCGAACTCCTCAAAACGATTTTCAAGTTCCGGTTCCATAGCAAACAACATGGTACTCTTAATCACTCCATAATCATCTTTGCGTGACTGATAAACAACGTTTTCATCAGCCGGCGCATCAGTAGCAGGGGCGTCACCTAGCGCTTTCTAAAGTACGTAGTCCTTTTGTCCGCCAGCGAGAATGATTCTCAGATTGCAGAACCAGTTGGTGAAGTTAGACCCATTGTTCTTAAGCTTTTCTTTCTCAGCAAAAACGTTGAAGTTGAAGTTGGACTTAGCCATTTGATCTACAAAATTTGCAAATACAATTTATACTATGTTCATGATAACTAGTTCAACTTAATCAAATTACTAGATGAACTCCCACTAAATTCAACATCCCTCAAGTTGTTTAGTGAACACGATCCAAATTCACCACACCTAATCCGATCTTCATGAGAAGAGATGTGGTTTCAATGGTGGACAACAAAGTGTCGATCATATCATTCATACGACTCATGTTTAACCTTTTGGTTCGTGTGTTACGAGGCCATGTTTGTACATGCTAGGCTCGTCAAGTCAAACCCAAGTATTTCCACGTGTGCAAAACTGGCTTGCACCCGTTGTATGTGAACGTAGAGTTTATAGCACCCGATCATCACGAGGTGCTTGAACACGACGAACTTTCACAACGATGCATACATGGGGAGAACACAATTTTATCTTGATCTTTAAGTGAGGAATCATCTTATAATGCTACCGTCGCGATCTAAGCATAATAAGATACATAAAAGGATAAACATCACATGCATATAATTTTATGTAACATGGTATAGCCAATCTACGCGCAATGATCTCCATCTTGTGCGTGCCAGCATGATCTCCATCACTCCACCATGATTGCCTCCACCACGAATAGAAACTACAACTATTGCGAACTACTTAGCGATAAAGTAAAGCTATTACATGGCGTATAAGAAGTTGACACGCAGGTCATACACAATTATAAAGACAACCATACGGCTCCTGTCGGTTGTGAACTCATCGACATGCAAGTCGTGAAATATTACAAAACATTATCATTGCATACAACATACACATCACATCTTGGGCCATACCATATCACAAAACACTCCCTGCAAAAACAAGTTAGACGCCTCTACTTTGTTGTTGCATGTTTTACGTGGCTTATGGGAGTAACAAGCTAAGAACGATTCTTACCTACGGAAAGCTACAACGGTGATATTATGGTTGCTAACATCCGTTGTAAATCCCATGACTACTATAGTGAGATAAACTAGCATCCACCAGCCACATGTGTGGAACAAGCCACACATCAAGTGCGGAGCCGGTCTCGCGAACGAGGTCGCGTAAAGTTGGCCTGGACTGCTTCGATCTCACTATGTCGCGCCATAATAAATACACAACTAGAGGTTTGCAACAGAAAACATCAACGTCCACAACAAGCATGTTGCGTTCTACTCGTGAAACACATCTACACATAGATCTAGCTCTGATACCACTGAAGGGTTTCGCATCATAGTAAATCAAAAAAATTCTATGGATGCGACCAAGAAAGCCAAGATCTAATCTAGGAGATGCAATCAACGAGAGAGATAGATGAGATCTTCGTACCCTTGAAGAAATCGCACAGTGGAAACGTTCAACAGAACGTGGTTGATGTAGTCGTACTCGCCATGTCCTCCTCGCGATCTGATCCGATCCTACGCCGCAAGTGGCGGCACCTCCGAGAGATGCAAACGTACGGTGCAGCGACGTCTCCCCCTTCCTTGGTCAAGCAATTATGGTGGAGAGATAGATTGGATCTGCAGCACGACGGCGTGGTGCTTATGGTGGAGAGTTTCTGCGGTAGGGCTTTGCCTACGCGCAGTCGGGAGAGAGAGAGAGAGAGAGAGAGAGAGAGAGAGAGAGAGAGAGAGAGGAAGGGCAGCAATTGGCGTCTAGGGTTGGAGGAGTGGTGAGGGGAGGCTACGCCCATTCCCTCCTTATATAGGGGCTGGTCGTCCCCCTTTGGCCCCTCCTCCAAGCCCTAGGGCGGCGGCCCCAAGGGTGGAGTGGGGGGCAAGTCTTCCCGCCTCCTTCTAGAAGGCTCCCCTAGGGTTTCCCCTAGGGCTGGCCGGCTGGGCCTTGGGGGCCTTGTGCCCCTGGCCCAAAGTGGCCAGGGAACTTCCCCTTAGGACCACGCAGGACTCCGACAAGTGGGCCCATGTTGGTCCCACTCCGGAACCTTCTAGAACCTTCCGGTACAATACCGTTAAACTCCGAACCGATTCTGAAATCCAAAAACTGCTTTCCTTTATATGAATATCATTATCCGGACCATTCCAGAACCTCTTGTGATGTCCTGGATCTCATCCGAGACTCCGAACAAAAATTCATAAACCAATTATCCATTCTATCCTAGCGTCGATGCACGTTAAGTGTGTGACCCTACGGGTTCGAGAATATGCAGACATGATCTTCTATCAATAATCAACAGCGGGATCTGGAAACCCATATTTACTCCCACATATTCATCAATGATCATATCGGATGAACCACGATGCTAGGATTCAATTAATCCCATATATGTATTCCTTCGTCACGCGATATTTTACTTGCCCGAGATTCGATCGTTGGTATCGGCATACCTAGTTCAATCTCGTTCATAGCAAGTACTTTACTCGTTCTGTAATCCGATATCACTTTGTGATTAACTCCATAACCACGTGCTTGCAAGCGGTGTTGATATCGATTACCGAGTGGGCCCGAACTATATCTCTCTGACTCGGGAGGGACAAATTCCATCTCGATACATACAACCCAACAAGTACTTTCCGATCACCTGAGAGACACCTTTATGATCACCCTCACATAGGATGACGTTTGATGACCTTAAAGCTTTCTTCCGATACCAGGGAGTTGTATTATATCATGGTCTAAGGAATACAATACTTGACATAGGAAAAGCTTCGCAGAGATGAACACGATGACACGATCTAATTGCTCTGCTTAATTTGGGTCTGTCCATCATATCATTCTCCTAATGACATGATCTCATTATTAATCGACAACTCATGTCTATGGTTATGAAACCTTAACCATCATTAATCAATGAGCTAGTCCATAGAGGCGTACTAGGGACACGGTGTTGTTCATAAACCACACAAGTATCAAAGTTTCCGCTTAATACAATTCTAGCATGGAATATAAACTTTATCATGAACAAGAATTATAATAATAACATCTTTATTACTGCCTCTAGGGCATAATTCCAACAGTTTTACGACATAAGGAAGATACTATGTGGAAACGAAGCGGAGACGGACTCTAGGGGGCTCACACCCCCTGGGGGCGCGGCCAGCTGGGCCCGCGCCATTGGTGGGTGTGGCCCACCTGGGCTCCGTTTCCTCCTCTGTTTCATCTCGTAACCTTACATGTAATAAAAACATCAAAAATATAAATAAATAGGTTTTTCGTGAACCTTCTGTTTGCAGCACTTTTACCTACTTAAAGACGGACTCTGCAGATTCTGGAGTTTGGTTTCTGATAAATTCCTCCGGAGTCACCATTTGAATAATATCAACATCTTCATTATAAGAATCTCCAGAAATATAATGTCTGCGCCTTTGACCATTCACCACCTGTGTAGTGTTGTCCTTCAAGGAAGATATTTTAATAGCCCCTGAACGATACACCTCCTCAATAACGAAAGATCATTCCCATCTTGAGACGAGACGATACCTATACAAAAGAACATTCTCACCACCATGGAACTCCCTTTTTAGAATTCTCCTATCATGCCATATTTTTACTTTTTCCTTAAATAGTCATGCATTTTCATAAGCTTCACTTCTCCACTCATCTAAGTTACTCAAGTCAAGCAATCTTTTCTCACCAGCAAGTTTAAAATATCTATTTATCTATTTCACTGCCCAATAAGCTTTGTGTTCTAATTCTAGAGGCAAGTGACAAGATTTCCTATAAAACATTTTGTAAGGAGACATTCCCATAGGATTTTTATAAGCAGTTCTATAAGCCCATAAAGCGTCATTCAACTTTTTAGCCCAATTTTTCCTAGATCTATTAATAGTCTTTTGCAAGATAGATTTAATTTCTCTATTTGAAAGTTCTACTTGCCCACTGGTTTGGAGATCATAAGTGTAACATCACAAAAATATTAATCAAGGTTATTAAATTCCAATCACCCAAATTTAGGGTTAACAAAAACTTTTGTTAATTAAAAATCCATATGAATGCATGTATGTATGTGATGAATGCTTGTATGGACTTGTGTGATTGTTATGAATGCCAGGGATTGGTTTAAAGATGAAAACAACATCATCTAAATCATTTCCAAGCAGAATCAAATCCATAGAAATTCAAAAACAAACAATATGAGCCAATGGTCATTTTTGCCAATCTTGCTCACTAGACCACTTTGAGTGTTTCTAGTCCAAGATTTCAAACAGAAACAAATCCATTTCTTTTCACCCCTTGCTAGGCCAAGTAAAAGTGAACCCAAGACTACCTTGCAAACCCACAAAAACAATTTATAAATCTATGCCAAGGACAATTCAAATTTAAATCTAGTTCATATGACAAGATCACCATTTCTCAAAACCCAACCAAACCAGTGCACCTTGACCTATCCAAGCAACCAGAGACTACCTATTATGTGACCATTGCACCCACCAAGTTTCATCCAAAAATTCAAATATGAATTTCTTTTGGCCATTTCATCAAAGACATGGAGACAGAAAACAAATTTGGCCAAACTTCACTATTTTGAGCAGTAATTTTGCCAAACATTGTTCCCCATTGATCACCCATGTCTCCCCCAGTGAAAACAAATGCATTGAACCAACCTAGCCCTTACCCAATGCGCCATGCCGTGCATGCCCGATCCAACCCCGGCCAGCCGACCATGGCTAGCTAGCAGGAGCAAGCGCCGCGCCTAGCCACTGTATCCAGGAAGCACGCCACCATCCACTGCCACCCTCTGTCCAGCCCTCGACCCTTGCCAAGCCGTGCACCATAGAGAACACGCACGCCCATTTTGTCTCTGCCATGTCCAGAGCGCGCCAACTCGTCGCACTCGACACGCTCACACAGATCACGGTTCGCCTTCGCCGCCCGTGCCTGCGAGCACCACCGTCCCAGGAACCTCCTAGACATTCCTGTTCGTCGCCGCGCGACCCGTAGACACTGTGCGTCATCAAAACCACCGTCGGTGCCGCTCAGAGCACCGGTGTGTTCCGACCAAACCGCACTACCCCTTGTCGCGCCATCAAGCTGTTGAGCATCGCCAAGATACCGCGCACCGTCCCCTAGCCCCAGCCATGCCTATAGCTCACTATAACGCCGACCCCGACGAGCTCTACCCGCACCCTTCGGTTCCCTCGTCGCAGTATAAATAGAGGCCTTCCACGTTCGTTTTCTTCACACCATCTCACTCCCCACCTCTCACTGATCGTTCCCACTTCTTTCCGAAGAAAGGCGAGCGCATCATCGCCAGAATTTTGCCGGAGCCTACCACTGCTGGAGGAGAAGGGTGTCATTGATTGGAGCCACCCCAGGAGGAGCCGCCAGTACCAGGAGAACCGTCGTCGTCGACTTCATCGTTCGCCTCCATCATCGACCATCGCATGAGCCCCGGTGAGCCGCCATAGACCCCCACTGGCCGTTCTAGCTTTCGAGCCCGTCGTGTTCTGTTCGATGAGGGCGATGGCCATGAGCCGTTGATCCTCTATCTAATCCTACGGTCGTAGTTAGCCTGTACCCCTTCGCACCCCCCTGTCCCACTGACATGTGGGGACAACCACTTAACCAGCCCGCGTGTGTGCTGTGCGCAGTGGGCCGTCACAGTTAGAATCCCCGCGCGACCCAGTTAGTTTGAATTTATATTTATCTATTTAGTTTCCAACCTAGTTCTGGCAGTAGATTCAAAATTCAATTCAGGGAGTTTCACTGAACCAAATTGCATGAAACCAATTTTGTTGGAAAGATCTAGAAATTCTTAATCCAAGCCCGTTAGATTCAAACCATTTGGAATTATAGATCACCTATAGTAAAAATAACAAGACAGAGACTTTTTTGCATTCAAACATTTTTCAAAATTCAACTCTCAAAAATCACATTTGATAAGACCTTTCTGAATATATAAAAAATATAGGTTTACTTGCAGTAATAATGGACAAGTAATAAAAGAATGTCCCATAGGCATTTCTAGTCATTTTATTTAACTAAAATAAAAAGGTTAAACCCTATTAAGGCCCTATTCGGTATGGAGGAAAATCACAGGTATTTTGAAGGTTGAGTTTCCTACGGAAATTTTTCCTTTGGATGTGTTCGGAATGTAGGAAACTGAAAGCACTACAACACGGTAGTTATTTTGGGGCACTTTAAAGTGTCCTTATATGTGATCAAACTGTTCCTAAAGGGTTTTAGAGGCACTTTGAAATGTGACACTAATGCTCATGTCTCTAAAAGTTTTAGGGGCACTTTAAGTGAAATGCCCCTAAAACCTTTAGTGACACTAAGAGAAATGTCCCTAAAACTTTTAGTGGCACTAAGAGAAATGCCCCTAAATTAATTTAGTGGCACTAAGAGAAATGTCCCTAAACCTCTTTAGTGACACTAAGAAAAATGCCCCAAAAGCCATTTAGAGAAATAGAAACACAATTGTTTTTAAAGTAAGAATTTTGTTTCGGCCTTTTCTCAGGTGGGCCGGCCCGGCTATAATTGTATTTTTTCTGAGTCGACGGCCCAAACACACAGAGCGCTAGCGTGGTTGTGTTACTCCGGGTGCTCCTCTATGTCGCTCGCGCGATAGCTAGCTTGCGTTTCGATTAAAGCATCAATCGGTTGGCCTAGAGAAGATGCAGGCCCATTGTTAGCTTCAGGAGTGCTGCTTTCTTTGGCAGTCGCGGAAGTCCGCAAATTGCACGTCTGATATGTGCGGAAGTAGGTATTTAAGCCGGTGGTTTTCTTGTTCATTTGTCGAGGTAGGACTATATAAAAAGGTATGAAGCGCGTTGTACGTAGACTTTGCAGGTTGTACCATGAGTGCACGCATAAAATCCAGTCTGCGGGTGTGTGTTTCTCTTCTAGCTAGCTGCGGCTGTGTTAGTTGCTTGTCAGCTAGCTATGTGTCGTTTTGCTAACCTAGATACCGTAGTATGGTCGTCTTGCGACCTAGGTGCACTTGTTCTGCTGCTTAGCTACTTGCGGACTTTGCTCTTTGTGTTAGGTCAATTAGTTATCGAGGTCAATTAGTTATCCAGGTGTGACTCGGGCTAGAAAAACATGAGCAAATAACCATTCAAAAGCGAACAAAACATGAGACAAAAAATGCCTTGTATGCAAAAATATCCAGCAACGAAATACAATATTTGGAACAAAAAAAGATGCTTTCAGGCGGAAAAAATGTATAAAATAAAACATAAATATTATTGATCGTAACCTGAAGCAGCAAAAAAAAAGAGCATCACGGGACATCTAGGAGCAAAAAATTGTGAAACTAATTTATTCGAATAAGAGGAACAAATAGTTATACACACGGGAAAAATTTGACATCCATGGTAAAAATTATGAAAATGGGAGGAACAATGATATGAATAAGACAAAAAATTACAGCTATACGATCCTACGTTCTATTTTTATGCTGCCGTGCTCGTTCAATTGCTGACTTACTAATGGGCCGTAGCCCATAGAGCGAACCAAGCGAAACGGTACTCCGGGACGCTGCGGCATTAAGGAGCATTTCACCCTCCTCTCGCTCGTGCGTCCACACCCCATCATGCTTTGGTTGGGTGCTACACCTCTCTAGCGCATGTTCATATCTTTAATTCGCTCAAGAATTGCGATGGATGGGTCGCTGGATGACTTTTTTTTATCTCGCGGGAGTGGGAAACGAACAGACCAAATGTCCTCCGTTTGTCCAATTGCGGTGGGTATGTATCCAACGGTGTTTCAATTGAACATGTCAACTAGTACCACCGTTGTCCGTGGATGTGTGAACGGTGCAGTCGGTGGAGGAGCACGACCGAGATCGTGCTAGCTCGTTTTGTGTCTCACTTGGGGTGCCCATCGGAGCTGCCCATATATATTTGTTCATAATTTTTTGGAAATAAAGAAACTTTTTGTGTTCTCTGTAGAAAGAAAAAACTGATGCTTCAACATGACTATTCACGAACATTTTCTCGTCTTTTTACACAAACCACATAAAATAATAATCATTTTTATTGATAACTTATGTGAACATAAAATGTCCGTATGTACTTGTAAAATTTTCGTTCATAATTTTTTGTGAAAAAGGGCGTTGAACAGATTCCGAAAAATGAGTCGGTCCGGATAAAGTGTTTAGGGCACAGATGCCTCAAAAGATAGTATCTTTAGGGGCACTTGGCAAAATGGCTCTAAAGATAGTATCTTTAGGGCACTTTGATAAAAATGCCTCTAAAGGTAGTATCTTTAGAGGTATTTGGCCAAATACGTCAATATCTTTAGGGGCACTTGGCAAAATCCTCTAAAGCTAGTATCTTTAGGGGCACTTTAAAGAAAATGCCTTTAAAGATAGTATCTTTAGAGGCATTGCAAAATGCCTCTAAAGCTAGTATCTTTAGGGGCACTTCAATAAAAATGTCTCTAACGATAGTATCTTAGGGGGTATTTGGCAAAATGCCTCTAAAGCTATAAAGATACTAGCTTTATTTGGCAATACCCCCTAAGATTTTTCACGGGAATTGAAAAATCCAATTGAAGCTCAGTTTTTCGTGGATGCCCGAGGCGAGCAGCTATGGCAGCGTTATCAGACGGTTAAAATACGTACTCTAGTACTGAAAAGTAGCAGACATATGCTTGTAGCTAAGTATAATAATAATGCTAATCAACGATCTACAACGGCTCCACCGGTGGACAGCTGAATTAAAAAATCCGCATGTTGCTGTTCATGCGTTTAGTTTCCTGTGTTTTCCGTTTCTCGTCCAAACGCCGATACATGGACAATTCCTCCGGTTCTAAACCCTGCAGTTTTGTACCAACAATGCTTTCCTATTCCTACACGATTTCAGCTTCCTTAGTTTTCCTTTCCTGTGTTCCGAACATAGCCTAAATTGTGATACCACTTTAAATCATATTTCTAAGTATTGAAATATGTGGTGATGACATGTGTCAACATGATCCCATGTTTTTATTAGAAAATATTAAATCTTAAGTAGTTTTTCAATGAGTAGAAATTATTTTTCTAAAATGAAATAAATAAAACTATTGCCTTAATTCTTGTGATGATTGTGATGATGCTAGATCATCTAGTGTAAACCTTGTGTGCTAAATAAAAGTAGTTAAGCATTGTTTGGTGATTGTGTACTTCATATTTATTTATAGACGCTAGTACCAACCAAGGATACGAAGAGGAAGGAGACTACTACGAAGAGGAAGCAGAAGAGAACTTCAACCACTGCACTGCACAAGGCAAGCTGCCACTTGCATGTTACCTATGCAAGATTCACAATACAAGTTAACTTAGCAAGCTATCTAATGCAAGCCATCCTAGCAAGCTAACACTTACAACTATGAAAAACTAGATAACCTATGCAATGCATTAAGCATGTCTTGGTTATACCACTTGATGATACCAATTTCCAGTTTTACTTGCAAGCTTGATTATTTTATTTCTTTATCAAAATTCTCCGTTTAATTTTAGAAAGTGCTTGTGAAGTTTTGGGAAAGATTTAAAGGTAGCATAAAAAGCATAAAACTTGGCCTAAGTTAGGTAGATCTTGATGTCATCCTGAGCCATGAGATTATATTTAGATAAGTCATGTTTGATTATCACCCCTCACTAGTGTTTACCCCCAACTTTAGTGGCTAGTACTAAGCATAAAACTTGATCACTTTAGATGGGAATACTTGGTTAAAATGGTTATGAAAACCTTAGAATGATGAGTCATTCTAATGAAATGTTTTGACATGTGTTAGTGAACACTAGATGATTTGATGATGAAAATGTTGAGGCATGAGCCTTAGCCGTTTATAAAACTGATGGTTGTGTCTGGATGTGATACCATTCCAATTTTACCGTACAACCACAATACCCGAAATTTGGTAGGTATTGAATGGAAGTTTATATATCTTAGTATGGGTTCCGTTGCGGCTGAGGTTTGAGCTGAGGCTACCTCATAAAGATTGACCACCTATGCATTTCCCAAGATGACAGATGGTCATGGTTGGGAGGCCAAACTCATAGGAGAGGTGCCTATACTAGGGTGTGTAATTGAAAGGTTAGGATTGATTATCTGCATACTGAGTATGGTGAATTCAGGATTGTTCCTGACGGATGTATTGAATGTTGTGGTGAAAGTGTACCACCTCTGCAGAGTGTCAAACTATTCGAATAGCCGCGTCCGCAGTTATGGACAGTTGGAGTGGCCATACTATTTCATCGTCAGATGTTTTCAGAATGACATGTGAAATGAATCATGACTTGAATTGACCACAACGGGGTTGTGATATGAAACTTAAGTTCCCACTTAGGTGTTATAAGACATTAAACTAGTTTTATTTACTTCTGAACTCATCTAGAGGTAAACCTGGCTTTTTACAAACAACCTCGAGCTTATTATTCCTATTCATATCACTTACTTGTTAGTGATAGTTTGCGAGTACTTAAAGAGTACTCATGGCTTTGTCCCTGGCTATTCCCGTGGTCATACTATAAAGAGGACTATTGGTATGATGGACCGCAGGAAGGTTACGATAACTAGGATCATCTCCCATCGTCAGCATTGCCTGTGACCATGAAGATGGAGCCTTGCCCATGCTACTGTTATTACGTTATTCCGCTGCTTTGATTGTACTAAGACTGGATCATGAGATCTTTTATTTGTAAGACCTTTATTATGGTTTGTAATGGATGATGAACTATGGTACCAATCTATTATGTCTCGCAAAAATGGTAATCCTGGGATTGCGATGTATGGCATAACAGGCATCTGGGATTAAAAATCTGAGTGTTGACAATAAGCTGAAGCAATTCTATGGTTAACATCATACTTAGCAAGAGTCTTTATAAAACCACCATGAATAAAATGAGAACCTCCATCAGTCATGAGATATCTAGGCACACCAAACGTAGGAAAAATGACATATTTAAGCATTTTTTTAAAGAGGTCTTACCATCAGCATTTGTTTGTAGGTATGGCTTCTACCCACTTTGAAACATAATCAACAGCAACAAGAATATGAGTATACCCTTTTGAAGGAGGAAAAGAACCCATAAAGTCAAATCCCCAATAATCAAAAGGTTTAATAACAAGAGAATAATTCATAGGCATTTCATTGCGTCTAGAAATGTTACCAACTCTTTGACATTCATCACATGATAAAATATACTTCCTTGCATCCTTCAAAAGAGTAGGCCAGTAAAAAATCAGATTGTAAAACTTTTTTGTGCAGTCCTATCCCTGGCATGATTTCCTCTATAAGCACTGCCATGACTTTTTCTCAATATCTCTTGTTGTTCATATTCTGGGACACATCTCCGCATAATACCATCTACTCCTTTATATAAATGTGGGTCATCCCAAAAGTAATGCCTTAGATCATAAAATAATTTTCTTCTTTGTTGAGATGTAAAGGTTGGAGGCAAATACTTAGAAACAATAAAGTTAGCATAATCAGCATACCAAGGACTCTCATGCTGGCTTACCCTTATTGCAGCCAACTGTTCATTTGAAAAGCTATCATTAATAGGCATAGGATCAAAAGAAATATTTTCCAAACAAGATAAATTATCAGTAGCAGGATTTTCAGCACCTTTCCTATCTACAATATGCAGATCAAACTCTTGTAAAAGCAGCACCCATCTAATAAGCCTAGGCTTAGCAACTTTCTTTGTCATAAGGTACTTAATAGCAGCATCATCAGTATCAATAGTAACCTTTGAATCAACAATATAAGGTCTAAACTTATCACAAGCAAAGTTTATAGCTAAGAACTCCTTTTCAGTAGTATCATAATTCTTTTGAGCAGCATCTATAATCTTGCTAGCATAATGAATAACATTCAACTTCTTATCTATTTGTTGCCCAAGAACAGCACCCACAGCAAAATCACTGGCATCACACATAATTTCAAAGGGTAAATTCCAATCAGGTGGTTGAACAATAGGAGAAGTAGTCAAAGCTTTCTTCAAATTTTCAAAAGCTTCCTTACAATCATCATCAAAAACAAAAGGTACATCTTTTTGAAGAAGATTAGTAAGGGGCTTTGAAATTTTGGAGAAATCTTTAGTAAACCTCCTATAAAAACCAGCATGACCAAGGATACTACGAATACCTTTTATATCTTTAGGTCAAGGCATCTTCTCAATTGATTCAATTTTGGCTCTGTCTATTTAAATACCTCTTTCAGAAATTTTGTGTCCAAGAACAATCCCTTCATTGATCATGAAGTGGCATTTCTCCCAATTAAGAACAAGATTAGTTTCTTCGCATCTCTGCAAAACTTTATCAAGGTTGTGCAAAAAATTATCAAAAGAAGTTCCATAGACGAAGAAATCGTCCAATAAAACTTCCACAATTTCTTCACAAAAACCATGAAAGATAGCAGACATACATCTCTGAAAGGTAGCAGGAGCATTACATAAACCAAAAGGCATACGCCTATAAGCATAAGTTCCATAGGGACAAGTGAAGGTGGTTTGCTCTTGGTCTTGTGCTCTCACAGCAATTTGAGAGAACCCAGAATAACCATCAAGAAAACAAAAGTGAGTCTTTTTAGATAATCTTTCTAGCATTTGATCAATAAAAGGCAGATGATAATGATATTTCTTAGTAACTTTATTAACCTTTCTAAAATCAATGCACATCCTATAACCAACCACTACTCTTTGGGGTATAAGCTCATTATTTTCACTAGGCACAATAGTGATTCCCCCTTTCTTTGGGACACAATGAATAGAGATAACCCATTGACTATCAGCAATAGGGTAAATAATACCAGCATCAAGAAGTTTTAATACCTCATTTCTTACCACATCCTTCATCTTAGGATTTAAACGGCGTTGATGTTCAACAACTGGTTTTGCATCAGGTTCTATATTAATAGCATGCTGACATATAGTATAAGAAATCCCTTTTAAATCATCAAGAGTATACCCCATAGATCCTCGGTGTTTCTTCAATATTTCCAATAATCTTTCCTCTTACTTCCATGAAAGTTTAGAACTAATAATAACAGGATATATTTTCTTATCATCTGGATAAGCATATTTAAGATCATGAGGTAGAGGTTTTAATTTGTAAACAGGATCCCCTTTAGGTGGTAATGTGGTACCCAAATCTTCCATAGGTAAGTTATGCTTAAGTAACTCAGGTTGACGAAGGAAAACCTCGTCAATCTCATTTATTTCCTTCATGAAGACCTCGCTTTCATGATCTTCCATAAACTGCTGCAAGGCATTGTTAGGAGCAAGAGAAATAGAATAAAGTTGTTCAACCCTGAAATCCTCATTAGGCAATTCGTTTTCATAAGGAGTTTTAGCAAATTTGGAAAAATTAAACTCATACGATTCTCCATCAAACTTACTCAAAACTTTATCCTTCTTACAATCTATAATATCCCCACAAGTATTCAAGAAGGGTCTACCAAAGATAATAGGACATTTTTTACTAGCTTCTGAACCAAGTACTAGAAAATCAACAGGATATTTAATCTTACCACAAAGAACCTCCACATCTCTTACAATGCCAATTGGACAGAATTTCTCTCTATTAGCAAGGTTAATAACCACATCAATGTCCTCAAGTTCACAAGGACCAATTTCATGCATAATTTCTCTATAAAGCTCATAAGGAATAGCACTAGAGCTAGCACCAATATCACATAAACCATAATAGCAATGATCACTAATTCTCACAGAAAGCACAGTGACACTAGTTTTTCTAGATTTTCTAGGATGAGATAAAATATTAGAAGCGTCTTCATAGAAGACAATGTGCTCATCCTCTATATTTTTAGTGACAAGATCTTTTACAAGGGCTACTACATATTCAATGTTTATTTGCTCATCAGGTTCCACATTTTTCTTTGCACTTTTGCTAACCACATTAGCTATGATAGAATGTTCCTTTACCTTAGTAGGAAAAGGGATTTTCTCAACATAAGGTTCAGGCAAAGTAGGATCAACAGTACAAACTTCAATGCTAGCAGGAACATGGGTAACAATATCTTTATAAGGTGCATGGTACTTGTCCCATTACTTTTTGGGAATTTTAATATAAGAGGCAAAGGCCTTAAAACAATTTGCAAGAACTTGAAATCAAGACCATACTCAATACTAATATCACGGAAGTCATCAGTTCCCATAAAAGATTTAATGCATTCATAATCATAGTTTATACCTAACTTTCTTCCTTTGTCATTCTCCCTTGCTTCAGTGTTCTCTTGAATACGGTCCAGGAGATCCCATTTAGCTTCTTCCTTCATATGTGTGAATGATCTAGCACAAGAAGCATCTAATAAATCTTTATCATGAAGAGAAAGCCTTGCATAAAAGTTCTTAATAATAATATTGTTAGGGAGTTCATGAATAGGACATTTAAGCATTAGTAACTTCAATATCCCCCAATCTTGAGCTGTACTTTCTCCATCACGAGGCCAAAAGTTATATATTTGATTCCTATCCTTATGAATCTCACTGGGAGGGTAGAATTTAGAATAAAAGAGAGGCACTATTTCCTCCCATTCCATGGATTGTCCATTCTTTGGTAGCTTATACCACTCTTCAGCTCTTCCTTTCAATGCTATAGAGAGTAACTTCTTCTTCACCTGTTCATTTGTGATACCAGCACACTTAAACAACCCGCATAATTCATGGATAAAAAGCAAGTGATCACCAGGATGGACAGTTCCATCCCCAAAATAATAATAATCCATAACATGATCAATGATACTTGTAGGTATCTTTAAAGGATATATCTCAATAGGTGGTGATTCATCTACTACCATATCAGTGGTAGTAGTTTTCCCAAACAGAAAACTAAGTGGGTTATCCATACTGGAAACAAAGTAACAAACAAAAATAAAAATCAGTACTCATAGTAGAAGTTTCATTTACTAGTTCCACTCTTCAATAGCGCTTCATTCCTCGGCAACGGCGCCAGAAAATAGTCTTGATTACCCACAAGTATAGGTAGTGTATCATAGTACTTTCAATAAATAGGAGTGTCGATCCCAACAAGGAGCAGAAGGTGTTGACTAGTGGTATGGAGCAGGAAATCTCTGTAAATACATAGCAAACGAATTTTTAGGAGTTTTCTGATCAAGCAAGGAAATAAAGTGCAAGTAAATAAAGACAGAAAATAATTGCAGCAAGTGGCGCAATCCTTTCTTAGGAAAGGACAAGCCAGTGGAAATACTAATGAGGACCAAACGTTCTTGCAGACACATGGGAATACTGTGAAGTGCTTTCGTTTCATATAGCTGATTAATCTTCTTTGGTTTTATAAGTGTTGTGTGGGTGAACCTATGCTAATGTACCGACTTTACTTGTACTAATATATACTTGTGATTAAACCCCTTGCAAGCATTCGCAACTACAAGAAAGCAATTAAGATAAAAACCTAACCATAGCCTTTAACTCTGAGATCCTACATTCCCTTGTACAATGGTTTCCTAATGGGGGTTCAGGTTTCTGTCACTCCGGCAACCCCACAATTAGTATCAAAATACACAATGCATTCCCTTAGGCCCATAAATGGTGAAGTATAATATAGTCGACATTCACATGACACCACTAGAAGAATAGTACCACAACTTAAATATTAAACCATTGAATAATACATCAACACAATTCCAATACTAACAACATGACTTCTCCCATGTCCTCAAGAACTAAACGAACTACTCACGAGACATCATATGGATCAAGATAAGAGATGATATGATGATGGATAACAATATGAACATAAACAATAATTCAATGGTTCCACTCGCAAGCATCAACTACAATAGGGATGAGAAGGACAAGGAGAGAGTTCCACACACGCGCTCCTCCTCCGCCACCCGCCTCGCCACGCCACGCCACGCCTCTCCTCGTCACGATGCGCGTGCGCTCCGCGGGTCACAGGAATCTCGCCGAGCCGAGTTCTTTTTTGCCACACATGACTGGTATATGAACGGGTGTGCAGAATTTAAACAGTCTGCTAATGGGTTTTAAATACAACTCGGTGGAGGTTTAATTCGAACTTAGTGGAGGTTATTTGGCTTCGGTCGCTGCATGTTCGTTTCCTCTTCCGACGTTGCCTGTTCGCCTGTCTACCCGTGCCTATAAGAGCGGAAGGTCGCTCCTTTCCTCAGGCATCCATCAGAACCATCGCCTCCAAGTTCCAGAGCACTAAGCTGCCACCAGTTCTTCCCCATCCAGTCTTGCGGCATGCACCGCGAGCCGGGACAGTAGGCCTCCGGAACCCCGCCTCTTCGAGTCCTATACGGGAGAGGGGCGATAAGGTTTTTGGGGAGCGCTATCTGCGCGACTACTGGCTTCATCACGGATTCCTTCACCGATGCCGACGACATCTTCCCCAACGACGACTTCCTCCCTGCCATAGAGAACCTCTTCCTAGACGACATGGGTGACAACTCCAACTCCGGCGCACTACTTTATGTTTTCTTTCTTCATCTTGTTCAGATTATTTCTATCTATCTGCAACTCTCTGCACACTTTCTAACAGATTACTTGGCTAGTTTATTTTCGATCGTTCTAGTCATGTTTTACCTATTATTTATTTCGCGTAAATCACTTGGTAAATTTCTCATATTTCCAACAATTACTTCAGTAATGACCTCTCCTTATCCTTTTTGTTTGCTTTTTTTGTGCCAAGAATGACCTCTAATGAGAGGGAAGTAAGATTTGGGGAGTTGCTGTCCTGAAACAGATTTTTGTGCTCCACCATAAATATTCGTACGGAGTCTCTGTAAGTCGTATTGAGATAAAAATTTACGAATAAATCCACCAGTATGTTAGATAACTTTCGTTAGTTCAACATTTTTTGATTTGAGCAACAGAAGGTCTTCTAAAAAATCGGTTTGTACCTGCTGGTCTGTTTTGACAGATTTCTGCCATTATTTGCATTTGCTTCTTATTGATTCCTTTTTTGGTTCTTTTTGGGAAATTGAGCTTTTTGAGGGAATTGATACAGTAGCATGTGTTTTTAGTGAAAGTTTTGCTGTTCTAAAGATAAACCCAAGGGTCTATTATCTTTTGAATACACTAATGTTGCTAATGAAGATTGTGTGAAGTTTTATATGAAGGAAAAATTTCAGGTGTAGAGAGAGAATGATGTAATGAGATGAAGAATGGATAAAATCTCAAGCTTGGGGATGCCACCCCGGTGTCACCCCAAGAAATATCCAAGAGGTACAAGAATCAAAACTTGAGGATGGCCAAGGCATCCCCTTCTTCATCAATAAAAAGCTCAGGTTTTTCTAGACACTTCGTTTTTATTGTTTCATACACTATTGTGTTGTTCTTGGAGCATCTTAGTTTTCGTTTGCTTTGCTTAGTTTTTTTAGTTTGCTTGAATAAAGTAGTTTGGACCCCCGTTCTCGCTATGTTGTTTCAAATAAGTTGATTGGTGTTGGAAAGGAGTAGAAAATTCTTGCTTGAATAGTGTAAGAAGAGCTTGCTTTGATTGTGACTTAGACTTTAGCATGACATGCTAGGTGTTGTTTTGACCTTATGATTAGTGATTATTGTTATAGCATGAATTGTTCCAAACAATTGGGATTGCTTAGTGTGCCTTGAAGGAATGATGTGTTGTTTTAGCATACAAAAGCATAGTGTTGTGGTATTCTCCTTCGATGTTTTCTTTGGATTGACTTGGCACATGCTCACACCATGTTATGACTATGAATAAGTCACCATAGCCTCTATGATTATTTAGTCTTTGACTTGTAGTACCACTCTATGCTTTGATTAGTAATGTTTTATCGCTCTACATGATTATGGACATTATTGCTCTCTTAGTTGGTTGCTCCCAGTCTTTTGCTAGCCTCCACTTGTATAAGTAAGATCTACTCATGCTTCCAACTCCCAAGAAACCAAGTTATTCTAAAGTGTCCACTCTAAATTCCTATGCATGGTGTGTTACACCATTCCAAGTATATTCTTGTTTTCATCTATATTCCAATTAAAAAGTATTTTGTTATGTGAAAACTTAGTGATTAAAGCTCTCACGAACTTGATGGCACACTTTATATTTCTTTCCCCTAATAAACTTGAACCATTGTGTCATCTATGTTGTATATGCTTGCACTTATACGTTGGAATTAGCAGAACCATGTTGTCATGGGGAACGCTTTCAACATTTGACTTGTACATTGTACAAAGTTGATATCATGCTCTTTTGTCTATGGATGTCGTCGGTGTGAAATAAAAGGGGAGCTTGTAAGTCCATGGAGTTATGTATTTTGTGTTAGAGAAACGCCTAGGCAGCTAGCCTAAGCTATGCCTAATCATGGTGGAAACTAGCAGCATCACCATAATGAGCAATCTGTGAAGCATCCTCAATAAAAACATATGCAAATAGCAAATAAAAAGATCACTAAGATGCTCATTATCTGCTTGCCTTGTCATTTTGGTTATGGGATAGCTCTTGTACCATGTGCAAGTTGGCGGTTCTCTATGATACGCATGTACTTACTATGGCAATAACTTACAGGTGACTAAAGTTGAGTAGCATGAGGAGTGGCCCTCATATTCATGGGACATGAGATTGCCAGCTTATACTTTGTCAAGCATATACTCCATAGTTTGTTCACTTTAACCTTAATCACTTCAAGATGCTTATGATAGGGGCAATGAGGGCTGAAAGCTAACAAGTACCATAATTTTTGGAAGCTCTTTTTGAAACTTGAAATCCCTGCTTCCCTTTATGAAGGGCTTTTCTTCCACCATAATATTGAGTCTCCACCTTCTACCTTTAGGCACCAGTTAAGAAAGCATGGTTGCCATTCTTAGTTCTATGTGCATTGTCCCAAAACTTATTGATTGATGCATATTGTTGATATTACTTGTTCTTGTGCTATTTGTATCTAGTCACTCTTATAAACTTTGAAGGTGTATTATGCATCTATTTGCTACTCTATGAGGGACAAGCAGAATCCCACTATGCTATGTTTTCTGTATGTGAAACAAACAAACATTTTTCAATGCATGTTATTCATGATCTTTGTTTGTAGCCTTTCATGTTGCATGCATAGTTACTTTGTCTTACTGTTAGAACTCCATCTTTCATGCTCATGTTTAGAGTTCTTTGATCCCAGCTTTCATTGCTTGCAAATGGTTTGATCTTGGTTTTGATGGTGCATGTCACCTCAAAAATTATTCTTTTTATCACTTACCTATTCGAGGACGAGCAGGAGTTAAGCTTGGGGATGCTTGATACGTTGGAAACATATCTATAATTTTTGATGTTCCATTCTTGTTCAGTATCTACTTTGTTTTGCTTTGTCCACACTTTGAGGTGTTTTTATATTTTTTCTGGTACTAACCTATTAACAAGTTGTCACAATGCCGGTTGCCTGTTTTCTGCTGTTTTTGATTCCAGAAAAGCTAGTAAGGAAATATTCTCGGAATTGGACGGGACAAAAGCCAAAGTCAATATTTCACCGAGGAGAACACGGAGTCCAGAGGAGAGACGGAGGGGAGCCAAAGGGAGGCCACACCCCCAGGTGCGGGCCCACCCTAGGTCGCGCCTGGGCAGGGTGTGGGCCCCCTGGCCGCCCTCTTGCCTCGCATCTTCGCCTATAAGAATCCCCTGATGCCTAAACCCTAAGTACCCGATCAATATTCCACGAAACCGTCTGTAGCCGCCGCCACCATCGTCCCTAGCTCGGGGGATCTGAAGCTCTTCCCGGCACCCTACCGGAGGGGAGATCATCCTGGAGGCCTTCTTCTTCATCATGCCAGCCTTCGGTATGTAGCGTGAGTAGTTACACCTTGGACTACGGGTCCATGTAGTAGCTAGATGGTTGTATCTCCTCCTTTGTGCTTTCATGTATAGATCTTGTGAGCTCCGTTCATGATCAAGATCTCATCTATTTGTAATCATGCATGTTGTGTTTATGGGGATCCGATGGATACTGAGATTACTATGTCAGATTGATTAATGCTTTTGTCTTATTGATTCTATCATGTCTGTGTTGTTTGTGATCTTGCATGCTCTCCGTTGTTACTAGCTATCTTGGCTAAGTAGTTGTTAGTGAATCTAAGAGGGGGTATTTATGCTCGATAGTGGGTTCATGCCTCTATTTAATCTAAGGGAAGTGACAGAAATCTCTAAGGTTGTAGATGTGCTGTTGCTACTAGGGAGAAAACAACGGTCTCTTATTCATGGAACAAGTGGATTGTTTACCTTACACACTTTGCTTAAAGCAGTTGTCTGTTGCTTGCAACTTATTACTGGAGGGGGTTCAGATGATAACCCAAAGGTGGACTTCTAGTCATAGATGCATTTGGATGGAGGTCTATGTATCTTGTTGTATTGCCCAATCGAATCTCATAGGATCTTGATGTCTAGTATTGCATTGTTATGCCTTGCTCAGTCCTGTCAATTGCCCTACTGTAATTTGTTTACCCTGCATGCCATGTTTGTTTATCTAAGGAGAACACCTCTAGTGAACTATGGACCCTAGTCCAATCTTTACCATTGATACATCCTCCACTGTTACTGTTTACTTTCTGCAAACCACCATCATCTTCCACACCATACAGTTAATTCTTTGTTACAGCAACCGGTGAGATTTACAACCTCACTGTTCGTTGGGGCAAAGTCTTGAGTTTGTGTTGTGTAGGTTTCCAAGTTGCTTGCAACACCTTTGAGATGTTTCCTTCCTCCTACTGGTTTGATAACCTCGGTTTCTTACTAAGGGAAAACTTGCTGTTGTGCTGCATCATACCTTGCTCTTGGGGTTTCCCGACGAAGCGCTTTCACGTTGATACAACACCAACATCAGAGGCGTCACGAAAGACGAGGTTGAAGATCTCGGTGGACACCCGTTGGTAGATCCATTGGATGATGGCGAGGTCGTCCTTTACCCAGCGAGGATCCGAGGGCTTCGGGACGGAGTTGGCATCGACATGGCCGAGGAGATTGCAGGGACCTATATGAACTTCGAAGAGGTGGCACCAATGGTAATAGTTGTGCTTGGGAAGATCTAAAGTAACAGGAATAAAGGGACTAACATCTTGAATTGTATCGGCATATTAGATGGTAGGTGGGGTAGAGGAGACTAGGGTTTTGGTAGAGGTGGAGGATTGCGCCATGGCTGCGGCGAGCTTGGAGGCGGCGAGTTGGGCGCACCACTCAAAATAGCCGGGCAGTGGCGGCGGTGGTGGGGTGGGCTGCGACATGCCATGGATCGGTTTTAGTCTGATACCATGTAGAATAATATTTGCCACATAATTGATGGATTGTTTGGAGATTACAAGGGGTATATATGAGGGGGTCGGCGACCACCCTTACTTGGATTACAAGCAAAACTCTAAAACAAAACGTATCCGACTCATATTCTAACAATTTCAAGATTGGAGATGGTAAGAAGACCCGCTTTTGGTAGGACACTTGGTTAGGGGAAACATCCCTTGCTACTCAGTATCCCTCTTTATATCATATTATTCGCCGAAGAAACGTCTTAGTGGCGTACTTCCTAACTGGGGCTCCTCTAAATATCGAGTTTAGGAGGTCTCTGGCTAGGGATAAGTGGGTCACCGTCTTATGAGTGTGCATTTAAATGAAGTCTCGGATGTTTTCGTTTGGAAGCTTGATGCTTCAGGGGAGTTTATGGTCTCAAATATGTGTACACAAAATATGAATGGTCATACGATTTTTCTATGAAAGTATATTTGGAAGATCAAAGTGCCACTAAAAATTAAGATTTTTATGTGGTTCCTTTATAAAAAAGACATTCTTACTAAGGATAACCTCGCTAAAAGAAATTGGAATGGTTGTAATAAGTGTGCTTTCTATGACTCACCGGAGTCAATTGAGCATATGTTCTTTAACTTTCACATGGCTAGATTGATTTGGAGGGTAGTTCATTTTACTTTCAGCATTACACTTTAACAAATATGTTCGGGAATTGGTTAAATGGGGTGGATAGAGCTTCATAAGAAAGAATTAGAATTGGCATTTGTGCTCTTGTTTGGGATATATGGAACTATCACAATGATATTATCTTTAACGAAAGCACAAATAATCGTTTTCTGCAGGTCATACATATGGTGTCCCATTCGACCCAATATTGGGCTTTCCTTCTTCTGGAGACGCAAAGGGGGCCTATGTGTGCTAGATGCAGCCGTTTGGAGGCGGTTGTGCGGGCTATATTCAACCAGGCAGGTTGGTGGCATCCTAATATATTACAAGATGCTTAGACGCATTCTTATTTTATTTCTCTGGATAATCTTTGTGTCCACATTATGTGCTCCATGAATTATAAGCTCTGACTATTAAAATCTTTGATAATTTACGCAATAAAAAGCTGTGTGCATCTGTCGATGCAGAGGCCTAGGCACAACACCCCTTTTCGAAAGAAAAAAACCGTGGCCTCCAAAGTTCTACACATATTTGGTGTAGGCGACATCTCCTGGACATCGATTCAGCCAAGCAGCGGAAGAAGAAAGAAGGAGACCGGATTCTGTAGACAGTGGTGTGGAATTGGAGAACACAAATCCCTTGATGGTCTCCCCAATATTATGGAGAAAAATTCTAAGAAAAATGAGAGAGAGAAGAGAATGTCGTGTCTAGAGGGGAGGGGTGCCCCTTTATTTATAGTAGGAGGGGAGGGGCAAACCGTAGGGCGTGGTGTGGGGGCTCCCCACAGCCGCCGCCGAACCTAGGTGGGCCCTACTCAGGGGGTGCCCCCTAGGGTTTGGCCGCATGACCCTCCCCTACTTTGGCGCCTTGCCCCTTTGGCCTCCCCTCCGGGTGAGGCCCATTTGGGACGGGCTACCTCCAAAAATAAAATAAAATAATATGCTTTAATATTAATTCCAATAATTAATATAAAACACATATATTATTATATCTTTCACTCCGGAACACCTTTCGGACCCCTCCGATCATCATCGGGTATTACATGGAACTTTTCTGGTTTCTCCCTCTCTCATTTATCTTGCGGTGCTGAATCAATCCCTATGCGTCCCCACCCTTAAGTGTGCCACCCTTCGGTTTGGAAAAACTCCGCACATGACCGAGACCCCTATCGTATCAATGATCAACAGCAGGACCTGGATGCCCATGATGACCCTCGTGCGTTTCACGAATCTCATCGCTTGAACCTTCAATGTCGTATCCCACTCCCTTTTCCACTCGATACCTAGTTCATTCGAGATTTGATCTTCGATATCTCCATACCTAGTTCGATCTCATTACCGATGAACTCGTTTACTCATTCCCGTGTCGTTGCATCTAGTCATACACTTGCAATCTTCGTTAATGCAACATCACCGAGTTGGCCACGTGTATTTATCCGCTACTTGGATTGGCAAATCATGGTCTTGATACATACTCCTAAACTCGTCCCTTCAGGAAACCCGACGACACCTTTTTGATCACCCTTTCATAGCTTGATGCTTGATACCACCAAGGATCCTTTCAATAATAGTGATTATGTATTATCTCACAGTCAAAGGATTAGATTACGAGGTTTCTATGTTATCATCAATGACGAACACTTGTAACTAGATCTCATTGTGATATTATTTTGGGTGTATGTCTATCAAATCACTCAACTAATGATATGACCTCATTGTCAATTGGCACTAACGTCCATGATCTCAAAAACCATAGATCATCATGATGACCAATGAGCTAGTTCGCTAGAGGTAACTAGAGACACTGTTTATTAACTTTTCATACTAATACAGTTATAGCACGACATGAAACATATTATGAACATACAATAGATACATCAAATAAAACACTTTATTATTTGCCTCTAGGGCATATATCTCCTTCAATATGTCCCTTTGCAATTATGTGATCCACTATAAAAGGAGAAACAACCCTTGGCATTCGAGAGATTGTTTTGCCTCACACATGTGGGACGAAAAATCATAGTTCAAGAATTAATAGTGTTTGGGTGAGAAATACTTATGATGATCAGATTAGAACTGACCCTGATATGAGGATTGGAGCACTCATTGACATGGTTAAGAAGGAATGTGGGGTTTCTCTTTCCAAAATCATGGCCTATAGATCAAAGAACAAAGCACTAGAGGTGATTGATGGACACCATGAGAGTCAATATTGGAGGATAAGAGATTATCTTCAGACTGTGCTAAACACAAATCCTGGTAGTAGGTGTATTGTGAGCACTATAGTCAATGCAGACCCACGGGCAAGAATCCTAGATTTCATGGATTATTCTACTGCCTTAATGCCCAAGTGTAGGGATTTATATAAGGTTGCATACCCTTATTGGTAAGACTAATGCATTGTTGTACAATGAGGAAAATCGTATTAGATACTTACTAGATGATCTCCGCGATACCGACATGCTAGATTCTGAACCTCCATGGGAGGAACCGCCAAAACCGGAGGAACCGGGTGAACCGGAGCCAACCGCAAAGGCCTTCCTTGATTTGATGACCTCGGCTAAGAGGCCTCTACATGAGGGTGCAAGAATTTCTCAGCTCGATTCCGTCTCGCAAGTACTATCCACCATTACGAAAATACCCGAGCATGCTTTGAAGCTCATCTGAAAACATATGGTAACATATTGTCCGAAGGGCATTATCTGCCTAAAAGCATGTACAAAGCCAAGAAAATCATGAGAGCGCTCAACATGGATTATGAAAAGATAGATTGCTATCTAGCAGGTTGCCTTTTGTTTTGGAAATGGTTTGCGGATGACAAGTACTATAGCAAGGGTGGGCCCTCTAGGACGGGTCGCTGCCACTGTGGCCATCGACGGAAGAATTCGCTCGCACATACTACTTAGGGACCCCGGCAAGTTCTTTGCCAATTCACTTGTTACCGCTTTCCTATGCACTTAGATATTTATACTTGCTCCTCTCTAGGACAATGTGTCTCGCAAGTTGCTAACTCTTGCTCAAACATGTAGGCAATGGGATGTTTTGGGAACCAACCCTATGGTCATGCTTCTGTCATGCTGGATTCGTCAAGCGAGATCACACCGCTTCATTCTGGCCGTCATTCTGCTGGTGCTTCTGATGGTGCTTTCGTTGGTGGTTATACTGCCGTGTGATGTCGGTTGCCTGTTCTCGAGACGGGAGATCTCAGGCTTTTGAGGCTAGAGCTAGATGTTGGGCTATCGGTCTCGAGCTAGATGTCGGGCTCTCAGGCTATGTATGATGATGATACTACATGTGTATGCACTTGATGGTCTTATTTGGACGATGGTAATGATGACTATGTGTTCCTTATATTCTGTGTGATTTTTGCTGTGAAATTTTCTGTAATTTTTGCTGGAAACGCGCTACAAACGAATACTAAAAAAACTGGCAGCCCCTATGCCGACGACAATGCGTAGAGGTGACCATTTGGTCATATGAGGACGGCTTAACCGCATACTATGCCGACGGCTTAGCCGTCGATGTAGTTTCCATGCTAGGATGACGGCTTAGTCGTCGGAGTAGCTGCTCGCACGAAAGCCCATGTATCCATGTGTATCCTCATAGCACTTGGGGGTGCTTCTATGTGTGTTACTTTTGCAGTTGGGTTGTAAACCCTTGAGCCTTTCTTTTTGTTTCGCTACTTTGTCTACCGGTTGATGCTTTATTAATTTAAAGTCGAACTCCGCTCGACCCTACCGTCTAAAAAAACCTTCAGTAGATGATGAGAAAATTGTGGCCTCGCGCGTTGCTACGTAATTATCACAACATTGTACTACTGCTGCTTCTGCTGTGTGTGTACGGAGTATATGTGATCTTCCTTGACGAAAGGAACAACTTACGTAAGCTGTTCCAGAAAGCTAGCATCCATAATTAAGCACAAGGTACGTAGAGGGCAGATGTCCCGTGGGGGTTTAACCATCCATATCTAGTCCATCAGTCCATCAGTCTCGCGCCATTGCACATTTGCACTTTACAAATCTGTACGCGGCGGCGCCGTTGAATGCCCCGCGAGTACTACGTAGCACGCACGCAAACATCTTATCCGCAATCAATCGATCATCAGCTAGGCCGTAACCAATCTCCCTCTAACCAACGGCCCCGGGCACGGGGCTGTACCTTCCTTGAAATTATTGGGGGGTGGCGCCAATCGATCGCCTCAGCGGGCGCTACTACAAATACCCGTGCCCCGGTGCTCCTCTGGACTCACCCATCAATTAGCCATCGCCTCCTACTCCTAGCAGCTACTACCTTCTCCTCCATTCCATCATGCACCTTGAGCGTTGCAACTCGGGCATGTCGTCGGTCGCGCTCCTCGTTAGCGCGCTGCTGCTGCTGCTGTCGTTGGCTTCGGCCGAGCTGCAGCGGGTGCAGCACGCGCCCAAGGAAGACGGCTCGCTCACCGTGCTCGCCGTCGGTGACTGGGGGAGGGGTGGACAGTATAACCAGACTCTAGTGGCCGAGCAGGTATATATACGTTAAACCTTCTTCTTCGTGCATTAATATTGCTACTACTACTTACAAAAAGGCATTATTATACCCGGCCCCATCCAAGAATGAACAACGAAGCTAGCACTTGTATTATTCATCTGATCCTGGCCTGTTAACGAACGGGGTACTTCATCTTTGTGTGCTTTACTTTGTACAGAAACATGTCGCATCATAGGTGAGCTAGCTAGGTCTAGTGGAAAAGCCTCAAGTCCGTACGTACGTGGTCTGTTGGTTTTGCAAAGTGTCTTCTGTTGTGCCGGTTGAGCTTTATATATTCCATCCATTTATTTTGAGAGACTTTGCGGTAAATATGAATGTCTATCAAATGGATGCAGAGGATATGGCTGTCTCTTTTCCAAAGAAAAATAAAACTCATTTTAGCTTGGTGTTCTTATTTTCACCGGTCGGGCCCGCATCTTGGCAAGGGGTTCTATCACAAGCGCCAGATAGAAAGTCGATGTGTTTGCTTTGTACGAGTTTTACTACGTCTACATATGAAGTTTTGGCATGATGGCATTAGTAACCTACTCCCTCTATTCCAAAACAGGATGCATATAGTTTTTGGTCAAAGTCATACTTTTTAAAATTTGACCAACTACATAGAAAAATGTGTTGATATTTATAATCCCTAATCATAGTATTGTTAGAACTATTATGAAATATATTTTTATATGGTGTGCATTAGATATTGTCGATGTTGGTAATTCTCTCTATATAGTTGATTAAATTTTAAATTTGTTGACTTTGACAGAAAATTATATGCTTCCTAATTTGAGATAGAAGAAGTACTACCATTTGTTGATATTTTCTAAATATATTTTGTCAAAATTTATAAATTTTGACTTCAGACAAATCCAAAGCGCATGGTTTTGAGTTAGTCTCATTAATGCACACACTTTTGGTGCTCGACCTCAACGTGACTAACTACTAGTAGCCGAAAGCCCGAAAGTAGATTGGGGCAAGGCAGGCATCATTTATTATCTCTCTAGTGTTTGCTAGTAGGGTACAGTCGCACTATACTCCTCCTTGTGAAGCGGGACTTCGTTGGCCGCGTATTGTACACTGTTCATGATGTCTAAAACGTGGTCCATCATTTTATGAACAGATATTGTACGTATAGGACAAAGTTTTTTTTTTGCTTTATTACTACTAATAGTTTCTTGGTTAATGACGCGTGATTAAGTAAAAAGGGGTTGTTTCACCCTAGCTAAGAATTCGATTGATTAGCCGAGATTGTTCACTACGTTACGTAACGTACAGATGGGAGTAATCGGGGAGAAGCTGAACGCCGATTTCATCATCTCCACCGGCGACAACTTCTACAACGACGGCCTCTCCGGCGACAACGACACGGCCTTCTTCAAGGCGTCCTTCACGGAGATCTACACCGCCGAGAGCCTCCAGAAGCCATGGTACATCGGTAATAATGCATGCTACCACAAACCAATTACCGTACGGTGTGTGTATAGAAAAGATCTACGACATATCGTAGTATGTTTGAAAATGTATCGTGTGTGACATGCTGCAGTGCTTGGCAACCATGACTACACGGGCGACGCTCTGGCACAGCAAAGCCCCGCCATTCGCGAGGTCGACAGCCGGTGGATCTCCGTTAATAAGTCCTTCATCGTCGAATCAGGTACATATAGTGTGCTAGTATGTATGCGTCTTAATTGAACAAAGAAACAGACATCCTTGTATTTTGGTGAACAAAAAAAACAGAGATCGTGGAGTTCTTCCTGGTGGACACGTCCCCCTTCGTGCTCAAGTACTGGAACGAGAGCAAGTTCGACTGGAGGAACGTGGCTCCTCGGGACACCTATATCGCCAACCTCCTCAAGGACCTGGAGGACGCCCTGACGGAGTCCAAGGCCACGTGGAAGATCGTCGTCGGCCACCACCCCATCAGCAGCGGATGCGAGCACGGCAATACCACCGAGCTCCGTGAACACCTCCTCCCTGTCCTCAAGGTAAACCAAACTTATCGAGCTCTTGTCCATTAGCAGCAGCATGCATCAACATAGTGACTAATGCTTAATCTTGCTAGCGCTCCTGATAATTATTGGCTCACCATGACCAACATTAATTTTATCTCTCATCTCTTTCCGCAGGCCCATGGGGTCCACATGTACCTGAACGGCCACGACCACTGTCTCCAGCGTATCAGCAGCATAGACAGGTGATTATTAGATCATGCATACACTACAGGAATCAGGAACAGTGCCGATATGTTTGTATCTTCTCTGTTTCATCAAACAAACAAACAAACAGTAGAAACAATATCTTCTTTCTTTCTTGTATGTATGTATGGGTGCAGCCCCGTTGAGTTCGTGACCAGCGGCGGCGGGTCCAAGGCATGGGCGGGCAAATTCAAGGCGACCACCGACAGGATGGAGTTCCTCTACGACGGCCAAGGGTTCCTGTCCATAAAGCTCACCGAGGCGGAGGCAAACCTCGTCTTCTACGACGTCACGGGGGCGGTCCTGCACAGTTGGGGCCTCACCAAGTCGGACGCCGCCAGGATCGTCAGCTGATCCTCCATTTCACTCATCATCGGAACCACGCCATAGTATCATTGTTAAGCTGTCTCGAACCATGGGGTGCAAATGCTTCTCCTAGTTTCTTCTTTGTGTCGCACCGCCGTATCTCTCTCTAGCAAAATCTTCGATTCTGTTAATTAATTAATTAAACGTACCGACCATGGAATAAATTAAGAGACGATGCATATATAGTATTTGCTTGGCTCTTCTTTGCTGTATTTTCCTGTAAATGGCGATGTGGGTCACTGAACTTGTCTTGCATGTGCACTTAAGTCACACATCTTAAAAATGAAACTAACCGGTTACATAACTTGCAATCATGTGTACTAGTGGTCACAAACCGTTCTGCTAGCTGGTTTCTGACAAAAACCGGTCACAAACCTGCCTGCTAACCAGTTTTTGACAAAAACCGATGACATGTCCAACCTATGAGTGTAAAAATAGACATACTTTTGCAAAAACCACCCTATATTTCTATCTTGTTACATAACGATTCAATCATCACGTAGTTCACCTCTATCTTTTGTTTACAAATACGATTTCGTACTGTTTTATATATGGGGCCCATTTGTCAGCAATGAAAGAAGTATTCAAAATAATTGGACCACGTGAGTTTCAAACTGTTGAACTCTAGGAGAATAAGTATATAACCGATGAATATATTAGTGAAAAGACTTTTTCTTTTGATCTTTTTGCAACCCTGCACGTACAAATAGATCATTCTATTTATCTTTTTAACACTAATTACAAGAATCGAGCCTATTTATTTTCTTTATAAACACAACACACACACACACACATGTATTTGCGCTATCTATGGTTTTCTACAAAAAGTTCATATAGTTATATAAATATTCGTAAATTCACTTTAGAGGACGGGCTCACTCGAGCCCCTTTTAGAATTTTCGTAAATATTCGTAAATTACACTATTCATATAGTTCATATAGTTATATAAATATTCGTAAATTACACTGTTTACGTTTAGATCTGAAACCTTCATTTTTTTACTGAGGATAGAATACAAAATATTTTCATATGAGTTTTCGTATACATGTATTGTAAATCATATTGACAATAAAAATATATAGAGATCTCTTTTTTGCAAAAGTCTATCTACTCTTACCCTCACATGTTGGGCGCGTGACCGGTTTTTGTCAGAAACCAGTTAGCGGAACGGTTTGTGACCACGAGTGCACATGATTGCAAGTTGTGTGACCGGTTAGTTCTGTTTTTAAGATGTGTGGCTTAAGTGCACATGCAGAACAAGTTTAGTGACCCACGGTGCCATTTACTCAATATAGAAATATGATAGAAATACATATTCAAAATATAGAATTTAAAAACACAAGACTTTTGTAAAGTTATGTGTTTGGTTTACATGGATAAAAGCATAACAATCCTAATAAACACTAGTAATTATGTACGTGCATGCACGTGTTGGCAATGCAAGTTAAATCGTAAATAATATATATTGGAAGAAAAGGAAATTTAGAACATAAAAATGTTTAGATTTTATGCTAGTTTAAATTTCAACAACCAGTGTAGAAACCATGTGGTGAAATTTAGACATATTCATACATGGACTTGCACACTTGTCCAAATGATGTTTACATTCTAGAAATTTGAATATTTATTTGGTGTTCATCTTGGAACATGAAGAAATGAAGAGACTTTTCATGCAACACGTGAAAGGACTGCCAAGCGAGGAAAGAAATAGATCGTCATGTTAAGATCCTTTGAGTAATTCCAGCAACCTCCTAGGAATCCGTTATACCTTTTTCCATCTCAGGTCTACAGATCTGCAACATGTCAAGGCTATCTTAATTCTGTCTAGCCGGTGCTATAAAAGCTTCCGCCTTTAGTTGTTTGGTTAACGCTTGAAAATATTATAGAAGTGGAGATTCAGAACTTAATCTGCATAAATTATATTATACCAAAAAGCAATGTATACTTCATAATGACACCTACGAAGTTTCTACCAAGAAAGAATAGAAGTAGATACATCAGTGGATTAAAGGCAAAAGACATATCAGAGTGGCATATTCTGAAGCCACTGCTGGACAGATAGGTTCTCGTTATGATGAGTTATGTGAGCCATCACTACCTATATAAAGTGAAGCACTTCAACATCGCTACCCTACGTCCACATCAATTCGTGCACTGTAGATACACGAATTTGGCACTTCTACAGTGCACGGCTTATTCGGTGGTCTTGCGTGCGCTGCCACGTTGCCGTTTTCCCCTTCCGTACGTGTCCACACCTCCTTTTTGTTCTTTTTTCCCGCTGGCTCCCGGTTCCTACGACGCAGTCTCGCGCCGCTATTGTTGGATTCCAGATAATTCGCGTCTTCTTTGGTCGAGTAACACTATACCTACGGACGGCTTCTACGGAATTTGCTTACGGACTCACGATCCAGCACTGCATGCACGTCAGTCCGTAAAGATTTCCGTAGGTTAAACAGTCCGTAAGTCTAGTATTATTGTCTTTGGTCCACTAATCCATCGCTGATGATCTCCTCTTTTTGCGACCTTTCCAGATTCCCGAGTCTCTTCTCCGCCGTCTTCCCCTCGCGCTCCCTTTCTCCTCGAGGCAGCCGCCGGTGCGAACAAGGAGCTCGGCGCCCTCCTTTCTTCTCGAAGGCAATGGGTTGACGTGGACGCTGTCCTGATGGACGGCGATGCATGGAAGTCGCGTCGGTGCTCCCTTCCGTGAGATTCCGGCCCGAGCACTGCCGCTGTTGCCGGGACGCTGGGATAAGGAGGCGTATCTGGATGGAGGCGGGGATCAGGCATAGGTTAGTCTTGATGACCGACTAATCTTCTCCTTTTCTGATTTGCTTCTGAATATTCATGTGTTTTGTGATCGAATTGGGGTCGTCTTCATGGCAGCAGGAGCATCTTCCCGCCGGTTCCTTCAAGACCTGATGGCATCTGCGGGTCTCCAAGTGCATCGGCGGGCGGAGTGTCCTCGGTTCGATTGCAAGAAGCAGCCGCACCATCTGGCCGTTCGTCAGCGGCCAGCAACATGCAGGGAGAAAGGAAGTAGCCGACTGTTGCAGCTCTGCCTTTTCATCTCCTTTCTCTTCCTTCTCTGACTCAACGTGATGCCCGATGTGGTAGGTACATGCAGGGGCTCTCAAAGTCGGGGTTTCCGCGGGGGCCTGCATCAGCACTGGTTTTGTCAGGCCAGGCTGTGTGCCGAGCTGTGCATCATGAAGGAAGCATGAAGGGTGTTTGATTGTATGCAGCTAACAAATTTGATGCCGTGTAATGTACCCTGGACTGCGGACTACGGTATACATTGCTTCTCTCTATTAATTTTTCTAAATGATCTATAGTGCATCTGTGCTTATTAGCTACGTTCTAATTAAGCATGCATGTGATAGTTGTATTATATTTTCTCATATTTGATCTCAAATTAACGCTCTAATTAAGCAGGCATGTGATAGTTGTATTCTCTTTTCTCAGGTTTGATCTCAGATTATTCCTTTCAAGAGTTTTGTCGAACCAATAATCATGTATGTTTCCCTTCACTGCGTGCATGTCAAATTCTCATGCTTCTGGAATAGAGATGTCACATGGAACTACATGGAGCTGGTTAACTGCGCATGTAAATTATGTTAATATCACCGAAGCATACAACATATTACTCTTTCTTTGTAAGGGGTAGATACTCTACATCAAACAAACTGGCATTGGCAATGCCCAGCTATTACATTTCACAGTTTTAGATATACTCAGACACTTGGTTATGCCATCAGATACATATGCATTTTACATTCATCTATTTCACATCATATTTTGTAAAAAAATTGTTAAACTCTATCCTTTTTTCTACAATCTTTCATTTATCAATATAATTACAGTAATATAATTACAGTAAAAGTCACAGCTCATTCTTCATTCTCTGCCTGTAGTGAAGAGGAGTCACATGGAACTACATGGAGCTGGTTAACTGCTAATGTAAATTATGTTAATATCACCGTTGTAAGGGGGTAGATGTGAGTTTCTGAGAATCTCCCTTGCCCTGATGTATATACTCTACATCAAACAAAGCAACTGGCATTGGCAATGCCCAGCTATTACATTTCACAGTTTCAGATATACTCAGACACTTGGTTGTGCCATCAGATACATATGTATTTTACATTCATCTATTTCACATCATATTTTGTAAAGAAATTGTTAAACTCTATCCTTTTTTCCACAATCTTTCATTTATCAATATAATTACAGTAAAAGTCACAGCTCATTCTCCATTCTCTGTCTGTAGTGAAGAGGAGTCACATGAACTACATGGAGTTGGTTAACTGCTAATGTAAATTATGTTAATATCACCGAAGCATACAACATGTTACTCTTTGTTTGTAAGGGGGTAGATGTGAGTTTCTGAGAATCTCCCTTGCCCTGATGTATATACTCTACATCAAACAAAGCAACTGTCATTGGCAATGCCCAGCTATTACATTTCATAGTTTCAGATATACTCAGACACTTGGTTGTGCCATCAGATACATATGCATTTTACATTCATCTATTTCACATCATATTTTGTAAAGAAATTGTTAAACTCTATCCTTTTTTCTACAATCTTTCATTTATCAAAATAATTACAGTAAAAGTCACAGCTCATTCTCCATTCTCTGTTGTAGTGAAGAGGAGTCACATGGAACTACATGGAGCTGGTTAACTGCTAATGTAAATTATGTTAATATCACCGAAGCATACACCATGTTACTCTTTGTTTGTAAGGGGGTAGATGTGAGTTTCTGAGAATCTCCCGTGCCCTGATGTATATACTCTACATCAAACAAAGCAACTGGCATTGGCAATGCCCAGCTATTGCATTTTACAGTTTCAGATATACTCAGACACTTGGTTGTGCCATCAGATACATATGCATTTTACATTCATCTATTTCACATCATATTTTGTAAAGAAATTGTTAAACTCTATCCTTTTTTCTACAATCTTTCATCTATCAATATAATTACAGTAAAATTCACAACTCATTCTCCATTCTCGGCCTGTAGTGAAGAGGAGTCACATGGAACTACATGGAGCTGGTTAACTGCTAATGTAAATTATGTTAATATCACCGAAGCATACAACATGTTACTCTTTGTTTGTATGGGGGTAGATGTGAGTTTCTGAGAATCTCCCTTGCCCTGATGTATATACTCTACATCAAACAAAGCAACTGGCATTGGCAATGCCCAGCTATTACATTTCACAGTTTCAGATATACTTAGACACTTGGTTGTGCCATCAGATACATATGCATTTTACATTCATCTATTTCACATCATATTTTGTAAAGAAATTGTTAAACTCTATCCTTTTTTCTACAATCTTTCATTTATCAATATAATTACAGTAAAAGTCACAGCTCATTCTCCATTCTCTGCCTGTAGTGAAGAGGAGTCACATGGAACTACATGGAGTTCGTTAACTGCTAATATAAATTATGTTAATATCACCGAAGCATACAACATGTTACTCTTTGTTTGTAAGGGGGTAGATGTGAGTTTCTGAGAATCTCCCTTGCCCTGATGTATATATTCGACATCAAACAAAGCAACTGGCATTGGTGATGGGGATATGCCTACTGGGGTATACCCAGCAGGACGTTTCCGACTGGCCCAAGACTTGGCGAGTGGGCCTGCAAGACGGCGACTGGATTGAAGCCCAGCGAGGAACAAAGCGACTGGAAGCTGAAGGCCTAGGCGAGTAGATAGGCCCAGTCGGATTAGGTTAAACGAGATCGAAGCTTTAACTGAATCGGTTGAGATATGTAAACCCTAGGGGAGGTGAGCCTATATAAACCTCCCTGCGGGGCGTGTAGAGATACGTTCCATCATACCCCCACGCGACTCGCCGCCGAGCTCGCCCATTGTACCACCTTCATAATACAATCTAGCAGGAGTAGGTCTTTACCCTCCAGGGGGCCGAACCTGGGTAAAACCCTATGTCTCCGCCCTCATCTCGCTCCGCAGATGGCTGGCCGCCCTTGCCCCTCGTTCTACTACTCGCTGCCGATTGCAGCATCTGCCGTGACCATTCCACGGCGATGGCGCCCACCGTGGGGCCTGGCCGGTCTGGCCGGTGTTCTGCGGCGAGATCCAATCTGCCCATCAACGAGACGGTCGCCACCGGCCGCATGATAGCGATCGGCGAGATGCTCCAAATCTTGCCGAGCAGCTACGTACCGGTGGCGCGACCCGTCACGCACAGCGTGATCCTGCCGATCGGCACGATCAGCCTCTTCGTCGGCCTCACCGACGTCATCGTCTCGGAGGACTCGGCTCGCATCCGCGAGTCGCCGCCACGCGATCGGCTCTCCGAAAGCCAGATCCGCACGATCCATCGCCTCGCCTCCGAGTACAATTTGGCCTGGCGTGGCGAAAACTCAGCGGCAGCGGAAGACGACCCCAGCGTCACTCGCCGGGTCCATCACCGCGGCTTCACCCGCGGGCTCCATTACTCAGGTCTCCAACGTGGGAGACTTCGAGGACCCCTCCATCCTCGGGATCTTCGAATTCAACTCCGGGTCGGAGAACTCCGCCGAACTCCGTGACGGTACCAGCCGCCACGCTGCGACCTACATGGCGACCGGCACCGATCCGCCAGAGGATCCATTCTCCACCCCAATCCCTCCTAACGCCACGCAGCGGAGGTCGAGAACTCCGCTGGCTGGCGGAGGCGATGCGCAAGGCAAGCAAGCGAAATTTCGCCTCGGCGGTGGCGGCGGGAGCTATCGCGCTACCACCAACAGCGGACCAGGTCGCGCTGAACCCCACCGTTCAGGCGCCCTGAACTTCGGCAGCGAAAATGACCCGCCAGCGTGGCGGCGCTTGCGATCTGCGAGCAGCGCCACCGGGAGAAGCGCCCGACCCGCTAGGGTCGACGGCGATGGGCGCCCGCCTCCACCCAACCGCACACCCCGAGGACCAGCGCGGATAGTAGTCTCCTCACGGGGCGAGCGAATGGCCTCCCACTGTTCTCCACCCCGATGGACAACCTCGTGGCAGGCCGAGCAGCAGCCGACAACATCACGGCCACCGGCGACGGCGCCCTACAGATCCAGTACGTCAGGGCCCTGCTCGCAAAGGCCGTCGAGCAGCACAAAGCGGGCCCCGACTCCCAGGTACGAGTCTACTAGCGTTCTTGAAGCGCGGCCTCGGCGGCCGCCCAATGGCGGCAAGCACACTCAAGCGCCCACCACGAGCCACTGCAGCTCCAACACCGACCCGACGGCACTCTCCTAAGCGACCCGGGCGGCGACCAACCTGCGTCGCCGCCAGCGGTCGACCATCGACGCCCGCACCCACCTCATCAACACCCACAGCTGGCGCGCACGCCAGCCCGACGACCTGTGGCACACCCTAACCAATCGCCGCGACGGCGAGCCCATGGGGTCGCTCAGTCGACTCGGCCCCAAGTGCTTCGGACCGATGATCCGAGGCGAGAAGTACCCGCCAAACTTTAAGGCGCCGAAGGAGATATAAAAGTACGATCCCTCGTACGACCCCGCCGTCTGGCTCGACACATACCTCATGGCAATGGGGATCGTGAGCCACCGACCTGCCGCCCGTTACCTCCCACGATGATGGAGGGGCGTGCGGCGGTGGATCAACACCCTCCCTCAGGCGGTATAGACTCACAGGAGGAGATGCGCGACGCTTTCGTCGAGCACTTCGGTGCTCCTACACCGCGCCACCACTATCGAGGACCTGGAGCGATCGTCGGGGACCCCAGCAATCGACCCACAATCGGGTCCAACGGTGGCAAGAACTCTGGTACAACGCGGTCGACATCCACCCGGACACCGCGATCCATTGCTTCAAGACCTCGTGCCTATACGAGCCCCTGGTCGCCAAGCTCAAGCGACACTCTCGCACACTCGACAACATCCCCGACCTCCTCGAGATCGCCAAACGGTACGCGGAGGAAGATCCAAACCAGGAAACTGACGATGAGTCAGGAGGTCAACGCCGCACGAGCGGCAACGACAACAGATGACGGTCTGACCTGCGCTACAGCAACACTCGCCTCACCGGCAAGCGCCGCAGTGACGGGCGAGTCGACTTCGTCGCCAACGCCGGGCATGCGCAACACGATCCCAAGAGCTTCCGCCGCGACGGCGACAACTACAAGGCCAAGCCAAGGTTCGACCCCGCGGCTCTCCTTAACCAACCATGTGCGTTTCATAGCAGGGAAGGAAAGCCCGCCACGCACACCACCGCCGACTGCCACACCCTCAGGGAGATCGAGAAGGCACGGCGAGCACGGGAGGACCCCGACAATGACCCGCCAAACGGCGGAAAATTCGGCAAAGTGGCCGGCTCGCTCCACACCTTCACGGGCTTCAACACGAAGCGCGAGAAGAAGGTCATCGCCCGCGCCGTCGCCGTCAACACGGTGGCCTAGGTGGACGTCCCCCAGTTCCTCAACTGGTCGGAGCAGCCCATCACCTGGAGTCGACAAGACCACTCGCCACGCATCGAGTACCCAGGTCGAGTCGCCCTGGTGGTCAAGCCCAAGGTCGGCGACCACTGGCTCCCCAAGACATTGATGGACGGCGGAAGCTCCATCAACATCCTGCACAGACACCTTGAAGCTGCGGCTCCGCGATCGATGATCGAGACGACCCACACCATGTTCCACGGCATCATCCCTGGTCGGAAGGCGTACCCGATCGGCAAGGTCACGCTGCCAGTCACCTTCGGCACACCAGCAAACTTTCGCACCGAGCGGATCGTCTTCGAGTTCGTGCCATTCGACAGCCCCTACCATTGCGTCCTGGGGCGCCAGGCGTTCGCCAAGTTCATGGCAGCGCCCCACTACGCGTACAACGCAATGAAGCTCCCCGGGCCGTGCGGCGTCATCACCATCAACGGCGACCCCGACATGGCCGCCGAGTGCGAGGCCAAAGGCGCCGAGCTCGCTAACGTCGTCATCGCGGTGGAGACCAACCACGCGGATGAACTCGCCAAATACGTGAGCGGGGTCAACAACGACGACCCCACCATACTCAAGAAGCCCAACTCGGAGGGCGCAAACACCTCAACCTTTGAGGCCACCACGCACACCCGTACCGTCGAGCTGGTCCCAGGCGACTCCAGCCAGATGGTGACGATCGGGACGGGCATGAGCCCGGCATAGGAAGGCGCGCTCATCGAGTTCCTCCGTGAGAACAGGGACATCTTCGCATGGAAGCCCTCTGACATGCCCGGTGTCCCCAGGGAGCTCGCTGAGCACAAGCTAAACGCCGACCCCAAAGTGCGACCTGTCAAGCAGTCGCTGCGACCCTTCAATGAAGAGCGCCGCCGAGCAATCGCCGAAGAGGTGCAGCGTCTACTTGCTGAGCTTCATCCGCCGATCAAATACTCAAGTGGCTGGCAAACCCAGTCCTGGTCGAGAAAAGCGGGACTGGATGATGTGTATTGACTACACAAACCTGAACAGCGCCTTTGCCAAAGGCGATTCGTCCTCCAGCGGATCGACCAGATAATCGATTCCACCGCGGGCTCGGAGTCCATGTTTCCTCGACGCCTACTCTGGTTACAACCAGATCAAAATGGCTGTCGGCGAGGAGAAGACGGCGTTCATCACGCCATTGAAGCCTTCGCTACACCGCCATGACCTTCGGCCTCAAGAACGCCGGGGCAACCTACCAGCGGTGCATGCAAGAATGCCTTGCGAGCCAAATTGGCCGCAACATCCACGTCTACATCGACGACGTGGTCGTAAAGTCCGCTCGCCAGGGCGACCTACTCGCCGACCTGGCGGAAACGTTCGCCAACTTGAGAAAATACAAGATAAAGCTCAACCCAGGCAAATGCACCTTCGGTGTACCCGCAGGGCAGCTACTAGGCTACGTCGTCTCCAAGCGCGGGATCGAGGCGAACCCCACCAAGATCGACACGATCGCCCGACTCGTCAAACCCGAGTGCTTGCGCGACGTTCAGAAGCTGGCCGGGCGAGTAGCGGCTCTCAGTCGCTTCATCCCCCGCTTGGGCGAGAAGGCAATGCCTCTATATCGCCTGATGCGCAAGAACCCCACATTCCAGTGGGACAAGGAGGCGGACGACGCCCTCCGCGACCTCAAGAAGGTGCTACTCGCCGCACCGCTACTCGCCACCCCGGTCGACAAACAACCCATGCTAGTCTACGTCGCGGCTTCCGAGCGTCGTCGGTATGATCATGATCGTCGGCGACGGAGGAAGGAAAGGCGCCCGATCAGCGACGGTCTACTACATCAGCGAGGTCCTCACCGAAGTCGCGCCCGGTACCCGTAGTACCGAAGCTGGTATACGCGGTCTTCGAGAACACAACGCCTGCCGCACTACTTCCAGGAGCACCCGATCACGGTCGTCTCCTCCGCACCGTTGCAGGACATCATCCGCAACCGTGAGGCGACCGGGCGAGTCGCCAAGTGGGCCGTCGAGATTGGCGTCCACAACATCAAATACGAGCCACGAAGAGCGATCAAGTCGCAAGCCCTAGCGGACTTCATCGCCGACTGGGAAGAAGCCCAGCAGCCAGAGAAGCTGCCATACCTACTCTCTGGGAGACTGGACTTTGACGGCTCCAAGAACGGACGGCGCAGCGAGGATCATGTTAACTTCTCCGAAGGCGACAAGCTCCGCTATGTCCTCTGCTGGACTTCACCCTGCACAAACAACATGGCCGAGTACGAGGCCTTACTACACGGCATGAGGGCCGCCAGGGAGATGAATGTCAACCGCCTACGCTGCTACGGCGACTCCGACCTCGTCGCAGGACAAGTCGCTGGCACCTGCGACGCCGTCTCCCCCACCATGGCGGCGTACCGCCAAGCAGTGGACAATCTGGGCGGACACTTCACAGGCTACTCCGTCGAGTGGATCGACAGGCGGAAGAACGAGGAGGCCGACGCCCTCTCTCGCGCCGGATCGGCTCGACTCGCACCACCCGCCGGCGTCTTCCTCGACACGATCACCAAGCCATCAGTCTCTCCCCCAAGGGAGATCGACATCGGAGTCCCGCTCCAACCAGAAGCAGCCCTGGTCGCACTCGTCAACGAGCCAGACGACTGGACCAAGCCCTACATCGCCTACCTGGAAGCCGGCACCTTGCCGGCAGACGAGACAGAAGCTCGAATGATCGCCCGTCGATGCAAGTCCTACGCCATCATCGACGGTGAGCTCCACAAGCGATGTCACGGCGTGTTCCAACGCTGCGTCCAACCCGCCGACGGACGCAAGATCCTCCACGACATCCACTCCGGTGACTGCGGCCACCACGCCGGCGCCCGCTCTCTCGTCGCCAAGGCTATGCGACATGGATTCTACTGGCCCACCGCACACGCCGACGCTGTCGACATCGTCTAGCGGTGCGCCGGGTGCCAATCGCCAACCAGACGCACGTGCCGAGCTCAGCGCTCAAAACAATCCCCATCACCTGGCCATTCGCCGTATGGGGCATGGACATGGTGGGCCCCTTCAAGAAGGCTCCCTCCGGTTACACCGCCTAGTCGCGATCGACAAATTCACAAAGTGGGTGGAGGCCAAGCTCCGAAATGTGACGGGAAGACCGCCACGAAATTCCTACGCGAACTCATATATCGCTACAGGTTCCCCAACAGCATCATCACGGACAACGGCACCAACTTCGCCAAAGCAGCCATGGCTGAATTCTGCGAAGAGCACCACATTCGGCTCGACCTCGCGTCAGTCGCCCACCCGGAATCCAACGGCCAGGCGGAACGGGCCAACCAAAGCATCCTCCACGGCCTGAAGCCGTGACTCAAATACCACTCGGCGCACCGTCGGGTGCTGGGTCGAGGAGCTACCCTCCGTCATCTGGGAATCCGCACCTCGGTCAACAGTCGACAGATTCACCCCTTCTTCATGGTGTACGGCGCCGAGGCAGTCATGCCCACCGACCTTGAGCACGACTCGCCAAGGGTCGTCCACTACACGGAAGCCGCGAACGAACTCGCACGACAGGATGGAGTCGATCAACTCGACGAGGCACGCGACCTAGCTCGCTCGCGCACCGCCATCTACCAACAAGGACTCCGCCGCTATCACAGCCGGCGGGTGAGAACTCACACCTTCCAAGAAGGCGACCTGGTGCTGCGTCTCATCCAGGACAAGAAGGGCATGCACAAGCTTTCCTCCATGGGAGGACCATTACGCCATCGGCCGTGTACTCGACAGCGCCTACTACCTCACCGACGTCCGCTGGGACGGCGAACTTCGACGTCAGCGACCATGGAATGTAAACCTCCTACGGAAGTTCTCGCCTAGAACCCACATATGTACTCTCCGATCGCTCTGAAATAAAAAAGCGGTTACCGCAAATTGCGCCTACTCTCCGTGTCTTGTGCCACTCGCTTTTCGTAATAACAGCAACACGCTAACCGCAGAAGTCAACCTTTGGTACAGCGATCGGCACGGCTAAGTAGTGCGCTGCAAAAACCGAGTCTCCTCGGTCTTGCATCGTCCACAAACGCCTACCCGGAGCCCCATTGGAGTCACCTAGCTCGACTGGTTCTACGAACCAAGACTACTGCCTACGCTTCTTACAGCGACCACGGTCCTCCGCATCCTCGACATAGCGACTCGAACGGCTAAGTACCACGCTCGGGGACTGCGGACCAGTTCACCTCGAGCGGTCCGGGAAAACGCCAAGTAGGAGAGCATGCGGGACTCGCCACGCGATCGACCCCACGGGCCAGGCAGGAGTAGCGCACAAACTAACGCGCCAAGTCCTCACTCACCTCGAGTCGTGCCTGGAACAGCCAAGTACCACGCTCAGGGACTCGGCCACCCGACCTCGTTCGTGCACGGGAAAACGGCGAAGTACAGCGCGTTCAAGGGAGTCGCCTAGCGACTGGCTCTTCGAGTCCGGGCGAGTCGACCACAATAATAAAACACACAAAGACAACAAACACATCACATACGAGGTAAACCCCATAAAAGGGCGGACGCGCTCGGGGACTCGTTCAAACAACAATCACAAACACTTGACAAATACCAAAATAGACACGACATCTCATTCGATAGCATGTTGCATTGTCTCGCATTACAAAATATGCCCGCATGGCAGAACTGCTGCTAACGCCACAAGGCAAACTATCCTATTCTACAGGCTTAGACGACGACTCGCCAACTCCCCGGCAATTGCGGATGAACGGCGTGTACGAGTTCGACGGATACGTCATCAGTTCACCCGCCATCGCCGCGCGGAAGGGTTGCTCAACCTTGAAATCACGATGCGGCGGCTCGGGGTCACCAGACACGACGACCGTCTCCTGGTACAGAAGGAGGTCGCCCATCGCCAAGACACGCTCCGAGTACTTGGCGGCGCGGTCTTGCAACTTGAGGACCTCGGAAAGCTCCACCGCGCCGGTCGACGATGGGTAGCCACTCGTCACGTCGTCGATGTCGAAGTCCTCGGGGAAGTGGGCAAGTCCAAGACTAAGCGCCGTTGCCGCCCCGCGCCGAAACGCCGACCGCGTCATGAACTCAACGACCGCGGGCGCCTTCTCCAAATACCTCCACACCTCAACGAGGTCGCTGGGAATCACTTCCGTGGGCGATATCTCCTGGAGATAGGCACGGATGCACGTCGCCGACAACGTTGCCGAATCGACAAGCGTGCTCACACACTGCCGCGCGTTGAACGTGCTTGCTTCTTCCGCGCTGTCGATGATGCGACCTGCGAGTAGAAGACAATAATGAATACGACGGACACCACAAATGGCACAACTACTGAAAGAGGCAGACGCACTTACCAATCAACGGGCGGGCGAGATCCGTGATGAAGCATTGAAGCGACGTATGGTCGTCCTGAAGCCCAGTAATAAGGACTTCCGACACTCTGTGATCCTCTTCGGCGGCTGCAATGGCGGCCTTGGCTCGCCCATCGGCTGAGCTCGCTTCTTCCTTCGCCTCCTGCAGCTGGCGCTCGAGGTCGGCGATCCGTTGTTCGGCCGAACTCAAAGCCGACTGCGCCGCCGCCAATTCACTAGCGGGGACAAGCCCCTGGCGAGCTTCCTCTGCCTTGGCAACAGCGAAGCCGCCGTTCGCCTCCTGGACGATGGCCAATTCCTTTTCCACGCGCTGCTTCGCCGCCAATCGGTCGGCCGATTCAAGTTGCAGACCCTGCACATCACCAAAAGGTCAATCAAAGAAACTCCTAAAGTGCCCACCCGCTTAAATTCAGCGAGTGCGCACTCGGGGACTGGCAATCAAAGGAACTCCTAAAGTGCCCACCCGCTGAAATTCAGCGAGTGCGCACTCGGGGACTGGTACTCAAAGAAATTCCTAAGTGCCCACCCGCTGAAATTCAGCGAGTGCGCACTCGGGGACTGGATGCGAAAAGTGAATATAAGACACTAAAATAATCAGGCCGCTGCAAAGCACCGACCTGATCCTCGGGGACTGGATGTACCTGGATGGCTGCGCCAAGCATGCCGTGGAGTTGTATCGCGTCCACGGACGCGAGGAGAGCTGGCGTATGCCCACGGCGCTGGTCGACTTCAGCGTCGGCGACTCTGAGCGTGGCTCGGCGAAGTTCCACTGCCGGCCGCCTTGGTCATGAAGCGGGAAGGTGGCGATAGAGGCACCCGCCCCAAAGGAGGTCGGCTCGGCCGTTCCAACAACAGGCGCCCTCGCCGTGGACGCGGCCGCCTCCGTTGCAGGACCAGCCGGCGCGGCCGCCGTGTCGTCAGAAATCGTGACGACGGCGTCACCCTTGGCCTTCTTGCCGCCATCCGCAGGGACGACGACTTCGTCCGCCTTCCTCTTGCGGGAAGAATCCTCCTCGCTGACGACGGATGGCACCTTAGCCACGGTTGGGTGGCCCATCTTCTTCACTCCGGTCCTGTACATCGATCATATAAGCAAGATAATTCAATGATTATGGGAGACAAAGGAAGGCGAGTGCACTCACTTGGCGACCGGAATGAAGCGCAGCCCCGTACGGAGGCCGGCTGGCTTCTCCAGCTCAGGGCCCAGTCGGCGGCTGAGCCCCATGTCCAGGACGTCACGTGCCCAAGACACGGACGGCTTCTTCGTCGTCGAAGCTGCGACCGGAGCCTCTGTAACTTCTTCGACAGGAGCTTCCCTGCGAGGCGAAGTCGCTGCGGCCGGAGCCTCCCCAGCCCCGAGACCGGGAAGAATGGCGGAGGCATCGACGCCAGGGGCACCTCGATGGTGGCCGTGTCCAGCGCGGCCGTCGTCGGCGGCGCCTCATCCTTGGCCGGGCTGGGGGCGTCGGAACTGCTTGCCGAGTGTGGTGGCGAGGCCGGCCTCGTCGGTTTCGTCTTCCTTCTTGGAGGGGCCTTCGCCTCCTTCTCCTTCCTCTTCTTCTTTGACGGAGTAGCTTGGCAGCGCGAGGTCGTCTCTGGAAGTTCTTCTTCATCATCATGGTGCTCGAGGCTCTTGCTCGCCTCGAGCTCGCGCTGACGTTGCCCGCGGGTCTTGCGAGCCAGCGGGGCGGCTTCCTCCTCGGATTCGTCGTCGCTATCGCTCCTAGCGGGCGACCCGCCCATGTCTTGGACGGACGAGCTCGAATTCTCGTCATCCGAGGGCGGGAGCCACCCTTCCGCCACTTGGAACAGCTGCAACAAAGGCAAGTTGAAGTTAGTATGACCGCGACTACAAAAGGACTGCGACTGCGAATGATACGAAGTGATTACCGTTGGGGCTGAGCACTTTGCTGTATAGGGGGCGACCCCAGCTTGAGCGTCCAAGTACACCGCTTGGGTGATTTTCTTCAGGGCCGCGGTGTAGTCGTCGAGCCTCCACTCGGCCAGGCTAGCCTTTGTCGGGTCGTCCCGGCCGGTGTACTGGTACATGTAGTTCTCGCCGGGGGCCAGACGAAGTCGCCGCCGAGCCAGTTGTACAGGTTTATCGTCTGGAGGACCTTCTTCTTCAGACCGCGGATGGTCTGAAGCATCTCGTCGACGACCATCCGCTGGTTGCCGGGAAGCTTGACGATTTGAAGGCGGCGCGGCTCGGACCGATCGGCGGAGTACCGCGGAATCGCCGTCTCGCCTTTCGGAGTCGCCTCAGCGATGTAGAACCACGACTTTTTCCAGTCGCTCGCTGCCTTGGCGGGCAGCATCAGGTCGAAGAATGAGGCCTTCGACTTCAGCTGGAAGGTTAGGCCACCCGCGGCGAGCATTGGGCCGCCCGTCTCCTCGCGGCTGATCCGTCCATGGAACAGATCTTGCCAAAGAGGGAAGTAGGGCCGGCAGCCCAAGTAGCACTCGCAGAACGCCACAAAGATGGCGAGCTGCTCGACTCTATGGGGGCCCAGATCCGACGGTGGATCCCGTAGTAGGAGCAAGCGCGGAAGAATAGGGCGTGGGAATCCTAGCCCCGTTCGAGATGACTGGTGAAGCAGATGAACTCCCTCTCTCGCGGGTTTGGAGTCACCTCTCCGGCGCTGGGATGCGCCCGGCAACGGCTTATAATCCGGCCTCCTCAAAGGAAGCCAGTTGCGCCCTAGTGCATTTCGATCTGCCCCAAGGTTCGGTGGAGAGGGCCATGGCGGAAAGATTTGTGGGGGCTCGGAGGATTTCCGGTTGGCTGGATCGCGGTGCGGAGGGAGGCGAAAGGTGCGCGCAGTCGGAGGAAATGGTGAGACAGTGGTCCTCTGATCGCTAGCCATTCCTCTTATATAGCGGTTGCTACCCGCCAAATCAGGGAACCGTTACCGCGCGATGATTACGCCAAAAGTTACCGTTGGATTAACTCCAACGGCTAGTTTGACCATGTTTAACGGTCCAACTTCAGCCACTCGGCTCGCCGACCCAACCACTATGACAGTGTTTCGCCGACTCGACTCGCCAAAGCTGCGAGTAGTGTGATTAGTTTTTTCCTTTATACAGGAGCCCGCCGTTGATTCGACTGGATGTCTACTCAGCAGCCGTATGCTCAGACTGCCAGCAGCCACCTACGCCAAATCGACGACGACCTCGGGGACTACTGATGGGGATATGCCTACCGGGGTATACCAGGGGCGTTCCGGCCCAAGACTTGGCGAGTGGGCCTGCAAGACGGCGACTGGATTGAAGCCCAGCGAGGAACCAAGCGACTGGAAGCTGAAGGCCCAGGCGAGTAGATAGGCCTAGTCGGATTAGGTTAAACGAGTACCGAAGCTTTAACTGAATCGGTTGAGATATGTAAACCCTAGGGGAGGTGAGCCTATATAAACCTCCCTGCAGGGCGTGTAGAGATACGTTCCATCATACCCCCAGGCGACTCGCCGCCTAGACGCCGAGCTCGCCCATTGTACCGTCTCATAATACAATCTAGCAGGAGTAGGTCTTTACCCCCCGGGGGGCCGAACCTGGGTAAAACCCTGTGTCTCCGTCCTCATCTCGCTCCGCAGATGGCTGGCCGCCCTTGCCCCTCGTTCTACTACTCGCTGCCGATTGCAGCATCTGTCGTGACCATTCCCACGACAATTGGCAATGCCCAGCTATTACATTTCATAGTTTTAGATATACTCAGACACTTGGTTGTGCCATCAGATACATATGCATTTTATATTCATCTATTTCACGTCATATTTTGTAAAGAAATTGTTAAACTCTATCCTTTTTTCTACAATCTTTCATTTATCAATATAATTACAGTAAAAGTCACAGCGCATTCTCCATTCTCTGCCTGTAGTGAAGAGGAGTCACATGGAATTACATGGAGCTGGTTAACTGCTAATGTAAATTATGTTAATATCACCGAAGCATACAACATGTTACTCTTTGTTTGTAAGGGGGTAGATGTGAGTTTCTGAGAATCTCCCGTGCCCTGATGTATATACTCTACATCAAACAAAGCAACTGGCATTGGCAATGCCCAGCTATTACATTTTATAGTTTCAGATATACTCAGACACTTGGTTGTGCCATCAGATACATATGCATTTTACATTCATTTATTTCACATCATATTTTGTAAAGAAATTGTTAAACTCTATCCTTTTTTCTACAATCTTTCATCTATCAATATAATTACAGTAAAAGTCACAACTCATTCTCCATTCTCTGCCTGTAGTGAAGAGGAGTCACATGGAACTACATGGAGCTGGTTAACTGCTAATGTAAATTATGTTAATATCACCGAAGCATACAACATGTTACTCTTTGTTTGTATGGGGGTAGATGTGAGTTTCTGAGAATCTCCCTTGCCCTGATGTATATACTCTACATCAAACAAAGCAACTGGCATTGGCAATGCCCAGCTATTACATTTCACAGTTTCAGATATACTCAGACACTTGGTTGTGCCATCAGATACATATGCATTTTACATTCATCTATTTCACATCATATTTTGTAAAGAAATTGTTAAACTCTATCCTTTTTTCTACAATCTTTCATTTATCAATGTAATTACAGTAAAAGTCACAGCTCATTCTCCATTCTCTGCATGTAGTGAAGAGGAGTCACGAGGAACTACATGGAGTTGGTTAACTGCTAATGTAAATTATGTTAATATCACCGAAGCATACAACATGTTACTCTTTGTTTGTAAGGGGGTAGATGTGAGTTTCTGAGAATCTCCCTTGCCCTGATGTATATACTCTACATCAAACAAAGCAACTGGCATTGGCAATGCCCAGCTATTACATTTCACAGTTTTAGATATACTCAGACACTTGGTTGTGCCATCAGATACATATGCATTTTATATTCATCTATTTCACATCATATTTTGTAAAGAAATTGTTAAACTCTATCCTTTTTTCTACAATCTTTCATTTATCAATATAATTACAGTAAAAGTCACAGCTCATTCTCCATTCTCTGCCTGTAGTGAAGAGGAGTCACATGGAACTACATGTAGCTGGTTAACTGCTAATGTAAATTATGTTAATATCACCGAAGCATACAACATGTTACTCTTTGTTTGTAAGGGGGTAGATGTGAGTTTCTGAGAATCTCCCGTTCCCTGATGTATATACTCTACATCAAACAAAGCAACTGGCATTGGCAATGCCCAGCTATTACATTTTACAGTTTCAGATATACTCAGACACTTGGTTGTGCCATCAGATACATATGCATTTTACATTTATCTATTTCACATCATATTTTGTAAAGAAATTGTTAAACTCTATCCTTTTTCTACAATCTTTCATCTATCAATATAATTACAGTAAAAGTCACAACTCATTCTCCATTCTCTGCCTGTAGTGAAGAGGAGTCACATGGAACTACATGGAGCTGGTTAACTGCTAATGTAAATTATGTTAATATCACCGAAGCATACAACATGTTACTCTTTGTTTGTATGGGGGTAGATGTGAGTTTCTGAGAATCTCCCTTGCCCTGATGTATATACTCTACATCAAACAAAGCAACTGGCATTGGCAATGCCCAGCTATTACATTTCACAGTTTCAGATATACTCAGACACTTGGTTGTGCCATCAGATACATATGCATTTTACATTCATCTATTTCACATCATATTTTGTAAAAATTGTTAAACTCTATCCTTTTTTCTACAATCTTTCATTCATCAATATAATTACAATAAAAGTCACAGCTCATTCTCCATTCTCTGCCTGTAGTGAAGAGGAGTCACATGGAACTACATGGAGCTGGTTAACTGCTAATGTAAATTATGTTAATATCACCAAAGCATACAACATGTTACTCTTTGTTTGTAAGGGGGTAGATGTGAGTTTCTGAGAATCTCCCTTGCCCTGATGTATATACTCTACATCAAACAAAGCAACTGGCATTGGCAATGCCCAGCTATTACATTTCAAAGTTTCAGATATACTCAGACACTTGGTTGTGCCATCAGAGACATATGCATTTTACATTCATATATTTCACATCATATTTTGTAAAGAAATTGTTAAACTCTATCCTTTTTTCTACAATCTTTCATTTATCAATATAATTACAGTAAAACTCACAGCGCATTCTCCATTCTCTGCCTGTAGTGAAGAGGAGTCACATGAAACTACATGGAGCTGGTTAACTGCTAATGTAAATTATGTTAATATCACCGAAGCATACAACATGTTACTCTTTGTTTGTATGGGGGTAGATGTGAGTTTCTGATAATCTCCCGTGCCCTGATGTATATACTCTACATCAAACAAAGCAACTGGCATTGGCAATGCCTAGCAATTACATTTTACAGTTTCAGATATACTCAGACACTTGGTTGTGCCATCAGATACATATGCATTTTATATTCATCTATTTCACATCATATTTTGTAAAGAAATTGTTAAACTCTATCCTTTTTTCTACAATCTTTCATCTATCAATATAATTACAGTAAAAGTCACAGCTCATTCTCCATTCTCTGCCTGTAGTGAAGAGGAGTCACATGGAACTACATGGAGCTGGTTAACTGCTAATGTAAATTATGTTAATATCACCGAAGCATACAACATGTTACTCTTTGTTTGTATGGGGGTAGATGTGAGTTTCTGAGAATCTCCCTTGCCCTGATGTATATACTCTACATCAAACAAAGCAACTGGCATTGGCAATGCCCAGCTATTACATTTCACAGTTTCAGATATACTCAGACACTTGGTTGTGCCATCAGATACATATGCATTTTACATTCATCTATTTCACATCATATTTTGTAAAGAAATTGTTAAACTCTATCCTTTTTTCTACAATCTTTCATTTATCAATATAATTACAATAAAAGTCACAGCTCATTCTCCATTCTCTGCCTGTAGTGAAGAGGAGTCACATGGAACTACATGGAGCTGGTTAACTGCTAATGTAAATTATGTTAATATCACCAAAGCATACAACATGTTACTATTTGTTTGTAAGGGGGTAGATGTGAGTTTCTGAGAATCTCCCTTGCCCTGATGTATATACTCTACATCAAACAAAGCAACTGGCATTGGAAATGCCCAGCTATTACATTTCAAAGTTTCAGATATACTCAGACACTTGGTTATGCCATCAGATACATATGCATTTTACATTCATCTATTTCACATCATATTTTGTAAAGAAATTGTTAAACTCTATCCTTTTTTCTACAATCTTTCATTTATCAATATAATTACAGTAAAAGTCACAGCTCATTCTCCATTCTCTGCCTGTAGTGAAGAGGAGTCACATGGAACTACATGGAGCAGGTTAACTGCTAATGTAAATTATGTTAATATCACCAAAGCATACAACATGTTACTCTTTGTTTGTAAGGGGGTAGATGTGAGTTTCTGAGAATCTCCCGTGCCCTGATGTATATACTCTACATCAAACAAAGCAACTGGCATTGGCAATGCCCAGCTATTACATTTTACAATTTCAGATATACTCAGACACTTGGTTGTGCCATCAGATACATATGCATTTCACATTCATCTATTTCACATCATATTTTGTAAAGAAATTGTTAAACTCTATCCTTTTTTCTACAATCTTTCATCTATCAATATAATTACAGTAAAAGTCACAGCTCATTCTCCATTCTCTGCCTGTAGTGAAGAGGAGTCACATGGAACTACATGGATCTGGTTAACTGCTAATGTAAATTATGTTAATATCACCGAAGCATACAACATGTTACTCTTTGTTTGTATGGGGGTAGATGTGAGTTTCTGAGAATCTCCCTTGCCCTGATGTATATACTCTACATCAAACAAAGCAACTGGCATTGGCAATGCCCAGCTATTACATTTCACAGTTTTAGATATACTCAGACACTTGGTTGTGCCATCAGATACATATGCATTTTACATTCATCTATTTCACATCATATTTTGTAAAGAAATTGTTAAACTCTATCCTTTTTTCTACAATCTTTTATTTATCATTATAATTACAATAAAAGTCATAGCTCATTCTCCATTCTCTGCCTGTAGTGAAGAGGAGTCACATGGAACTACATGGAGCTGGTTAACTGCTAATGTAAATTATGTTAATATCACCAAAGCATACAACATGTTACTCTTTGTTTGTAAGGGGGTAGATGTGAGTTTCTGAGAATCTCCCTTGCCCTGATGTATATACTCTACATCAAACAAAGCAACTGGCATTGGCAATGCCCAACTATTACATTTCAAAGTTTCAGATATACTCAGACACTTGGTTGTGCCATCAGATACATATGCATTTTACATTCATTTATTTCACATCATATTTTGTAAAGAAATTGTTAAACTCTATCCTTTTTTCTACAATCTTTCATTTATCAATATAATTACAGTAAAAGTCACAGCGTATTCTCCATTCTCTGCCTGTAGTGAAGAGGAGTCAGATGGAACTACATGGAGCTGGTTAACTGCTAATGTAAATTATGTTAATATCACCAAAGCATACAACATGTTACTCTTTGTTTTGTAAGGGCGTAGATGTGAGTTTCTGAGAATCTCCCTTGCCCTGATGTATATACTCTACATCAAACAAAGCAACTGGCATTGGCAATGTCCAGCTATTACATTTCACAGTTTCAGATATACTCGGACACTTGGTTGTGCCATCAGATACATATGCATTTTACATTCATCTATTTCACATCATATTTTGTAAAGAAATTGTTAAACTCTATCCTTTTTTCTACAATCTTTCATTTATCAATATAATTACAGTAAAAGTCACAGCTCATTCTCCATTCTCTGCCTGTAGTGAAGAGGAGTCACATGGAACTACATGGAACTGGTTAACTGCTCATGTAAATTATGTTAATATCACCGAAGCATACAACATGTTACTCTTTGTTTGTAAGGGGGTAGATGTGAGTTTCTGAGAATCTCCCTTGCCCTGATGTATATACTCTACATCAAACAAAGCAATTGGCATTGGCAATGCCCAGCTATTACATTTCACAGTTTCAGATATACTCAGACACTTGGTTGTGCCATCAGATACATATGCATTTTACATTCATCTATTTCACATCATATTTTGTAAAGAAATTGTTAAACTCTAACCTTTTTTCTACAATCTTTCATTTATCAATATAATTACAATAAAAGTCACAACTCATTCTCCATTCTCTGCCTGTAGTGAAGAGGAGTCACATGGAACTACATGGAGCTGGTTAACTGCTAATGTAAATTATGTTAATATCACCGAAGCATACAACATGTTACTCTTGGTTTGTAAGGGGGTAGATGTGAGTTTCTAAGAATCTCCCTTGCCCTGATGTATGTACTCTACATCAAACAAAGCAACTGGCATTGGCAATGCCCATCTATTATATTTCATAGTTTCAGATATACTAAGACACTTGGTTGTGCCATCAGATACATATGCATTTTACATTCATCTATTTCACATCATATTTTGTAAAGAATTTGTTAAACTCTATCCTTTTTTCTATAATCTTTCATTTATCAATACAATTACAGTAAAAGTCACAGCTCATTCTCCATTCTCTGCCTGTAGTGAAGAGGAGTCACATGGAACTACATGGAGCTGGTCAACTGCTAATGTAAATTATGTTAATATCATCAAAGCATACAACATGTTACTCTTTGTTTGTAAGGGGGTAGATGTGAGTTTCTGAGAATCTCTCTTGCCCTGATGTATATACTCTACATCAAACAAAGCAACTGGCATTGGCAATGCCCAGCTATTACATTTCACAGTTTCAGATATACTCAGACACTTGGTTGTGCCATCAGATACATATGCATTTTACATTCATCTATTTCACATCATATTTTGTAAAGAAATTGTTAAACTCTATACTTTTTTCTACAATCTTTCATTTATCAATATAATTACAGTAAAAGTCACAGCTCATTCTCCATTCTCTGCCTGTAGTGAAGAGGAGTCACATGGAACTACATGGAGCTGGTTAACTGCTAATGTAAATTATGTTAATATCACCGAAGCATAAAACATGTTACTCTTTGTTTGTAAGGGGGTAGATGTGAGTTTCTGAGAATCTCCCTTGCCCTGATGTATATACTCTACATCAAACAAAGCAACTGGCATTGGCAATGCCCAGCTATTACATTTCACAGTTTCAGATATACTCAAACACTTGGTTGTGCCATTAGATACATATGCATTTTACATTCATCTTTTTCACATCATATTTTGTAAAGAAACTCTATCCTTTTTTCTACAATCTTTAATTTATCAATATAATTAGAGTAAAAGTCGCATCTCATTCTCCATTCTCTGCCTGTAGTGAAGCACATTTTCTGCCGAAGTGAGATGCTGCATGTTTCCATGTCAAACTCTTAAGACATACATAAATCAAATAAGAAAAATTTCTGTCTGATAGGCTGATAGCCTAACGCTGATTCTGAATTCTTCTCCTTGCAGCAAACAGGGTCAGATTTGGCCTAGAGGAAGGAGTAGAAGAGTACCTGAACTGTTAAAAAGAAGAGTCTACAGTTCTGTGTGATAGCCTAACACTGATTCAACTCTTCTCCTTGCAGCAAACAGGACAGGTTGGGCTGAGAGTAAGAAGTAGAAGAGTACTTGAACCACAAAAACAAAAAGTGCGAACGCCTACTGTTGCAACTTTGTGAAATCGTCAACTTATATCACTTCTAAGTATAAACATCCCCGCTACACTCTAATGTTTAGAAGTTAATAAGTATCCGTGTATAAATATGACGGATACCCCCACTTAGTTATTTCACGAAAATCGTTTGTACTAATCAAACTATTATTATGTTCAATTTCTTTGTGTGACCACATATATTGATCTCTTCTGTTTACTTATCATGTTTGGTAGACAAATTGATCTATACTGTTTATAATTAACGATGTGACTTCAAGTTGCGTGCTACTATCAACAAGCCAAGAAATCGAGACATTTACGTAACACGAAACAACTGACTAACAGGTGCGGCTAGGGGTGGACATAAAAACCGATAACCGAAAACCAAAATAGAAAAGACCGAGACCGAATCCGAATAGACCAAAACCGAAAAGACCAACAAAAAAATTGGGTAGTAAATTTTATAGACCGAATTTAGTTTGATTTATTTGTACTTTAGTTCCTAAGTAACCGAATAGACCAAACTGACCGAATTTTACATAAGACTATCTGAAATTCCAAATTTGTGTGATGTGCATGAATTATAGCATTGTTGAATGGTCATCAAAGTGCTATCGTAGAGTTGCTACATTTTATTAGGATTGTTGCACGTTTATTTCTTCCACTAAATGATAACATATGTATTAAAATATTTAAAATATAGTTGAAATATTGTCATATTTTTAATAAATAATGTCTATCTTTTGTGTTGACAATATTGACCATGTTATTCTGTCATGACCGAACCCGAATCCGAATTAGTAGGTATCCGAATTTTTCGGGTAGTAAAACTATCAAGTATAATTCGGTCTTTATTTTTTCAAGGACCAAATTTAAAATAGACCGAAATACAAAGACCGAATTGTCGGTCATGACCGAACGCCCACCCCTAAGTGCGGCGTGTCGCCGCGCCACGTTTTCTAGTAGTTTGATCATTTCGATGCCTTGTCATGTCACAACTTGCACCACAGTAGACATATCATCAGAGACCTTCATGTTGTAAGATAACCAGATGTTCCAATACATAGCAATGACCACAAGGCTCCAGTTTGTTGGTCGCGTATAGAAGATGGAGTCTAGGGAGCAAGACATATCACACATCTCCCGCAACGCGGTGATATGAACCCCAAGAGTCATAAAAAAATAGTTCATGGGAATTAGCCGTTACCTCGTGGTAGTTCTGCAAGTTACCATTGGGATTTACCCAACCGCTAGTTTGACCAAGACCGATGGTCGATATTCTTCCAAATTGGCCACTCGCCATGGCATTCAGTCACCTCACTTTGACGACTAGAAAGCAAGTCGGCTCGCCTAGTGCGCGACTGAGTTCCCTCACTCATCCAGCACAATGTTTGCTGCGATTCGACTGGAGGCCCACCACCACTATCTATGATGACTCTTCATTAAGAGAGTTTGCCACCGATTTGACTGGACTTCAACCCACACTCATCCACTATGACTGCCAAGCTTGAAGCCACCAGATCCCTGACATAATTAGGGACTACTGATGGGGATATGCCAATCAGGGTAATACCCAGAAGGTGGATACGACTGGCCCAAGCCCATGACGAGTGGGCTGGCTGGTATAGTGACTAGAATTCCTGCGATGCAGGAGCATGGCAGACGTGGAAGCATAGCTAGGCCCATCGTACTAGGTCAACCTACTGAATCCTTAACCAACTCGGTATTATCCATGTAAACCCTAACGAGACAACACTATATGAACCTCCCTATGATACTCTCTAAAGATATTCGCTATCATACACCCCATAGACGCGACTTGCGGCCTCGCTGTTGAGCTTGCCGTCACTGTAATCTTTCCACATCAACATAAACTAGCAGGAAGTAGGCTCTCTAGAGTATGATCTGCTCGTTCCTTTCGTCGGGAGCCGGTCGGTGGTGTTAGGACTGCCGGATCAGCATGGATAAAAGGTGCCGGTCCTAGGGTTCCTCCTGCGCAATGACAAAGATCTACTTGTTGTCGTCCCTCTTTGATCCGGTTTGGAGAGGCGTGTTCCAGAAGGATCCACCAATGAACTCTCATAGTCGTATCATGCCTAGAGTTTGCTGGATCGAATGGAATTTGGTCGCGTGTACCATGGTAGACACTTGAGGAAGCAAAAAAATTGGTACCGAAGACAAAGGACTATACTTAACCTTAGAAAATAGTTAATCGACAAAGAATATACGTTCTACTTTAAATGAAGATGTTTATAGTTTTGGTACAAACACCACCTTTTGGCCTTGTTCAGCAGCAGTGTTTGGACCGGTTCTTCTCTGTAAATTCCCGGCCCAACTCGAGACACCTGCAAACATGCAAAGGGTCATTTGGCAGGCTGGAATCGGATGGGCTGAGCCCAAGCATTTTCTAGAAAACTCATCGGGCTGGAGGGGAGAGGAGACACGGCCATTCTCGCGTTTTTATCATGAGATGACGGCTCGCTCTGGAGACGCGGCAAGGACACCACGCACGTCCCCATCGCCTCCGCTGCCGCCGCCGCTCGTCCATGCCGCGAGTAGACGTTCGTCCCTGCCGCCGACTTAGACGCCTACTTCTTCCCTAGGACGTTGACGCCTTCCTCCGTTCTGGATGTCTCCCTCGCTCTCGGCTCCATTGAAGTCGCCTTGAGCACCATAGACGAAGCCCAGTACCTCCCGCAGACTTCCTTCTCTGGTGGAAGCCTAGCCTTCTCTCAGGTACGTCTTATATCTCAACCCCTCTCTTGATCTAGTCCTAGGTCTAGGATTTAGGGTTTCAAGAGATTAAGGACGAGTTCTTGATTTTGATAGCTGAAAATGAGCTCAATACAACTGTGTTGAGAACCTATAGATAGGCAACATGAGTTCTTGTCAATCTATTTAGTTATCTCATGTCAGATTCACTTGGATTATAATATTAATTAATAAGTATTTGTGTGAGTTAAAACTCTTTTAGCACTATCATGACCCTATTGTTGCATTCATGCAGCGAGTGTTGGGGTTCGACGGAAGAATTTTTTTCCTATGAACGAAACCCAAATGCCAGGATCTATCCTCTAGTAATGTAGTAACGGGAGGGGATATAGTATTCATACCTTTGAAGACCAAGTGCGGTTAACATACCGCGAGGAACGTGGTTGAAGAAGTCGCTCCGACGCTGACCTCGAGGTCATGAAGTCTATCATCCCCGACAACTCCTAGCGCCGAAAGTATGGCGCCGACAGAGGAAGTCACACACGTACGATGCTTGACAACAAAGACTCTAGCTTCTCCCCGATCCCGCCGAGATTATGGAAGTAGATCTCCTGGCTTTGAATCCCGCAGCGCGACAGAGCTCCACGATGAAGAACTCCTCGTTCGCATAGCCCTGACAAGGGGGCCACAGTCGCAAGAGAAAGAGAAGAGATATGCTACACCAGCCTTTTCTGTATTTTCTGGTGTATTTTAATCCTCCTATGGGCACCTATTTATATAGGCGAAGGGAGGGGATCCTTCCACCTTAGGTGCCCCATGTGGGACTAAAACTAATAGGAAAACTAGGAAAAAAGGAGATGCACCCGGGTAGGCCAGAAGCGGTGGTCGGGTGGGCCACCATCTCCCGCCATCCCAACCCACGGTAGCAAAGGAAAGCGGCGGCTGCGGTCAGGAGGGTGGGCCGCCACGCGCCCACTTGGCCCCGCGCACATGCCCGCCCCGCGTAGCAGCCAGGGAGGAGCCCGGGTGGGCCGCCCACTGCGCATCCCGCCAGGCGACACGCGGCAGCAAGCGGTCCCGAGTGGGCCGGTCTAGCTCGCCCGCGGCCAGCGTGGCAGCGGCGGCGGCAGCCGCAGCCCGCCCCGTGCGGCGGCTACTATTTGTCGCCCACGTGGGTTGTTCCCTTTTTCTTTTTCCTGTAGATTTCTCCTAGGTCAATTTCCTTCGGGATTTTAGCCTAATGAGAAAGTTACTTTATAAATCTTAATTTAAATATCTATTTAGAATATATTAATTCGTAATTAACATATAATAAATATATATTTAAATAATCATTTATCTGAAACTTCTTTCGATCCCTTTTCCTCTATTCTTACTCCGAACACCTTCGGATTTCTCCAGAACATTTATGGTTTATCTCTTCTCATTGCTTCAGTAATTCCGAATAAACCATTAACGATCTCTAAGCTTCATCAAGCCCTTAAGCGTGCTACCCAACAGTTCGAGAACACTTCATACATGGTCAAGACTCCTCTTTGACCAATGATCAACAGAACGACCTTGATGCCCATGATGACCACCTGTGCATTCCACGAAACTTGTCGTTGTACCGTAAACACTATGTCTTATTCCTTTTGTCTCTATGATTCTTGTATTGTCCGAGGCTCGGTCAATGACATCACCATGTCAAGTGAAAGATCACAAATGCTTCCTAGAGGGGGTGAATAGGCGGTTAACAACTTTTACGAGATGGGCATAACAATGGAGGAATAAAACTAGTGTTTTCTTTTGTTAACACAAAGCCTATATAAACTAAGGATCACCTATATGCACCAATAACTTATACTAAGAAATACAAGAAACAAAGTGATAGCAAGATAGATTACTTTAAGCACAAAGGTTATGACAATATAAAGTGTATAATTAAAGAGCTTGGGTATAGAGCTAACCGAGGCACGCGGGGACGATGATATTTTACCGAGTTCCTCCCTACAAGGGAGTACGTCTTGTTGGAACGATGGGAGGTACTAAGACCACCAATGCCACAAAAGTCCTCACCCTATTCTCCCGAGCACCCGCCGCACGACAAGCACCCGATCCACTATGGGACACTTGAGGGCGGTCACCAAACCCGTACAAGATTGGGGGAATCTCCACATCTTAATTGGAGGCTCCACCAAGGCCACTAGCTTGAGGATAGCTCCACAACTTAATTGAAGGCTCCAAGAACACACCACAAAGGCCACACACCGCCGAGGGTTTCAAGAACCCAAGAGGGACAAGCTTCTTAATTTTCACCAACCAAATCCTCTAAGAAGAACTCAAACTCATGCACCTAATGAAATGGAAAGAACACAAGTGCTCAAATCCTTCTCTCTCAAATTCCAACAAAGCTACAAAATCTTATGGGAGAATAAGAGAGGAAGAACAAAGAGGAGAAACACCAAATTACTCCAAGATCTAGATCCAATGGGTTCCCCTCACTTAGAGGAGAGATGGATAGGTGGAAATGTGGATCTAGATCTCCTCTCTCTTTTCCCTCAAGAATATGCAAGAATCATGGGAGGATTAGAGAGAAAGGGCAAGCTCTTCAAGGTCAACAATGGAGGAGAGAGAATGGGAAGAAGCAACCAGCCCCTTGGGGAAGAAGGGGCCTTTTATAGGCTCCCCACGAAATATAGCTGTTGCTGGGCATTTAAACCGGAGTCTCCGGGGTCCAAACCCCGGAGTCTCCGACCCTAGAACATCCCGATCGAGGGGAAATAGAGCTGCAAGCTCTTGGAGTCTATTCGAAGACTTTTTGGGTCAGAAATTCCGCCCCGGCCAGAGATTCCGCTCCCCCGGAACCAGAGTCTCCGCCCCCTGAAAACTAACAGAAATATCAACACCAAAATGGCCATAACTTTTGCATCTGGACTCTGATTTGATGATCTTGGGATCGTTTCGAAGAGGACAATATTCTCTACAAGATTATGTAGGGAACCATCATAGTCTATCAAGGTGGGATCGAACGAAATGATGAAAGGTTTATTCTATCTATAAAAGACAAATCGATAATACCTCCAACATCGAAAATGCAAAAGAGAATACATATGAAATTTGTTTTTTATGAACTTGAGCTTGTCATGGAGAACAACACAAACTCTAAATCCTCTCATGGATAAGAACTAACAAATATGATGCCAAGGATGCAAAGGTTTAAGCTCTCTCTGAAATATATGATCAAGTTACTCACTCGAGAGCCGCTCTTGATAGTACGGTTATCTATCCTATAAACTGGTCTCCCAACTAACAACATGAGACCGGAAAAGGTAAAACCTATCAAGATCATACCTTTGCCTTGAGCATTCCACTTGAGCTTGATGTAGATGATCTTGTCCTTCTCAAGATGGAACTTATTTCTTGATTTCTCTTGATTGCGCTTTCTTGATGAGGACTTGCGAATTTCTCCCCCATACACCATGGGGAAACCACGTCTTTGAACTTGTCTTCATCAATCCATAATCACCAAGGATGGAAAGCTTCAAGCATGATATATCCTAGATATGTAACATCTTGACCTTGAAATTCATTTCTTCTAACTCCATTAGGATGATGTCTTGAAGATACACATGAGGAACTCTATCTTCTTCTTCAACACACTCTTGATCTTCTTTTCTTTATTGTTGTTGTTGTTGTTGTTGTTGTTGTTGTTATTCTACTTGATTCCAATAGGCCCAAAGCCCTTGACATTGCATCTTCTTCTTCACCCTTGAAGCCAACACATGCTCCAAGCGATGACAATGGACAATTCCTACAAGTGAAACTTAATGCAAACATTAGTCTATAAAGATTTTCATTAATTATCAAAACCACACATGGGGGCCCACATGCTTTTCAATCTCCCCATTTTGGTAATTGACGAAAATCCCTTTGAGAGGGTTTATATAAGGAATTTTAACGAATAAAATGGTAATGCCAATATCAAATACTACACAAGTATATGTTATTGGTACCACCACCATATATAGAGAAAACTCCCCGACAATATTATGCATGTGTGATGAACTTGGATTTCATTGCATATATTGCCAATCATTATCATTGGTGGAGTTTCCTCTATATATACCACATGCTAAGCAACAACAAAGATGCAAGAGCATGAAATGAAAATGCTTAAAAACAAACTCAAAGCATAAACCAACTTCCCTTAAACCCTCTAAAACTTCTCCCCCATTGGCATCGATTGACGAAATGGATGACAAGTTCTAGAAGGCCAATATAGTGATAATTCATCCAAAGGTGTGCATTCGGACATATCCAATGATGAATACTTGGGAAGAAGTAGAACTATATTGAGTACCCGAAGATTTCCAAAGAAAAAAAAATGAAAAAAGCATCAACAAATGATGCAAGCAATCACAAGGTCCGACAAACCAATTGAAAACAACAAATGAGACCAAAAGGAAACAACAAGATATGATGATACGAGCAAATGAGTGTTTAAATGAAAATAGAGAATCTCTCCAAGATTTGTGCACACAATATAATAGTTGTATTGAATACAATATGGAATCCTCACTCCCCCATAAATATTTAAGACACACAAGGTGATCAAGAAGGCAAATGAGTTTTGTTAAATGAATTAGAGGAGCTACCCAAAGATTATGCACCAATTATGATAATTGTATTTGGGAACAAAGTGCATAATCATGGAATCCTCACTCATCCAAATTCATTTAAAAATATAAGGCATGAGAGAACAAATATGAGTGCCCGAAGATGAAAACACAAGAGACAAGCACTCATTGGAAAATAAATTTGGAAGCCACTGAAGCATCAAAATAATTAGAAAGGTGGTCTCAAAGAAATAAAATCTCAATGAAAATTATCTTATCATATGTGTATATGTTTGTAAGTGAAAAACATCAAAAAGACATATGCCAACAAAGAAACATGCACACACAAACAAGATACACAAGAGAGCATATGAAAGGCAAAATGAATTCATAACATATACCAATAAGATTTTTGCTTGAAAGCATGGACAAAGGCACAATTTTATATTATTGTTTATTAGTGAGCTCAAACACCAACACACCAATACATTACAACTATCACCAAGGGAAAAGGAGATAGTTGGAATATATGGAGAAAAGCAACAAGTATCATAGAGGAAAAACCAACTAGCAAAATCTCACTAGTGCAGATGAGAGAATTTGAGGAAAAGATAGGCAATAAAATTGCTATATTGACATATTTGGGATTGGTCAATCATATGTATGATTTTATACAGTCCCAATTATATGCACTCATCTCAACTTACACACATTTGCAGTAGGGAGTTCTCTTAACACCAAAGCTAGAAGCACAACAAATACAAATACAAGAATTCATGCTAGAAGGCAACTGACAAACGGTTGAAAGCAAGATATATGAGCATGAGAAAAAGATACTTGTTACCGAGATATCATTGATAGGATGTAGTAGAGATATGAATTAGTCGACATTCCTATAGTTTGCCTCCAATTTTCATGGACACACCACTTCTTCACAATTGAGAGACAAGCATCCAATATATCTCCAAAGTACCTAAAACACATTAAGTAAAAAATGGTCCCCAAACATATTGGGTCCAAAGTAGTTAAAGAAACTACAATACATAGGAGAGACTCCACATAAATATGTGCATATTGATATGAAATTGAATTTCATGAACAACTTAGCCGATGGGATTTGGTGGAGTTTCCTCTATATATTGGAACAAAGAAAGAAAGCATGTCATAATATAAACATGTAGTAAATATGCATGCACAAGTCTTTCAAGGACCAAAAAAAAGAGATACAATTTGAACAAAAAACACCAAGTAAACCGAGATGGCACACGCAAGAGTGTGACACGACAAACGGTGTCCAAATTGTATCAAAGAACCAATTCAACACATGAAAGATCACAAGTTTAACAAATTAACTAGGCTAAAGCCAAAGAGCAAAAGATAGATAAAAACGCAAATTCTCAAAGATTTATCTCATTCTAAAAAGGTCAAAACGAGAAACATGGAATGAGACAAAACTAACTCCCAAAAAGAGCAAGGTTTCAAAAAATAAACCAAACTCTCCATACTTTTCATGATGGCACAAAATACCAAAACAAAAAGATCGAACTTCCAAGAACATAAAACACGATATGGATCAAACAAAGAAGCGTAAAAATGAGTGTTCTAGATAATATAGGAGAGCTCACCCATAAGTAGTAAATTATTTAGAATTTTGATTTTGAATGCACAATACACATAAATAAGATCATCACTACTACCTACATTAAATAAAACACAAGAGGATACCAATAAAATAAGAAGATCCATAAGAGGCAAGGAAAGCTTGGGAGACAACACAAAACATTTTCTTGGCAATAGATAGTACAAAATTAAGTAAACACCAAAGTGAATATGATCAATAAATTCTACCATAAATCTAGTACTAATTGTCCAAGGACAAGAAGTCTTGGGAGTAATCTTCCTGAGGTAGTTCACACGGATATCCAAGATCATATTCACACTAAGAATCATTAACAAAGTATAAGAATTAAGCTTGATGCTTCGAAATAGATTCTTGGTAGCTTCCAATAGTCAAACAATCAATAATGATTCAAGTAATTTTAAGATAATGATTTCCATGAGGATATAGAGATCCAAATATGAGGAAACACATACCAAGAAACACTCTCACACACAAGATCCAAAAGATGAGCAATAAAAACATTCAAACAAATTGGATCTTGTATGAGATAATGTGTCACATAGAAGCTAGCTAATTCTTAATATCAATTCTAAGTGACACAACCTCGAATTTTCACATTCTCTAGGATTGTAATATGCACTAAGTGTGTGACTCCCCCATATGTGATACAACCATAAATCTCAACACGAGGAAAAAGGATCCAAATATAGATAATTAATGGACATTATGGAACTTAAATTTCTCATGAGAGTCATACCACATAGAGACTAAATAATATTGCAATATCAATACTAGGTGGTTTCCTCATGTACACACATTTTTGGGATTGTGGAATGCCCAAGCATAGCACTCCCCCAAAATGGGATAGTCCATTAGTCTCTCATAAGGGCCAGATAAGATACCGAATAAAATCAAGAAAGGCTCCAACACAATAAACACACATACATGGTGTGCCACCTAATCATGCAGAAATATACTTGATAACTCAAGATAATTAAGAGGAAAGCACAACATATACAAGAACATGGAAGATACAAAACCAACACATACACAAGCGAGCGAGCAACTTTCAATGTAATGAGCTAAGCATATGTTATCGCAAGGAGGAATATTAGGAAAATGATAGAGGCAATATAATCCACATGACTTGGCTTAACAAATATAAAGGATGAAGATCCCTCAATTCTTCATGATGTAGCCAAGACTCCAATGCTCTCAAAAAAACACATATTGATCAAGTTTCGTCTTGTTGGTCCCCAACAAAGTTGGGTCCAAAGAGGTTAGTACAATAGGCTTGGCAACCCAAATGGTTCTTTTCTTCACACCACACTAGGCCTCAACAAATTTGGAAAACACATTGCCAACCTCACCTTATGAAGAGAATAAGCATCATCAATCATGATAGGGTTGGATGAGGAGATACCAATGGTGCATGAGGAATAAATATGCCCTTTCTCGTGGAAAATGTAGCAAGTTCTTCTCTTTCCATCTTTATTTTTGGTTGAAGCAACAACTTGAGGAAAACCTTGAGTCTTCTTGGGAGGAGGTCCATCTCTAACAAGAGGTATAGCTTGAGTTCGCTTCCCTTGTTGCTTCTTGCCAAGAGGCTTATTCTTCAATGGGCAAGACTTGACATGATGCTCTTCTTCCTTGCACTTGAAACAAACAATGTTGGCCGAATTCTTGACTTGAAGCAAGCAATGGCATGAGTGGATGTGTGATGGCTGTGAAATATAGCCATCCATGTCCGCATTTAAACTAGATATTATTCATATATTTGATGGAATATCTCTCTAAATCCTGCCACTAATGCCTAATGATCAAAGGGGTATGCAATCCTTTCTTCCAATTTTTCCCAGCGAAGATAGTGTCGTTTGATGATGGGAATCACTACATTAAAGTCAAAGATACAAGATTTCCAACATACCAAAGAAACCTGGAGCCGTGAAGTGGATGGAGAAGCTTTAACGACCAATTATACTGCGGGAATTTTATTCCGTCTGTCTAGTTTGGGCCGTATATTTGGCACCAACATCGCCAGGTCAAACAGAACAACTTTTGTGAAGGGACCCCTATATAAATATGCCTCAAGCAACGAGAAAACCCTCTCTCCTCTACTTCTTCTTTTTGACCTCAACGCTCCCTGGCACTAGAAGCCACCACGCCGGAGGAATACATCTAGATCTAAATCTCCAAACCCTTCTCCACCACCATAGCCATATTGCACCACTTGTAATAGTACATCTCATCTCCGATTGGCGACATTGTAATACTATTATTATCAATCTCATGATTTCCATTACAATGTTTATGATTGTTGATCTCATCTCTATGTGTGAGTAATTCTCCTTGGGCTAAGGGCTTCGTCCTAGCCATGTAGCTTTTTGTGCATGTTATTTATCATAGATGGGATCATGTATTAGTTTGTATGACATGATGATTATTGTACCCTCTCTTGCCTCAATGTAAGGACTTGTCAGGTACCCAAGACCCCAAGGATTGATCCAGATATAGGGAGTGTGAGTTATGACTGGTCTGCAGGTTGGGAACCCCAGTGACAGAAGGGCTAGTACGGCTATATGTGAGGGATTTGCTTGGGATTAACAGTGACATCACTATGCATATCATTAGTTCTCTTTCTTCTATGGATGAGACTAGTAGGTTATTGCTATAAGCGGTTGCGGACGCAATAGTAATTATGGATGCACTTCCCACATATAATTATCTTGCTCTGACAATTACATGCATGCTTTATTATTATCTTTTATTCCCATAAGATGTTTTGCACAACTATTGGTGAAACCGAAAGCCCTAGGCCCTCTCTCTCCATCGTCAACAACAACAAAAAGATCGCAAACTCTTGGTCCGGTGAAAACACAAAAGGAAATCTAAAACTCCCAAAGGTCCATTGAAGTAACTTCACTTTGCTTTCTGCTTCCCGAGGATTCAATAAACCTAGGTCTACTAGGGAAAAAGAACTATACTACATCCGTAATCCGGATCGAAGGTATCAACCCTTTTTCTGGCGCCATTGCCGGGGAAGCAACAGCTACCCTGGTGAGGTTAGTAGGAACCTTGCTAGTTTTAATTCTTGTTTTTAATTTTATTAGTTTTCTTTTAGTCTTTATTTGAAAAACCAAAAAAATAGTTAGTCTTTTAGTTCTTGGTTTTACTATTATAAGTTTTTATTTAAGAAAATCCAAAAACATAGGAAATATGGATGAAAAGGAGCTTGGGGAGTTTGCAACTCCCAACGATGATTATTTGCATACTCCTATTACTCAGCCAGCAATTACTGCTGAAGGTTATGAAATTAAGCCCCACTATTTAAGTTTGGTTCAACAGAATCAATTTGGAGGCTCTGCTGTTGAAGATGCAGGTATGCACTTAAATACTTTCACTAAAATATGTGATACGATGCGCATTAAATATGTTGACCCTAATGCGGTCAAGTTATGCTTATTTCCTTTCTCTCTTAGAGGGGAGCAAAAGAATGGTTGCTATCTTTGCCTAGAAATAATATTGCATCATGGGTGGAATGTACTTCTCTATTTATGACTAAATTCTTTCCACCTGCAAAGACTATGCAACTAAGATCTAAAATTACTGGTTTTAGACAGGAAGAGCATGAGCCACTAGTGCTTGCATGGGAGAGAATGAAAGAATGCATGAGAAACTGTCCTAGCCATGGGATGGAAGATTGGTTAATTATCCATTTATTTTATAATGCTCTTAACCTTGTGTCTAAGTCTATGCTTGATACTACAGCTGGAAGAACATTTATGGGTAAACAAATTAATGAAGCAAAGCAGCTGCTAAACAGTATGCAAGACAACCATGCCCAATGGCATGTGGAAAGATCAAACATGAAGAAGGTGAACTCCGTCACACCTCAAGAAAATGAAGAACTCAATGCTAAGTTGGATGAGCTCATATTAGCCTTTAAAGGTAAGGAAACCGAGGTAAGAGCTACTCCCGAATCAAATATTGAAGAAATAGACTTCATAGCTCGTAATGATTATAACGTTGCTTGGAAGAAGAATTATAATCCAAATTTTCAGAAACACTATTCTAGTCCTGCAGGTAACTCTAATAATAGTATGGCATCAAGTAGTGGTAGTCTCCAAGAAACTCTTATATCTTTTATAGAATCACAAAATGAGCAAAATAATATCCTAGTTAAAATAACGGAGAACCATGATGCTATGCTTGGTAAATTGTCTAACCAAGTTGTAAGTTTGAGGAATGATTTGCAGGCCCTCCGGGAAAGAACAAGGATTGTTGAGGCATAGCTAGGTAAGATAACTGAAAGTCAAACTCTCATTCTAGCTAAATTTGCAGGTAAATATGATACCAATCCAGTAGAAGACCTCAAGATGATAAGAATCGAAAGGGAGGAGCCTGAAGAACTTGACTATAGCAATGCTCCTTTACCAAATTACACAGTTGAAGATCTTGTAAAAAGGATCAATATCAAGATTCTGGCAAGTGAAGGAAGTGAGGAAGCCATGTATCAACACTTTGTTAATTAGGTAGTAATAAATGTACGTGAGCTTGAGGAAGAATATAAAAAATTGCTGAAAAATTACCTGTTAAGCTTGATGATATATTTGAGCCTACTATTAAAATTAAAATTGGGACTAATGAAATAGCTGCACTTTGTGATTTAGGTGCAAGTGTTTCAACAATTCCAAAGAGTCTTTTTAATAATTTAAATCTTGGCTCTTTTGAAATCACCGAGTTAAAATTGCATCTAGCAGACTCTACCAACAAACAAGCAATAGGAATTAAAGATAATACCTTAGTATAAATTAAAGGTTGTCCTGCTCTTATTGATTTTGTTATTGTTGACATGCCTGAAGATGCTACTGCTCCTATTGTAGGGTTCGCAGCATAGAAAACAAAAAAAATTCTACGAAGTGAACTATGTACCAAGATCTATCTATTAGATACAAACAACGGACGGATGTATATCCGTAGAGAACATACCCTTGAAGACCGACAAAGCTTAACGAGTTCAACTCGTGGTTGATGTAGACGATCTCTTGCCGATCTCAAGATCGAGAGTAAATCCTAGCGCCGCAAATCAGCAGCGCATCCATGCTCGCACACACGTTCGAGGCACCGAGCAACCTCCGCCTCCTCGCTCCAGCGATGCAGAGGAAGCACAACCCTTTCTTGCCGAATAGCCACCGGGAACATGTATCTCGCTAGTCCGAGACCATGGGGGATAAATTCTAGAGGGGGAGAGAGATCCTTCACGAGGAGGCGTGAGTGAGAGAGAGGGGGCTCCTTTTATAGGGAGAGGGGGGCACCCAAGGGGCCATGCGCCCAGCCATGGGGCTGCCCCCACCTCTTCCACATTCATGTGGGTGGACACTCCACTCACTCAAATGCCTTTCAATTCCCTCCACTCAAAAACCCACTTAAATTCCCATTAAATTTCCACCAAATTTAATGCAAGCTCTCATTAAATAAAACTCCTTTTATTTATTCAGAATTTTGTCAACTACTTTAATGACAAACATTCACATATAACCCCTTGCTAGTATTTCATGTCACATGCAGAAACACTTTCTGCAATTTCACCCGAAAACCCGTTTCAGTATCTAGTGAAATAAATTCCTGCGCTTGTTATTCTTTTCGGCATGAAACTTTTGCTCCAAATGGATGTCGGTGTCTCTTAAGTGTGTCACCCTACGGTTCGTGAATAATGCGGACATGATCGAGACCCCTCTCGGATCAATAATCAGAAGCGGGATCTGGAGACCCATACTGACTCCCACACATTCAACGATGACTTTCTTGTGATCGTTGGAACCTTTTACGCTAGTATCTTAATCCCTTTGTTTCACGATATATTACATGTCCGAGATTTGATCATCGGTATCTCCATACCTAGTTTGATCTCACATCGACATGCACTCTTTTCTCGTTCCCGTGATATAACATTCTAGTGATCAAATCACTTGCTTGCAAGCTAACCAATGTGATATCACCGAGTGGGCCCAGAGTATATCTATCCATCATCGGGATGAACAAATTCCACTCTCGATCCATGGGCCTCAACATAACACTTTATTAGTTCTGAATCCATATTTATAATCACCCTGTTACGGTGTGACGTTTGATGTTATCAAGAAACTCTTCCGGTGTTAGTGATTGACATGATCTCATGGTCTAAGGATTAAGATCACTTCGTAAGTTGTTATAGCAATATAAACTCAATGACTTTGATCGTAATGCTATACTTTGGATGAATGTTCATCACATCATTACACTAATGTTGTGACCTCGTTATTAACAACATCCAATGTCCATGATCAGGAAACTTTGATCATCTTGTTAATCAATGAGCTAGTTTATAAGAGAGGCATAACTAGGAACTTCCTTTTTGTTTATTAAACACACATCTATTAATGTTTCCGTATTAATACAATTATAGCATGCAAAATAAACATTTATCATAAACAAGGAATACGATAATAACCACTTTATTATTGCCTCTCGGGCATATTCCCTTCAGTCTCCCACTTTCACTAGAAACAATAATCTAGTTTGAAAACTTTGCGTATTGAACACCTATGGCTTTCTGGTGTTCCATATACGCAATTGCAAGTGGTTAACATAATCTACGGATCTGACGCTTCAGGTCCGTGTGTATTTGCATGTATTTGCGTCTTCACGCATCACTCATTCTCCAATGAGATGGCATTGTATAAATTTGGTCTTTTGGTGAGACCTTTAGTTCCTTGGGGTTAAATCATGTCGATACTATTGTCATACAATATATCTTTAGTGTTAGCCCGTTGCGAACCACACCTTAGTTTGATAACAAACTACTTGACACAAATTCCCTCCTTTGCTTCTACTATAGCAGTCATATACTTAGCCTTTTGTTGTAGTATTCGTCACAATGTCTTAACTATGGAATACATCCAAATCCATCATGGAAACTTTCTTTCCATTTCATTGTGCCACCCATAGTTTAAATTGAGATAAACTTAATTTGTATCTTGTGACAAACCTAGTATCGATGTAACGCTTTACAATGAACTATTTGTAATTGTTTGTCACCTCTACACAAATATATTCTTAGTTCTTCCAAAATATCATAAGAATATCCTTACTATCATCCAATGATCATTTTATGATTCACTCTGGTATATGATCATAACACTTAGAGCATAGGACATATCTGGATGTGTACATATCATGGTATGGTTGATCAAAACATCTTTGTGATTTCACTCATCAAGTGTCAAAGCACTTGAATCTTGTTTCACTTATCAAGTGTCGATACACTTGAATCTTGATTCAATTCCTTTCCACGCGACAAGAACCGTTTCTTGTCGTTTCTATATTGAACTCCTTCAATATCTCATATATAATGCTTACAACCATATTAGCGTCACAGTCTATCCACTATAGACATTCATGCTAAATATTCGGGTTGTGCCTAAGTTTTTCATCGAAATGAAATTCTTAACCTTTGTCAATAAAAGATACATCATTTCTAATCAACAAGATGTCATCCACATAATGTATTAGAAATATGTCTCAGCGCTCCCACTTAATTTCTTGCAAATGCAAGCATCTTCATCGTCTCCTGATGAAAAACTCCTTTTCATCACGGTAAAGATTCCAACTCCGCGATGCTTACTTCGACCATTGAAGTTTGCATACCCTTTTTAGCATCCTTTGAATTAACAAAACCCTTTGGATCGTGTCATGTACATGTCCTAGGTAACCATTCTATTAGAAAAACTTTGTTTTGTTTATTCATCTACCATATACCAAATTATATGTAGTGGTTGCTACTTTAATCCGTCAAGACTAAATATCGCTATGAAAGATCAAATCTTGTCATAGTCAACTCCTTGAACATTGTCGTAAAATACTTTACGACACGTCGACTATTTCATAGATGTGAAACATTCATGTCTGTTCCTTTATAGATCCAAATACGATCGATAGGTTTTTACACCTTTCCGGAGGGTATTCCAAGTTCAAAACTTGATTTCTCGTGTATGAAACTATCACGAATTTTATGGCTTCAAGCCATTTGACGGAGTCAGGGCCCATCATCGCTTCTTTGCATGTAGTCGGTTCATCATTGTCAAACAATAATGATTTACTCTCAAATCTAAGTATTTGATTGTTTATCCGACCGACTTGGTTAAATAAGAACTTAGATCTCCGTGACCACAACCTTTGAGGCACATAATCTATGAGCATTATGGCAGCCTCCGGAACGATTTCCGGCGCTGCGCAACTTAGCACATTTAGCTAAGGTTCGTTAACCTTATCAAAGTTCTATTGTCCTCCCACTTAACTTTTATGAAAAATTCCTTCTTCAAGAAACTTCACATTTCAAGCGACAAACCCTTTTGTTCTTGGTGTTATGGAGGAATAACTAATTGTTATTCGAAATAACCTACAAAGACATGCTCATCCGACTTTGGTTGTGAACATCTTACTTATGTTTAGCATAACCAAATTTAAGAAATGACAACTTGGGTTTTACCCCAAACCATAACTCATGTGGTGTCATTTCAACGGATCAAGATGGAGCTCTTTTCAGTGTAAAAGCGGAAGTCTCTAAAGCTTTAATCTTTTAAAACATAATGGCAGTTTTATAAATAACACCTTTGATCAAACCATGTCACACAAGGTTTCATTACAAATCTCAAACACTCCATACTCCTATGGTGTTTCGGGAGATGTAAATCTAGGTGTTTTGCTAAACTTGAAACTCAAATAAATCCCTTTATGATAAAATCATAATTCATTTATTTTCTTGTTACACTTGTAACTCAAACAAATCCCTTATGATAAAATCATAAACCATTTATTTTCTTGTTACAATGATTTTCCACTTCATCTTGAAAGTCTTTGAAACGTTTTTCAAATATTTCATAATTCTTTATCATTAAGTGAATATTCACTCAAATTTCCGGAGAAAGTATATGAAGTTGAAACCCATCGCTTACGACTACACATAATGGACTACATACATCGATATGTATAAATTCCAATATTTTAGTTGTTCGTTCTTCTTTGGCCTTTGAACGAAGTTTTAATTATCCCTAGGAAAGTCTCACAAGCGTCACTTGATCAAATCAAAGACTCCAAAAATCCATGAAAATGGAGTTTCTTCATGTTTTGTTTCCAATATAATTTAAATAGCGATGTCACTTCGTAAGTGATCTTTCAATCATTTGTCTTGCGACATTTTAGCATTAGGCTTTATGGATGTGATTTCTCCAACTAGATTTGTAAATCATCCATCTTATATGGAATATGGTAATTATTTGAACAACCTTTGTTCTCATAATACCTGATTTAAATAACAATTATTAAAACAAATCTTGAAGTCAAGCTTTGATGTCAACGAGAAATACAAACAACGGTTTGTTTGTTTTCGATGAACATCATCACATATTCTCTTGCTAGTTACTTAGGCCATTGTAGTTCATGAATTGCGTCGTTCTATATGACATTTCATACCATCCAATTCGGTATCCAATACCCAAGAACCACATTGTATAACAAGCAAAGAATACAACCATAACATGATATCATCCATATACATAAATTAGATATTTCCAATCTTTTCTTTTCTGCCAAATATATTTTATAGATTCTCTTTCAGCATTTCCTCTTCCATTTTAAAATAATTTATCAACATCAACAGTGGCTCCATATACATGACACATAGTCCAAAGCGTGTATATTCAAATAATAATACCTTTGGACTTGCACTTTGAAGTAGATCACCATCATCAAAATGAACGGTATTCTTTCAAAATCCATTGTTTAGTAATCTTTTAGTGTAGTAAACATTTTACATACATATTCTATTCACGCTTATCATGACGACTTTCATGATCAAGCTACTTTAGCTTATAAAGGCGAATTGTGAGTATAACATTACTTTCCAAAAACCCTTTTGGATGATTAGGATGTATAGCATCTCCAACTTTCGTAAATTCTCATCCAATATGAGAACATATATTATACTCTATCATATTGCAACCAAAACATTGTTTCAGATATCGTTATATCTGCCACACATGATGGTTTCTGAAACAATTCTTTTAGCTCCTAGATAAACTTGATGTTTAAATCAAGAATCATGGAGACAAACATGATACTTAAGATACTAACACTGGAATTGTTACTCTCGATTTAATACCAACTATTAAATTTCACTGAGTAAATAGAGTTTGCTGAAATTTTGCAATAGGACTTTAAATTTTAGATTGACACTCAACACAATACGATACTAGTTCGTAAAGTATATATCTAGAATTCTATAGTTCTATTATCTCAATTACAACTATGCATAAGGTGGTGAACGAATGCCAATGACTACAACAAATTATGCAAATTCACTTTGATTTAATTTTATGATAAATTGAGTTCTACTAATCCAAATTAGAAATAAACTCCCACTCAAAAACGACATCCCTCGTGTCTTTTTGGTGATTACATGAACCAAATCCACTACACCAAGTCCGATCATCACGTGAGTCGGTATAGCTTCAAAGGCGAGCATTCATATGGTCATCATATCAAAACATATGACTCATGCTTAACCTTTCGGTCCGTGTTCCGAGGCCATGTCTGTACATGCTAGGCTCGCCAAGTAAGAACTTTAGTATTCGCGTGTGTAACTGTCTTACACCCGAGATATGCTCGTGGATTTAAGTACACCCGATCATCACGTGATGTCTTGAAGCGACGAAACATTGTCGGTGCATACTTAAGGAAGAACACATTCTTATCTTGATATCTAAATGAGGGATCATCTTATTATGCTAATAAAACGCCAAACAAGCAATATAAGATGCAATCAAAACATCATATGTTTATAAGTGAAATGATATGGTTCCTGCATATGATCTCCATCATGTGCACCGTGGTATGATCTCTATCTTACCTTTATGTGTAAGGCCAAGGTCTACGGAACTTACACGCTATGTATGTTGTGAGAGTATCATCTCATACTTCTACTTACAACATCACCATATCATAACACTAGCCCAACAACAATCTAAACTAGACGCCTCTAATTTATCCATTGCAAGTTTTACGTGGCTTAGGGCTTTCGAAGATAGAACCGTTCTTACCTACGAACATGAACCACAATGAGGATAACCAAATTGTTGACAACTTGTTGCAAATTAGATATTGACTATAGTAGGAGAGACAGACACCCGCTAGCCACTTATGCAAAACTAGTTGCATGTCAAGCATGGAACAGGTCTCATGTGCGAGGACATGTAAAGTTTGTCCGGGCCGCTTCATCCCACTATGCCACCAATATCCAAAGTACAACTAAGAAGCAATAAAATGATCATCATCGCCCACATACTCATATGTGTACTACCCGTGCAAAGTATCTACGCATAGATCCGGCTCTAATACCACTGTAGGGTTCGCAGCATAGAAAACAAAAAATTTCCTATGAAGTGAACTATGTACCAAGATCTATCTATTAGATACAAACAACGGACGGATGTATATCCGTAGAGAACATACCCTTGAAGACCGACAAAGCTTAACGAGTTCAACTCGTGGTTGATGTAGACGATCTCTTGCCGATCTCAAGATCGAGAGGAAGTCCCAGCGCTGCAAATCAGCAGCGCATCCGTGCTCGCACACACGTTCGAGGCACCGAGCAACCTCCGCCTCCTCGCTCCAGCGATGCAACGGAAGCACAACCCTTTCTTGCTGAATAGCCACCGGGAACATGTATCTCGCTAGTCCGAGACCATGGGGGATAAATTCTAGAGGGGGAGAGAGATCCTTCACGAGGAGGTGTGAGTGAGAGAGAGGGAGGGGGCTCCTTTTATAGGGAGAGGGGGGCACCCAAGGGGCCATGCGCCCAGCCATGGGGCTGCCCCCACCTCTTCCACATTCATGTGGGTGGACACTCCACTCACTCAAATGCCTTTCAATTCCCTCCACTCAAAACCCACTCAAATTCCCATTAAATTTCCACCAAATTTAATGCAAGCTCTCATTAAATAAAACTCCTTTTATTTATTCAGAATTTTGTCAATTACTTTAATGACAAACATTTACATATAACCCCTTGCTAGTATTTCATTTCACATGCAGAAACACTTTCTGCAATTTCACCCGAAAACCCGTTTCGGTATCTAGTGTAATAAATTCCTGCGCTTGTTATTCTTTTCGGCATGAAACTTTTGCTCCAAATGGATGTCGGTGTCTCTTAAGTGTGTCACCCTATGGTTCGTGAATAATGCGGACATGATCGAGACCCCTCTCGGATCAATAATCAGAAGCGGGATCTGGAGACCCATACTGACTCCCACACATTCAACGATGACTTTCTTGTGATCGTCGGAACCTTTTATGCTAGTATCTTAATCCCTTTATTTCACGATATATTACATGTTGGAGATTCGATCATCGGTATCTCCATACCTAGTTTGATCTCGTTACTGACATGCACTCTTTTCTTGTTCCCGTGATATAACATTCTAGTGATCAAATCACTTGCTTGCAAGCTAACTAATGTGATATCACCGAGAGGGCCCAGAGTATATCTATCCGTCATCAGGATGAACAAATTCCACTCTCGATCCATGGGCCTCAACATAACACTTTATTAGTTCTGAATCCATCTTTATAATCACCTTGTTACGGTGTGACGTTTGATGTTATCAAGAAACTCTTCTGGTGTAAGTGATTGACATGATCTCATGGTCTAAGGATTAAGATCACTTCGTAAGTTGTTATAGCAATATAAACTCAATGACTTTGATCGTAATGCTATACTTCGGATGAATGTTCATCACATCATTACACTAATGTTGTGACCTCGTTATTAACAACATCCAATGTCCATGATCAGGAAACTTTGATCATCTTGTTAATCAATGAGCTAGTTTGTAAGAGAGGCATAACTAGGAACTTCCTTTTTGTTTATTATACACACATGTATTAACGTTTCTGTATTAATACAACTATAGCATGCAAAAAAACATTTATCAAAAACAAGGAATACGATAATAACCACTTTATTATTGCCTCTCGGGCATATTCCCTTCACCTATCATATTGGGTCGTCCTTTCTTAAAAACTATTAAGACTTTGATTAGTTTGCATGAAGGGAATGTAAAGCTCCAATTGCCTTTGCGGGATCCTTTTGTTATTCATTTCCTAGGAAGAAGAAAGCCAAGCAAGAGGAGAAGGAGGCCATCACTTTGAAGGCCCACTATTTTGGAGTGGGTGTTCCACTCATCTAGCCTAAGTGAGCAATATTAAGGTTAAGCTATTGACAATAAAGGAGTGCTGCATGGGAGGAAAACTATGTGAAATAAAGGTTTGAGTAAAGTTTTTAAGTTTTAGTTTAAGTTTTATGTTGAATAAAGAGTGCTAGAAAACTCCAGTGAGAAGGAGAGATCCAGTGGTACTGAAATTCTTGTTTTATACATGCTAATGTTGTTCGAAAATTTAGTTTGTCATTTTTCTGTCAAAACATGGTGTTTAGCTAAGTTTTAGTCTAAAAAGTATTTCTTGAAGAAATAATTTTTTTGATGTATACAGTACCTTTAACGACCAACTATACGACGGGAATAAAAATTCCAGCCGTATTGTCACATCCCAAAATTTTCCAAATTTTGAAATGTGAATTTTTTTGATGAAATTTAGGGTGAAAAGAAACTTTTTGATTCCAAATGGAAACATCAAAACCCATCTTGAACAAGTTTGAATAAAATGGAATCCAAGAAATTTCAATCAAGTGAAATGCATTCATCAATGAATGTACCTTGAAATTTAAACACTTGGAAAAGTTAAACCAAAACCCAAAAACCCTAATGGAAGAAAATCATTTCCAAGATTTCTCTAAGACTATGGATTTGATCCATATAAAAATTGAGCAACAAACAATTATAAATGATCAAAAATGATAAACAAAAATATTATAAAACCATAGAATTGGTTTCACTTAATTTGGAGCCATGGATAAAAACATATGAATTTATTAAGATAAAAGGAAAATAAATTTCAAAGCTAATAAAGCTCCTATCTAAAATCTATACCAAATTGTGAGCAAATTAATCCTAAAAGGATTTAAAAATATAAAGAAATATTAAATAAAATTCCACAAATTGGAATCACCAATTTTGGATCTATAAATAGAAAGATATGGATTTTATAAGATAAAGAAAGAAAGAAATAAGGAATATTTAAAAGACAAATTAAATCTTGGCCAAATCCCTAAACAAATAAAATGAAGGATTATTGAATAATAAATAAGGGTAAAAGATTATATAAATAAAATCAAAAGGATTAAACAATATCCAATTTTATTGAAATAAACACAAATTGCCTAAATAATAAATCCCAATAAAATTATTTAGAAGACAATTTAAACCTTAAGTTAAATCCATAAGCAAATGGAATAAAGATAATCCAATTAAAATAAAGGGATAAATAATATTCAAATAAAATTATATGGCAATAACCGTATTCAAATTGTATTTAATAAAGACAAAATCCCTTAGGTTAATGATTAATTAAATCATGAGAAAATAATAAATGGGAATTTATCAAAGTGGATTAAAAGTTATCTAATTAACTTAAAATAATTATTTGAATAAAATTTATATGGGATTAAAACCATATTTGATTTTATTTGAATAAAGACAATTGCCCAATTTAAATGATTAATAAATCATATTAAAATATTTTAAATAATTCAAAATGAAATATTTGCACTAATGAATAAATAAAACCTACTGAAGAAGTTTTGGTGAAAATTAGAATTCAAATAAGAGTTTGAAAATATAATTAAAATCTTATTTGAATAAAGGCAAGTGCCTATTTTAAATAAATAATAAACTATAAATGAATAAAAGAATTATTCCAAAAATGATCTTTAAAATACATGTTTAAACAGTATGGAAACTTACTAAAAGTTTGGAAAAATTTGAATTCAAACAAGTATTTGAATCAATTGAATAAATTCAAAACAGAATAAAAGAAATGGAAAAAGAAAAAGAAAACAGAAGAAGAAAAAATAAAAAGGAACAACCCAGAAACCCCAGCCCAGAACCTGGCCCAACTAAAGCCCAACAGCGCAGCCCACCTTTTCTTTCCCCCCGAATCGTTTTATCTTACTCACGAGTAAACCCGCGCATACGCTGACAACCAGACCCCACCGCGTAACTCTCTCTCTCGCTGACGATGCTGCCCCACCGCCAGGTCATCGTCTTCCTCACCCACCCCACGACCTGTTCTTCCCCTGCTGTTACTACCGTTGAATCCTCCTCGTTAATTCATGTTATTGACCCACTAATTCTACCCAGCAATCACGCGTACATAATCCCCTCTACCCCCTCTCTCTTTCCCCTCAAACTCCGCTGCCAGAGAGCCCCAGGCTGCCTCAATTTTAGCTCGCCCAGCCGCAAACACCGACGAGCTGCAGCACCAATTCATGCGAGCCCAGCCACCCCTTTGCCCCCTCGACCACACGAGCTTGATCCCCATCCTCGTGCGCATCTGCCGGTAGTCTCCTCTTGCTCGCGCGTGCCCCAGAGCATTGACAACTTCAACGCCAGATCGCCACCGACGACCGCGTTCACTCCGGCGACCTTTCCCCGTAAGCCCTGGCTCCCCCTCTTCCTCTCGTTGATACATGTGTGATCCCCGACATCGTACGCATCTGACGTAACCCTCTGTTTGTCTTAGCGCGGTCCGTAACATCGCCAGCAATGACAGCCCGAGCGCACCGTCGACAGAAGCTACTCCGGTGAGCAATAGACGACGAACCCGTGCGCCCCTGCCTCCCTACGAGCACGTTGAGCATCAGCACCCCACGGCGACCCTGGTGAGCATCTCCTCCCTCTCCCTTGCTTCCTGCTTCATCAAAACTGCCATAGACAGGGCGCCTCTTCCACTTGTCGTCGCGCCAGCGCCGCCCATCTTTGGTTTAGTGCTGGGAACCGTTGGATTTAGATCCAAGGGACGCAATAGAATCTTAAATCTAAAGGGTATGATCGTTTCTGTGTCGTGCGATTTAAACATATCTAACGGCTATAGCTGCGTGATCCCACCGAACTGGTACAGACGAATAGGAAACAGACGCGTGGCACGAGTTTTGTTTTAAAAACAGAAAACATGTCTATTAGATGTTAGATTTGAAAAATTTATAAATTTTAATCTACACGTCTAAATTTTGCAAACTTTATATCATTGGAATCAGAATACTTTCCAACCATGCCCTTTGTTTAGTGATTTGCCTCTGTAAAATGGGTTGTTTTTGCAGAAACATGTGTAGGCCTATTTTGATTATAAAAGTTATTCTAAAAATGATTTTAGGGTAAAATCTTTTGCAAATGGATTGTTTTGAAACTACTGACCATAAAAACCAACTACTAGATTTAAAAGTATATTTTTTGATATTAGGAAATAAATCTTTGAATAAAAGCCTTTCTAGTTAAATAAAGACTTCTGATTCCCCTGAAGGAAATGAAAAAAAGTTCAGGCGCGATCGAGGGTTGAGATGGGCGGATACCCCTTCGCGCCTGGGAGTAGGATTGGCATATAGAAAGGTTAGATCGCGTGCATAGAGCCCGCCAAAGCCCATACAGGCTCGAAGTGGATTAGTACGATCGTATTCTACGACGCGACGTGGATTCCCGTCGTCCAACTCAGCTGTCTGACGTGGCAACACCCAAAAAAAACACCCCTACATGGTTTGCTGGGCCGCATTTCTGTTCCTGCCGGTGGGCCGTTTGTGTTGCACGCGCGGATAAGAGCGGGGTCTCGCGATACAGAAGGGAATGAAAAAAATAGCGATACATCGGGAAGACGCACCCCCCTCACCTCCGACGCGGTGCACGTCTGACACCACTCGCAGGATTGTGTCATCATGACGCGTGCAGGGACGCGTGCACCGTTCTATCAATGCCGAAGTGAATTGTCAATCGACTTAATGGAGCATCCAATCGGTCGCATCGTTGTAGTTCTCTGCCTGCCACGTGTGAACAAAACTTCTTTGAGAAGGCAGGTCGCACAGTAGGGGAGAGTACGGTGGGGTAATAAGACTGGTTTGCCTAGCATTTTTGACAATCTACCTCCACTAGTCACTAGCGCCCTCCTCCCTTTCTTCTTCCTCCTGCTCATCACGCTCTTGCTCCCTCCCTCTACGCAGCCATGGATCCCTCTCGGAAGCGTGCCGCGGCGACAATGTGCGAGGAGAGAAAAGAGAGAGCTCGCTACCGCTTCGACCGAAGAGTCACAACATATGCTCATGCCCGCAGGCGAGGGATCCTCCGGGTAGGTCATGTACTTCTTCTCCTTAATAGTGTTATCCAATATTCTTCTTCTCCTTAATCATCACCTCCATATCTTTCTTTAGAGCCGTCGGTTCACCGGCAGACATGTCCCCCCCAGATCCCCGGAACAGCGAGGTAAATAATATACACTCGGGTTTTTGCGACTAGGATTTGGGGGTTTTGCGACTAGGATTTGGGGTTTTTTCTCCTGGATCTTTTCCACACCACCCATTTCTGCATAAAGCTCGTGTGCTACAATGACACGTTACTGTTGTTCCCGTTCCGTGATAGGACTGAAACCACGTATTATTTGTCCCAGGAAAAGAAGCCAAAACTCATGAATAATGTGGATTCTTGGCTTAATGCACGAATAAGCAGCCACATGGAGAAAATGCAAACACAAGAGCTGGAATTAGAACAACTCAAATTAGCTGTGAATACCCTTACTAAGGAGCGCGAAGAGCTAAAAAGGGACAACGCTGCCTAGAAGAAACTGCATAAGAAGATCGAAGGCTCGAACCGACTGAATACATCCATCAACGAGGGGCTCTCGAAGGATAATGCCAGGCTAAAAGATGATAATGTCAATCTCCGTGTCGAGAACATGAACCTGCTTCGGGAGCTCAAGGCTTCGCTCAGTGAGTAGGTCAAGATCAGGCGGGACATGCTCGTACGTCGCCTACAACTTGAAGAGATTGAGGACGAAAATCAGCAGCTCCTCGCCAGGCTACGACTGTAATGTAGCAGACTTTCCTCGGTGCTGCTCTACTGAATTAAACTATGTGTTTCTATTTTGCAACCGTAAACTGAACTATCCTAACAATGAGTTGCAACGGGAGACACCTTTTGCGCAGTCTGAAAACTATCTGCTTTCCTATTGTTTCTATATACTGTCGCCGCCATGTTGGACAAGTATCATTTTTGTTGTAAGAAAAACTTAAACTTAGATATTACACACACTCAACCGTGCATTAAAATTTAAATTAGGTATTCCAAATTCAACTTCAAATAGTTGCAAAAGGAGGTAGCCACGATCGGAAAAGAGTGGGTGGGCCACTGGCGGGGGTCCGCAGAGAGAGAGTGAGTTTCGTAAAAAAAGAGAGAGAGAGATATTTTGACATGTAAGAGAGATTGTTGGCGAATGGGGCCACCGGGCGCGTGAGAATCGTGCATGTACCATAATAGGCATGTCCGAGGCGCACCGTGCGCGTGTGAACTGTAGTACCGATCATCAGATATCCGCGGTGCACTCATGCGGCAGGTGTGCATGCGATGTGCTGAACTGAACCGTGCAGGTGAATCTGCGGGAGCACGAAACGTCGGCGTCTCACCATATACAGCCCATCCCTCTGTCTCTCTCCGCCTCCCCTCATTCACTCCATCACGCCACCTCTTCCCAACTCCCCCTAGGCCCCTACCCACTACCCTTCCCCACTCCTCTCTCCGCCGACCAGGAAAAAACCCTCTCCCCTTCCGCTTCCGCTGCACTTCGCATTCCGGCGATGGAGCACCCATCTGACGCTGTCGCCGCAGCGAAGGAGAAGGCCGCGACGCTGGCGTTAGCCGCGGAGGAGGCGACGAGAGCCACGGAGTAGGCACAAAATGCCGCAAGGGCTTTAATCAAAGCCGTAGCGGATGCGAAAGATGAAGCGGAGGCCATTGCTGAAGGCCGACCGATCGGTCCCTCATCGGCTCCCGCCGCTATCAGTACTTGTGCGTACAATCTTGGGAAGCAGCCGCAGGATGACGACGAGGAGGTCGAGCTCATCATGCTGCCGCCGCCGGCCTTTGACGAGAACATCATCGACGACGAGGAGGAGGTAAGTTCCAATTAATGGATTATCTGCTTGGGGCCTAGGGTTTTCGGTTAGCATCAGATTCGTTTGTTATCTGTTAAAATTGGGGCCTAGGGTTTTCACTTAGCGTTAGATTTATTTGTTATCTATTACGATTGATGTGTAATTAATGGATCTATGGATTATTGCTAGCTAGGCTTCGATTATGGATAGAATCGATTAATATTTGTGGATCTGTGGATTATTGCTTGCTAGGGTTCGATTATGGACAGAATCGATTAATATTTTTGGATATATGGATTGTTGTTTTCATTTCTATGGATTAATGCTAGCTTACTGACCGACGGAAGTGGTTTATCTGCTTGATCCCTTGATTACTTTCTGTTATTGCTAGCTGGAGACTGTTATGCTTCCTTTGTTAAGCATTCAATTTTAGTTGCAGTTTCTACATATTTGCTTCACATGTGTATTTTGTATATTTTAGCAGGCTACTGATGATGTTGACAGCGATGTCGACTCGTGTCAAAGGAAGACCAGGGCCACTCTCAAAAAGCTTAAAGTGGGTGGGTTCGACCGGTTCTGGAGTGAACCTTGGACTGATGGCATGAACAGCTGCCCCTTCTTCAAAAGGAGCATAAAGATGGACTTCCAAAGCATCCTGCAACATGCTGAAGAATGTGGATCTGGCCGTGTGAAAGTTGGGGAAACTGTCAATGCCACGGCTTCATGGCAAATCACATGGCCTATGGCATCTTCCTCAGGAACAAACTGAACCGAGCTATCGAGGCCGGTCGTGTGCCTGCTCCCAAGCCCAAGCCACCGAAGGTTCAGGGTATGGGCAGCAGGAAGCATAGGAAGCGGGACAGGGAGGAGCGAGACCGGGAGGAGGCGGCGAGGAGGCAGTGATGTAATGATGTGCCTGTTTGTGTGTGCTGCTGGTGCTGGTTTAAGCAGCATGCTTTTGTTTGAACTGTGTTTATGTTGGCCGCTTAGCAGCGTTTGTGTTGAACCTCTGCCTTATCAAGTTTGTGTTGAACCTTGCTTAATTAGTTGCTTGTTATGTTTCTGCATTTTAGATGCTTAATTAGTTTGTGTTGAACCTTGCTTAATTAGTTGCTTGTTATGTTTCTACATTCTAGATGCCTACCATCTACATTTGTTTCTGTACATGCTGGTGTGTGGCGGGATTTCCTATTTCGGAAAGGTTTAAGGGAAATAGTTAATGAATTGAGAAATAGATGCTGGTATAGATTTGCTACCAAATTGGGCAAAAAGGAATGAATGAGGTGAGCCTGGCAGAGGTAGACAAAGGAAGAAAGGAGGGAGGGGGAGAGGGAGAGGGAGGGTTCTTTGATTTGTTGCCAAATTGGGCTGGCTGGTTGCGTTGCCCTATTGTAGCCTTATTTTGCTCTTCTTTCCTTTTTCATATAGTTGTTGATTTACAAACAAGCCTGTTTTGTGTCACCTGAACTCAAAAAATGACAAATCTACAAAAAGCCTGTTTTGTCTCACCTGACCCTCTTTCCTTCACGAAATAACCTCAATTTTTTTACATATTCTAAAATACGCAGACTTAGCCCAGCCCAGCTCCTATTCCTGTGCCCGTGTTATCGCTGCAGCGGCTGCTTTCTTATTTGGCCGGCCCAACCGCGCCCAGCAAACGCGCGCGGGTATGACGGCGTAGACGCGTTAGGTATTTACTATTTAGTCACTCCACGGTCGCCTCCGCCCACGACTCGCCTCCACACGACAACAACCTAAAAAATTCCATCGAGGATCGCCTCCAGTATTCAACGCCTGCGATGACACAGGTTCATGGATCAGAGATTCAAGGATCAGGTATGTTTTCGCCAACTCCTATATAAAAATCTAGAACGAGTGATGTACAGAAATTTCGTCAGATCTAGAGGAAATACGATCAAATTTTAAAAATGCATTACGATCATAATTGTGTAGATCGGATCTACATATGAACTAGTACAATAACACTCTATTATATGTTAGCACTGAAAGCATGTCGTGTCAGATCCATATGTACTATTAAGAAAATTGTACTTCCTCTGTTTCAAAATATAAGATGTTTTAGTTTTATGAACAAAATGTATCTAGATTTAATTTAGTGTATAGATTCACTTCAAACTTGAGTGAACCTACATACTAAAAGAAGTCTACATACATTTGCTTTACAAAACTGAAACATCTTATATTTTAAAATGGAGGGAGTATTATCTAATGGACACTACTCGGTGCTTTGGAATATCACGCGTGTTTAAAAACATGCAAACCGTTTTTAAGTATCTAAAATAAGAGGTGGTAGAATATAGATTACTTTATTCTAAAAAGTTTGTGTACATGCCACTTTCTGGTTAGGTGGAGGAGTATGCTCGCACTCGTCATGCTCGTGCCGCTCTTAAGTTGCATAAACCTCTGCATATAAGAGGTATGTAATGTAAAATTAAAAATATCAATGCAGTTATAATATTGCTGCTTATGTATGTATTTGTTACATACAGGTCCCGGAATAAAGTTCGAGAAAGAATTTGAATGTTTCTGCCATTATGGCAACCGTGTGGCGATGGATGATGCCGAAATTAATGTACTAAAGTATGGAGTTGATAAGAACCTCCCAAAAAGACCATTTTATGTATGCACCATAAATAAATCAAACACCTTGAAAGGAAAAGCAAAAATGGTAAAACTTTTGAACTAGTAACAATTTTTCAAAATGTTACATTACTACTATTAGGTACTGACATTTGTATGTATATATTGGTGTAATCTATATGCAGTACTTTTCGAGGAGCTTCACCATGGAGCATATTGTTCCATATATTGAACTACCAGCAAACATTCAAGTATTTTGTAACAATATGGAAGTTGCAAAAGTTAAAATGGTGATGGTCAAGTCAAACACTAGAGGAAAACTGAAATGTGGAGGTGCCATGATAACATTAAAGTGGATGGAGGTTGTGAACAAGTTTGATATGAGAGCTGGTGACATCTTTGTGTTTTGGTTCCGTGGAAGCTCGGCTGGCCTCAAGCTCCTTATTAATCGTCTGTGAAATCAACATGCAGACCATGCAATGTTGTCATGTGTCCACAATTGCCACAAAGTGTTTCTAGCCAACTTAGTAATCACTAAGTTGATGAATTCAAAGTCCTTAGCCAAGCCTATAGATCTCTATAGGTTGGCTAGAAAGTCCTTCATCAACTTAGTGCTTATGTGATGATAGAATAGTACTGTAATTTATAAGTTAGAACTGTCACAAGCATCATGGCTAGGTCAAATTTACGAGCATCATGGCTAGAAACACCATCATCAACTTAGTTCCACTATTTCTTGAATTTTTTTTTAATTTCTGGTTCTTCTTTCAAACTAAGGCAAAAACCACGACAGGTGAGACTCTGAATCAGTAATCACAACTTGAGTTCTATGAGTAAAGATGAAAGATAATACTTACACATAATTATGAAAGACGCCACACAGAATTCTAAAAGCTACCACACTGAATTCTGAAAGTACTAAAAATAAATACATTGCAATTTATTACTTCGAAAAGATCTGAACACGCTAGCGATTAAGAAAATAACCTAGGCTATTCAGCCCTATATATTTCATCGGCGTCTGCTCCCGTGTCCTGCAGGAGAAATTCATTGAACTCCCCCCGTCTGTAATGTGCTGCCAGTATCTTGTCGAGACGGTAAGGCCTCGGTGAACGTTCCAGATAATGTTGACCAAAGCCATCTGCAAGTCTTGGTACCCCATCCCAGGCCTTAAGATCATGATTGTACGCTCTGATATAAGAAAGATCCGCGTAGTAGATGCAACCGGCTAGGACTGTACTAGGGTGCACTCTAGTGTCGACGGAGATCGACCGGTTAAAATGAACAAAGAAGGCACGGCTGCCAATGTCACCTACAGCCTCGAGACAGCGTTTCTTCGTGTCCACCCGGTAAAGCACCTGTTGACCTTCGGCGAAAACTCCACCCAACACAAGAAGCAGATCACCTTCAGACTCCACAAGGTAGAACTTGTAGACTCCGCGTATCTCTTCAAAGACTGGACCTGAAATTATTTTGGCCATCTTGACTGTGCTCACGCGCTGCTCCACCTGGATGTTGGTCGACACGATGTCTCCACCATCCTGTACTGCATACACTTCACCACGGAATGGGGTAATGCATCGCACGTCGGACGATGGATAAATTCCTTCTCCAAATACTCCATTGAAATCTCCTGTCGGGGTGGCCTCATCGTCCCAAGCAATAGAATTCTCATAATGTGTGGAAACAAACACCATCATGGGGGACTTCGTGACGGCTACAGATGCCACAAGATTTGATGGTATCTGCGTCTGAAACTCAGTGTTGAACTTACGGGTGAGTGGGTTCAGAAGGCGAATCTTGTGCGGCTCTTCCCTCTGAGCAATAACGACGACGCCACGATAAACACGATGAAGTAGAACCTTTTGATGAAGAGAACAGTTAGCCCTAAGATATATGTATAATGGAAAATACTCTCTTTGTTCGCTAATATAAGACAGAGCTTCTAGATATTTTAAAATGTACTAGATATATATATCCTAAATGAGTGAACCTATACAATTAAACTTTGCTTAAGGATGTTCAAGAACATGCATGTTTAAGAACCTACTCCCTCCGTCCGCAAATAAGTGTACATCTAGCTTTTGCCTAAGTCAAACATAACCAAATTTGACCAACTTTATAGAGAAATATAGGAACATATATTACATTAAATTGACATATTATAAAATCAGATTTAAAAATAAATCTAAATATATCAATTTAGTGTCATAAATGTTAGTACATTGTTCTAAAAAGTTAGTCAAACGTAGTAAAATTTTACTTAGGACAAGGTTAGAAGTACACTTATTTGTGGACGGAGGGAGTACACAATTAAACATGCATGTTTAAGAATAACTTTGTATCATAATAACAAATGAATGTTGATCGGATGAATTGTGAACCTGCGCTGAACTTCCATTAGATTCGTCATGAAGCAACGACCTGTGGCGAGGTTGAGGAACGTGAAGTCGCCGACGTCTGGAAGTGTGTGATATACCAGGATCCAGTTGTTGAGATGGAACTCGGGTTCTTTTAACGCGCGGCACCAATCGCCGCAGACTCTCCGACAAGCAGGGTAGGCATCGACGTACTCCTCGTCCTCCAGGAAGGATTCGCCGATCTTGGCAAGTGGTCCGTCGGCCGGGAGATCAGACCAGTTCACCTTCAGTCGGCTGCTCGCCATGCCTTCCTATCGAGGAATAAAGAAGACCAGGAGATGACAAGGAGAAGAACAAGGAGAAGAACAAGGATAGGAGGAGTCGAAGAGGGAAGCACTACGCCGGAACAAGGAGGCGAGGAGACGGCAGGAACTGCCACTATGCGGTCGAGGAACTGGCGATTTTCTTTTCTTGTAATGTATAATAAGGCGATCGTCACAACTGAGTCTGGGCCGGCCCTTGGGGAGGGACCGGAGGGGCAGCCGCCCCGGGCCCAAAATTTTGGGGGGGCCCTCCCCAGATATGTGCTGCATATATAGGCTATAATAGATCTTTAAAAGGATAAAAAAGCAATTTTGAGTTTTCTATTTGGCTAGATTGAGCGCTCTACTTTGCTGGACATACACATATGTTCAAATTTGGAGTCCATCACGGCATCACGTACCTAACCTGCGATTAGATCATCTATCCTCTTTGATTGTATCGTATGAAGGCACGCTGCACCCCGGTTCTTGCCTCAACCTCGACTTAACACTGGTAATTAAACTAACAGTGGTTAAGTAGTACATCAATGCTATTTATGCTGCATGCCATTAAATTACAAGGATTATGCAATTCTATTACATGTATATAATTGCACCATAATTATGCAACCTTTATTCTCTCATACATATAATCAAATTTTCCTATTACTACAACTTGCCAACATAACTGCTGCAATTCGACCATCTCACTATGACAACATCACTACTAGTTGATCCATAAAAGAAAGATTCCACAAAGGGCAACATCATTCAATATGATTAACTAATATATCAAATATATTTATGCTAGATGACAATAAATAAGAAGGATTATGCACTTATGTTACATAAAAATAAAATACAACAAATGCAAACTTTCTTCTATCAAATATATGACCCAATCTTCTATTACTTAAACATGGCAACAACACATCAACAATCCCAACATCACACCATGGAAAAATCACTACTACATGATCCATGAAAGAAATATTCCAAAACAAGAGACATCATTTAATAAAGAAACATTTAACTGCTGCAACATGTTTAAGGATTAGAACATTTAAAACTCTATAGACCTTTTCAGGATATAGCATTGCCTACATCAACTAAATCTGATGCCCATACATGTTATAGTCAGGAACCAATGTTTAAAACTTGCAAAATTGAAGAGACAGCTGACATAAGTCTACAAGTATTGCAGCCACAGAAACAAGGTAACCTAAAAGACTAAGATTATTCTATTAATTGTCATAGAGTAGAGGTATAAACAACACAAACCACCAGGTAGTTCAATAACAGATCATGAAGATGATCTGACTGAACTTTCAGGGCAACTCTCCAGTTCAAGTGTCCAAAAACAGCCGCCAAGGTCTACTCAGTATGGTAATACAGTTTAGAGCATGCAGCCATTTACCATTTGATCACCGTGCAAAAATCAAGGAAAAATGATAAACTGGTATTGCACTATACTAACTACTTAAACTACACTGAATATCATATCTTAGGGACATCCCTCGCAGCTAAGCATTCATTTAATAGAACTAGTCTAATATATGATCATACAAGTTCAGGAAAAAACTACAACAAAAATATGCACGCAACATTGTGTAATTTCATAGTTAATCATCCCGAATAATCCGATGCACTAAACTATTTCCTAGAGCTAGATATATGCTGCAACAAATAACTTCCGTTGAAATATATAAATCCCAAAAAAAATCTACACCAGGAATCTACAGAACCAAGCTTCCATCCAAAGAATCTCTAACAGATGTCAATCCCTAATACTGATATAGCTAAATCTACAGAACCGAGATTCCATCCAAACAATCAAAAGAGGGAAAACGGAAGTTAGCTGAAAAAAACCTCTTACCTGCATCGCAGCAACCTCCTGAGGCTGCACCGGCGACAGATCATCCCCGGTGCCGACCACGACGTTCAGATCTAGCCGCTCCGCCTTGCCGACCTCCGTATCCAGCATCTCCTCCTCTTCCAGAGCTGCATAGGCCAAAGCGGCCGTACCACCACCGCCATGGCGCTCGACCTCGTCGACTGCATATGGACGGGTCACGGCTCCCATCCCCACCCTAGAAGAACCGCCCGCATCGGCTCCGGAGCCCACTCCCGCCATCGCCGGAGTCGAAATCACGCGGAGGAGGATGACACCCAGACCGGAAGTGGAGGAGACGACGTGAGGGTTTCTCACTCCTCACTCTTTCAGTATCAGGTGAGACAAAAGGGAGGAGGGGGAAAATGGTGGGGATCTGGCGACGCGGAGCGGCCGAGAGGGCTCTTATACGTCCCGTCGATTCGTTTCTGCTGACGTCACTGGAGCACGTGACGTCCACCTCATACTACCAACATTGCATGGACTCTAGACCAAGTGTTCACTTTCATCAACTTGTGCTTGTATGTGTGAACACTTGGTCACCGGCGCACGTGACGGCCACCTCATATTACCAACATTGCATGGACTCTAGACCAAGTGTTCACTTTCATCAACTTGTGCTTGTATGTGTGAAGACTTGGTCAACATGATCCCACCTATTACTGTTGGTCCCAATTTAGGTTGCAATATAAGATTTTATCAAAGTCAAACTGTATAATGTTTGACCAGATAGTTTTATACAACTATAAACTAATACGGTGCCAAAATAATATTATTAGAATTGTCTTGAATTAGATTTTCATAATATATATATTTTATATCACACATATTTATATTATTTTGTATATTTTTGGTCAAACTTTGCAAAGTTTGACTTGCACGCAAAATTATGCGCAACATAATATGGGATGGAGGGAGTAGATCAAATTTGATGAAGGTGTTTCCACACAGCTCAAATAGCTCTATATTGCATAATATGTTGGCATAGTCCAGATCGACAACAAGTGTAGGCTTCGCCAAGGCACACGCTCCTCATTGCAGAGAAAGGCTTCACTAGCAAATTCAGAGCGAGTGTGATTGTGAGAGAACGAACAGAGACAAGTACTTTGTGCTGCTAAAACTTCCTAGTCTAGGGTGAAATTATAGACCTATATATATCTGAGTTAGTTAGAAACACCTTGATAACCTTCTGGTTGAATGAGTCAACGATTGGTCAACGTGTGATCCCAACTAGTTGTTAGATGTAACTATATCATTGCATAGCCCACAGAGGTCTAGACCCCATGCAATTTTGGTATGGCCCCACATTTTCCACAGCATAGTGTGTGTCATGGCTTGGCAGACTCAAAATTATAGCTAGATCTAGCAAGTAGGTAGGATCATGTTGGCCAGGTGTGATGACACATACAACAACAAGTTCGTGAAGGTGTTTCTAGAGAGGTGTCTAGACCCCATGCATGCAATGTTGGAATGGCCCCACATTTTCCACAAGCTAGTGTGTGTCATGCCTTGGCATAACACTTTTATAGCTAAATCTATCAAGTGGGTGGGATCATGTTGCTAGGTGTAGTGACTCACACAACCACTAAGTTGATTATGGTGGTTCTAGCTAGCCCAGATAGGTCTAGACCCCATGCACTATTGGCATGGCCCCACATTTGCCACAAGCTAGTGTGTGTCATGGCTTGGCATAGAAAAATTATAGCTAGATCTAGCAAGTAGGTAGGATCATGTTGGCTAGGTGTAGTGACTCACACAGCCACTAAGTTGATGATGGTGTTTCTAGCCAACCCAAATAGGTCTAGATACCATGCAATGTTGGATTGGACCCACATCTTCCACAAGCTAGTGTGTGTCATGGCCTGGCATAGCACTCTTATAGCTAGATCTATGAAGTGGGTGGGATCATGTTGGTTAGGTGTAGTGACTCACACAGACACAAAGTTGATGATGGTGTTTCTAGCCAACCAAGAGAGGTCTAGATCCCATGCAATGTTTGCATGTGCCCACATTTGCCACAAGCTAGTGTGTGTCATGGCTTGGCAAACTCAAATTTATAGCTAGATCTAGCAAGTAGGTAGGATCATGTTGGCCAGGTGTGATGACATATACAACAACTAGTTGGTGAAGGTGTTTCTATCCAGCCCAGAGAGGTGTCCCATGCATGCAATGTTGGCATGGACCCACATTTTCCACAAGGTAGTGTGTGTCATGCCTTGGCATAACACTTTTATAGCTAGATCTATCAAGTGGGTGGGATCATGTTGCTAGGTGTAGTGACTCACACAACCACTAAGTTGATGATGGTGGTTCTAGCCAGCCCAGATAGGTCTAGACCCCATGCACTGTGGGCATGGCCCCACATTTGCCACAAGCTAGTGTGTGTGTCATGGCTTGGCATAGAAAAATTATAGCTAGATCTAGCAAGTAGGTAGGATCATGTTGGCCAGGTGTAGTGACTCACACAGCCACTAAGTTGATGATGGTGTTTCTAGCCAACCCAAATAGGTCTAGATACCATGCAATGTTGGAATGGACCCACATCTTCCACAAGCTAGTGTGTGTCATGGTCTGGCATAGCACTCTTATAGCTAGATCTGTCAAGTGGGTGGGATCATGTTGGTCAGGTGTAGTGACTCACACAGCCACTAATTTGATGATAGTGTTTCTATCCAACCTAGAGAGGTCTAGATCCCATGCAATGTTTGCATGGTCCCACATTTGCCACAAGCTAGTGTGTGTCATGGCTGGGAAAACTCAAATTTATAGCTAGATCTAGCAAGTAGGTAGGATCATGTTGGCCAGGTATGATGACATATACAACAACAAGTTCGTGAAGGTGTTTCTATCTAGCCCAGAGAGGTGTCCCATGCATGCAATGTTGGCATGAGCCCACATTTTCCACAAGCTAGTGTGTGTCATGCCTTGGCATAACACTTTTATAGATAGATCTATCAAGTGCGTGGGATCATGTTGCTAGGTATAGTGACTCACACAACCACTAAGTTGATGATGGTGGTTCTAGCCAGCCCAGATAGGTCTAGACCCCATGCACTGTTGGCATGGCCCCACATTTGCCACAAGCTAGTGTGTGTGTCATGGCTTGGCATAGAAAAATTATAGCTAGATCTAGCAAGTAGGTAGGATCATGTTGGCCAGGTGTAGTGACTCACACAGCCACTAAGTTGATGATGGTGTTTCTAGCCAACCCAAATAGGTCTAGATACCATGCAATGTTGGAATGGACCCACATCTTCTACAAGCTAGTGTGTGTCATGGCCTGGCATAGCACTCTTATAGCTAGATCTATGAAGTGGGTGGGATCATGTTGGTCAGGTGTAGTGACTCACACAGCCACTAAGTTGATGATAGTGTTTCTATCCAACCTAGAGAGGTCTAGATCCCATGCAATGTTTGCATGGGCCCACATTTGCCACAAGCTAGTGTGTGTCATGGCTTGGCAAACTCAAATTTATAGCTAGATCTAGCAAGTAGGTAGGATCATGTTGGCCAGGTGTGATGACATATACAACAACAAGTTGGTGAAGGTGTTTCTATCCAGCCCAGAGAGGTGTCCCATGCATGCAATGTTGGCATGGACCCACATTTTCCACAAGGTAGTGTGTGTCATGCCTTGGCATAACACTTTTATAGATAGATCTATCAAGTGGGTGGGATCATGTTGCTAGGTGTAGTGACTCACACAACCACTAAGTTGATGATGGTGGTTCTAGCCAGCACAGATAGGTCTAGACCCCATGCACTGTTGGCATGGCCCCACATTTTCCACAAGCTAGTGTGTGTGTGTGTCATGGCTTGGCATAGAAAAATTATAGCTAGATCTAGCAAGTAGGTAGGATCATGTTGGCCAGGTGTAGTGACTCACACAGCCACTAAGTTGATGATGGTGTTTCTAGCCAACCCAAATAGGTCTAGATACCATGCAATGTTGGAATGGACCCACATCTTCCACAAGCTAGTGTGTGTCATGGCCTGGCATAGCACTCTTATAGCTAGATCTATCAAGTGGGTGGGATCATGTTGGTCAGGTGTAGTGACTCACACAGCCACTAAGTTGATGATGGTGTTTCTAGCCAACCCAGAGAGGTCTAGATCCCATGCAATGTTTGCATGGGCCCACATTTGCCACAAGCTAGTGTGTGTCATGGCTTGGCAAACTCAAATTTATAGCTAGATCTAGAAAGTAGGTAGGATCATATTGGCCAGGTGTGATGACATATACAACAACAAGTTGGTGAAGGTGTTTCTATCCAGCCCAGAGAGGTGTCCCATGCATGCAATGTTGGCATGGCCCCACATTTTCCACAAGCTAGTGTGTGTCATGCCTTGGCATAACACTTTTACAGCTAGATCTACCAAGTGGGTGGGATCATGTTGCTAGGTGTAGTGACTCACACAACCACTAAGTTGATGATGGTGGTTCTAGCCAGCCCAGATAGGTCTAGACCCCATGCACTGTTGGCATGGCCCCACATTTGCCACAAGCTAGTGTGTGTCATGGCTTGGCATAGAAAAATTATAGCTAGATCTAGCAAGTAGGTAAGATCAAGTTGGCCAGGTGTAGTGACTCACACAGCCACTAAGTTGATGATGGTGTTTCTAGCCATCCCAAATAGGTCTAGATACCATGCAATGTTGGAATGGACCCACATCTTCCACAAGCTAGTGTGTGTCATGGCCTGGCATAGCACTCTTATAGCTAGATCTATGAAGTGGGTGGGATCATGTTGGTCAGGTGTAGTGACTCACACAACCACTAAGTTGATGATGGTGTTTCTAGCCAACCCAGAGATGTCTAGATCCTATGCAATGTTTGCATGGGCCAACATTTGCCACAAGTAGGATCATGTTGGCCAACTGCTGAGTCACACAGCCACAAGTTGATGCTGGTGTTTCTAGCCAACCCAGAGAGGTCTATAGCCAATGCAATGTTGGCATGGGCCCAAATTCTTCTCCTCTAAACTTTTTGATCAAATTCATCCACATATGTCCAAAGCACTCTCTTTGCTCAGAATGGGGAAACATAGTCTTTACTGCATTTTCTAGGCCTTTGCATGCATCTGTATGAATTGCCAAAGAATCTTTTCAACTGCATCATAAACCATGTCCATGAGGCCTCAGTCTCTGATTGAAACAACCCAATGGCAACGGCGAACATCTAGTTATGTCCATCCAGAGCATTGCATGCTGCTAGCTGACCATTCCACTTTCTAGTTAAAAATGAAGAGTCTATGCTTAAATATGGACGACACCCTGCTTTGAAGCCATCGATGCAAGGCTTTAAAGCCATAAAAAACTTAGATAAGAACACCTTGCCATCATCACTGACCTCAGTATCTATCTCCACAACACTGCCAGGTGACCTTTTCTCAACCTCTGCTTTGAAGTTATACAACATCCTAAAAGTATTTGCCCAATCACCATACAATTATTTCATTGCCCTTTGTTTTGCCTTCCACACAGTGCTATAATTCACCTTAATTGGGTAGTCCTTTTCCAAGTCTTTTTTTAGCCTCTTTGTAGTAGTGTTTGGTGTCTTGGCTAAAATTGGAGTGATCTTTTCAGCAACCCAAATTTGTGATGTCATTGTTTGTGAGATCCGGCACATGGCTTAATAGGATTGATAGGATACTCATATCAACAAGTTTCAACTTCTTTTTCGGAAGCTCATTTGAAAAGAACTCTAAGGTTAAGCGTGCTTGGCCTAGAGCAATTCTAGGATGGGTGACCGACTGGGAAATGGAGTGCAGCGCATGAGTGAGGACAAAGTGCTAGAAAAAGACTAGTGTTGGTCGGGGCCGATCTAGATGTCCTATTAAGCTGCCAGAGTGACACCCCGCCCAGAGTGACGGGTGTTACAAGTGGTATCGAGCCGACCCTTGCGATTACACGGTAAAAGTGGTCGTGGTGGACATGTGGAGCATGGCGTGTGGCCCAGTGGACATGGCATGGCACATGTGCAGACCGGACGATGACGCAGCGTGCCAAGAGGGAATGTTCCTAGGGTGTGCTTGATCGATGAGGGCATCGATCTTCTAAAGGGTGGGTGTATGTGAGATCCGGCACATGGCTTAATAGGATTGATAGGATACTCATATCAACAAGTTGCAACTTCTTTTTCGGAAGCTCATTTGAAAAGAACTCTAAGGTTAAGCGTGCTTGGCCTAGAGCAATTCTAGGATGGGTGACCGACTGGGAAATGGGTACCGGGTGCGCATGAGTGAGGACAAAGTGCGCAGAAAAGACTAGTGTTGGTCTGTGGGGCCAGTCTAGATGTCCTATTAAGCTGCCAGGAGTGACACCCCCGGGCCCAGGAGTGGACGGGGTGTTACATTGTTGATACCCTCTGTGAACTAGGAATGCAAGTGTGTTCAAAAGGGATTTGATTAACTCTAATGGTGCTTCCATCTGGTTGGCGTCTAGCAGAAATGTACCATTTGCAAGGATTGGGGCCCCCATCAAAACCTCTACATCTAGCATAGAACTTCTTTTTATCAGTCCACTGAGTCTTGGCATCAAACTGCTTCTTGATTGCATAAGTTTTGAAACATATCCTAAACTCACCCATGCTTGGAACAGTTTCCCTACTGCAATAACAGGGTTTTCCTTGTCATAGACAGTAACCAGCTCATCATAATGTGCATCATTTACATCATCTGCAGCATTCTCCATCAGCTCTCTATATACATCTTCATAAAATGTTCTGTTACCACCATCATCATCAGCCAAATTAGTTTCATCAGTCTTTTCCTTATCTCTGTCATATACTGGAATGCCAAATATTTTGGCCATTTCTGTGTCAGTCATTGGTGCTATGACTAAATCAGTAGTTTCATCTAACTCCGAATTACAAGCAACATACATACTAGCCTCGTGATCAACACCTGTCTGCATCAACATCATTTCTTCGATAATCATCACTTCAGTTCAGATGGGCACCATCTCCTCTATGAGTCCCAATCATCATCGACATTCATGGGCAAAATTTGAAGCCACATATCCAACCTTGGAATCTTCTTCCAGATCGATGAGCTCAGCATGAAAAGTAACCTATTTGTTTGTCCAGCCATCTTGTCGATCAATTTCATCTACTAAATCTTCTCCATCCTCAATTCTCAAATATTCTCCCTTCCAATTTTCAAACCGTAACAATGCAACTTCCTGCTGTGGACCCCAAGGAACACTTTGCCCGATTTTATCCACCAAATTCTTCACGGCCAAATCTTCCATTTCCTACAGTTGCTGGGGATCAATATCTGCAAACTCAACCTCCCAACCCACAGATGTACCTCTCTCGATGTTACGTACACTACCATCACCTAGTTTCGCTTTAGATGGGAAGAACTTGAATTGGAATTTTCTCCGCCGCTCATAATCACCCCTGTTTTGTTTGAGTAGAGGCGGGCAGAGTGAGCTAGAGGAATTGGTGATTATCCAAATGCGATCAAATCAAATGAAAAAATAGTGAGATTGACCTATTGGAAATGCTCTCTTGCCTCTCCATCTCGATGCCCCCGATTCAGCCAACAGCCCACGGCAATCTAGCTCAGAAATCAGAGGGAAAGCGATTGGGTCAGATCCAAATCCAAGCACAGGGAATGAGCTAGGGTTTCGAGATTACGCACCACCGATGGGCTACCCCTGAGCTCACACGGTCCGCCGCTGTTGAGCACACGAAGTTGACGGCGCCGCCGCCGGATTATATCTAATCTATCAAGTGGGTGGGATCATGATGGTCAGGTGCAGTGACTCACACAGCCACTAAGTTGATGATGGTGTTTCTAGCCAACCCAGAGAGGTCTAGATCCTCTGCAATGTTGGCATGGCCGCACATTTACCATAGTTGTGTGTGTCATGGCTTGGCATAGCAAAATTATAGCTAGATCTATCCAAACGTGGGGTAGTTAGGTCAACGATCATGTCCGACTACTCGAAAGAGCCACTTGTGTACCATGTTTTTATCTACATTTATTCAAATGGACTCAAATTTGGCACTAGGGTTTATCACCATGTGCCTAATGATGCTACCATTGTATCTAGCCATTTTGGTTTGAAATTTTCAAAAATTTAACCAACAAACTCAAAAACAGGCTTTCATTTGTGAAGCAAGTACCAAAACTACAATTTGAAACCTTCTAGTTGCATGCTTGTGCGGTTTTACATCACATTGGGACCACATAAGTGCAGTTGTACTTTTAACCGCATAAGCCACACTTCAAACACGGATATTTAACCGCAGCCATTACAAAATATCTTGTACATTGACTACAATGTTGCATACAAATAACATGGCATAACGCAATAAAAATACTAAAAGCCACCCTTGAAATAAACTTTTGGAGGCCATTCCTCCGACAATGAGTAGACCCTACCTACCTGACTTTCATTGCTTGACATCTGAATTTCAGTCACAGTTTTCATATCCATGTCGACTTCAAACAATCCAGGATCAAACCTAGTTGATAACAATACAAATCGTCCATTGCTTGATGCCTTCCTCATCTGAATTTTGTAGTAATAATTTGCGAACCCTGACTTACCCTCATTATTGAAAACTTCTTCCCAGCAGTCATCCGATACCCTAGATCCAATTTTTTGAATCAAATCAACCTTAGACTCCAAAGACCACATAGTGTGGTTGCCCTCATGATGCAGAACCCATCTTTCAAGATCTCCATTGGAAAACTTAATGAACACCACCCCTCCTCCACATTTAGGAGCTACCGTGTAATCATTCCAAGAGTTAACATTGAATCCCATTTCATATGAAAATTCTATTATGCAAGTCTGTGATGTTAAAATGTCCAAACAAACTATATACCCGACTACATACATCATGTAGAGCTTGCCTCCAGATAAAACACCATACAGATTACGGTGAAAGACAGGAACCACAGGTGATTGTATTGGCGAACTTACTGTTCTTGACCACCCCCCATCTTTATGAATACACACGTGAACAAACACCGGATCAGTACTGTTAAATCTTACCCCGTTGTAGTCAGAATTAAAGAGCGTAGCTGCATCTTTCTTGAAGAAAGGCAACCCTAACCACCCCCTTCCAAGTATCAACCCAAACTGCCCAAATGTGTTATCGGTGTCAATTTCATTTCTTAGAATTTGCACTATATGCTCCATCTCCAAAGAACTAAAACTATTTTTTCTTGTAGAGGGGCAAAACGTATAGTAAACATCCGAATCCCCACACATGCTTCCAGCTTTAAGACCAAGGACAACACCATCTGCTGAACTCAAAATATCCGCACCTTCCCACAGTTCACTGTTTAATAATGGGCGTAAAGCATTAGATGAAACCTCTGTCTGATTTCCCCGTGCATAAATTAACCTAAATACACTGTTTCTGTTCCTGGTTTCTGAATCGCACTAAAAACCTAGATGTGCTGGTGTTTTGTCGAACTAAACCAGCGTTGCACAATTAGAGACCTACTAGTCGACAACTGTGCATTATTGAAAATGCTGCAACGGATCAATGCCATAGAAGTTGCAATTTCAGACTTTGTAATAATTTTTGAAACCAAATCTGAGTTGCTCATCACTGAATCCACATAAGTTTTCAATTCGACCGATATGCTGGATCCAACTCCATCTGCCAAACAAGAAACCATATGTCATATGTTTGATACAATGCCATGAATTTTTTATACCAAGGAATAGAATCATGTCAACAATCTTCCATCATCTACAGAATAACAAATCAAACAACAGAACAGAAATAAAATCCCTACAAACTACAACACACTACTAAATTCCACCATCCCCCACCCCCACCCCCCAATTTGCGAAGGAAGCTGTTATTGAAGCTTCCCTTCCTAAAAGCAGTCACTTCTAAAGAACAGATAGTATTTTATTTTTCAATTGCTCCTTTGTATAAGAAACAATTAAAGTAAAATCCTTCAGCATATCCCAAACAATAGCACGGTTCTTAAATACCCTAAGAAACAGATATACTCTGAAGACCTCTTTAGATCTACACAGAACAGACCCGTACTATACCCACAATAGGAAAGCATACAAAATTTTACAGATGCAGTCGGATAAAAGCAATCAACATTACCAGAAGCTTCTTTTCGAAATCCATCGCCTGAAGTGTTGAACTCTCTAAATCCCAGAGAATCTTCCATGGCGACCACCCAGCCAGACCTTGGAACCTTAGGCGAAAGCACACCCTCATCCCTCTCGTTCATAACGGCGTGATGTATGCGAGTTTTAGTGGAAGGATATAAGAATCAATTTGAATCTTGGAAGAGCGGATGGTTAGGGGCACCTTAGGTTAGGGTTCCAAAGGATGCAGCCATTCATCTATACCTATCGAAATTCCTTTTGTACCCCCCAGGACCAACTTTAGCCATGCTAGAAAAACACAAGGGGGATTTGCAAAATAACTATGCTATGCTCTGAACTGAAGCCATGTATGAAGCTAGTTCTGACCGGCCACTACGCTGATTACTACCAAACCCAAAAAATTATACGTACGCTGAAAATCGATCTATAAAAATTACTCATCAATCCAGAAAAAACATCCTTCCTGGTATATCTTAAGGGAAACAAACTCAATCCCGAAGAGAAACAAATTTAACCGTGAAACACAAAAACTTAGATTCATGGTGGATTAACTGAAGATTTTTTATATTTCCCATCTATCCCAGATAGTTCAGCTTTTCCCTTTTCATATGACACCCATTTTTTAAGCACCAAATATTAGCCGAAGATATCCCATGTTGTAAAATTTATCGTTTTTAAAAAACTAGGATTAGCCGAAGATATCTCATTTTTATGACTTACTATTACATTAAAAAGTACTAGTGTTAGACGTGAATGATGCATACATTACCCCCCCCCCAAATCATAACTAAGAATAGTGAAATATTCATATTGTTTAAATTACAAATTCATAAGCCATGTTTTGATGTATTGATGCTAGATAAATGGACTCAAATTTGGCACAAGGGTGTATCACCATGTGCCTAATGATGCTAGCAATGTATCTAGCCTAATGATGCTAGCATTGTACCCAGATAGGTCTATAGCCAATGCAATGTTGGCATGGGCCCACATCTACCACAAAGTGGCTCATCATGTCTTGCATTGTATCTAGCCTAATGATGCTAGCATTGTACCCATAGAGGTCTAGATCCCATGCAATGTTGGCATGGCCCCACATCTACCACAGTTGTGTGTGTCATGGCTTGGCATAGCGAAAGTATAGTTAGATCTATCAAGAGGGTAGTATCATGTTGTCCAAGTGATGACTCATACAACAACAAGTTGGTGAAGGTGTTTCTATCCAACCCAGAGAGGTCTCGATCCCATGCAATGTTGGCATGGCCCCACATTTACCACAAGTGCGTCTCATGTCTTGGCATAGCACTCTTACATCTAGATCTATCAAGTGGGTGGGATCATGTTGGTCAGGTGTAGTGACTCACACAACCACTAAGTTTATGATGGTGTTTCTAGCCAACCTAGAGAGGTATAGATCCCATGCAATGTTGGCATGGGCCCACATCTCTTGCTGTAGATTCAAAATTCAACTGATTTTTAGAAACAATTCAAAATTCATCATCTCTTGGCATAGTACTGTTATACTTAGATCTATCAAATGGGTGGGATCATGTTATCCCAGCATTGCATTAGGCTCTAGACCCATATGAGTTGACTAGAAACACCATCATCAAGTTTGTCGTGGCTTGACATAGCACTATTATAGCTAGATCTATCAAGTGGGAGGGATCATGTGGTCAAGTGTAGTGTCTCAAACAACCACTAAGTTGATGATGGTGTTTCTAGCCATCCCAGAGAGGTCTAGACCCCATGCAATGTTAGCATGGCCCCGCATCTACCACAAGTGTGTCATGGCTTGGCATAACACTTTTACAGCTAGATCTTTCAAGTGGGTGGGATCATGTTGGCCAGGTATAGTGACTCACACAACCACTAAGTTGATGATGGTGTTTCTAGCCAACCTACAGAGGTATAGATCCCATGCAATGTTGGCATGGGCCCACATCTACCACAGTTGTGTGGGTCATGGCTTGGCATAGCAAAAGTATAGTTAGATCTATCAGGTAGGTAGGATCATGTTGGTTAGGTGGCATGACTCATACAACAACAAGTTGGTGAAGGTGTTCCTATCCAGCCCATAGAGGTCTAGACCCCATGCAATGTTGGCATGGCCCCACATCTGCAACAAGTTTGTGTCATGGCTTGGCATAACACTCTTATAGCTAGATCTATCAAGTGGGTGGGATCATGTTGGTCAGGAGTAGTGACTCACACAACCACTAAGTTGATGATGGTGTTTCAAGCCTGCCCAGAGAGGTCTAGACCAAATGCAATGTTAGCATGGCCCCACATCTACCACGAGTGTGTGTCACGACTTGGCATAGCACTCTTATAGCTAGATCTATCAAGCGGGTGGGATCATGTTGGTCAGGTGTAGTGACTCGCATAACCACTAAGTTGATGATGGTGTTTCTAGTCAACCTACAGAGGTATAGATCCCATGCAATGTTGGCATAGGCCCACATCTACCACAGTTGTGTGTGTCATGGCTTGGCATAGCAAAATGATAGCTAGATATAACAAGTAGGTAGGATCATGTTGGTCACACAACCACAAGTTGGTGAAGGTGTTTCTAGCCACCCCAGAGAGGTCTAAAGCCCATGCAAAAATTCAAAATTTGACCGGGCCACCTAAAATTCAAAAGAAACATCAAAATTGTGTTAAACGTTGGACACATTTGACCGGACACAATTGGACCGAGACAGGCCGACCGGCATACGTGCTGGCCAAAGCCCATGCATCATACTCAGACGTTATTTTAATTCATGGACCTAAACCCTAAACCCCACAGGCCCCACCCACCCACCACGCACACATCCCACGTTGTACGTGCGCACAAAGAGGCACATCTTATCATAGGGGTTTTCTTGTTCGATCGCCTCGACTCCGCCCACCTCGACTCCGCCCATCGCCGCCAACGACGAGATTTGAGTTCTTTTCTTCCTGCCCTACGTGAGAGCTACATCGAGAACACACTGTTTCTTTTTGAGGAGCTGAATAATCGCAGCACACGCACTACCGTTACAGGTATTTTTGTACGCACTATGGATTTATCATACAATATTACTAGTTCTAAGTTCAGCAGAACTTCGATTAGAGCTCGATCCATATGGATCTATTTGTTTAGTCGTTAGATTTTCCGTCCAAGGGTAGTCGCCATTATATCGAAGAATTGTTAGTGGATCTTCGCTAGGAATTCCAGTTGATGGGCTCTGTTTGATGGCGGGAAATCGTTTGGCATGATGTTGCCTATTAATTCTGTGTAATTTTCTTGTGTTAATTGGTTATGTGTGTTAGACATCGCATCTCAGGCCTACATGCGGTGTTGAGATGCAATTTAGCTGGTTTGGTGTTTAAAAACGAATGATGTATAGAAGTCCCTTTTGATAAAAGAAACAAGACGTTTGATTCTCCTGTTGTTATTCAATTTAGCTGGTTATGTGTAATATTGTTCATATATGTTTGCAATAAAAGGTCTATAAACACATGCACTACAAAAAAGCTATGTGTGTAAACTCTTTATTTGTAATTGTATATATGTGTAAACATTTTAAAAATCCGCTCTCGATTTATCGGTAGTTAGGCGCGCGTAGATCGATTTACGACATGGTGTAGTATAACGATTTTAGTGTTATCCATCTTATAGTCTATGTATGTTATGAATAGTATTATTTCTTCGGATGCCAATAAAACACCTAAATAAATATAGTTATTTTTCAACAGAATGGACGAAATCGGAGAAATGTGTTGTGCTGTTGAGAAGTGGTGTCATTTCGTGAAAAGTATGACACCGGCACAACATGCCAAAATTGGAGAAACCGACTTGCGCTCATGCTTGAGATTCCCCAAGAAGTCAAGATAACCGGTGATCAAATTTATGACACAAAAATTTGATCCAAAGACAGAAAAATTTAATGTACGCAAGAATAATGGTGAAATATCCCTTACGGGAGTGGACGTTGAGTGCATCTATGGTTTAAAAAATCATGGATTGGATATATCGGACATTTTTTATGAGGAAACTTATGACGCAAAGAACCGTATACCTGATAGCTTTATAAGCAAAAAGACAGATAATCTTGTAATTGATGACCTAATCGCCGACGTCATCAAGGATAAAGTTGCGGATGACGACTTTATCCGCAAGGTGGTTCTGGTTCTGATTGGGACAGTCCTTGCCCCACAGAACCAGAAGATCGTCCCAAAACAATACTATGCACTGGTAGAAGATGTGGGTCGCATTAAAAAGCTGAATTTCAATGAGTATGTACGGACATACCTCATTGCTAGTCTAAAACAAGTAGGCAACGCATATGAAGCGAAGCAATGGCCGACAGGCAGCACCATCTTGTTACAGGTAAATTCCATTCTCAACTTACATACTTCCTCCGATTCAAACTAATTGACTTGGTTTTGTCTAGATTCGGATATACCTAGCACTAAAACATGTCTAGATACATCCAAATCTAGACAAATCTGAGTTAAATAATTTGAATCGAGGGAGTATATAATTATCTACAATATATTTTTCTTTGTTTTAATCTAATTTTGTTGTGATATTTGAAGTATCTGTACTATGAGAAGATACTCCCAGATGGCGTCGAGTATACGTTCGGAAGGCCATTGATCAGGAATTGACTAAGATGCGGCAAGTAGAGACGCCTTAGAATTAAAGGGCCGTGCTTTGGGGAAGGTACATAAATACAAGTGATATTGTGGCTTATTTTTTGTTCTGTTAACGGTTCTAGGTTGTCAATATTAATTGGTTTATATACACATGTCTTGAAGATTGACGATGACATAACTCAAAAGCATCGAGAAGAGGTTCTCCATACACCCAAAATTGCATCTGGTAAGAAACGTAGTAGAGGGCCCTACAGGAAGAAGGAAGGAGGTTCTACATCCAGCAGGACTAAAGGAATGAGAGAAGTCATGTTGGAACTAATGACGAACAAACTAACAGAGCATATTGATAGAACAATTGAAGAAACCTTTGATAGAAAGATGGAGGTCTTCACAGAAGCTTGTGCTAAGGTGATACACCCTATGTGTCATCTGCTCTGAGTTAAACAAATGCTTTTTTTAAACATGACATGATGATTCATTTATTTTCAATCTTGCAGAAACTTCTTGTTATGATGAACTCGGCAGGAGTCACGTACAAACCTTCTAAAGAAAAAATGTCTGATAATGACAATAAAGAGGAGGAGGTAGATAAGGAGGTAGAGAAGGAGGTAGATAATGGTGAAGGAATCTCCTCTACTAACACCAAATATACGCCAAAAGATTTTATGGACCGTCCAGACACCCCAGAAAGTAACTCCTTTGACATTGCACAGGACTCTAATTTAAAGAAGGATTCAAATAGTAAGGGGAAAGAGGTTGAAGGTGACATATTCATGTTACCCACAGACAAGAAGGAAAGGAATGCTACTGATGCTTGACACACCGCACCATCGAAACTCGGCAGTACGCAAGCGTCACCAATACTAATTGATGGTAGGGGTCCTTCATCGACGCGACCGGACCCAGAGCCGATTCCATTAGAAGCATTCACAGCTGCATTGAAAAAGGGGCAGGGAGGAAAAACGGGTGAGGTAGGAGACACTCTATCGAATGGATCATTTTACTCGTTTAATAGCCTACATACCATTTGCCGGAAAGCTATTAATGGTGAGAAGACAGAAGCCGTTGTCGAGAAGCGCAAGCTCATGTCGGGGGACAAAAAGGGTAAAAAACCAAAAAGCGATGTTAGAAAAGGTAGTGCAACATCATTGAATTGCATGGTTGTGCATGTATTAAATTAAAACAGTTACATGCACGTATTAAACATTTGTTTCTGTGTATGCAGTTCTTTTTAAAGACATAGAAGTACTGGACGGTTTTACACCGCAACAAATAGATGCTGCAGTGTTTTATGTTGAAATAGCAAAAAATAATAAAGATTTTTGCAATGAAAGTGTCTATAATAACAAGGACTACACTGAGGTCACTGCCAACCACATTAGTGTGATCCTTGATAAATTATGGCTGCGTAGCAATATAAGTCCAAGTATCACAGTTTTGTTATTTTATGCAAACAAGAAGGATCGTTTGTCACACGTTATTAAATATTTTTGTAGGTTATAGGTGCTTACATGGAAGAATTGTCTCTTCGACTGGGGGATGACCGAAACTTGTGCCCTACATGGAGGGCAAACAGTCTAATACGTACTCCACCAAGAAGAAAAACTAGATCCCAGCATAAGAAAAAAGCCATGGACAAAAAATCAGAAAAGGTCGATGATATATCAGGATGCTCTGCAAAATGCATGGAAGAATACTTTCGTGCTGATAAAGTAAGTACTGTTTGTACAAGAAAATGCAGAGTATAAACCATATTATGTAATGTGATAACACTTGTCTCTTTTTGGTAGGTATATTTCGCGTTGAATATAAATGATTGCCACTGGTGCTGTGTCGTCTTGAATAGTCCAAAGGAGAAATTTCAAGTGCTCGACTCGCTGTTTGAATTTAAAAGGGTCCAGAAAATTGTCGAAGCTCTGGTATGTTTTCTCTCTATACATTTAGCGACGATATGGTTACTCCAAGCATTACACTAAACCTCTCTGTTTCATAGAGAGAGCAAATTTCGAAAGACATAGAAGTGGCTAACAAATATACGGATTATAAGTTTCATGATGTTTCCAATTGGGAGATCGTAAGCTGCGAAACACCACGGCAAAATGATTCATGAGTTTCTGGTTGAACTAATGCCATTTCTTTTGATGTGTTAGTACTGGTATTCAAATTTAGATTCGTTGTGATCAGAAACTCGTGTGGATTGTTCGTGCTACGCTGTATGGAGAACTTTAACGGAGATAAATTTACAGATGTAGTCTCGCAGGTATTCAAAATTTCTATTTGGCATTTGCATATTTATATACACCAGCATGTGACCTTATTAACCCTGCTAATATTTTGTTATAGGAAAGGATAAATGATTCTAGGAGACGTACTGTTGCAGAAATTATTCTGTCGAAGACAAACAAACTCTATAATATAAAAAGCAGAGTTATTGAGATCGCGGAGATGCTGGTAGATTCTTGAAAACTCAAGAAACAAAAATTCGTACTACCGATTCTCTGGCGAATGTTGGTATACCATTAAAAAATTTACGCAAAGCTGGGTTGTTTGATTGCTAAACAGTTCGCGCATGGCGCTGTGTTTTTGTTAGAAGAATGTTTCATGACTGTGGTTTAATTTTGTCGTTTTGCTTAATTTACGATTGTAATTAATGTAAAGTTTGGGTTGTTTATGTTCGCCAATTTGTGGATTTGATGAGAAATGTTCATAGGCCTAGTTTTAGTGCGTATGCTTAAAATACAACGCTCGCCAAAATAGTAACGAACCAGACATATAAATGAATGAGAATTACATTATACAGTTTCAAAATATAAGAGTTTTTAGCTTTGTGATCTAGACCTCTTTAGGTTGGCTACAATCTCCCTCATCAACTTGTGGTTGTGTGACTCATCACCTGACCAAAATGATCAAACCCAGTTGATACATCTGAGTAAGCCATAACACACACTCGTGGCAGATGTGGGTCGATGCTAATATTGCATGGGATCTAGACCTCTCTATGATGGCTAGAAACATCTTCACCAGCGTTTCTCCTCTCGCTCAAAACGGTGTGTATTTCTTTGGTATAGTCCTCGTCACAAAGGAGTAAAATGCCTTGATAGTACTTCTGGACGTGTCTACGAGTCAAGGGATGTAGTTTTTAATGAAAATGTTTTCCCTTTGCTACACTTCATCAAAATTGCGGGTCGTCGTCTCCATGATGAAATTCTTTTGCTTCCTTCAGACAATCCCTCCTCGGTAGAAACAACTATGGGTGTGCATACTAATGACCAATATATATGTGCCGATTGTTCCTGTCGTTGATCCTATGCAAGCCACAGCTGACACCCTGCCCACAAGCTGTACCGAACTAGTCATGCAAAATTCTGCCGAAAATATTGATGACAACACGTCAGATAATGAGGCTGAAGGAAACACCGCTACAAGCCAAGAAAACACGTACTCTGAGCATGATACGGGGGCAAAATCTGCCTCGGATCCGCCCCCGAGACTCTGACTCGCCGTCACCTGGGCGTATCGATCTGCGCCAGTCCCCTCACGCCATGTCCCCAAGGTCTAGGCCCTCCTTTGCGTCGCGTTCTGCGCGTAACTATGGCGGCCATGGGGAGCCCGACACGTCTTCCCCCCGGTCCCCACCAACGCGTGTACGCGCGGATCTCCCGCCCAGCTCTTCCCCGTGGTTCTTCTGACGGCTTCGGGAGTGACGCCTCGCCAGGAGATCCAATCGGCACGTTGTTGAGCGCTCTTGCCCAGGAATATTCTGCACCTGTACAGTCTTCAGCGCCAGGATCTTCTACAGCACCTGCTGCTGACGTATATACTGCTGCTGAACCCCGCACTCGTCTACAAAAAGGGTATTACTACCTCCGTTCCAAAATGTAAGGCTTTTTAGCAAACTAAAAAACCTTGCTAAAAAGGTTTATATTGTGAAACAAAGGAAGTATAAAGGACCCAAAAATTCGTACTGAGGGCACAATTCGGTTGGCACTATTAACATCTACTCCCTCCGTTTCAAAATATAAGATGTTTTAGCTTTGTGAAGGAAATGTATCTATACTTATTTTAGTGTGTAGGTTCATTCAAGTTTGGAGTGAATCTACAAACTAAAACAAGTCTAGATACATTTGCTTCGCAAATCTAAAACATCTTATATTTTGAAACAGATGGAGTACAGGAGAACCATAAAACTTGCATGAAGCTAAAACGGATACAAACTGAAGTGTGCTATGCAAGATCCCACTAAGCTCTAACAAAAATGTTATTGATTGCACCTTGTCCCACCAAGCTCTAACATGATCCCACCCAGTTGATACATCTAAGCATATGAGTGCTATGCCAAGCCATGACACACACTTGTGGCAGATGTGGACCCATGCCAACATTGCATGAGATATAGACCTCTCTTAGCTGGCTAGAAACACTTTAACCAACTTGTGGTTGTATGCCATGTTACAACATCGACCTAGTTTCACATCATAAAAATTCACCACATTAATTTGCCACAAGCTAGTGTGTGTGTCATGGCTTGACAAACTCAAAATTATAGCTAGATCTAGCAAGTAGGTAGGATCATGTTGGCCAGATGTTATGACACATACAACAACAAGTTGGTGAAGGTGTTTCTATCCAGCCCAGAGAGGTGTCCCATGCATGCATGCAATGTTGGCATGGCCCCACATTTTCCACAAGCTAGTGTGTGTCATGCCTTGGCATAGCACTCTTATAGCTAGATCTATCAAGTGTGGGATCACGTTGGCTGTGTAGTGACTCACACAACCACTAAGTTGATGACGGTGGTTCTAGCCAGCCCAGAGAGGTCTAGACCCCATGCAATGTTGGCATGGCCCGACATTTTCCACAGGCTAGTGTGTGTCATGGCTTGGCAGACTCAAAATTATAGCTAGAGCTAGCAAGTAGGTAGGATCATGTTGGCCACCAAGAAGAAACTTGTGCCATGCATGGAGGGCAAATGCTCTGTCACGTACTCCACCAAGAAACTTGTGCCCTACAAATGTGGCCGATGCCAACATTGCATGGGATCTAGACCTCTTTAGGTTGGCTAGAATCTCCTAATTCACTTGTGGTTGTGTGACTTCACCGGCCAAAATGATCAAGTGGGTGGGATCATGTTGGCCAACTACTGAGTCACACAACCACAAGTTGGTGAAGGTGTTTCTAGCCACCCCAGAGAGAGGTCTCAAGCCCATGCAAAAATTCAAAATTTGACCGGGCCACCTAAAATTCAAAAAAAAAAATCAAAATTGTGTGAAAGCTTGGACACGTTTTAAATTGCTTCTAGGTAGAGGATTCCATGTTTCAGCATGGAGCATGTATCACATGACAAAGGCCTAACCCCTAGGCATCCTTACTAGACACCTTGATTTTTGGGCTAAATTTGACCGGGCCACCAAAAATTCAAAAGCATTCAAATTTGTGTGAAACATTGTACATGTGTCTTAGTTTGTGTATGTTAGCATGTGTAAAAAAATCCAGGTTGTTTCACGAAAGTCGAAAAAACACATTGTTAGGAAAAGAGGCCTAGGTGAGACCAGAAGGGTTGTTCGTAAATTTCTCAATATTCGATGTTCATCAAATGATCCCAAAATTTTTGCACATGCTATACCAACGGTGCTTGTCAAGAATATGTAATTTATTTTATAAAATTCAAAATTTTAAAATAGCTATTTTGTTCAAATATTTAAATAGAAAATAAAAAGGAATATAGGATCGAAGAAAAAAGTAAGACTTGGCGTGCAGGCAACAAGCCATCCCAACTCCCTCTCCCGTGCCCGCGTTACAGCTGCGTCCGGGCGTGAAGTAGTTTGGGGCGGCCCATCTTAATCCCTGGCATCAAAAAGTAATGGGCTCTTTCGGGCCCAACGGAAAACCTTAGCGGGAAGGACTGACGCGGGTTGGAGTTTTTTTTGAAACCTCATATATTAGGCATGCAAGCTGCCTCATAGCCGAGCGAGAAACGATTAGACCTGCTTATATACCCTGCATTAATACGTGGCACGAGCTTCTCTCAATAAATCAATGATGACACGTACTGCCATCAGTTGTCTTCCTTTTGGACTACACATGGGCCTGCATCCTGGTCCAACAATGGTCTTCTAGTCGTATGCAGGACGTTGAGCTCGAAATGTGTACTAGCATTATTTTCCATTCCCTTTACAAGCTTGTTGTTTGTTTGCTGAACATCTCCGTAGTAGTTTTTGTTTTATATTCAAAATTCAACTAATTTTTAGAAACAATTTAAAATTCATCATCTCTTGGCATAGCAGTGATAATCTATCAAGTGGGTGGGATCATGTTATCCCACCATTGCATTAGGCTCTAGACCCATATGAGTTGATTAGAAACACCATCATCAAGTTTGTCGTGGCTTGACATAGCACTCTTATAGCTAGATCTATCAAGTGGGAGGGATCATGTTGGTCAAGTGTAGTGACTCAAACAACCACTAAGTTGATGATGGTGTTTCTAGCCAGCCCAGAGAGGTCTAGACCCCATGCAATGTTAGCATGGCCCCACATCTACTACAAGTGTGTGGGATCTAGAGCCTGATGCAATGTTAGCATGGCCCCACATCTAGCATGGCCAACAAGTGTGTCATGGCTTGGCATAGCACTCTTATAGCTAGATCTATCAGGTGGGTGGGATCATGTTGGCCAGGTGTAGTGATTCACACAGCCTTGTTGATGATGGTGTTTCTAGCCAACCTAGAGAGGTATAGATCCCATGCAATGTTAGCAAAAGTATAGTTAGATCTATCAAGTAGGTAGGGTCATGTTGGTCAGGTGTGATGACTCATACAACAAGTTGGTGAAGGTGTTTCTATCCAGCCCATAGAGGTCTAGACCCCATGCAATGTTGGCATGGCCCCACATCAGCCACAAGTTTGTGTCATGGCTTGGCATAACACTCTTATATATAGCTAGATCTATCAAGTGTGGGATCATGTTGGTCGTGTAGTGACTCACACAACTACTAAGTTGATGATGGTGTTTTTAGCCAACCCAGAGAGGTCTAAATCCCATGCAATGTTGGCATGGTGGCCCAACATCTACCACAGTTGTGTGTGTCATGGCTTGGCATAGCAAAAGTATAGTTAGATCTATCAAGAGGGAATGATCATGTTGTCCAAGTGATGACTCATACAACAACAAGTTGGTGAACGTGTTTCTATCCATCCCAGAGAGGTCTAGATCCCATGGAATGTTAGCATGGCCCCACATTTGCCACAAGTGTGTCTCATGTCTTGGCATAGCACTCTTACATCTAGATCTATCAAGTGAGTGGGATCATGTTGGTCAGGTGTAGTGACTCACACAGCCACTAAGTTGATGATGGTGTTTCTAGCCAACTCGGAGAGGTGTAGATCCCATGCAATGTTGGCATGGGCCCACATCTACCACAGTTGTGTGTGTCATGGCTTGGCATAGCAAAACTATAATTAGATCTATCAAGAGGGTGGGACAATGTTGTCCAAGCGATGACTCATACAACAACAAGTTGGTGAACGTGTTTCTATCCAGCCCAGAGAGGTCTAGATCCCATGCAATGGTGTCATAGCCCCACATTTGCCACAAGTGTGTCTCATGTCTTGGCATAGCACTCTTACATCTTGATCTATCAAGTGAGTGGGATCATGTTGGTCAGGTGTAGTGACTCACACAGCCACTAAGTTGATGACGGTGTTTCTAGCCAACTCGAAGAGGTGTAGATCCCATGCAATGTTGGCATGGGCCCACATCTACCACAGTTGTGTGTGTCATGGCTTGGCATAGCAAAATTATAGTTAGATCTATCAAGAGGGTGGGACAATGTTGTCCAAGCGATGACTCATACAACAACAAGTTGGTGAACGTGTTTCTATCCAGCCCAGAGAGGTCTAGATCCCATGCAATGGTGGCATAGCGCCAGATTTTCCACAAGTGTGTCTCATGTCTTGGCATAGCACTCTTACAACTAGATCTATCAAGTGAGTGGGATCATGTTGGTCAGGTGTAGTGACTCACACAACCACTAAGTTGATGATGGTGTTTCTAACCTACTCGAAGAGGTGTAGATCCCATGCAATCTTGTCATGGGCCCAGAGAGGTGAGTCACACAACCACAAGTTGGTGAAGGTGTTTCTAGCCACCCAGAGAGAGGTCTCAAGCCCATGCGAAAATTCAAAATTTGACCAGGCCACCTAAAATTCAAAAAAAAATCAAAATTGTGTGAAAGCTTGGACACATTTTAAATTTCTTCTAGGTAGAGGATGCCATGTTTCAGCATGGAGCATGTATCACATGACAAAGGCCTAACCCCTAGGCATCCTTACTAGACACCTTGATTTTTGGCCTAAATTTGACCGGGCCACCAAAAATTCAAAAACATTCAAATTTGTGTGAAACCTTGTACATGTGTCTTAGTTTGTGTATGTTAGCATGTGTAAAAAAATCCAGGTTGTTTCACGAAAGTCGAAAAAAACACATTGCTAGGAAAAGAGGCCTAGGTGAGACTGTAAGATGTTCAGAATTTCTCAATTTTTCGATGTTCATCAAATGATCCTAAATTTTGCACATGCTATACCAACGGTGCATGTCAAGAATATGTAATTTATTTTATAAAATTCAAAATTGTAAAATAGCTATTTTGTTCAAATATCTAAATAGAAAATAAAGAGGAATATAGGATCAAAGAAAAAAGTAAGACTTGGCGTGCAGGCAACAAGCCAGCCCAACTCCTACTCCCACGCCCGCGTCACGACTGCGTCTGGGCGTGAAGTAGTTTGGGGCGGCCTATCTTAATCCCGGTCATCACAAAGTAATGGGCTCTTTCCGGCCCAACGGAAAACCGTAGTGTAAGAACTGACACGGGTTGGAATTTAGTCCCACATCGCTGAGTGAGAAACGATTATACCTGCTTATATACCCTGCATTCATTAGTGCCACTTGCTTCTCTTAACAAATCAACGATGACACTTACTGTTGTCAGTTGTCTTCCTTTTGGACTAGTGGAGGTAGATAGTAAAAAAGGCTAGGCAGACCAGTCTTATTACCCCACCGTACTCTTCCCTACTATGCAACCTGCCTTCTCAAAGAAGTTTTGTTCACACGTGGCAGGCAGAGAACTGCAACGATGCGACCGATTGGATGCTCCATTAAGTCGATTGACAATTCACTTCGGCGCTGATAGAACGGTGCACGCGTCATGATGACATAGTCCTGCGGGTGGTGTCAGACGTGCACCGCGTCGAGGTGAGGGGGGTGCGCCTTCCCGATGTATCGCTATTTTTTCATTCCCTTCTGTACTACAATAATATTTGGCATTTGGAATAAGTTTGGAGGAATTTAATTACATACCATCTCATATATAGAAGATTGTTGTTTGTTTGCTAAACATCTTTTCCAATATGTTTTACATGAAAAACCACAAGTTGATGCTGAGTCACACAACCACAAGTTGATGCTGGTGTTTCTAGCCAACCCAGAGTGGTCTATAGCCAATGCAATGTTGGCATGGGCCCAAATTCTTCTCCTCTGAACTTTTTGATCAAATTCATCCACATATGTCCAAAGCACTCTCTTTGCTCAAAATGGGGAAACACAGTCTTTACTGCATTTTCTAGGCCTTTGCATGCATCTGTATGAATTGCCAAAGGTGAGACTGGCCCTAAGCATCTTTTCAACTGCATCATAAACCATGTCCATGAGGCCTCAGTCTCTGATTGAAACAACCCAATGGCAACGGCGAACATCCAGTTATGTCCATCCAGAGCATTGCATGCTGCTAGCTGACCATTCCACTTTCCAGTTAAAAATGAAGAGTCTATGCTTAAATATGGACGACACCCTGCTTTGAAGCCATCGATGCAAGGCTTTAAAGCCATAAAAAACTTAGAGAAGAACACCTTGCCATCATCACTGACCTCAGTATCTATCTCCACAACACTGCCAGGTGACCTTTTCTCAACCTCTGCTTTGAAGTTATACAACATCCTAAAAGTATTTGCCCAATCACCATACAATTCTTTCATTGCCCTTTGTTTTGCCTTCCACACAGTGCTATAATTCACCTTAATTGGGTAGTCCTTTTCCAAGTCTTTTTTTAGCCTCTTTGTAGTAGTGTTTGGTGTCTTGGCTAAAATTGGAGTGATCTTTTCAGCAACCCAAATTTGTGATGTCATTGTTGATACTCTCTGTGAACTAGGAATGCAAGTGTGTTCAAAAGGGATTTGATTAACTCTAATGGTGCTTCCATCTGGTTGGCGTCTAGCAGAAATGTACCATTTGCAAGGATTGGCGCCCCCATCAAAACCTCTACATCTAGCATAGAACTTCTTTTTATCAGTCCACTGAGTCTTGGCATCAAACTGCTTCTTGATTGCATAAGTTTTGAAACATATCCTAAACTCACCCATGCTTGGAAACAGTTTCCCTACTGCAATAACAGGGTTTTCCTTGTCATAGACAGTAACCAGCTCATCATAATGTGCATCATTTACATCATCTGCAGCATTCTCCATCAGCTCTCTATATACATCTTCATAAAATGTTCTGTTACCACCATCATCATCAGCCAAATTAGTTTCATCAGTCTTTTCCTTATCTCTGTCATCTACTGGAATGCCAAATATTTTGGCCATTTTTGTGTCAGTCATTGGTGCTATGACTAAATCAGTAGTTTCATCTAACTCCACTGAATTACACTCAACATACATACTAGCCCCTGCATCAACACCCTGTCCTGCATCAACATCATTTCTGACTGATAATACTGTCACTTCAGTTCGTATGGGCACCATCTGCCTCTATGAGTCCCAATCATCATCTGACATTCGCGAAGCAAAATTTGAAGCCACATATCCAACCTTGGAATCTTCTTCCAGATCGATGAGCTCAGCATGAAAAGTAACCTCTTTGTTTGTCCACCATCTTGTCGATCAATTTCATCTACTAAATCTTCTCCATACTCAATTCTCAAATATTCTCCCTTCCAATTTTCAAACCGTAACAATGCAACTTCCTGTTGTGGACCCCAAGGAACACTTTGCCCGATTTTATCCACCAAATTCTTCACGGCCAATTCTTCCATTTCCTGCAGTTGCTGGGGATCAATATCTGGAAACTCAACCTCCCAACCCACAGATGTACCTCTCTCGATGTTACGTACACTACCATCACCTAGTTTTGCTTTAGATGGGAAGAACTTGAATTGGAATTTTCTCCGCCGCTCATAATCACCCCTGTTTTGTTTGAGTAGAGGCGGGCAGAGTGAGCTAGAGGAATTGGTGATTATCCAAATGCGATCAAATCAAATGAAAAAATAGTGATATTGACCTATTGGAAGTGCTCTCTTGCCTCTCCATCTCGATGCCCCCGATTCAGCCAACCCGCCCACGGCAATCTAGCTCAGAAATCAGAGGGAAAGCGATTGGGTCAGATCCAAATCCAAGCGCAGGGAATGAGCTAGGGTTTCGAGATGACGAGCTCACCGGGCTCACAGCGCCATTGCCGAAAGCACACGAAGTTGACGGCGCCGCCGCCGGATTATATCTAATCTATCAAGTGGGTGGGATCATGACGGTCAGGTGCAGTGACTCACACAGCCACTAAGTTGATGATGGTGTTTCTAGCCAACCCAGAGAGGTCTATATCCTCTGCAATGTTGGCATGGCCGCACATTTACCATAGTTGTGTGTGTCATGGCTTGGCATAGCAAAATTATAGCTAGATCTATCCAAACGTGGGGTAGTTAGGTCAACGATCATGTCCGACTACTCGAAAGAGCCACTTGTGTACCATGTTTTTATCTACATTTATTCAAATGGACTCAAATTTGGCACTAGGGTTTATCACCATGTGCCTAATGATGCTACCATTGTATCTAGCCATTTTGGTTTGAAATTTTCTAAAATTTAACCAACAAACTCAAAAACAGGCTTTCATTTGTGAAGCAAGTACCAAAACTACAATTTGACACCTTCTAGTTGCATGCTTGTGCGGTTTTACATCACATTGGGACCACATAAGAGCAGTTGTACTTTTAACCGCATAAGCCACACTTCAAACACGGATATTTAACCGCAGCCATTACAAAATATCTTGTACATTGACTACAATGTTGCATACAAATAACATGACATAACGCAATAAAAATACTAAAAGCCACCCTTGAAATAAATTTTTGGAGGCCATTCCTCCGACAATGAGTAGACCCTACCTACCTGACTTTCATTGCTTGACATCTGAATTTCAGTCACAGTTTTCATATCCATGTCGACTTCAAACAATCCAGGATCAAACCTAGTTGATAACAATACAAATCGTCCATTGCTTGATGCCTTCCTCATCTGAATTTTGTAGTAATTATTTGCGAACCCTGACTTACCCTCATTATTGAAAACTTCTTCCCAGCAGTCATCCGATACCCTAGATCCAATTTTTTTGAATCAAATCAACCTTAGACTCCAAAGACCACATAGTGTGGTTGCCCTCATGATGCAGAACCCATCTTTCAAGATCTCCATTGGAAAACTTAATGAACACCACCCCTCCTCCACATTTAGGAGCTACCGTGTAATCATTCCAAGAGTTAACATTGAATCCCATTTCATATGACAATTCTATTATGCAAGTTTGTGATGTTAAAATGTCCAAACAAACTATATACCCGACTACATACATCATGTAGAGCTTGCCTCCAGATAAAACACCATACGGATTACGGTGAAAGACAGGAACCACAGGTGATTGTATTGGCGAACTTACTGTTCTTGACCACCCCCCATCTTTATGAATACACACGTGAACAAACACCAGATCAGTACTGTTAAATCTTACCCCGTTGTAGTCAGAATTAAAGAGCGTAGCTGCATCTTTCTTGAAGAAAGGCAACCCTAACCACCCCCTTCCAAGTATCAACCCAAACTGCCCAAATGTGTTATCAGTGTGCTGACCCCCATTTCTTAGAATTTGCACTATATGCTCCATATCCAAAGAACTAAAACTATTTTTTCTTGCAGAGGGGCAAAATGTGTAGTAAACATCCGAATCCCCACACATGCTTCCAGCTTTAAGACCAAGGACAACACCATCTGCTGAACTCAAAATATCTACACCTTCCCACAGTTCACTGTTTAATAATGGGCGTAAAGCATTAGATGAAACCTCTGTCTGATTTCTCCGTGCATAAATTAACCTAAATACACCTGTTCTTGTTCCTGGTTTCCTGAACTGCACCAAAAAACCTAGATGTGCTGGTGTTTTTGTCGAACTAAACCAGCGTTGCACAATTAGAGACCTACTAGCTGACAACCAGGCATTATTGAAAATGCTGCAACGGATCAATGCCATAGAAGTTGCAATTTCAGACTTTGTAATAATTTTTGAAACCAAATCTGAGTTGCTCATCACTGAATCCACAGAAGTTTTCAATTCGACAGATATGCTGGATCCAACTCCATCTACCAAACAAGAAACCATATGTCATATGTTTGATACAATGCCATGAATTTTTTATACCAAGGAATAGAAGCATGTCAACAATCTTCCATCATCTACAGAATAACAAATCAAACAACAGAATAGAAATAAAATCCCTACAAACTACAGCACACTAATAAATACCACCATCCCCACACCCCCCAATTTGCGAAGGAAGCTGTTATTGAAGCTTCCCTTCCTAAAAGCAGTCACTTCTAAAGAACAGAAAGTATTTTATTTTTCAATTGCTCCTTTGTATAAGAAACAATTAAAGTAAAATCCTTCAGCATATCCCAAACAATAGCACGGTTCTTAAATACCCTAAGAAACAGATATACTCTGAAGACCTCTTTAGATCTACACAGAACAGACCCGTACTATACCCACAATAGGAAAGCATACAAAATTTTACATATGCAGTCGGATAAAAGCAATCAACATTACTGAAGCTTTTTCAAATCCATCGTGAAGTGTTGAACTCTCTAAATCGAGAATCTTCCATGGCGACAACCCAGACGCACCTTGAACCTTAGGCGAAGCACACCTCATCCTCTCGTTCATAACGGCGTGATGTATGCGAGTTTTAGTGGAAGGATATAAGAATCAATTTGAATCTTGGAAGAGCGGATGGTTAGGGGCACCTTAGGTTAGGGTTCCAAAGGATGCAGCCGTTCATCTATACCTATCGAAATTCCTTTTGTACCCCCCAGGACCAACTTTAGCCATGCTAGAAAAACACAAGGGGGATTTGCAAAATAACTATGCTATGCTCTGAACTAAAGCCATGTATGAAGCTAGTTCTGACCGGCCACTACGCTGATTACTACCAAACCCAAAAAATTATACGTATGCTGAAAATCGATCTATAAAAATTACTCATCAATCCAGAAAAAACATCCTTCCTGGTATATCTTAAGGGAAACAAACTCAATCCCGAAGAGAAACAAATTTAACCGTGAAACACAAAAACTTAGATTCATGGTGGATTAACTGAAGATTTTTTATATTTCCCATCTATCCCAGATAGTTCAGCTTTTCCCTTTTCATATGACACCCATTTTTTAAGCACCAAATATTAGCCGAAGATATCCCATGTTGTAAAATTTATCGTTTTTAAAAAACTAGGATTAGCCGAAGATTAGCCGAAGATATCTCATTTTTATGACTTACTATTACATTAAAAAGTACTAGTGTTAGACCTGAATGATGCATACATTACCCCCCCCCCAAATCATAACTAAGAATAGTGAAATATTCATATTGTTTAAATTACAAATTCATAAGCCATGTTTATTGATGTATTGATGCTAGATAAATGGACTCAAATTTGGCACAAGGGTGTATCACCATGTGCCTAATGATGCTAGCAATGTATCTAGCCTAATGATGCTAGCATTGTACCCAGATAGGTCTATAGCCAATGCAATGTTGGCATGGGCCCACATCTACCACAAAGTGGCTCATCATGTCTTGCATTGTATCTAGCCTAATGATGCTAGCATTGTACCCATAGAGGTCTAGATCCCATGCAATGTTGGCATGGCCCCACATCTACCACAGTTGTGTGTGTCATGGCTTGGCATAGCGAAAGTATAGTTAGATCTATCAAGAGGGTAGTATCATGTTGTCCAAGTGATGACTCATACAACAACAAGTTGGTGAAGGTGTTTCTAACCAACCGGAGGTCTCGATCCCATGCAATGTTGGCATGGCCCCACATTTGCCACAAGTGCGTCTCATGTCTTGGCATAGCACTCTTACATCTAGATCTATCAAGTGGGTGGGATCATGTTGGTCAGGTGTAGTGACTCACACAACCACTAAGTTGATGATGGTGTTTCTAGCCAACCTAGAGAGGTATAGATCCCATGCAATGTTGGCATGGGCCCACATCTCTTGCTGTAGATTCAAAATTCAACAGATTTTTAGAAACAATTCAAAATTCATCATCTCTTGGCATAGTACTGTTATACTTAGATCTATCAAATGGGTGGGATCATGTTATCCCAGCATTGCATTAGGCTCTAGACCCATATGAGTTGACTAGAAACACCATCATCAAGTTTGTCGTGGCTTGACATAGCACTATTATAGCTAGATCTATCAAGTGGGAGGGATCATGTGGTCAAGTGTAGTGTCTCAAACAACCACTAAGTTGATGATGGTGTTTCTAGCCAGCCCAGAGAGGTCTAGACCCCATGCAATGTTAGCATGGCCCCACATCTACCACAAGTGTGTCATGGCTTGGCATAACACTTTTACTGCTAGATCTATCAAGTGGGTGGGATCATGTTGGCCAGGTGTAGTGACTCACACAACCACTAAGTTGATGATGGTGTTTCTAGCCAACCTACAGAGGTATAGATCCCATGCAATGTTGGCATGGGCCCACATCTACCACAGTTGTGTGTGTCATGGCTTGGCATAGCAAAATTATAGCTAGATATAACAAGTAGTTAGGATCATGTTGGTCACACAACCACAAGTTGGTGAAGGTGTTTCTAGCCACCCCAGAGAGGTCTAAAGCCCATGCAAAAATTCAAAATTTGACCGGGCCACCTAAAATTCAAAAAAAAACATCAAAATTGTGTTAAACGTTGGACACATTTGACCGGACACAATTGGCCCGAGACAGGCCGACCGGCATACGTGCTGGCCAAATCCCATGCATCATACTCAGACGTTATTTTAATTCATGGACCTAAACCCTAAACCCCACAGCCCCCACCCACCACGCACACATCCCACGTTGTACGTGCGCACAAAGAGGCACATCTTATCAGAGGGATTTTCTTGTTCGATCGCCTCGACTTCGCCCACCTCGACTCCGCCCATCGCCGCCAACGACGAGATTTGAGTTCTTTTCTTCCTGCCCTACGTGAGAGCTACATCGAGAACACACTGTTTCTTTTTGAGGAGCTGAATAATCGCAGCACACGCACTACCGTTGCAGGTATTTTTGTATGCACTATGGATTTATCATACAATATTACTAGTTCTAAGTTCAGCAGAACTTCGATTAGAGCTCGATCCATATGGATCTATTTGTTTAGTCGTTAGATTTTCCGTCCAAGGGTAGTCGCCATTATATCGAAGAATTGTTAGTGGATCTTCGCTAGGAATTCCAGTTGATGGGCTCTGTTTGATGGCGGGAAATCGTTTGGCATGATGTTGCCTATTAATTCTGTGTAATTTTCTTGTGTTAATTGGTTATGTGTGTTAGACATCGCATCTCAGGCCTACATGCGGTGTTGAGATGCAATTTAGCTGGTTTGGTGTTTAAAAACGAATGATGTATAGAAGTCCCTTTTGATAAAAGAAACAAGACGTTTGATTCTCCTGTTGTTATTCAATTTAGCTGGTTATGTGTAATATTGTTCATATATGTTTGCAATAAAAGGTCTATAAACACATGCACTACAAAAAAGCTATGTGTGTAAACTCTTTATTTGTAATTGTATATATGTGTAAACATTTTAAAAATCCCGCTCTCGATTTATCGGTAGTTAGGCGCGTCCAGAGATCGATTTACCTGACATGGTGTAGTATAACGTACTCTTAGTGTTATCCATCTTATAGTCTATGTATGTTATGAATAGTATTATTTCTTCGGATGCCAACAAAACACCTAAATAAATATAGTTAGTTTTCAACAGAATGGACGAAATCGGAGAAATGTGTTGTGCTGTTGAGAAGTGGTGTCATTTCGTGAAAAGTATGACACCGGCACAACATGCCAAAATTGGAGAAACCGACTTGCAGTTCATGCTTGAGATTCCCCCAGTGAAGTCAAGATGTCTGGTGATCAAATTTATGACACAAAAATTTGATCCAAAGACAGAAAAATTTAATGTACGCAAGAATAATGGTGAAATATCCCTTACGGGAGTGGACGTTGAGTGCATCTATGGTTTAAAAAATCATGGATTGGATATATCGGACATTTTTTATGAGGAAACTTATGACGCAAAGAACCGTATACCTGATAGCTTTATAAGCAAAAAGACAGATAATCTTGTAATTGATGACCTAATCGCTGACGTCATCAAGGATAAAGTTGCGGATGACGACTTTATCCGCAAGGTGGTTCCGATTACGATTGCCCACGGGCCGTAAGATCCTTGCCCCCGCAAGACAAAACAATACTATGCCTTTGGTAGAAGATGTGGGTCGCATTAAAAGCTGAATTTCAATGAGTATGTCGGACATACCTCATTGCTAGTCTAAAACAAGTAGGCAACGACATGAAGCGAAGCAATGGCCGACAATGACACCATCTTATTAATGTAAATTCCATTCTCAACTTACATACTTCCTCCGATTCAAACTAATTGACTTGGTTTTGTCTAGATTCGGATATACCTAGCACTAAAACATGTCTAGATACATCCAAATCTAGACAAATCTGAGTTAAATAATTTGAATCGATGGAGGTCTTCACAGAAGCTTGTGCTAAGGTGATACACCCTATGTGTCATCTGCTCTGAGTTAAACAAATGCTTTTTTTAAACATGACATGATGATTCATTTATTTTCAATCTTGCAGAAACTTCTTGTTATGATGAACTCGGCAGGAGTCACGTACAAACCTTCTAAAGAAAAAATGTCTGATAATAACAATAAAGAGGAGGAGGTAGATAAGGAGGTAGAGAAGGAGGTAGATAATGGTGAAGGAATCTCCTCTACTAACACCAAATATACGCCAAAAGATTTTATGGACCGTCCAGACACCCCAGAAAGTAACTCCTTTGACATTGCACAGGACTCTAATTTAAAGAAGGATTCAAATAGTAAGGGGAAAGAGGTTGAAGGTGACATATTCATGTTACCCACAGACAAGAAGGAAAGGAATGCTACTGATGCTTGACACACCGCACCATCGAAACTCGGCGATGCAAGCGTCACCAATACTAATTGATGGTAGGGGTCCTTCATCGACGCGACCGGACCCAGAGCCGATTCCATTAGAAGCATTCACAGCTGCATTGAAAAAGGGGCAGGGAGGAAAAACGGGTGAGGTAGGAGACACTCTGTCGAATGGATCATTTTACTCGTTTAATAGCCTACATACCATTTGCTGGAAAGCTATTAATGGTGAGAAGACAGAAGCCGTTGTCGAGAAGCGCAAGCTCAGGTCGGGGGACAAAAAGGGTAAAAAACCAAAAAACGATGTTAGAAAAGGTAGTGCAACATAATTGAATTGCATGGTTGTGCATGTATTAAATTAAAACAGTTACATGCACGTATTAAACATTTGTTTCTGTGTATGCAGTTCTTTTTGAAGACATAGAAGTACCGGACGGTTTTACACCGCAACAAATAGATGCTGTAGTGTTTTACATTGAAAAAGCAAAAAATAATAAAGATTTTTGCAATGAAAGTGTCTATAATAACAAAGACAACACTGAGGTCACTGCCAACCACATTAGTGTGATCCTTGATAAATTATGGCTGCGTAGCAATATAAGTCCAAGTATCACAGTTTTGTTATTTTATGCAAACAAGAAGGATCGTTTGTCACACGTTATTAAATATTTTTGTAGGTTATAGGTGCTTACATGGAAGAATTGTCTCTTCGACTAGGGGATGACCGAAACTTGTGCCCTACATGGAGGGCAAACAGTCTAATACGTACTCCACCAAGAAGAAAAACTAGATCCCAGCATAAGAAAAAAGCCATGGACAAAAAATCAGAAAAGGTCTATGATATATCAGGATGCTCTGCAAAATGCATGGAAGAATACTTTCGTGCTGATAAAGTAAGTACTGTTTGTACAAGAAAATGCAGAGTATAAACCATATTATGTAATGTGATAACACTTGTCTCTTTTTGGTAGGCATATTTCGTGTTGAATATAAACGATTGCCACTGGTGCTGTGTCATCTTGAATAGTCCAAAGAAGAAATTTCAAGTGCTCGACTCGTTGTTTGAATTTAAAAGGGTCCAGAAAATTGTCGAAGCTCTGGTATGTTTTCTCTCTATACATTTAGCGACGATATGGTTACTCCAAGCATTACACTAAACCTCTCTATTTCATAGAGAGAGCAAATTTCGAAAGACATAGAAGTGGCTAACATATATACGGATTATAAGTTTCATGATGTTTCCAATTGGGAGATCGTAAGCTGCGAAACACCACGGCAAAATGATTCGTGAGTTTCTGGTTGAACTAATGCCATTTATTTTGATGTGTTAGTACTGGTATTCAAATTTAGATTCGTTGTGATCAGAAACTCATGTGGATTGTTCGTGCTACGCTGTATGGAGCACTTTGACGGAGATAAATTTACAGATGTAGTCTCGCGGGCATTTAAAATTTCTATTTGGCATTTGCATATTTATATACACCAGCATGTGACCTTATTAACCCTGCTAATATTTTGTTATAGGAAAGGATAAATGATTCTAGGAGACGTACTGTTGCAGAAATTATTCTGTCGAAGACAAACAAACTCTATAATATAAAAAGCAGAGTTATTGAGATCGCGGAGATGCTGGTAGATTCTTGAAAACTCAAGAAACAAAAATTCGTACTACCGATTCTCTGGCGAATGTTGGTATACCATTAAAAAATTTACGCAAAGCTGGGTTGTTTGATTGCTAAACAGTTCGTGCATGGCGCTGTGTTTTTGTTAGAAGAATGTTTCATGACTGTGGTTTAATTTTGTCGTTTTGCTTAATTTACGATTGTAATTAATGTAAAGTTTGGGTTGTTTATGTTCGCCAATTTGTGGATTTGATGAGCAATGTTCATAGGCCTAGTTTTAGTGCGTATGCTTAAAATACAACGCTCGCCAAAATAGTAACGAACCAGACATATAAATGAATGAGAATTACATTATACAGTTTCAAAATATAAGAGTTTTTAGCTTTGTGATCTAGACCTCTTTAGGTTGGCTAGAATCTCCCTCATCAACTTGTGGTTGTGTGACTCATCACCTGGCCAAAATGATCAAACCCAGTTGATACATCTGAGTAAGCCATAACACACACTCGTGGCAGATGTGGGTCGATGCCAATATTGCATGGGATCTAGACCTCTCTATGCTGGCTAGAAACATCTTCACCAGCATTTCTCCTCTCGCTCAAAATGGTGTGTATTTCTTTGGTATAGTCCTCGTCACAAAGGAGTAAAATGCCTTGATAGTACTTCTGGACGTGTCTACGAGTCAAGGGATATAGTTTTTAATGAAAATGTTTTCCCTTTGCTACACTTCATCAAAATTGCGGGTCGTCGTCTCCATGATGAAATTCTTTTGATTCCTTCAGACAATCCCTCCTCGGTAGAAAAAACTATGGGTGTGCATACTAATGACCAATATATATGTGCCGATTGTTCCTGTCGTTGATCCTATGCAAGCCACAGCTGACACCCTGCCCACAAGCTGTACCGAACTAGTCATGCAAAATTCTGCCGAAAATACTGATGACAACACGTCAGATAATGAGGCTGAAGGAAACACCGCTACAAGCCAAGAAAACACGTACTCTGAGCATGATACGGGGGCAAAATCTGCCTCGGATCCGCCCCCGAGACTCTGACTCGCCGTCACCTGGGCGTATCGATATGCGCCAGTCCCCTCACGCCATGTCCCCAAGGTCTAGGCCCTCCTTTGCGTCGCGTTCTGCGCGTAACTATGGCGGCCATGGGGAGCCCGACACGTCTTCCCCGCGGTCCCCACCAGCGCTGGTAATGCCGGATCTCCCGCCCAGCTCTTCCCGTGGTTCTTCCGGCGGCCGGGAGTACGCCTGCCGGAGATCCAATCGCACGTTGTTGGCGCTTCGTGCCAGAATATTCTGCACCTGTACAATCTTCAGCGCCAGGATCTTCTGCAGCACCTGTTGCTGACGTATATACTGCTGCTGAACCCCGCACTCGTCTACAAAAAGGGTATTACTACCTCCGTTCCAAAATGTAAGGCTTTTTAGCAAACTAAAAAACCTTGCTAAAAAGGTTTATATTGTGAAACGAAGGAAGTATAAAGGACCCAAAAATTCGTACTGAGGGCACAATTCGGTTGGCACTATTAACATCTACTCCCTCCGTTTCAAAATATAAGATGTTTTAGCTTTGTGAAGGAAATGTATCTATACTTATTTTAGTGTGTAGGTTCATTCAAGTTTGGAGTGAATCTACAAACTAAGTGAATCTACAAACTAAAACAAGTCTAGATACATTTGCTTCACAAATCTAAAACATCTTATATTTTGAAACAGATGGAGTACAGGAGAACCATAAAACTTGCATGAAGCTAAAACGGATACAAACTGAAGTGTGCTATGCAAGATCCCACTAAGCTCTAACAAAAATGTTATTTATTGCACCTTGTCCCACCAAGCTCTAACATGATCCCACCCAGTTGATACATCTAAGCATATGAGTGCTATACCAAGCCATGACACACACTTGTGGCAGATGTGGACCCATGCCAACATTGCATGAGATATAGACCTCTCTTAGCTGGCTAGAAACAGTTTAACCAACTTGTGGTTGTATGCCATGTTACAACATCGACCTAGTTTCACATCATAAAAATTCACCACATTAATTTGCCACAAGCTAGTGTGTGTGTCATGGCTTGACAAACTCAAAATTATAGCTAGATCTAGCAAGTAGGTAGGATCATGTTGGCCAGGTGTTATGACACATACAACAACAAGTTAGTGAAGGTGTTTCTATCCAGCCCAGAGAGGTGTCCCATGCATGCATGCAATGTTGGCATGGCCCCACATTTTCCACAAGCTAGTGTGTGTCATGCCTTGGCATAGCACTCTTATAGCTAGATCTATCAAGTGTGGGATCATGTTGGCCAGGTGTAGTGACTCACACAACCACTAAGTTGATGATGGTGGTTCTAGCCAGCCCAGAGAGGTCTAGACCCCATGCAATGTTGGCATGGCCCCACATTTTCCACATGCTAGTGTGTGTCATAGCTTGGCAGACTCAAAATTATAGCTAGAGTTAGCAAGTAGGTAGGATCATGTTGGCCACCAAGAAGAAACTTGTGCCATGCATGGAGGGCAAATGCTCTAATACGTACTCCACCAAGAAACTTGTGCCCTGCAAATGTGAGCCGATGCCAACATTGCATGGGATCTAGACCTCTTTAGGTTGGCTAGAAACTCCCTAATCCACTTGTGGTTGTGTGACTCGTCACCTGGCCAAAATGATCAAGTGGGTGGGATCATGTTGGCCAACTGCTGAGTCACACAACCACAAGTTGGTGAAGGTGTTTCTAGCCACCCCAGAGAGAGGTCTCAAGCCCATGCGAAAATTCAAAATTTGACCGGGCCACCTAAAATTCAAAAAAAAATCAAAATTGTGTGAAAGCTTGGACATGTTTTAAATTGCTTCTAGGTAGAGGATTCCATGTTTCAGCATGGAGCATGTAACACATGACAAAGGCCTAACCCCTAGGCATCCTTACTAGACACCTTGATTTTTGGCCTAAATTTGACCGGGCCACCAAAAATTCAAAAACATTCAAATTTGTGTGAAACCTTATACATGTGTCTTAGTTTGTGTATGTTAGCATGTGTAAAAAAATCTAGGTTGTTTCACGAAAGTCGAAAAAACACATTGCTAGGAAAAGAGGCCTAGGTGAGACCAGAAGGGTTGTTCGTAAATTTCTCAATTTTTTGATGTTCATCAAATGATCCTAAAATTTTTGCACATGCTATACCAACGGTGCCTGTCAAGAATATGTAATTTATTTTATAAAATTCAAAATTGTAAAATAGCTATTTTGTTCAAATATTTAAATAGAAAATAAAAAAGAATATAGGATCGAAGAAAAAAGTAAGACTTGGCGTGCTGGCAACAAGCCATCCCAACACCCTCTCCCGCGCCCGCGTCACGGCTGCGTCCGAGCGTGAAGTAGTTTGGGGCGGCCCATCTTAATCCCGGGCATCAAAAAGTAATGGGCTCTTTCGGGCCCAACGGAAAACCGTAGAAGGAAGGACTGACACGGGTTGAAGTTTTTTTTGAAACCTCATATATTAGGCATGCAAGCCGCCTCATAGCCGAGCGAGAAACGATTAGACATGCTTATATACCCTGCATTAATACGTGGCACGAGCTTCTCTCAATAAATCAAGGATGACACGTACTGCCATCAGTTGTCTTCCTTTTGGACTACACATGGGCCTGCATCCTGGTCCAACAATGGTCTTCTAGTCGTATGCAGGACGTTGAGCTCGAAATGTGTACTAGCATTATTTTTCATTCCCTTTACAAGCTTGTTGTTTGTTTGCTGAACATCTCCGTAGTAGTTTTTGTTTTATATTCAAAATTCAACTAATTTTTAGAAACAATTTAAAATTCATCATCTCTTGGCATAGCAGTGATAATCTATCAAGTGGGTGGGATCATGTTATCCCACCATTGCATTAGGCTCTAGACCCATATGAGTTGATTATAAACACCATCATCAAGTTTGTCGTGGCTTGACATAGCACTCTTATAGCTAGATCTATCAAGTGGGAGGATCATGTTGGTCAAGTGTAGTGACTCAAACAACCACTAAGTTGATGATGGTGTTTCTAGCCAGCCCAGAGAGGTCTAGACCCCATGCAATGTTAGCATGGCCCCACATCTACAACACGTGTGTGGGAGCTAGAGCCTGAGGCAAGGGTAGCATGGCCCCACAGCTAGCATGGCCAACAAGTGTGTCATGGCTTGGCATAACACTCTTCTGACTAGATCTATCGGTGGGTGGGATCATGTTGGCGGTGTAGTGATTCACACAGCCTTGTTGATGATGGTGTTTCTAGCCAACCTAGAGAGGTATAGATCCCATGCAATGTGAGCAAAAGTATCGTTAGCTCTATCTAGTAGGTAGGGTCATGTTGGTCAGGTGTGATGAATCATACAACAAGTTGGTGAAGGTGTTTAATTTCTATCCAGCCCATAGAGGTCTAGACCCCATGCAATGTTGGCATGGCCCCAAATTAGCCACAAATTTGTGTCATGGCTTGCCATAACACTCTTATATATAGCTAGATCTATCAAGTGGGTGGGATCATGTTGGTCAGGTGTAGTGACTCACACAACTACTAAGTTGACGATGGTGTTTTTAGCCAACCCAGAGAGGTCTAAATCCCATGCAATGTTGGCATGGTGGCCCAACATCTACCACAGTTGTGTGTGTCATGACTTGGCATAGCAAAGTATAGTTAGATCTATCAAGAGGAAGGATCATGTTGGCCAAGTGTTGACTCATACAACAACAAGTTGGTGAACGTGTTTCTATCCATCCCAGAGAGGTCTAGATCCCATGCAATGTTGGCATGGCCCCACATTTGCCACAAGTGTGTCTCATGTCTTGGCATAGCACTCTTACATCTAGATCTATCAAGTGAGTGGGATCATGTTGGTCAGGTGTAGTGACTCACACAACCACTAAGTTGATGATGGTGTTTCTATCCAACTCGAGAGGTGTAGATCCCATGCAATGTTGGCATGGGCCCATATCTACAGTTTTGTGTGTCATGGCTTGGCATAGAAAATTATAGTTAGATCTATCAGAGGGTGGGACAATGTTGTCCAGCGAGGACTCATACAACAACAAGTTGGTGAATGTGTTTCTATCCAGCCAGAGGTTTAGATCCCATGCAATGGTGGCATAGCCCCACATTTGCCACAAGTGTGTCTCATGTCTTGGCATAGCACTCTTACAACTAGATCTATCAAGTGAGTTGGATCATGTTGGTTAGGTGTAGTGACTCACACAACCACTAAGTTGATGATGGTGTTTCTAACCTACTCGAAGAGGTGTAGATCCCATGCAATGTTGGCATGGGCCCATAGAGGTGAGTCACACAACCACAAGTTGGTGAAGGTGTTTCTAGCCACCCTAGAGAGAGGTCTCAAGCCCATGCAAAAATTCAAAATTTGACCGGGCCACCTAAAATTCAAAAAAAAAATCAAAATTGTGTGAAAGCTTGGACACATTTTAAATTGCCTCTAGGTAGAGGATGCCATGTTTCAGCATGGAGCATGTATCACATCACAAAGGCCTAACCCCTAGGCATCCTTACTAGACACCTTGATTTTTGGCCTAAATTTGATAGGGCCACCAAAAATTCAAAAATATTCAAATTTGTGTGAAACCTTGTACATGTGTCTTAGTTTGTGTATGTTAGCATGTGTAAA